>JAVYIG010000059.1:390000-1104603 GCA_035222895.1 Strongylocentrotus droebachiensis
GGGGAACCTGAATAAAGACGAGGATTAAGAGTCGAGAACGGTACAAAGAATCGTATTCTTTCTCGAATGATTTAATGAAACGTAAAAGCTTCCGCGCTTTGCGCGGGAGGGGGGAGAATCTAAATTCGGACGAGAATTATTTTCGAAAACGGTTCAACGAATCGTCTTCTTTCTCTAATGATTTAAGCAAACTTAAAAACTTCCGCGCTTCGCGCGGGAGGGGGGAACCTGAATTCAGACGAGGATTAAGAGTCGAGAACTCTACAATGAATCGTCTTCTTTCTCTAATAATTTAATACATCGTAAAATTTTTCGCGCTTTGCGCGAGAGAGGAAAAACTAAATTCGGACGAGAATTATTTTCGGGAACGGTACAACGAATCGTCTTCTTTCTCTAATAATTTAATAAAACGTCAAAGCTTCCGCGTTTGGCGGAGGAGGGAAGGGGAAACTCGCCCCTCGCTGCACCGACCCCCCCCCCCGCATTACGTCACTGTTGGTCACCATTACGTACCAATATTTAGCTCGCATAATTTCAAATTTGGGCCCCCCCCTAAGAAATCCTGGATCCGCGTAATTTGATTCTATGTGTACCCCTAAACTTTTTCTCATTTTATCTTGTGTATTTTATATTCACCGTCCATGTGATGCACAATCATTTTCTCGAATGTTATCAGTTTTTCCTTTGCAAAACAAAATTGTGATGTCATTGAATTTTTATAATAAGCACTGATCAATACAAAAGCAATACAAAACCTACGTTAGTTTATTTCATATATTCTATTTTCTTAAATTAGGTAAGTAATTATATCAATGTTAGAACATTTTATGGACATTAATACTCCCCAACCAAAAAAATTCATACTAAAACTTAATTGAAAACCAAACACCTCTTTTCTTCTTGAAACTTAACGTTACCTTTGCAAATATGTTTGATTATTTAAAAAAGAAAAATCAAATATCAATAGCTAGGGAAATTACCCTTTTCGCATGTTTCTCCCTTGAATCCTGGAGCACAGATACATTGTCCTGTTTCATCATTACAGATCCCTCCATTGTAACAAGAAGAACAGGTCAGAACACAGCCTGATGATGAATTGTATCGACCCAACGGACATTCTGCATGTGGGAATGTGGATGCAGGCAATTGAGGAATTGGATTGATCAAATATTCATTGGTTTTACGTGGGAATCAAGTGCTTGATACGTTTATGAATCCCAAAGTAAAAGGAATTAAAGGGAAATCCAACTTTTGTAGCAATTTTCTTTTCATGGAAGAAGAATCGAGAGAGAGTTGATGGGGATTCAAATAAATTACAAATTATAAAACAGTTATGAAGGATTGAGAACTGAGAGCACTGATTATAAATTTATCTTATATTGGCTAATATTGGTCAATTGACTTTGACAGCATGATCATAATTCGGGACCCACTTTCCTATTTGTTTGAACAATAAAATAATTATGAATTTGCAGAATTATGAGACGAATATTATTTCCCTTGGGTGAAAAAGTTAGACGCTGGTTGGGTGAACGCAACTGGAAATATTAAAGGGATAGTTGAGTTCTGTTGCAGAGGGCGCTACACAAAATAATTATTTTGTGAGATAATGAAAAACTGACTGTCAAATTTGAAAGAACAAACAATTTAAATGACAAAATCGTCTTTGTTTGATTGAAATCAGTTCAGAGACGGCTGAAATATCCACAAATATAACGATTTCTAATACTTGTGTACCACCACAAATATTAGATAATTTGAACCAGCCGTTGAAAGCCGTTGAAAAAAAACAAAATAGCGCCTTTTACGTTGTATTTCAGCCAATGCCGATGTTGGCTTTTTCGTGTTGGTTATATTACGCACAATCAGCGGGCCATGTATTGTTATAATTAATTAATTCATTCATTAACGGTCACCGTATTTTTTTAAAGTGGAGGTGAATTGGAATGATAGTATTGACTAAATTTCACACATTTTGGGGTCTAAAATTCAGTACCTTCTTAGCAATTTTAGGTCCTAAAAGAACACTAAAAATGTCATAGATAAGAATACGAGCAATAACCATGCACTTTGAAGGCATTTGCGATCTGAAAACAGAACTCAACTATCCCTTTAAAGAAAATATGTTCATATTGTGGACCACTTTCCTATTTGTTTGAACAATAAAATAATTATGAATTTGCAGAATTATGAGACGAATAATATTTCCCTTGGGTAAAAAAGTTAGACGCTGGTTGGGTGAACGCAAATGGGAATATTAAAGAAAATATGTTCAGGCCCCCCCCCCCCCCCACTCACTCTCTCACACGTACACAAACTTTTGGTTTACTGCAGTGTGTATGAATTTATTTATCTATCCTACATGTGTACAAAGTATTAAGGAACACCTCGCGTTATCGCTCATACATGTACAGTCAAAACCTACCTACAACGATGAGTCTCATTAGTCCACCCCTGGTCTCGGAACTCGGGCCACCACGTGCATATATTTCGTAAATACCCTCTTGTGATGCTTGTATGGGATCAGTGAACGTGCATGCAATGTCTGGACCCCTAACGAAGTAATATTCGATACGTAACGTGCCATTAAAGCGCCACAGGTTGTAGTTCCTATAAACAGATTGATGGACCGACCGGTCGAATTGAATAGATACATTGACTTGTCCTGACGTCACAGTTTGTGTGAATCTTCCACCAGACGGTATGAAATGTGCTGAAAAGAGAACATGTTGATGACCTCTAAGAAGGTTAGTAGAAATCAGAAAAACAGTATTGAGAGAGCAGGAATGGGATAACATCTACATATTGTACATATGTAGCCTGAATAGCAGAGTGACCATAATGTCGTGCCAGATAAATATGTCACATATAAAAATGTCAGAGGTTATAATATAAAAGGTACAAATAACATAGTTAAAATTGGAGAGGTAAATATGTCAGAGGTATTTATGTCATAGGTTAAAATATCAGAGGTAAAAAATTTCCGAGTTTAAAATATCAGATTTAAAATTGACAGAGATTAAAATGGGAGAGGTATAAGTATCAGGGGTAAAAATGCCAGAAGTAAAATTGTCACAAGTAAAAAATATGACACGCATAATTTCATAGATAAAAAGCAAATGGTAAAAATTGTTAACCGAGGAATTACGTAGCTCTATTTGTATAATTATAGTACCTAAAATATAGCTCACTGCATTTTTTGTGTACCACATTATTGAGTAAAGAGCACTATTTTTTTCATGAGAAATATTGAGCTACGAAATAGCCGGTGAATAAGCGGGGGGGGGGGGGGGGGGGGAGGTAAAATGTTGGTTACATTTTCCCCCTTTTTTGCCAGTTTTTTTTTTAATGATCCGCGCCTGGTATTAAAACTGTATCATCTAGGTGGAGAGTGACTAATGTAGATAAATGTCTTGCCAAATGACAATTAATGCCTGGGATGACAAGGTGCTCGTTAGGGACTTCATGTCTAGATCACAACACCTCCATGACTTACCGTCTGATCTCAGAAATATGGTCGGTACTACGGTGCGCATTCCATCTACTGACGATTCGCAGTAGAAAACACCATACGAGTCAAATGGTTGAATCGAGTTCAACTCTGTATGATAGATGATTGATGTTTGATCTTCGCCTAAGAATATCTCTCGATCTGGTAGAGGCGGGTTTCGAGTTAGCCTATAATTTCTATTACCCGTGAGGACATATCTTCCCGTGGTAATGCCAGCATCTTGATTGCTTGGTTCTGTGTAGCACTCAAAGAATGGATTGCCAATCTCTGTGCTCGTGAACCCTCGGCTGATTATCGTCAAGTAGTTAGGAGCTGCATCATCTGAAATAGATGAGGTAGACGTGATGGTAATAGTGTGTGGGTATATGGGTGCGTGCGTGAGGATGTGCGGGTGTGTCTCAACAGAGTGGGACATTTTTTGTGACTGACTCTGTATAATATGTTTTTTTATATTTTTTTAAATAAATTTTTACTTACGGCCATCGATCTGATTCAGTTTGTATAAGGCGAAGAAAACAAGCTGACCTAATGAACTATGGCTAGACCAACTAACGTGGGACTATAACATTGGAAAGTAAATACACTATTTATCCCACATCATCAATCTTGCAACACAATTGGTCTAAAAGAGATCACATGACAAATGATAGCTTTCATTATCTTGACGGCCGTAGTGATAGTAAAAAACAAAAAACAATTATTTTAAGAAACACGAATAATATTGAACACATGAACGACTAATGATACGACAAGATCATTTTTTATTACGTGTCCTCAGAAATCCAGAAATTAAGTATATATAGATATGGCGCATAAATATACACATACCATACATAATATAGGAAGATTGTTACATGGTATAAACACAGCTACAAAGAAATGAAGGAGTTAGACTGATAAACTCACCAATGTGACATACTACAGCTATTATCAAAAGAACGTTTGCTGCATGATGTGAAAAGGAAGATTTTGAAAACATCATGGCGAGCGAGCATATGTTACGATGTCAGGAAATATTTTACGAGTGCCTAAATATTGGATTACATTTCAAATTTGCTATTGTATTTCCGCGTTTAAGGGTTAGAACGAAGTAAACGGTTCATGTTTTTTGTACGGTGCAAAAAATGCATGAAGAAATCAGCTAAAAGTTAAATAATTCCTATTCCAGCGAACACAAATGACGTCTCTCATTTTGTAGAATCGATGAACAAATACGACAATAATAATGATAATAATAATAATAACTTTCGATTTATTTAGTGCATAAAAATGAATAATTAATTATGCACTATGCATTAAAAAAGTATGCTTTACGATCTACATCAACATCTTTTATAAGAGGATAAATAACTTACTACATGCTCACCGACACATTAATACAAGAATTGAAACACTACTGTAAGAAAAGATTTGTATTTAATACTTTCTTAAAGATATAGACCGGTAGTGGTAACATTGCGGTTCAAGGGTTTTAGGTGCAAACTATACATTCAATATTGTTTAAATATTGCCTTTAGAGGTTAAGTTGGCAATACTTCAACCTAAATTCGCAAAAAAGCAGAAATATATGTCCAAATGTTCAATGTTGAAGTGCATTAGCGATATCTATCCAGGCCAGATCAATATGATAATTTACCAAATATATCAATTAGTAGGCGGTTTCCTGGCAAAATTTGTATCATCACGTATTACTATTAGTCAAAAGATATTCTTTCACATGATTGGTAATAAGAGCTTCCATTTCATTTTTTGACAGGGGGCGTTTCCAAAACTGATCTATACCTTTAAAATCATTAAGGGAAGATGTATTCCTGAGTCGTCAAGGACAAAGACTTCCACAGAGCTGGAGCCGAAACCGAAACTACAAAGGATCGGTCTCCATAACTGATGTAGTGTACCATAGACCTACCACCAACTGGATTATGCTCACGAATTAGATCCGACGTATAAGATGGAGCAAGATTATTTTGTGCTTTTTATTTAGGCTCCCGACATTTTACATTGTATTACCTTGCCCGTCATATCTATATGTTGTGAAACTTTGTACCTATTTTCCGTACAGTATACTTGATTTGAAATCTTTAACATTTTGTGTAATCTACGCTTATACGCTTGTATTAAAAAAAAAGTAGTTTTTGATGTAAACGTGGACAAAATAAACTTCAAACTTCAAACATGATGAGATTTGGATTACAACACGTTTTTCAATGGGCAACCAGTGTAGTTTCTTTAGAAGTGACAAAATATATTGAACGAGCACCACCATTAACTTTGTTGCTGTGTTTAAAATTCTCTGAACCCGGTGTAATTCCCTTTTTGGAAGGCCATACAACAATACATGATAATAGCAGATGTTTTGTGTGTAAACAGAAATCAAGACCACAATTTCAATATTTTTTTCAAATGACTTACCTTTCACGGCTGTTATATTTCCGCGTTATATTTCCGGTTAGAGCGAGGTACACGGTTCCTGTTCTCTGTATATGGGGCCAAAGCTGCATGAAGAAATAAAGTAAAGTACAATGATTCCTATTCAAACGACAATAAATGTTTTGTGTGTAAACAGAACGAGTTGAACTGTCTCTGAATTGGGTTGTCGGTTAACAAACTAGTTAGAAAAAGTTGCGAATTAATTAGAATGGGTTTGGACGTATTGTGAACGAGTTACAACGAGTTAAAGGGCAATTCAACCCGTGTAATAACTTGATTTGTATGCCAGCGGGAAAATAACAGAAACAGAAGGGCAAAAGTTTGAAATGAATCGGACCAATAGTAAGGAAGTTATGAATGTTTAAATAATGAGATCACTAAGTCTATGCGAATCTCGAATTGGTAGTTTGGTCAGTAGATTGTGACATAGGACGTGGATAACTCTCCCATGTGCCGTGTACAAAAATATTATCAATTTCGGTTTTTCTCGTAAGTACCTTCTCCCTTGCGGCACTACTTCAATTACATTATAGATAGCATATTCCTCTAAAAAGAACATACCCTCCTGAGCAATGAATTTTTGAAGATTTTTTGTTTGGAGTCATTCTATATAAACTATGTTGGAACAGATGAGAAAGTAGTCCGGCGCTACATCACTTTGACATTACCGCTTCAGCCAATTTGAACTGCCCATACGTATAGTGATTACAACTTTCAAAAATCCATAACTTTCTTAATCTGTTCAGTCAGATTTAATTGAAACTTCATCAGTTTGCTTCTCTGATTGTTCTGCTTTCTTTTAAGATTAGTTGTGTATTTGGGTTAGATTTCCCTTTAAGAACATGTTTAAACTTACTTCGGACGGGCTTGGAATGCTTGGAAATGGTAATATTTACCCCGATCTGAACTTGATTATGAACTGACTGTGGTCGGGGTACAGACGAGATGGACGTATTAAGGACTGTTTATGAACGAGTTAGGATCGTATTATAGACATTATTTACACATTATACCCCGACCACAACCCGTTTTACGATTATCTAGGACAGTTCTAGATCGTAGTGAGAACAAGGTTGATATGATGGTATCTCCTTGGTGTGATGGGGGCTTTCATGCCCGCTCTCAAAACCTCGGTACGATCAGGGGCGTCGCTAAACCTTTTTCAGTGAGGGGGGGGGGGGGGGGGTGAAGAGACCAACTATTACCGACAACACTAGCCACCAATTACCGACAATTTGGTTTCCCCTTCTCGCGCGAAGCGCGGAAGCTTTGTCGTTTCCTTAAATTATTAGAGAAAGAAGACGATTCGTTGTGCCGTTGTTGACTTTTAAACCTTGCTTGAATTTAGTTTCCCCGAAAATTTTAAACCTCTGTTTTCTTTAGCTGATATTATAGGAAAGTGAAACTTCGAGAAAATACAAGTATTGTAGTTGTATTCACTCTCGAAGTCGTCACAGCGGATAAAAAGTCACAGTTCGTAGGGATAAAAACTTGTCGGCCGACCGACAATATACATCTCACCGACTTCAAACTTCTGCATTGATATTAGTACACGAGGATCGAGCAAGAATACCGGCACAGCTGACCCGACACAGCAACATATTTGACCGTGTCTTTCTTGCTCCCTCGACGAGATGACTCCACCCAATAACCACCTTCTCTCTTTTACTCCCACTCCTCCTCTCTCATGCTCTTACCTCCCCTCTCTCTCCTCTCTTTCACCCCCCGTTTCTTTTGTTTCCCGTTTACTCTTTTTTCTTCTTTTTTTCTTCTTTTTTTCCTTTTCTTTCTTTTCTTCATTTTCCTTTCTTTCCTCTCCTCCCTCTTTTTTTTCTCTCTCTCCTTCTTCTCTTTTCTTTCCTTTCTTTTCCTTTCTTTCCTTTCCTTTTCTTTCTTTCTTTTCTTTTCCTTTTCTTTTTTCTTTTCTTTCCCTTTCCCTCTCTTTTTTTCCCTCCCCCTTTTCTCTTTTTTTCCCGACGGCAGCGCAATTTTACTGACAAAATCCTGACAGGTGGGGGTGTCGCACCCCCCACACCCCCCCCCCCCTTTGGTGACGCCCCTGGGTACGATTGCGGTCTTCGGCAACGTAACTCTCCTTGCTTCCCTTGCGATCACATGCACAGTGGCGACAAGTCTTGCGTGCGCACTACTTACCCAAAAATCGGAATGATCAAAAATCGACCGTTTTTTAAGGTTTTTTTGTCCAGTAGTGTCAATGGCAGTCCAAAAATCTACGATTTTTCTAAAAGGACTTTTGGATGTGTAAATTGGCCTTTTGACAGCAAACATTATTTTCGTTAGAATATCACTTTTTGACAATTGACAATGGGGATGCGGTATATAAACCATATATTGACGGCTTATTTTTCCGGTGACAGTTAAAACTATAGCTCATCGATGATTTCGCAAGACTTCATCTCGGGGCACAGTTCAGTTTCGAAACCACATCGGGCAATAGTTTTATCCATGCCGTGAAAGCAGTCAATATTTGTATAAAATCAAATTCGATCGAAACTACTACGGTGTTTGCTTGACTATTAACTGTTAGTCGAGCGAGATGCGTCAATATTTACTAGCACATAGGAGATCACTTTTGAGATTTTTCCTGGAACTTATCCAACTCCAAGAATATCATCACGTTGTCGGCTATTGTGATCGCTAGTGCTATATGGTTAGACCTGTCTATGTACTAGGTGGAAAGCTTGACGACGTCTCCCTGATTTTACTTCTCCCATTTGCCAATTTGTCGCGCTTTTTAGCTAAATTAGGTTCGCTAAATTGCGCTTTTAGGTAAATGTGGTCTCACACTTAGCTGACAAAATTGAGTTGGGTCCCTCAATATTTGATTGGGGACCCCTCATTTTTGATTTTTATAAAAGAAAAGTAAACAAGTTACGTACCTTCTGTAATCTGGCTCCTTGCAAGTACCATTGTCAATATGAATTGAATAGGACTTCAGGATGAAAGTTGGATTTTGAAATGAATTTATACGAATAGGCCTGTTCTAAACAATAAAATATCCACTAGCAAGAGCGTATAGCGTGGTGTAAAACGATTACTCTGTCATACACTAGTGCCCCAAACTGTCTCGAACTTTGACCTTAGTGTATAGAACGACAGAATAATGTTCTTAATGCCACTGGTCAATAGTTTAAAACACACGTAATGCCACTAAATGAAGTCTTTTGAGCACTTTAGATAATAATTATGAACTTACACGATCGACTAGGATGCATAGGCCTATTGATTTTAGTACTCAAAATACGAGGTTTAGGTATGGAGGGCAATGTACCTTTTTATTTAACAATTAACTTACGTAACACTCACACCACTTTTATAGGCATTAACCATGCCTTTGCCTATGCATACAGCCTGTACCTACCATTCCTTTGGTATACGTTCCAATGTAAGTTTTCCGTTTCCAGGATCGAATTTCCCTTTTAACAATGATACATTCCCCCTTTCCTTTCTAATAAGGGACCTATCCCCTTTTCACCTCTTATAAATGTTCTTATAAAGACCTAGTGGTTGCCCCTTTTCCGTCGACAAATGCCCATTTCCCATTCTCATATACGTGCCTTTTTCATCCCTGATGAGTGCCTCTTTTTAGGTGTATAAACGGAAGTTCCCCATTTTCATCTCTGATAATGACCCTTTTTACTTTGACCCGTGCTCCTTTCCTTTTCTAATATTATCCCTTTCGATAAGTGTCCCCCTTTCCTCTCATCATTAAACATGCCCCAAATTTAAAGCGACTAAGAGCAATTTTCCCAAAAGCTCGCTCGCTCGCATCTGTAGATGATATACTTTTGTTACTTATCAACAGACTTTTCAGTCTTCCGTTATGAGAATGTGCTTATAACCCCATCAGGATTGGGTTTTTCCTCTTTAAAAAATGTAATTTTTCGCACTGTGACCTCACATATTATTTTTTTTCCTCGCTCGCTCGAAAATGAATCTTCAGATCATCACACCAAACTGCAACGTATAATGCTTAAGCAATAACTTGTTTAATGAACAACGAAAACAAATATTAAAATCATCCCTGATCATGTAATCACAATGTACGGGTAGGCCTATATACAAATGTCTAAACAATTGTATATTTTCGCTTTGAGATTTCCCTTTGAAGGTGTCCTTTTCTTCTTCTTCAGAAAGTGCCCTTTTTGTTGGTGCCCCCCCCCCCCCCCACTTTGGAAGTCGCTCCTGGGTCCATGGGCGTGAATGCTGCAGATTATTGAACATGCTAGTACAGTGACCCCTAAGTTACCACAATATCGATTTAGATATCCGGCCATCGGTATGATTCGCACAACCTTGTGTGCTATACAGAAAATCACCCCAAATATCCCCAGATCTTTTGAACACGCGGAGAGATCGAATTCCCAATATAGCTTCGTGCCTATAGAAATAATAATCACAGCAAAATTGATGTATATGCTGCATGAATTCGTTTCGTACTTTGCCCTCTAGCTAACCCTTGAGAACAATACTTCCAGTAGTGTATGAAAGGATGAACCATCGGTGCATAAACATGATAAAATGAAAAATTATTGTGTACATTTGTACATCATCCGTCTCGATTGGTTTTACCGTTTAGTACACGATGTGTATCTGCCCATGTGAAGATAGCTAGTACCTCGACAAATTCTGATTAAATATATCCTACAAAACAACGATCTATCTGTAAAAGCTGAAATGTTGACAGATTAGTAATGGCGGTGTGGACAAGCGCGGCCCTAGTCGCAGTAACTGCCGTGGCGGTGTTGTGGTTGCCTGGCTTCTTTCGACAGCGGCCTCCTGTGATCGTCGACGGGTTCGTAGCAAAAGGATTCGAAGAGGTTGAGGAAGCCTTCCGGTGAGGATATGACACACATTGTGATTTTCTCCTTATTTTAGTCAGAGTATAGTGTGTTTCATACGAAAGAACACTTTCATTAACATAATAGTGAAAAACTTTAGACCTGTTTTAACGGCTTATGCCGAAAGGGTGAGCAGGGTAGCGTCTCGTCTCGTTGACTTGAACGCGACCATTCGTCCAAAGCACCCCTCGGTTTTGCCGAAAGGGTGCATTGACTAGTCTTCCACATCAGTCGTTTATTATAGAATTGAAGGAATATAAATTTAAGTCGTTTAAATTAAAATAATCAAAATAGAAGCAGATTCAAAATTAAATAAAACTATTTTTACGTAGTCTTGCAAATCAGGCGTTTACAAGAATCAAATCAATAAATAACAAGAAACACAATCAAATAATTTACTTTATAAATTTAAAAAATATCAAATAAAGGTATTTACCTAGTCTTGCATATCAGTCGCTCATTTATTAAAATAACAAAAAATAATATCCATTTATTTCTATGTATGGAATTCAGAAAGCCCCCCCCCCCCCGCCCGCTTATCTCGAAAGGGTGTATTAAGGCGGTAGGCCTAATCCGTTATTTATTATCTCATTCGTAAAGAAATATGCATGAATAGTTTACATTACAATAACAATTATATTCATAAAAAGAAATGAATAATATTTTTACTTGACATTTTTAAATATTTATTGAATTTATTAATTTATTAAATTTCTATTCCTTCCTATTATAAACGACTGATGGGGAAGATTAGTTAACGCACCCTTTCGGTAAAACCGGGGGGGGGGGGCTTTGGACGAAAGGTCGCGTTCCGACTCCTAACGCACCCTTTCGGCACAACCGGGGGGGGGGGGCTTTGGACGAATGGCGACTCGACACCACCCACCCTTTCGGAATATGCCGATAAGCTCTAGGCAACCTCATGCATGCAAGATATCTTTGAAAAACACAAATAGAGTTTTCAGGCTCTACCCGGGACACACTGTGTACTCAAAACCTATTATATTGATTTAACATGACGTATTACATGTATCCGAATTTATAAATACGTACGTCATTTCCTCCACTTCCACCTCCTGTTCCTGTTCCTCCCTCTCTTCTCCTAATTCCTCTTATCCTATTTCTCCAACTCCAACGCCCCTCCAGAGTCCTCCCCCAAGTATATTTCTGTTTGTGCTTTATATGACGTTTTATCATAAGGAATGTCACTATTGCCTCGTCGATGTTTAGTATGTTTGTCTCTGTCTGCCATCATTGACGAAATCTGTTGTGTGTGGTCTGCCAGTCTGTCCGTCTGTCTGTCTTTGTCCGTCTCCGCTCTTCTTTCTATCTCCAGTTCTCTCTCTCTCTCTCCCTCTCTCTTATGTCATGATAATCGTCGTCATCATACTTGAGAATATGATGAATCATTATCATCTCTTTCATTTTAGTTATTACTATTGTTATTATTATTATTATTATTATTATTATCGTCATCATAATTATAATTATGACAATAATAAAAATAAAAATGATAATAATGATTATAATAATTATTATTATTCTATTATTATTGTTATAAGTAGCAGCAGCAGTAGTAGTAGTAGAAGTATTAGAAGTAGTAGTAAACGTAGAAGTAGTAGTAGTAGTAGTAGTAGCAGTAGTAGTAGTAGTAGTAGTAGTAGTAGTAGTAGTAGTAGAAGCAGTATTGGTATTAGTAGTGTTAAAAGTAATACATGAGTATCATTATCGTCATCATTTACGAGTCAAATCACCATTTCTCCCCCATTGCAGGAGAACCTATGAAACAAACTTAAACCCTCGTGAAGGGGGATCGGCCTTTTCAGTCTTTTACAAAGGAGAAAAGGTTGTAGACATCTGGGGAGGCTATGCCGACTTCGAAAGTAGGCAGGAATGGAGGGAAGATACGATATCAGTTTTCTTCTCTTCAACAAAAGGTTAGCATCACTATGAATATAGTGACTATCGACTCAAGCTTCCTTGCTTATGATAGTTGGCCTCTGCATTTATCTTGATTATTTTTACTTACCTCCATACTTTCAAGCTTTCAATTGTGCATTTTTTTTTTATTTTTTTTTAAATTTTATTTTGTGTGTATTAAGTTGTCACTCTTTATGTAAATCAATTATATTTTATACTATTATTGTTATTTGAATGTTTTATATTTGATTTATCAATAAATGCAGAAACATCTGCTAAAAAAAAATAAAAAAAAATATGACAGACAAAGAAAGAGGACAAAATATACAGTTCCTCATTTTACCCTCAACAATTGCTGTGGTAGACAAAGGAACATCCCTTCCCTGCTATTATATACAAATGTGTAGAACAGGTCCCACATGCATATTCACCTGTTCTACACATTTTTACATAATAGCAGTGAAGGGATGTTCCTTTATCTACCACAGCAATTGTTGAGGGTAGAAGGAGGAACTGTATATTTTGTCCTCTTTCTTTGTCTGTCATATACATAGTGCATGGGACTATGCAGAGGAAAGCTCTCCTTCATGAGAAGGTCGAGTTCTGGTAAAGATGGACAGAATTAGTGAGCTTTCTCACTCTTTGTATGTCAGTTTGGGAAATGTCTTTGTAGAATATCCCCTGAAAAAGGTTGCTTTAAAAGTGCCCTCCTATTCGAAATAGTCTTGACAAACTGTCATGCCATGGACCCATTTCTATGATCTTCAGCAAGATGTAGTCATCTTCTCTTCACTTTGACCATGTTGATAACTCTAATGCCTAATAATAGCTAAGGTAGGAATTATATTGATTAAAGCTTCTGAATCTCATAGTAGAGGTCTTGAGGCCTGAGGCCTGAGTGTTCGATCCTTACATCGGTACTTACATCAACAAAGTATAGCAGTAACGACCATATTCCAGAGTCCGTATGAAAAGCAGTACTAATATTGATGTAGCCACTCTGGTAAAATGATACCATACTGTTATTAGTATCATCTATCTATTATGATAATCTTTTCATCGAGGCTACTATTAAAGCCCCACTTCACTACTTACAGCTACTTGCGCCCTCTATACAGCCAACAATGCCTAAGCGGTGCCCGTTGATCCCCCATGATGCCTTTTTTCTTATGTTAATTGAGAGCTGATTTGATGAGAAAACCAACTGCCAGTGACCTTGCAGGGAGGTTTAATCCCTCCTGGCCTACTTAGTACAGAGGGGCTTTAAACTCTTTTATTTATTTTAATG
The DNA here is from genome assembly GCA_035222895.1 of Strongylocentrotus droebachiensis. NCBI lineage: Eukaryota > Metazoa > Echinodermata > Echinoidea > Camarodonta > Strongylocentrotidae > Strongylocentrotus > Strongylocentrotus droebachiensis. The sequence goes on from JAVYIG010000059.1 coordinate 404,012, forward strand.
TTTTCTCTATATTTGCATCAAGGTGTTGCAGCCATCTGCATCGCCATGTTGGTAGAGAGGGGTCTCTTGGACTATGATAAACCAGTATCTCTATACTGGCCAGAGTTTGCACAGAAGGGCAAGGGGAATATTACCGTCAGACAACTTTTGGAACATCAGGTAAAATTAGTTAATTTGTAAATGAATCAGTAAATACATTTGTTTTAATTTGTGTTTCTTTGTTTCTTTATTTCTTTCTTTAGTTAATTATTGTAATGCATTCATTCATTCACTCCTTTAATGATAAGTTTATGAAACTTTTTATTTATTCAAATAATTAATCATTAATTAATTATTAACTTATTGACATATTTAACCTATTTATTAATGGTAATATTTACATCTGGACAAGTAAGATCTAGACCTCTGATGGATTCCAGGCCCTCTTTGATAAATGTAGAGGGAGGGATGTAGAGGGAATAGTTTCGGGTGACGTAATTTTGAAGTTTTCACATGTTCATATAGGCCTGCAGAACATCCAATATCATTTTTTTTTGGCTGCTTATGTTTTCCGAAGAGGAATATTCTATCATCATATGAATTCAACAAACTTCTACATCGCCTCCTCCCTCCTTCTCTCTCTCTCTCTCTCTCTCTCTCCCTCTCTCTCTCTCTCTCTCTCTCTCATATGTCTTTCTCTCTTTCTCTTCGTCGCACTCTTATATCTCTCTCTGTCTCCTTTTTCCCTTCTCCTCCGCCTCCTTGTTCTTATTCTTCTTCATGCTCTTTCCCTTTTTGTCTCTCCATCTCGATGATAGGCAGGTCTCGTATTGGCCGCACCTCCCGGCTTGAGCTTCGAGCTCCTGAGCGACGTCGCCAAGGCAGGTGATCGGATGTCATCGACCGAGCCGCTGTGGGATGTCGACGGGAAGACCCATGGTTATCATGCCATCACCTTCGGTCCTCTCACCAATGAGCTTCTCCGGAGGGTCGATCCGAAACACAGAACTATGGGTCAATTCTTCAAAGAGGAGCTGGCACAACCATTTGGTAATAGAGCAATGATAATCAAAAATAAATCCTCAGTCACATCTCCAAAACAATTAGAAAACAACCAATGTCTGGCCCTTTAATTCAATCTACGATGTTGCTCATAAGGTTGCAATATTTGTTCTTGCCTCCTTTTATGAAATGATTGTTACAAAATGTCATTTAATTTCTTGACAGATAACGTTTATAGATTCTTGGAACTTTATTGATCAATTCCCAAGATACTTTAGATTGATCAATACAGTTCTAAGAAGATATTAATTTGATCTATAACAAAAAAGAAATCGTAATGTCACAATCGTTTCAATAAAAAAAAAGGAGGTTAGAGAACAATATTCAAACTTTATGGGCAATAGTGTTATCTGTGTGCGGTCCGGCCGCCGATCTGGCGTTAATATTTTTTTCTTCTTTTTCCTTCCAAATTATTTTCGCCATTTGATAGTGGTAGGGGCGGGGGGGGGGGGGTACACTACTTGGTACCGTACCGATTGCATATACTGGGTTCGATTCGACGGTTTTTTTTTTATCTGAAGTCGGTTAGGCCATACTCTGACCATTATTAGGCCTAATTCTTTTGATGGAAACTTTTATGATTTTCTAAAAACACTTGCAAACAGAGCTGTCCGTTGTATATAACCAGATAGGATTACACTTCTCCTAGATCACATATGATTGCATGACTCACAAATGTTAATCTATAGCGTTGTCCATCATTATAGTAGGAACTTTTAGATTTGTGTGGACTGATACGTGTGACGTCCATTCAAGGCAGTGCATTGGGACGTCGATCGTAGCAATCCACGTTGTCGTTGTGCAAATCTAAAAGTCCCTATTGAAATGAGCGGACATGACAATGACGTAATCTGAACGTGATTCCTATGGGATGTAAAATAGCGTGATGAAATTGCACTTGGCCTGATTTCTCGGAAGTCTTCACAATAGAATAATTTGAGTTTTATTTCGATGAGAATGAAAGACTCGGTATAACTTAACTTATGTTTTCCCAACAGGTCTTGACTTCTATATTGGTCTGCCTCTGGAAGAGAACTATCGCACTGCGAGATTGTTGGGTGGCGGTTCAAACGTGATAACAGATCTGCTTCAAGGTATAAGCAGCCCTACAAACAGACAGATAATACTCCACATGATGCAAAGTGATCTCTTAACGCGCATTATTGAAAACTCGGGCATTGGAAACGTAAGTCACGCAATGGCATCGCTAGACCCTAAACGGTAAGGGGAGGGGTAGTACGATTCAAGCTTCTGAGACAATTCCTGCATCAACCGGATTCCTAACCTCAACCCTTGACCAATAATTGTACCTAACTCTAACCCTTAATCTAACCTACAACCCAATTGCAACCCTAAGCCTATAACCCTATACTTTTGACAAAATTAAGCCCTGAGCAATTATAACCGCCTGAGAAAATGTCTGATACCCCAAGGGTGGGGGGGGGGGGGGGGGGGTGACAAACGAAATAAAGTATCAGTTTGCCGAAAATCTCATAACAAAGAGAAACGTTAAGGCATCATCCAATTTTCAAATTTCGTGACATGAATCAAGAAAATGGCCGTCAGAATTTTATCAGACGGGAGCTTTCAGTACACCCTCCTTTTCTTTGATTTCTTTCAAATGATGAAGAACTAATACTTGATCGGCCTCTTGTTTTGTTGTTTTATTTTTCAGATTGCCGTTTTAAACAACCCCTACAACAGACAGATGGAACTGCCATCAGCTTTGGGCATAGGCACTGCAGAATCGGTTGCCAAGGTAACAAAACATTAACAGCATTTAATGATAAGCCGGGATGGGATTCAAACTCTCAACCTTTTGATTGAGGGTCAAGTAAATGAACCGTCCTGTCTTTTCCAACTGAGTACGTCAATAAGAATTCATGTCTCTTTTAATCTCCCAAAACTATTACCAATTATTGCGAATGTTCCTCTTTTCGTTTATCGCCTTTGTTTTTCATTTTCCTCGATAATTTAGAAAGTCATTATTGCCTATTCTTGACAGGAACTTGGGCGGAAATAGCACGGCATTCCTCCTCCCCCAATAACTATTTAGTGGTTGTTTCTTTACTACAGTTATATGGTATTCTAGCAGCAGGCGGGGTGGATAGCCGGACGAATCGCACACTTCTGAACAAGCCCATTCTTAGCAAACTATTCACCAAGGGCCCGCCCACTTTTGACAAGACGCTTGGCGTACCGATCGCATTTAACTTGGGCCTCATGGTAGCTGACTCAGTGGTAAGTATTGGCCTAACGTGCAGGCCCGTAACCACGAGGGGGGGGGGGGCACGTGCCCCCAATTTTTTCCAAGATCAGTTGAATTTTTTTAGACCCTCCCCATGACGTCGATCAAATATATGTATGTGCACCCCCCCCCAAAAAAAAAAAAAAAAAAAAAAAAAAAAAAAACATCAAACTCTGGATACGACCCTGCTAACCTGCAGTGGCGGGTCCAGAAAATCCAAATGGAAGGAGGAAGGGGGGGGGGGGTTATGAGAAATGTAGAGGTGTCGTGGTCTAGCGGATACGTCTTCGGACTGTGGGTCATGTGGTTGGCGGTTCGAGTCCTGCTGCGTCCGTAACTAATTCCTTTGGCAAGACATTAATGTACATTTGCCATTCTAAAACCCAGGTGTGCAATGGGGACCAACAGGAAAGAATTCCTTGTATGCTGTGAGCACCGAAATCGGTAGCCTAGCAGAGCCGGGGTACTTTTAGAGCACCTTAATCACCTTGTGATAATTTATGTGCGCCATTGAAATATCTATTATTAATTATTGGGCTTTATAAACACGAGTTAAATTCAGGCTCTCACTTTAATACAAAGCGTCCCCTGTTATACACCTTTTTATTTGACCGACATTTTGGGTTGTGTTGGGGGAGTAGGGGGCAACATTTTGACTGAAATCTTGGTACCGGTGGCATAGTTTGAGTCCACCCATCAAGCTTACGACAAATAGGTAAACATTAATTTGCGCAAAGCTGGTTGCGTTCAGGTAAAGTTTGTATGGGGGTTAATAAATACATCTGCGCAAGCACCGATGGAAGTATCGGTTCCGCGCAATATCAGTTTGTCATTTGACACTTATCATCATGTTTTCCTCACATAAAAGAAAAGACCCTTTACATAATACTGTCCTAGAACTCATCGTTATTATGACGTCATTATCCATATGCAGGAAGGGGAGACGCTGTATGGACATCCCGGTGCAAGAGGACAGATAGGGTTCGCTGACCCCAAGAACCAGCTCGGGATCGGGTTTGTGAGCAGTACTATGTCACCATTCTTCCTCCGTGACGACCCAAGGACTGGTGCCTTGCTGTCCGCTCTCTACAGATGCACGCGAAGAATCGAGAACAAATAATGATAAGAATTGAAGAACGTAAAAGTTTGCTGATACAGAAATAGAAATTACCTTATCCTCACTAAAAAAGCAAGTTTAACGGTCTTTTAAAATTAATATTTTGGACAATGTGGAATGAAGCACAATTACTGACCACAGGGAGTTGGAAAATTACAAGCATAATATTATCCGAAATAAAGATGACAATGAATTAAATTGTGTTCATTGATAAGGCATTGTATGACAGCCCGTCCGAGTCTAGAAATAGCTTTTATGAAACTGGAGGCCGTTTCTCGGAACTGTCATAAGTCTAGCTTCTCGGAGATCCCGTTCAAACGTGTGTTAAAGAATTAACATGCATTTCTATGCGATGTCCACGAACTAAGACTTATGACGATTTCGAGAAACTGGCCCCAGGTGCCTATCAAGTGGTACATGTTTTTGTTGCTTGCCATACTTTTGCATGCATGTCATGAGTTGCTGTTGAAATTGTACATGCATTTCAATTCCAAATTCGCTGTAGTTTAAAGTTGGATGATATAAAACTCGGCGCAATCTTGATTGCGTCTGCAGCATAAATTAAAAGTAGATATTGAAGAATTGTTTTTTCTTTCGACAAAGCCTCGAATTGTCAATGTTCTATGGGTAGAATACAGAACAGCAGGTGACGTGTAGCTTGGGTGAGACATATTATAATTTGTGATGGTTTGATGGAGTATGACAAACTTGGATTGTATACACGGACAGTGAGATTAAAAATATAAAGCCAAGGAACGGGTGAAATGTGGGTAGAATATGTAGTATGGGGTGTGTGTATAAGTTTGGGGGAGAGAACACATAAATAAAAAAAAGTTTGGGGGAGAGAGTGTTCAAGGCAAACAGGAGGAGAACAGAAGATAATCATACTTTCTGATGTGAATCAAGCAAAATGAAGCAGTATATTTTACTTCTATATGTATATATAAACTCAGTCTTTAAAGCAAAGTAAGAAGTAAATATTCCCATTCTCTCCACCCCCTCTCTCCCTATTTCTACCTCTTCTCGTTATAATCGCTTTCAATACATCTCTCTCTCTCTCTATTCCCCCCTCACTCGTGTATACATGTATTTCTGATTATCTAGATTTGTCTACAAGTTAATGGCATAGAAAACGTACTGTATGTATGTCGATTTGTTTTTCTACATACAGAAACCAACACAATAAATGTATAAACACTGATGATATACATGTATCTCAGGGGTGGTTGAGCATCTTTAATAAGAGGGGGGGGGGGGGGGGGGGGTGCACCAACAGAAAAGGCACTTTGATGAAAACTCATAAGGTGTGTATACACAAAGCATGATTTCTTTTTGGAGACATTGAAACCCAAACATGCCAGTTATTACGTTATCAAGAATCATCGTGATATTTATTTACCTTTATACATGAATCTGGTTGTATAAGGGATTTTGATCAAATATTACATTTTTATTAAAAAGACTTATTCCTTGGTATTTTATGAGGATATAGAGAGGAAGAAATAGAGACGATTAAACGGTGGGGGAAACACAATTGTGTCAACTATCTTTCTTGTGCACTGATGAGGGTAGCAGGTTTCACTGCATATAGGCTAGATGCATACACATATACTGACATTAAAGACTATAAAGTCCCCTCCAAAAATAATTTGCTTTTAATAGATGTAGAAAAACAAGAGAAACAGGGCAAAACAAATTTGAGTAAAATCGATAACTAATAAGGAAGTTATTTTCGAAGTGAACTTGCCCTTTCATAGCCCTAAAAATAGATTTCAATTGCACGTAGAAGTAAAGGAACTGCAAGGTACACGCAAAAAACTGAGGTGCTAAATGTTGGGTGCTGAGTGAGATTCTGCACTTGAAGTGCCAAAATCAGCACTTGACGGGTTAACTTTAACAAGGAAACCGAAACGTGCTGAATATTTGAGTGCAGAAAACGAGTGCTATAACAATATGCAGCACTTAACATCGAGTGCTGACTGCACAACCTGATCTGATTGGTCGGTTAGTATAATAGCTGTTACCTTGTGAATATTTGTTTTTGAATCAAATTCAGCTAAGAGATTCTTACATTCTTCATTCTCCAGGTCAATACCCAAGGCCTCAAAAGTCTGAATAACTTTGCTCCTTAAACTGTCAACAACATCAGTATTCAAAGCTGTTGCAGCAGATAACACTCTGTTTGTCATAGCATGGGTCATGTTGGTGTTTGATAAAAGAGAACCAATGAAAAATGCAGCTGGTCTCACTATATGAACATGACAGACAATGCAAGCGGACAAAATATACAGTTCCTCAGGTAGACAAAGGAACATCCCTTGACTGCTATTATGTAAAATGTGTAGAACAGGTGAATATGCATGTGACACCCAGGTGTTCTACACATTTTTACATAATAGCAGTGAAGGGATGTTCCTTTGTCTACCTAAGGAACTGTATATTTTGTCCGCTTTCATTGTCTGTCATATTCATAGTGTCTTGTACTGTCATTATGCATTGCTCCATCTTGTTCTTGTAGTAGGCCTATCCTATCATCATCATCATCAAATGCATCATCTGCTGCAGGATTATGCACTTCACCAACAGCAACACCCAAATCAGCATCAACTAGACCCTCCATACCCTGTACAACTTCAGGTTCAGGTTCTTCTTGTGGATGTTGGTTTAATAAATGTTTCCTGTAAGAGTTGAAAGTGGTAAATGACGAAGGACATCCACCTCGACCACATACCAAATGTAGATGGGGCATGTCAAACAACGCATGAGTTAGCACTTGCACAAGGGCTATTCTGCTAGCACCCAAAAGAGAGCAAAACTTGGCACTTTAAGTGCACAACAGTCAGCTCCTTTGGGTGCTAGCAAAGTAGCCCGGGTGCAAGTGCTAACTCAGCACTTCGAGTGCAGTCACTATGCGAGCTCCTAAAAAGTGCTAAAATTGAATCTTTAAGTGCTAAATTTAGCACAACAGTCAGCTCCTTTGGGTGCTAGCAAAGTAGCCCGGGTGCAAGTGCTAACTCAGCACTTCGAGTGCAGTCACTATGCGAGCTCCTAAAAAGTGCTAAAATTGAATCTTTAAGTGCTAAATTTAGCACTTTTTCTTTTTTGAGTGTACGTACAATAATAATTGTATAAACAGGGTTTAGTCAATAGTTCGATTTGCGAACTTTGTTTGTACAGTGTACGTTGTGTTGGGACTTTGGACCTATAGAGCGTCTCCATACCCGAGTCACATCAACAAAGCCGACACCAGACCGATTACAAACCAAACAAAAGATAACATAACGCCGAATGGACAAGGATTGTTCGGTGTGGACTCTGTGTTGAGTCGGTTTGGCGGTGTGTCTGGGACATCGTAATAAGCCCGGTCATTTTAGCTTACTCACGCTCATGAAGCGGATTCATCTTCACTCTGGTTCTACAAACTCCAGGGCCTGGAACCATTCGCAATCATGTCGCTGATACATAATGCCATCTTGGTGGCCGTTACAGCATGCCTTGTCGCCTTCCTGCCAGGGTATTTCCAGAAGGTACCACCCATAGTCATCCATGGAGAGGTTGCCAAGGGGTTCGAACCCGTTCTCGCGAAGTTCAGGTATGAATCAGAACATCTGTAAACTTAGTGATCTTAATCTGGAGGTGTGGTATATGACTAAGGCATTGATTGGGCAGTATTACTGCATTTAAATTACTCAATTGAAATGGGCATTTCTACTGAAATGCGCGAATGCGATGTTCGCTGTACTAGTTCTTAATTTGTTTTGTGCAGCACCTGCCCATATGGTTTACATATATGGGGAAGGAGGAGGTACACGATTTCATAACTCTTTTAGCATTCATTTCCATGGCATGGTTTAGTGGATGTTCTTACTTCTGATATGGGGGCCGGCCTGTGAAGTATAAAACATCATAATAACCACGAGCACTGGTGTCGATTTGCATCCTCGGTTGGGGGGGGGGGGGGGGGGGGATGAAAGGAGCCAAACAAAATCGGCAAATGATTAGAGAAAGAAGACGATTCGTTGTACCATTCTCGACTCTTAATCCTTACTGAATTCAGTTACCCACCCCCTACTCGCGTGAAGCGCGGAAGCTTTGACGTTTCATTAGATTATTAGAGAAAGAAGACGATTCGTTGTATCATTCATTGATGGTCATCTTGCGAGTAATAACCATTAACTACTCTCATCGGGCTCTCATCATTAATTTTTCTCTTTTCTTTTTTTTTTGATGGTGAATTATTGGGGGGGGGGGTGATTGTACAGGCCATCCCCCCACCTGAAATATTGGGGGGGGGGGGGATATATCCCCCCATTCCCCCCGGGATCGACACCCATGACCACGAGTCAAAATATTGCTCGTTCGCTTTGCGAGCTCATGATATATAATTGATATTCGCCCAAGAGAGATTCAACCCCGACATAATAGGGCCGATACGCAACATGGAGAAGGCTGAACTTACTAGAGGGGGGTTAATGATCGATTGCTAGAGTGTACATATGCATGCAAGGGAGAGAGAGAGAGAGAGAAAGAGAAAGAGAGGGGAGAGAGAGAAAGAGAGAGAGGGAGAGGGAGGATGTTGGATGGGCGTGTAATTCCACAAGGTTGGTGAACATTGACCTTAAAATTTGAATTCGTTATTTCACTAAATTACGTATATACTACCTGCAGAAACTTAGCAAACACAGGAAAACCTAATCAGCTAAACTACCAATCAAACCACACACAGGAAAGATATTAGTTTATCTCATATCTGAATCATTTCCTTCTCTTTCTCTTTTGGCCGAAAGAGAGAACTTTGAAAATGGTGCAGACTCCCGTTACGGAGGATCAGCATTGGCCGTGTATCATAAGGGCAAGAAGATCATAGACATCTGGGGAGGATTCGCCGATGTAGAGAGCAACATAGAATGGCGTCAAGACACAACGACGGTTGTTTTCTCTGCGACTAAAGGTGAGATCCCGGTGGTGTCACTTCAGTGAAAACCTACGAGAGCGAAAGCCCACTATAGACCAATCAGTCCCGTGGGCCTTTTAGTACCCTTTTCGGATGGCTCACTAGAACCGACGGTCGTCAAGGCCGACAGTCTACAAAACCAAAAAGCTATCGGTCGCATGAGCCTTAGAGTTACTTTTCAGGGGGCTTACCACACAAACGGCCCGAGACCGACAGCTCACAACGGCGATAATGTCTATCTATCGTATCAATTTCTTTGTCTTGTCATTATTGAAGGAAAATGTAATATCTAAAAATCATAATGGGGGGAGCAAACAGTGGCATTAACGGCCTGCCAAAGTTAAAGGTAAAGACCAGTATTGGCAACGCCCCAATTTCAAAAAATGAAATGGAAGCTCTCATTACCAATCATGTGAAAGAATATGTTTTGACTAATAATACATGATGATAAAAAATTTGCCGGGAAACCGCCTACTAATTCATATATTTGGTAAATTTATTTCTCTCATGGTCTGGTGAGAGAGATAGGGTAGTCCCATATACATCTTTCTGTGTATAGTGCTTGTAACTTTACGAAGAATGAGCCAAATTTCTTATCATTTTGATGATTCCAGAACCTTGCAGATGCTAGATGCTAGATGATCGACCTTTTCTGATCGATTCCACAACGTTTCTTTCACAATGCAATCGCATGACCATTACTGGTCTTTACCTTTAAGTCCAACTTAAAGTCAATCTTAGTCTAGGTGAAACACCCCAGGTCATTTTCGGGGATGTTCGTGACCGAAATGTTTGTGGATTTGAGATACGTGTACGTCTTTTTATTAAAAGGGAAAACAAATCACGAAATGGGGCCACATTTGTGTAACTTTTGCAAACAGGAGAGCGCGTATGCACTTGCTTTCCTAAAGTGTGGTACGTTTGTGAATGTGTCTCGATAATCCCAAATAGGGCAATGTCTAGAGCTCTCTTTTACTTGTTTTTATGCTCAGGTTTTGTGGAGAATGTTCTAGAGTACGCATAATAGGGGGTGACTTTAAATTCCACTGACTATCATGATGCTATATCACCGAGATTGACATCCTTATGTGGTATATTTGAACTTTGTTCGGATGGCACTTGCTGTGTCAACAGATCGACATCGACAAAACTTGAGTTTTAAAGGGATTGGGTAACTTTTGCTCCGATTCTGAAACAACGTCCTGGATTTAGCTCCTGCTATAATGATAATTATAAACCTGTAGGTCAGTCAGGAACCGCCATGACTTGTACAAGCCGATCGCCTGTCTGATTATCAAGATATTTATGATAGGAAATCGAAATCAAATTTTGCGTTTTCCTAAGGGTTTTCATAACACTACAGTCTATCGGGGAAAATGAGTTTATATGGTAAAACCGGTCACTCAAAGGTTTTTACTTTTTTGAGGCACTTCTTGATCATTTTGAAGCGCAATTTTTTTAGGACTTCAATATTACACCATATCACAGACACTGATACATGTACGTAGGGCCGTGCATCTCAGATTTCACATTGTTAAACGATGCCTTTAAAAATATAATTTAAACATCAATAATGGTGGTGAGAACATATTGAGAGACACACTGTCTTGAAGCAATAGGCTATTTTCGTAATGTAACCGAATTTTATGTATGCGTCTTGGGAAGTGCATAATACGACTTATTTTATTCACTTGTTAAAGATAATTGCACCTCAACAGGCAGAATATTTTTGCATATGCATGTGTGTTATATTTGTTGGCAGGACAAACAATATGGTTTGTCCCAACTAGACATTATATGAAGTTTGCATTCTGACTATGGTCACAATTATTCTTAACAGGTGAATGAAATAATTTGAATTGAGGCAATTCCTAAAGGCGTTTGTATCAAATTGGGTTAGGCCTACATTACACAAATGGCATTATTAGGGATGGCCTATTATATTGATGTATATGCTAATTGTGAAGTATTTAACTGATCAAAATGAAGATATGCCAACTTTCGTAGGAAAAAAAGAGGTCTTTGAATAATTCAAGCTGTTAAGAGATTGCTGAAGACGGGCAAAGATTGCCCCTGTATATTTAATTCAATGTTATTTGTCATTATTTTGATACATCGATTAGTTCATGATATCTAACTTCACAATAAAAAGGACACTTTGTAGATTTGTACGATGAACTGAATGATTGGACGTCATACAAATACTCGCATAACCCAATAAAATAATTACTTTCATGAGTGGAAATCACTCCTAAAATGCGTGTGGGGGCGCATAATTATTGTAATCATGGGGTTTTTCTGACAAAATAGGGCCATCACATTTTTGAATTATTGTTTTCACTCCAAAACTAGATTGGTAGAACAGAAGAGAGAAATAGAGGGGGACATTTGTTAGGCTATTGTGCCCCCTTTCCAAAATCATGAGAGGGTCTTCCCCCTTGTCCCCGGGATTTCAGCTCGTGCTAGCTCTTAAGAAGGAAATATAATGAAATAATTATATCATTCCTACTCACAGGTATAGCATCAATCTGCATCGCCATGTTGGTGGACAGGGGTCTCTTGGACTATGATAAACCAGTATCACTATACTGGCCAGAGTTTGCACAGAAGGGCAAGGGCAAAGTGACTGTCAGACAACTCATGGAACATATGGTTAGTTCAGAATTATGTCTATTATTATTTTTATAATTTTTATTTTGAAACACGTTTTAAAAATTGAAATGAGTTAGATCTTAGTAGAGTTTGTTAGAGTCCTGTTCTTTATTCAAAACAAAACAAAACGTAACACACATTAATTTGCTTGTTAAAAAGGACGGGATTATCAAATAATGTGATTGATAAGAGCAAGTCGTTAGTGTTCATCTAAACGCATAAATTGGACCATTTTAAAACAAACTTTTTGAAAACTGTGGCCGAAATCTTTGTAACATTGACTGACCTTGATAGGCTGGCCTGACCCTCATGGCTCCACCGGGGATGACCATCGACACCCTGCAGGACGTAGCCCGAGGGGGAGAGCTGATGGCAGCAGCTGAGCCTCAGTGGGAAATAGACGGGAAGAAACATGGTTACCACGCCCTAACTTTCGGCCCGCTCACCAACGAGCTGCTGCGTCGAGTCGACCCGCAACACCGCACCATGGGGCAGTTCTTTGCAGAAGAGATTGCAGAACCTTTCGGTAAATAAACTTATACCTGTAACCAATGCAATTGGCACAGTCCGTTGTGTGACACACGTGTCAATCGCCACAAAATATAGACACAACTGAGTTGTACAATATAGTCACACAAAAGCTTTGCAAAATTACCAGTATCAATCTTGATTTAATAGCTTCATGGCAACTTTCTCATCACTTAGATTAGTTTTTTACTCTCGAATAATCTTTAAGCCTTTCGTATGAAAATAATATATTTAAGAGGCCGGTACTCAACTGGAAAAAAAGAAGAAGAAGGAGATGATGATGATGATCTCCTGTGCATTACAATGTAGCACAGAGCGAGAGCAGTCATTTTTAGTTGCTCGACACATAAAGAGATGAAGGAAATTATACTGTCTATGCGGAATCGAATTAAACGTATACGTATTTGATCAGGTTTTGATAATGATGATCTTAATCATGTTTGTTTTGCTATCATTCTATATGATCAGAATCGGTCTTACCTAATTTTAATGAGTGAGTATTCAGTCTCTCACTGCCCTCATAAAACACTGACAATTTCACTCAGTCTGATTTGAAATGGACTATATAAATACATGATGATTCTTATGAGTTTGGACTTGTTACTAATCAACATTATCATTATTATCGTCGTCACCATCGTCGTTATCATCATCATCACGACTATCATCATTTTCATCATCATCACCATCGTCATCATCATCACCATCACCACCACTATGTTCATAATCACCATCATCACCACCACCACCATCATCATCACCACCACCACCACCACCACCATCACCATCATCACCACCACCACCATCACCACCACCATCATCATCATCATCATCACCACCATCACCACCATCATCACCACCATCATCACCACCATAACCATAACCACCATCACCATCATCATCACCACCACCACCACCATCATCATCACCATCATCACCACCACCACCATCATCATCACCACCACCACCACCACCATCATCATCATCATCATCATTCACCACCACCACCATCATCATCATCATCATCATCATCATCCTCCTCCTCCTCAAATATGACGCGGCAAAACCGCGGCGTTTTTTGACATGATGACGTAGTACGTAAAGTGTAATGCGCTTCACATTGCCCATCTCATCACACTGAGCTGAAATACGCGTAGGACCTTAGTTTCGCGCAGTTGTCATTCATTTACACATGCATAAACCGCGTCATTTCTGAACAAGCCTCATGCACAGCGTGTCCACACACAATTTTTGTTATCCTGAAACTCTATAACGAAACGTCGTATAAAGAATCATCGTATACATTCCAGAGTGTCCACACAAAAGAAACGTCGTTTAAAGAATCATCGTATAAATTCCAGGGCGTCCACACTCAAGAAAGTAATCCTGAAACTCTACAGCGAAACGCCGTATAGGTGCGCAGTTTGCTAATTAATGCGGTCATGAAACGGAAGCGGAAATGGGACGTCAGGTCTCCTTTCGCGTGCGGTCACGTTAAGCCCCGCCCAGTTATACCATTCTAGTTGACCAGTTATACTAGTTACATACACACACAACACATTCCGTGATTCTTTATCGAGTTTTAGTTCAAAACGATGCCCAGACCCGCGTTTCGTTATACGACGTTTCGTAAATACGACGTATCGTTAGTAAGCGTCCACACACACACACACACACACACACACAGTTTTATCGTATAACTATCCCGAAACGGTATAACTCTACCGTTTCGGGATAGTTATACGATGAATTTGTTGTGTGTGGACACGTGGTCAGTTGTGTTGTGTTTGTCTGACAGGAGTGGACTTCCACATTGGACTGCCATTTGATCAGAATTATCGAGTAGCTAGATTGATTGAAGGAAAGATTGGTCGGCTGTGGGGACTCGACGATCCTCTCATTCGCCAGATGACATTACATTTCCTAACGACTCCATATTTCAAAAACATCCAAGAAAACCAAGGGGCAATCATGAACACAGTAAGTAGTTTGTCAATTCATACAGTTGCTCTAGGCCTATAGCTAATGATAATCAGTCCCCGTCTTTTTTTGAGGGGGGGGGGGATTTAGGGGCGGTCTGGGACTAACATTCGGTTGGGGAACTTTTGTGATACAAGAACAATCAACATAGTTATAATATTGTTTATACTGGCCCTCAGACCACAAATCAACCAGCCCTCAAGCGACAATATTGAGCGCCCGAGGGGAAAAACTCATAAAACTCATCATGAAGTGTCAGCACTTGTGGGCATACGTAAATAATATATCCTTTTCATTATTACTGCATCAAAATCAAGCTTGATATACTTTTCCTTTCATTTTGAATGTACTGTTATTGAATATGTTAGAGTTTTCATATACTATGTAAGAAAAGAAAATGTATACATGCATGTATCATGATAGTGTACTGCATGAACGATGTTGCCTATACAGTAGGAACAAAAATCGTACGTCTTTTGATGAAAATAGTGAGAATGTGGTCTATTGCCTTATAGATTTCGTATATGATTATCTGTTGGAGTAAAAACACTAATTAAATAAAAAAAGATTTCATTTTTAGTGCTCACTACCGCCCCCGCCCCGCCCCCACCCCCGCCTCCCAGTTGAGCGAAAACAACGGTCTGCACGATTTTCCCTGTTGAGCGAAAATAACGGTCTGCGCGATTTTCACATTTCCAGCCCCCCCCCCCCCCCCCCCATTGGAAAATCCAAGATTCGCCACTGATTGAAGTCACTACCTTATGAACATTTCCTCTCATCTGAACAATGTTACCAAGTCCCTTTAATTTCATTATTATTGTTTTCATCATTATTATTATTATCAGTATCATCAGTACATGTACCTCTTTCTTTTGGCTAGCTGATGGCCCTAAACAGTCCCTATCTTCGGGCTGTTGAAGTGCCCTCTGTCAATGGAATTGGGACAGCCAGAGCCATCGCAAAGGTAGGATTCACTTTTTTACTTCATGAAGCTAATATTTATAATAATAATAATAACCTTGTAAGTTACACAGAGAAGCCTCATTAGCTTCAATGCTGATCTTCCTGAGGGCCCTGCAATTATTATTACCCCCAAGCGATTGCAAGGTACCCATTTCCACCTGCATGGAGAGTGTCCAATGTGGATTACTGTCTTGCCAAAGCACGTTAGTGCCAGACTGAGATTCGAACCCTCACACCTTGGATTGAGAGTCAAGTAAATGAACCACTTTACCACGACACCTCCACATCATGAGTGTGCTCAGCTAATTTGTCAAAACCCCAAATGGTCCCATGCTCATGGTGCTACCCCACTGTTAAATGAACTACATTGGCCCATTACTGAGAGAATACAACACCGGATACTTGTCAACCACAAACTCACTGCATTTCGGAGAAAAATGTACTTCACTCGACTTCTTAGATGAAGAAAAAAATCTTTAGATATACGTCTACAAATCTGAATTCGTCCTTCGACTAAGGGACAGTACCTTGTATCCTCTGGAAAAATATAAATTTAAATATAAATCCAACTAGCATTATATATTATGCTTCATCTTTTTCGTCGTCTTCTTCTTCTTCTTCTTCTTCTTCATCATCTTCTTCTTCTTCTTCTTCTTCTTCTTCTTCTTACAATATCATTGTTATTCATTAATTGATTAATTAAGTAATCAAATAGTATTTAAACGTAGGATAGCCAAATGAGTATTACTAATACTACTCTTCCTGCTGGCCCCACAATTATTATTATTTCTGATTCAGCATTGTTGTTGTTATTATGATGTTTTTGCTTATTCTTATCATTATTATGATCGATTTTTCAACATCACTACTATCTCTCCCATCATCAGTATAATATTGCTATTATTGCGAAAAAAATCTCCAAAGAAAAGTAGTGCAGGGCAAATTCATTGAATTTCCGTTATAACTACTACAATGGGCGTTATCAGGCGCGTACGCAGGGGGGGGGTGTTTGGGGGGTTAAACCCCCCCCTTTGGTATTTTTATGTGTATAAACCCCCCCTAAAAAACCTAAAACCCCCCCCTTTGGGATTTTTTTTTTTTTTTTTAATTATTATTTAAAAAATAAAAAATAAAAAAAATAAAAAAATTCCCATGGATGACCTAAACAAGTGACCTCACCCCCCCCCCAACGGAGCAACATGTCAAATTTTCAAATTTCGAGACAAAAAAAAAAAAAAAGTGTCCTCTTACCCCCCCCCCCCCCCCCCCCCCCCCCCCCCCCCCCCCCCCCGCTTATTCAGCGGCTGGCTGAGTCGTTGCGAAATTTTCGGCCCGATTTATAAATGTTAAAACCCCCCCCTTGAAAAAATCCTGCGTACGCGCCTGGGCGTTATGATACATCATTTCAATTGTGACTGTCATTATCCTTTTAATCATTAATCACATAATTATCCTGGTGGTTATGATTATGATTACAATCTTCATATTATCATCATTGTTGTGATTAACATCATTTTGTCGGCATACTACTTCGAGTGAGGACCCCCGCTGCTCGTTGTTATTGCGTTAAGATTGCTTACGGTGTAAAACTTCGAGTAAAATTTGAGGTTTCGAAATGAAGCCGTCGGTAAGGTCTTTACCCAAAAGACAACCTCACATATTAAAACCACGAGATAAATATAAAATTTACGGACTCGTGTAAACCTGGCTTCTGATTCTATTCTCAGGTTTACGGAATTTTAGCGGCCGGTGGCATCGATCCAGAAACTAAACTGAAGTTGCTATCGAAGGAAAGGATTGATGCATTTATGAACGCCAGCACTGTAACACAGGATGAAGTGCTAGGTTTTGACTTATCACATACTTTAGGGATGGTCACAACGAAGTATGTCATGGTGAGTACTAATGATGATAGTAAAATTAAAGACAGCATTGATTATTTTGTAGTGCGCCATCGATCTAGCAGTTGCATTTTACAGTCGTTTTAAGACAAATGTTCGGAAGTACAATCATACTCATAGTTTAAGTTTCCCCTAAAAAGTGTTGCTCTTGTAATGCCCTCATCTTTTGATCATTCCAACTGAGTACACCCTTTTTAATGTAGAGCACAAAGATCACAAAGACTTACGAAAGATCAACTTATACTAGCCTTGTCCATCACCTTCTGAAATGTGTGAACATTACGATGTCTTATTACGTAATCCGGACATTATTCCGATGGGAAATACAAGGGTATTGGCACCCCCCCCCCCCCGAGTTGATGCAGAATGTTTCTTTCATGATGTAATGGCATGTCGAATAATCAATTAATCTCTTAATATCCCTCATTTCTGCTCTCTTCAGAACGGTTCGGTTATGGGATTCGGTCATGAAGGTGCAGGCGGTCAGAAAGCATGGGCAGATCCGAAGAATAAGATCGGTTTTTCGTTCATCAGCAACGCCCTCTCACCTTACACGCATAACGGAGATCGCAGGAGTCAAGACTTGACCGAAACTCTGTACGAATGCTTAAGGAAAAAGTAGTAGATGTGGACATGTTCTTTGTAATGCCCTTGATGAGCCTTCTTCAGATATGCAGCGGTAAACCGCGGTGTGTTTTTAAATGATGACGTCACGTACAAAACGTCTCACATTTCTGTATCTCATGAAACAGACCTCAGTGAATGCACGAAGGACCTTTTTTGCCTAGTTGTCATTCATTTATATATGACAAAAAACCCAGAGGTGGTATTTTTTAGACGCGGTGAACCGCGTCATATCTGAACGAGGCTTTATAAAGTAGTTTAGAATAAAGCTGCGTACATGATGCCTGCAAAGTGACCGTTTTATATCGCTATTCCAATCTAATTCAATCTATTTCCAATCCAATAGATCAGGTATAATGTCTTTCCTTGTAGTTGCAGATCTAAAGCGCTGAACAATTTGCTCCAAACAGCAAACAGTATTGTTACGTTACTTAAAGTTAAAACTTTGCTTTGAACGATATTGATTTTTCTACTTCGCTACCCCTGCCCCAAACCCCTCTCTTTCTCTCTCTCTCTCCCCCTCTCTCTATCTCTCTTTTTTCTTCCTCTCTGTTTCTCTCTCTCTCTGTCTCTGTCTCTCTCTCTCTCTTTCTGTCTCTTCATGTCTCTTTATCTTTCTGTCTATCCATGTCCATATACATATAGTCTTAGCTTTTTCTTGTCTTCATACGCCCTTCCTCCATTTTTTCCTCCACGTGGAGACTGGCGTTGCGTAAGTTTCTCCACATATAGTTACTTGCATGATGTAAAGACAATCACTTGAAATTATTAATCTAAAAGTGCTTTTGAATTATGCAATTAGTATACAAATATTTTATTCAATTGTTCTTAATATAATTTTGTTTCTTTAAAAAGAAATCAAGCTGATGTATAATTATAAGTTGCAAACAAATTAAATAAAGTAAAGTAAATAGTTCCAGAAAAATGGTCTACCTTTTTTTCCTTCTAGTTGATACACCGTGGAATAGTCATTACCATAAAACCATTAGGAGAATAATCCATAATATATTTCAGTAGAGTTTGATTGGTATATATCTTAGCCCTTTACCTGACAGACTTCCAAACTAACACCCGAAAGCAACTAGCCCTTTACCTGACAGACTTCCAAACGAATACCCGAAAGAATAGGCCTATTAAAACTGTTACTTAATGATAATATTTGTTAGAGTATTAAACATCTCAACTTAAAATGAAATATCAATATTAACTTGAAATTGTGTGTTGTTAATAATGGCAAATATTGCTGAATGGCTTTGAAAAATACACGGATTTTCTTTACAGTTTATACCTTATACTAAATATGACGAAAAATATGAACACAATTCTTAGGTGCTTGAAAATGAAGTCACTAATAAGTGAAAAATTGCGAATTAAATTTTAAAGTATTCTTTTCACATTCCTTTCCCCTCTCCCTTTTCGTTTCTCTCGTTGAATATATGATCAGGGAGGGGGCACGTGCCCATTAGGCTACGCCACTAATATTCGTTGTCTAAGTTAAATGTTAATGAAGTAAAACTTGGAGCAGCAGAGAGATGCAGCAGACGATTGGCGAAAACAGCATAATGGCGTCACCCCCTCCTGTGGTCGTTGGTTCAGTTGTCATTCCGTCTATAGCACAATAAAGAATAAAATTAACAAAATGAAATTAAAAATTGTTGCGAGTTTTAAAAAAAATGGATAAATAGTATCCGGCCGACAGGTGACGAAGCAGGGAAATGAACAAGGAGTAAATAGAGACCACCCCCTCAACAAAATAAATCATGAAAGAGGTATATTCTGTGTTCTGATATGATACAATGTATGTTTATGGATTATTATGAAAAGAAATGTAAATCACATAGAGGATTCTACCTATAATTATGAGCCCTAAAGCTCTTTTAATTGTTATTATTATCATTATTATAATCAGTATTCGACATTCTTAGACATGGAGGGTGGGGGGGGGGGGGGGGTTGCTTCCAATTTATTGTTTGCTCCTTGTGCAAATGTTAGACTAAAAATGATCATAATTTAAAGTGCAGTGTATATTACTGACGAAGCTATATACCACTAAGCAACTTTGTTCTCCTTCTATACCTTCAGATAGGATAGAGGGTACACATCTCAATACTAATATCTGCATTTTAGAAATACTTGAATTTGTGTGTTGGTGTAACCTAAACGAATGGAGGATTATAATGCCTGGTTTTCAAAAGTAGTGCACGTACCTGTAGGAGATGAGTCGTCATAAACCTCGTAGAGAGATACAGTCCCACTGACTGTACCCGTAACCATCAACATGGGTACTCCTGTTACACTCATAGATGCAGGAATGAATCTTTAGCAAAGAAGGGGTTAACACACGTGAGAAACATTTTGTATAAGTTTAATATATTTTAAGAACGTATAAGATACGAAAAGGAGATATCACACAATGATCACTATCGTTATTACTTTGACAATTAATCGTAAGGCAATTTCAATGGCCTTGTATGTCACCTTTTGAAATGTGCGAATGTGACAAAGACGGATTACGTAATCTGAACATGATTTGTAAAGGATATACCATAGGGTACTGAAGTTTCCCCTGAAAAGATTTTTGACGTGGTTGAGATCGTGTTATATAATCCTATACAAGAGAATTATGGACAAACAAATCAAACCAAAAATCAAACAAACTGTTTTTTTTTCTCTTGTCATAATTGGTGTCATATGAAAGGAGAAAAAGTATGCTTCCCGATGATGTGCAAATTATCGCTAAAATAATTTAGAATGCTTGAGTAATTTACCTACAATGTGAGTTTCCTATTCATTAGGGATAGGCCTAACACCAGTCACTAAAACAAATTCACATCAGTGTCATAGACGTGACCTTACTTTAGATCTTCGGGATCAAGGTCGCCCAAGTTACGGTTGTCGAGAAGATTGTGGAATGTATCATTACGACCACCAGCACGGTACAGGCTTTCGAACGTCGGTACGACCTCGCCAGATTCGAGAGAGTAGATGAGGATGACCGCTGTACGATCGACGCCGACGAAAATGATGCGACGTTCATCGAGTTCGCCGATCTCCACCGATTCACACTCGGGACCCTATACATGTTTGAGTTGGATTAGCATGTAAATTACAATGGGGAAGACATAATCGCAAAGATTTTCGAGAAATAAAATCTATGGTAATGAAAATAACCTTATTGATCCCCTTTTGAAATATCTGAACAAGGGACTTTTAGATTCTGCACAACGAGAACGTGGGCTGCCTTTTTAAGGCAATGTGACGTCCTTTTAAGGCACTGGCAGTGACGTCACATTGCCTTAAAAGGACAGTCCGCGTTCTCATCGTGCATAATCTAAAAGTTCCTATTATAACATTACAGTCAACGTATTACGTAATCCGAGCATGATTTCTTTAGAATATTGAAATTGCACCCGAGATGATTTTCTAAAAGTAACTGGGATCGTGTTGAATCAATTTTATCATTTAACAAACAGGCAAATCAGTTGCTTATTCAACATCAGTCTAGAATTCCAAAACACCGCATGGTTGACGGCCCAGAAAGAAATTATAATCTATAAAACCCGATTGCAGAGACGTATGGCAAACCTATGGTAATTACATTAACTGTATGAGTCATCTATTGAATCGTATGAACATTAAAATGATGTATTAAGTGATACGAACATGACGTCTGTTAGCAAATTAATGGGATATTGAATTGCCCTCAAGTTGCTTTTAGAACAAGATCATGAAGCCTTTCTGTAATCAACCCATACATACAGTTTGTATAGCCTGCCATCACTTTCTGAAATGTGCACACATATAAGTGATGTTCTACGTTTAATCTGAACATAATCAAAAGTCTTCACGGTTGTTTTACTGGGTAAATTTGAGTAAGACAGTAATAATCATATACCTGGTTATCGGAGCGTTTGTCAAAGAAATCGTCTGGTTTGTCGACTTCGGCATCGTCTGGCTTGGTGTCGCTGTTGAACACGTCAGGATAAAACTTGGAAATCATCTTCTCCACCTCGTCGCCACTGTCATAGACGAGTATGATGTCGGAGGCCCTGAAGATGGCAAACCCTCGAGCACCGAAGAAATAAAGCTTCTCGAGTTTTCCCGTGGCGTCCAAACCGTCGACTTTGCTGAACATAAGACGTCCTGTTTTGTACAATAGATAGATGAATGGTTTTAGCATTATTGTTCCAGTTACTGGTTGGGGGGGGGGGGGGGGGGTGGTGATCTCAAGGTATACCCCTCCCCCAACCAAAACAAATCTGCAATATCTCATGTACAATGCAATATTTAAGGCAACCTCTGTCGGAAGATACTCATGTCCGAACGGAACGTTGAATTAATATTTCTGGATGGGGGACCGTGTTTCTCAGACACCTTAGATTACAGCACAATGTCATTATTAAGTCTTTTTGGAGCCAGAAACGGCATCATCTTGGTGTTAAATTATTCGAGTTCATCATTGGCATACCATGAGTTCCCCATCGCTTTGGAGGAGGTGGTGGTGTTCGGGGGGGGGGGGGGGGGTCGTCGATCTTTCTTGGACATTGAAATGCGAATTTACAAGGCCATTGATGAGAAGGTGGTGCAGAAATAGTCCAGGTGTCTTTATCCCCTTCCGATCCCCTTCCCTCTCCTTTTTTTCTTGCTTTATTTTTGTTTGGACTTCTCTAATTTCTTCCATCATTCCATGGGGGAGGGGGGACCTGGCCCTTCCATGCCTCCTGAAGCGACACCACTTTTAGCTCAAATTGAATTTCCTTGCAGAATATAACTCACCAAGAATATATTGTCACTCACGTTCGCTATCAGCTCAGTGTTAAATGCAGAGGAAAAATCTCCTGCAAGTCCAAAAGATATTTAGAGAAAAGGTTGAGTTCTTGGAAAGGTCGGATATAATTTGAGAGCGTTCACATTTTTTAAAATGCTATCGTCAAAAAATAGCAAAGATATTTTCCGCAAACAGAGTGACTCTTAAATTGCCCTCATATTTGAAATATGACAAGAAAAATGTTGAGTGTTTTGGACTAAACTTCCATGTCACATGTTTGTGTAGTCCCATAAATTCACATTTCCTGGATTGAATTTGAATTCCAACAATGCTGATTCAACTTCTTGTCCGATTTTGATGGTTGCAAAACTTTAGTATACACCAATTCTTTTATAATATATAGGCACCCTTTTTTCCAAGACTTCTAAAAAGGATCAAGCTTGGTAAATAACTGATACTTGTTATAATATTATCATAACTATTCTGGAGAAAGTTTAATATTATATTCAGGATCTTTCCTCATTTTAGCATTAAACAATAGTAAAAAAAATGAGAAAAAGAAACGTAAAGGAAAAAAGTAATGAATTATTTCACAATAATGCATGAAATCAAACATTAATGAAGGATTATTTTGATGTCATCAGAAAGATATCAAACTTCCTACCACTGGTTTACACATTATTTGTGTATGTAAGCTTTAAACATTTGAATATAAAGCATTGTTCTTGTCATTTAAAAATCTTGAAACAGGCAAACCCCTAATTTTCGGTTTAACTTAATAAAATTTGGATTGGACTTATTATTATCATTATCATTATTATCATTATCAATATCATTATCATTTGGCTAGAAATTAGAGATTAATTCACCCGTAGTAAAATCGTTTCCTCTTTGGGCTTCACCCCACTCTTCCTCGCCGAGTTCATAATCAAGACTCCCGCCCTCATTGGTTGTGATTATATAACCGACTCCATTCACTTCAAAATACTTGATGCCGTCGGGCTGATAGAAGCTGAAAATGTTGCTTTGTCGGAAAACTATTCCTGAAACAATTTCAAGGAAAGATATGGTGCATTTATCTCGGAGAGAGGGCAGAATTATACGGGAATTTAAATGAATACATTTGTATTAATATCAATTACCCAGGTGTGAATGGGTACCTGATATGCTTGAGCGCTAGTTACTTTGGCAGCTCGGCTACAGACAGGGTAATACGTGTATAGCGCCATGAGCGTCAGAGCCGGATACCGGCGCTATATAAATATCCACATTATTATTATCATTATTATAGATGTTGCCATTGTATTGAAAGCCTATTGCCTACTTTAGTTTAAAAGGCAGTTTAAAAGCGAAACTTAACCCAACAACTCACTTTTCATTTTGTATTGAATAAACGTTCGATTCTTATAAAGCCATATAAAATATGGTATTTTTAGGGAGCATCCCTTGGGCCGGGGAGCCCTCAATAAATTGTTGTATGTGCACAAGCGAGGAATATTATTACCTTTCTTGGCACGGTACGTACAAGAAATCCGACATAATTAGGTATTTGATAAAAATTAACGCTTTAACAAAAACAAATAAACTAAATAAAATGTACATGTAAATAAGCAGTGAGCTTACCATTATCTTTGTCGCTAGCATCAAGGTCGAGGTTATTCCAGCTTTTTTCACCGAGCGGATAGATATCTTCTACTTCATCAGTAGTCAAATCTATAACAGTGATTGCATTGTTTTTCTGTAAAGGTAATCATTGATATTGGAGTTGTGAGAAACAACATGCCCATTTGACATACGGAGAGGGGCAGCCGCTAGAGCCGGTCAGGATCCGTACCTTTACAATTTCGCAAATATCAATATTTGTAATAACTATTATGCCTATGTATCTGCATGTATAAATTACATGTGTCAAACAATTGTGGTAGAAGATGTATAGAGGCTGATTAATGAGCGTAGAAATATAATGAAATCAAGGTAAGTAGGCCCGAAACCATGTGCTTAACACAGGTTATTGAAAATAATTTCCAGCAAGTTGTGTCAGTTTGATTTTATTTTACTGGTTCAAAAAAATCAATCTACAGCAGGATAAACAGTCCAAAATAATAACCATGTTCTCTCGACATACAATTCCCATACCAGAGCTCAAGCTTAGCTTTACGAGACTCACCAGCAAGGCAACGAAGGCTTTGGTATCATCGTAGTTATAGGTGATGTATTCAGGCTCTAGATTTTGTGATAATGTATGATTAACACCGTCCAACTGCCCACGGTAAGAATAACGAACTCCTTTCGCCACATAGTCATCGGCTCTGCAACGGGGAAAATACGGGTAATTGGAGGGGTAAGGGCATGTAAATGATGGTAGGTCAAATGCTTCTTTTTATATTACATTTTTGTGTACAACTAATTAAAAAAGATTGTGATCCAAATGATAAGACTATAACATGTATATTGTTTAAACAATTTAATAATGCTCGGGTGACGAAATTATGGGAGCTATACTACTTTCGGCTCATGAACACTACAATGCCCTCGATGTCACCTCTGCTTGTTTACCCACCACCCTTGCAGTCGGTGATCTCTTTATCATCGGAGAGGCATCGTTATCTACAGCGGATATGACAACAACGTTACAAATTATAATCTCGGTTTATGTGTAAAGCGCTTAATACAACGACGATATCTCTAAAGCACTTTACAGTATATTGTCCCGTTCTATCAACGGATTCAGACAGGCCAGCACCACAGTTTTTGCACGTTCCCCACTCCCTGGGGAGCATTCCAGCTAGGCGCCTTTTTACAGACGCTCACATTACTTAGCAAGCTGCAATGACTTTTACACCGTACAGGGTAACGATTCGACACCTGGGTGGAGAGTAGCAAATGTGGGTAAATGCCTTGTCAAAGGACGTTGGTGGCGGGCTGGGATTCGAACCCTCAATCTTTGGATAGAGAGTGAAGTGAATGATGATTCTCTATGAATCACGTGGATTGCGATTCGATTCTCAGTTACGGCACTAATTTTTTGTTTGGATATACATGTGTACTAATCTACACTTCCACTCTCCACCCAGGAGATAATGGGCATCATTGAGGAAAGCCAATGTGACTGCTTTTGCCATTGCTTAACATGCATGCATGAGAATAATGCAAACTGGCAGAAATACTTCCCTGGGAGTTGTAATAGTAGACACATTGGTACGGGCTTGAAACCCAGTTACCGAGGTAATAATAATGATAATAATAACATTGTAAAGAGCATCATAGTATTTACACTATGTTAATATAAAAGACTATATTGGGTATATCATGTTTATAATGTTATAATATCTATTTATACTATGATCATGATGATATCTAGATGTGCTAAGAAATCTATGTATGATGTGGCTTTCCAAGGTTTTATGTGAAATGTAAGCAAATCTCCATTGGACTATGCAAATAAAGTTGAAATTGAATCGAATTAAATAAACCTATCATTGAACTCAGTAAAGTTGCGCAAAGACGAGTTATAGTTGGAGCCGTCTGGAGATAGTCGAATGATGGAGATCGTTCCTTTCGGATTAATCAATTCTGTCATGTCGGCATTTTCTTTCGCTATTCCCTTATTAGCAACCAAGATAGTGAGACAATCGTGCGAGAAATGTAGCATGTCGGGTTTACTGCCGACTAGATTCAAAATAACAAAAGAAAAAACAAGAAGGAAAGAAGAAACAGTTTATGCTATCATCATACTTAATATGCATTCTGTTTAGTTATCATGAACACTGTTGCTTTTTGTATACATACAAACACCCCTTCCACACCCCTCTCACACCCAAACACACCAACGCACACCCCACACGCGCACACACATACACACACACATGTAAGCCTATATGTATATTCACTTGCCTTATTCCCCCCCCCCGTCCCCCCTCTCCCTCTCTCTCTCTCTCTTTCTCACTCTCCATTTCCACCTCTCTCTCTCTAGTATTAGATACAGTTAATCTACAGGTTTTAAATATAAGAAAAGAATCTCTCGGAATCTTATATTCATGATGATATGAATTATCCTCTTCTCACTCGGTATTTCATGCAATTTAGACCAGTTCCCAGCAGCTTTGTCATAAAGACCGTAAATTTGCAGAGTTCCAGGATCTACTTTCGTAGGGCCTTCCAGGACAAACCCGACAAAGTCCCCGCAGGTCTCGATGTCATTGCATGTAAAGTCGATGGTCATTCGATTGAGGATGGTGGGTGTGCTCACATCTGACCAATCAGTGACCAATCAGGTGTGTTTTTGATGTTCGTGGAGTAGACACGAGTTTTTCGAGCCTCTCCCGAATCCCATTGGAACGCGTGATAGAAAATATGGCCAGCAACTTACGTAATACAGGAAAAGGATCTACGAAGAGACCGAGAGCTGATGCCGGTTCGAGCCCCCCAAGCCCTGATACAAACCTGCTTCCGACTCTCCGACGGCTGCTGGAGCAGCAGACAGAAAGATTAGGAGAAAGATTCTCTTCCCTGGAGGCTAACATTAAAGAGCAAATGAAGCAAATTGAATCTCAATTCAAAGATTTAAAGGAAGCAATTGATTTTCAAAGTAAGGAGTTGGATGAGATTAAGAAGAAAATGAGGATGATGGAAGCGAAAGCAATGGAAAATGAAGCGGCTCTTCAAATGGAAATTGACAAACTTGCCGTGTACGTGGCAAGAGAGAACCTTATTTTCATGGGACTACCAGAGAAGGAAGGAGAAGACATCAAACAAGTTATGAAGGATTTCTACATTAATAATTTGAAGATGTCAGAAGAAGAGGCCGATGCCGTAGAATATCAGAGGGTGCATAGGATCATGACGAAAACCATGCCACGCCCCATTAAGGCGCGCTTCTTTCGATACACGGACAGGGACACCATAATGAAGAATGCGAGAAACCTGAAAGGGACAAGGCTTTCGATACGGGAAGATATCCCATTGAGAATGAGGAATTTGAGGCAAAAGCAGATGCCAGCTCTTTTTGCGGCAAGAAAAGCAGGCAAACTTGCGTACTTCTCAAAGTCTGAACCAAGCAAACTATTCATAAACAAGGTGTGGCTGCCAGTGGCAGCCCACCAAAGATTCATCCAAGGTTTGCGAGAGGAGGGTCAAGATGTCATACGGCCTATGGAGAACTGAATTTACAGCTACCTCAAAGCCATGATTTTGTTTGTGATAACAAGTAGAAGATCTACCACGATTTGATTTCGGATAGTCGAGCACCGTCTTTAATGGAAATCAGCTGAAGATTAATTAAATGCAAGTTTTCGGACTACTGTTGTTGAGTTGTGCGTCACCTAAAGTTTAGTTCATGCGGGAAATCTGCAGATCGAGTCGGTTTCGTTCGTCGAGATTTTTCATTATATAGTGATGTATGTTGAGTTACTCTTTACACATGGGAAGATACAGTGCAAAGTTATAGCAGGGACTAAAGGGAATATTCTCTGTTCAGCCAAAAGAAGAGATTAATAAGAAATTAGAGGCAAGTGCTCCCGAATGGAAGCTGAGGAGAGGGGATATTGAGTCAAGTTTCGACAATCTTCGTATGAGTTCTACAGTTCTAAATCATTACAAAATAGGAGCATATCAATATGTCAGGAAGGAAAAAGTTGTATGCAACAAGTGTCATCTGACAATGCTCTCGATTTGGCTACGACATGCCTCAAGTCAAGATGTCATACGGCCTATGGAGAGGCAAGTGCTCCCGAATGGAAGTGGAGGAGAAGGGATATTGAGTCACGTTTCGACAATCTTCATTTGAATCCTACAGCTCTAAATCGAGCACTTCATTACGCCAGGAAGGAAAAAGTTTTATGTAACAAGTATGTGCTACAGTGTGTGAAGCAAAAAGAGAGCTACAACATGAATTGTTTTCAATGGAAATCACGTTTCGACAATCTTCGTTTGAACTCTACAGCTCTAATCGAGCACTTCATTACGCCAGGAGAACCTGAATTTCCAGCTACCCCTGATTCATGATTTTGTTTGTGATTACAAGGAGACCTACCACGATCTGTTTTCAGATAAGTATCCTTTACTTCATAGATGTGCTACAGTGTGTGAAGCAAAAAGCGAGCTACATGTATTGTTTTCAATGGCAATCACGTTTCGACAATCTTCGTTTGAATCCTACAGCTCTAAATCGAGCACTTCATTACGCCAGGAAGGAAAACGTTTTATGTAACAAGTGTAAGGCTCTCGTTTCTACTACGACATGCCTCAAGTCAAGATGTCATACGACTTATGGAGAACCTGAACTTCTAGCTACCCCTAATTCATGATTTTGTTTGTGATTACAAGGAGACCTACCACGATCTGTTTTCAGATAAGTATTTTTTACAGTGTGAGAAGCAAAAAGCGAGCTACATGTATTGTTTTCACTGGAAATCAGTTGTAGATTAAATTATGTGCAAGTTAATGTGAATACTTTTTTCAGCCAAAAGAAGAGATTAATAAGATACTAAAGGCAAGCGCTACCTACAAGAGCATATTATGATGGTGTAGAATTGTACGAATGAGCAGCGAGATTCACCCTAACTCAGACAGTAACTGCAACCAGGATTGACTTATAAACTTCAAAGTGATTGTCAGGCATGGACACAGAATAACATAATGTGCAGCCATTTAATAGGTCAAAGACCATTTTGTTACTGTAAAATAGGTTCCTATGACAAAGATGAATAATAATATTCCAAGATTTACTTTATGCCTTTCATATCATTCTTGTAAACAAAAAAAAAGAGTGTGGTAATAGCTGATGAGTTATGTAATCAAGAATGTTACACCAATCAATATGTTATTAAGATTTCTCTTTTCCATAGGAAATTGAGAAAAGAAAAGTACAAGCTATAAAGTATTGTGAACTATACATTGGCCAATGTGAAATGTATGGGTCAAACTAGCCTGTCAGGTATATGAGAGGGATCTTTGTTTAATGTATATAAATATATAGGCCTACATATTTTGTTTGTTTGTTCAGTTTTAAAGAAATGATACAAATATTGAGAAGATTATCGTACTTTTATCAAGAGTTAATATCACACACATTTTTTTTTTTTTTTTTTTTTTTCCCCTGATAATTTATGACATATAATCGTAGTGTATATGAAATATAAAGTGAAGCCCCGGGTTTCTCATCGTTGTTGGGTATGTGGAAGGCGAGGTTTGATTTTTGTTCAACTTCGTCTCCATAATGCCTTACATGTTGAATATCGGAGATGAAGTGACAACATTGAGTTCTTTTTTTAAAATAAAAGATTCTTCAGGCTAATGGTTTGTTTGGCAGGGCTTGTTTATTATTGCTCTGTCAGCGATCTATTGGTATGGAAGAGATGAATTTATTTTTATCCCCATCTACCTCCCCATTAATGAAGGCTGCAAGGAGGAGATTTCACGTGCTTTCAACTTGGGGATACTATTGAAAACGACATGTTTAATGTGGAAGTTTGGAAAGGAAAAATAGAAGAAGAAGAAAGAGAGAGGAAAGAGATAGGAGAGAAGAGGAGGAAAGGAGAAGGGAAAGGAGGGAGGGGAAAAGAAAGGAAAAATAATTAGATAAAATGGGGAACGAGGAAAAGAAAAGTACAAGCTATAAAGTATTGTGAACTATACATTGGCCAATGTGAAATGTATGGGTCAAACTAGCCTGTCAGGTATATTATGAGAGGGATCTTTGTTTAATGTATATAAATATGTAGGCCTACATATTTTGTTTGTTTGTTTAGTTTTAAAGAAATGATACAAAAATTGAGAAGATTATCGTACTTTTATCAAGAGTTAATATCACACACATTTTTTGTTTTTCCTGATAATTTATGGTATATAATCGTAGTGTATATTAAATATAAAGTGAAGCCCCGGGTTTCTCATCGTTGTTGGGTATGTGGAAGGCGAGGTTTGATTTTAGTTCAACTTCGTCTCCATAATGCCTTACATGTTGAATATCGGAGATGAAGTGACAACTTTGAGTTTCTTTTTTAAAAATAAAAGATTCTTCAGGCTGATGGTTTGTTTGGCAGGGCTTGTTTATTATTGCTCTGTCAGCGATCTATTGGTATGGAAGAGATGAATTTATGTTCATCCCCATCTACCTCCCCATTAATGAAGGCTGCATGGAGGAGATTTCACGTGCTTTCAACTTGGGGATACTATTGAAAACGACAGGTTTAATGTGGAAGTTTGGAAAGGAAAAATAGAAGAGAAATGATAAGAGGGAGAAAGGGGAAAAGAAGGAAGAGGGGGAAAGGAGAGGAGAAGGGAGGGAAAGAGAAAGGAATAAGCGAGGAAATAATTAAATGAAGGGGGAAGGAAGAAAAGGAAAGTACCAGTTATAAGTTATAAAGTATTGTTTATGTTTACTACACATTAGCCAATGTGAAATTTTTGGGCTAAACTAGCCTGTCACGTATATGACAATGGTGTTTTTTTTTTGTTTTTTTTGTTTTTTGTTTTTTGTTTTTTTTAATTATTGTTCAAAAAGAGGAAGAAAAGGATGTATATACATATATACATATTCTGTTCGTTTCTTTAGTTTTAAAAAAATGATACAAAACTTGAGAAGATTATCGTACGTTTACCAAGAGTTAATATCACACACATTTTTTTTTTCTTTCTTCAGTGTATATGAAATATAAAGCGAAGCCTCGGGTTTCTCATCGTTGTTGGGTATGTGGAAGGCGAGGTTTGATTTGTGTGCAACTTCGTCTCCATAATGCCTTAAATGTTGAATATCGGAGATGAAGTGACAACATTGAGAAAAAAGGGGGATTTTTCAGGCTTTTTTTTTTTTTTTTTTTTTTTTTTTTTGCCAGAGGTTGTTCATTAATTGTTCTAACCAAAGCAATAATAATATTTTAATAAGATTGTCGCGCCAAGGGCTGTTGGTTTCAGTTCCCTTTTCTAAGCTTTGCCACTTGTGGAATAAAGGGGTTAAGTATGTGTAGGAGTGAGGTTTCCAAAATATTTCAATGGTGCCAGGTGGTGTTGTTTATTAAGGGGGCTAAAATGCTTGGGGACCGGTCCGGATACATTCCCTGGTGCTATTTCGAATTGGCAGTAGTGTTTCATCATTTGTTTATCATTTTGTGACGCATGATATGCAAATTATATAACTTGGTATTTAAAAGAAAGAAAACAAAAAGAATTGTAGCAGGATTTGTATTACAACCCTAAGCATGCATGCGTGAAGTGAGAAGAAACATTTCCCTCAAAACATGCTTAAACAGTATATTGACTATTTCATTATTTTATAACGCAAATCTATGTAAATTCAGATAGAGGGGTAAATGTATTGTTGGTCTGTTGGGGATCTGTTCTCTTTCACGATTTTTAAGTACTTTGTTGTAACGCCTATTTATGCAAAACATAATATCTGGGTAACACGGCTCTTGGTATTACAATGAGCTTTATTGCAAGGTACTTTCCATAAACCTTGCTGGTCTGTTGGGGATCTGTTCTCTTTCACAATATTTAAGTACTTTGTTGTAACGCCTATATATGCAAAACGTAATATTTGGGTAACACGGCTCTTGGTATTATAATGAGCTTTATTGCAAGGTACTTTCCATAAACCTTGCTGGTCTGTTGGGGATTTGTTCTCTTTCACGATATTCAAGTACTTTGTGGTAACGCCTATTTATGCAAAACATAATATCTGGGTAACACGGCTCTTGGTATTACAATGAGCTTTATTGCAAGGTACTTTCCATAAACTCTTTTGAACGTCCGCTTTCGTCCACGATGTATATTGCAACGCCTTTATACAATGCCATAGTATCTGGGTAACGACGGCTTTTTTTTAAATATTACAATGAGCTTTATTTCGATAACGCATTCTATGTAAATTCACATATCTTAGTAAATGACTGATACATATTTAAAACTGTTTCTGTAAAGTGAAAACAATTCGAGTATCTGGTTAATGGTCCGATATGTTCACCCAGCCAAAACTATTTTTTTTTTTAAAGCCAGGTGGTGGTGTGATGTTTTGAGAGGGAGGAACGTGTTGGGATCTGGTATGCATGCTTGCCTATCATTATGTCGGGCTGACGTTTGGTGTTCTTTCGAGTTGTCGGGAACGCCCTTTAGGAGTTTTTTTTTTACGGAGTGCATACAAAACGATCAGGTGTGTGAGCCTATTCATTCATGGGTGAGGCTTATTATGCAAATTATAGAACTTGGTAAATGATAGCATGATGGGTTCGGTTTGCACGAACAGTTTATTAGGTTGCCGAACTGGTGTCGTTTGGGGGAATTTGGTTTATTGGGATCGTGTTTTTATTTTTAATTAGAAGGTGCGTATTGTGATTAGGTACGCGGGCCGGTCAATTCACTGTAATGCATTTTAGGAAAATCATTTAACTAAGTTATGACGAGCGGGTTCCGTAATACAATTCAAGGCATTTGTTAAGGGATAAAAGCTCTTTGTATTTTTTTTTTTTTTTTTTTTTTTTTTTTTTTTTTTTAAATTAGATTACGGTTATATAACAATACAACGTATTTCTCATCGACTTATGCAAGAAGAAATGTTCATTGGTTTATTCTGCCATTGGTCTAGTTAAATTGACAGGGAAAGGGGGAGGCTCTTGCTCTCGGATGTTTACGTACACCGAAGAGCAGATTTGGGTTGTTTTGTGTGGGGGTGTTGTGTGTGTAGTGAATATGCTTGTGTGTATGAATGCGTTGGGTTGTGTGGTACGGGGTGGATTCTGCTTGCATTTTTTATATAATTCGACGATAAGTATGCATGTTTGTTTGGCTGCAGATAGTTTTTTCTATACATTTGCTCACGGTGGAAATAGATTGTGTGGAAGTTTCTTTGGAGTTTATCGATGTAAGGTTTTGGATACAATTACACATAAAATAACATGGCAGTGAAATTATCTTTCATGACATTAAATGTTAGAGGAATAAGAGATAGGTTAAAAAGAGTGAATATTTTTGAATGGTGCAAAACTAAAAAGAATAGTATAATTTTCTTACAAGAAACATATAGTACAGTAGAGATAGAAGAGCGGTGGAAACAAGATTGGGGAGGGCCAATGTTTTTTAGTCATGGGTCAAACCATAGTAGAGGGGTTCTTATTTTATTTTCTAATCATTTAGATTTTGAAGAAAAAAAAATTAAAGTAGATGAAGAGGGGAGATACATTATTTTTAAAGGTGAAATACAAAGGGTTAAAATGCTATTGGTTAATGTTTATTTTCCAACGAGAGATAAAGAAACTTTACAAATTGAATTTTTGAAGAAGTTAGATGAAAGTATTTTTGATCAGTGTGATCGGGACTATTTAGTTTTATTAGGAGGTGATTTCAATAGTATATTGGATGGAAAATTAGATTATGTGGGGTCAAAAACACCGGTGAAATCTCGGGTTATTGATTTGATTAAGGAATTTTTAAATAAATACGATTTAGAAGATATATGGAGGAAAAAAAATCCGAATGTAAAGCAATTTACTTTTCGACAAAATTGGCCGGTGGTGCAAAGCCGTTTAGATTATTGGTTTATACCTTGTAGTGTTGAAAAATTGGTGGGTACGTGTGAGATTTTGACATCTATTACGCCAGATCATTCTGGCGTTAGGCTAGAATTTAATGATCTTGTTGATAAGTTTGTTTTTGGGAAATCATATTGGAAATTTAACAGTAGTTTATGTATGGATAAAGATTTTGTTGAAGAGATGAATAAGGAAATACAGGAATTAAAAGCTGAATGGTCATTACAGATTTTGAATAAATTAGTATTTTGGGATTTTTTAAAGATGAAAATTAGAGAATTTATTATAACATACTCGCGGAAAAAGGCAAAAGCAAGGAGGGTTGAAATAGAACTGTTAGAGAAACAAATCAAGGATTTAGAAGGCGAACTGGTAGTGGGACCCACTAAATATATTGTTGATTGTATTGAGGAGAAAAGGGATAAACTAAATAAATTGTATGATTTTTCTCGACAGGGCATTAAAATAAGATCAAGAGCACCTTGGTTTGAAGATGGAGAAAACAATACGCAATATTTTGAACAGTTGTTAAAATCGAATAAAAGGAAAAGTGTAATTAGGGAGGTGTACAAAGAAAATGGGGAAACTACTAGAGATAAGGAGGAAATTTTAAAGGAAATTAAACTATTTTATAAAGATTTATATTCTTTAAGGGCTGATATAAATCAAAACGACCCTTTCTTTTTTAATGATATTTCAAAGTTAAATGAAGACAATAGGGATATCTGTGAAGGTAAATTAACTAAAGATGAATGCTTGAAAGTTTTAAAAGAAATGAAATTGAATAAAACCCCGGGAAATGATGGGTTAACAGTTGAATTTTATTATACTTTTTGGCCAGCTTTGGGTGATTTGTTAGTAGAAGTATTGAATGAAACATACGAAAGGGGGGAATTAACGGCATCTCAAAAACAAGGGGTAATTACCTTAATTGAGAAGGAAGCGAAAGATACTCTCCATATAAATTTTTTTCGACCCATCACGCTTTTGAATGTAGATTATAAAATTGTATCTAAAGTTCTAGCAAAAAGAATGAAAGAGGTTTTAAATGAAATAATTCATCATGATCAAGTTGGATATATAAAAGATAGAAATATTGGGGAAGCTGTACGATTGATAGATGACATGTTATTTTATTCTATGCATTATGGGGAACAAGGGAAAGGGTTTTTGTGTGCAGTGGATTTTGAGAAAGCTTTCGACTCTGTATCTCATAGATATTTATTTCAAATATTGAAATTGTTCGGTTTTGGAGATTCATTTTGCTCTTGGGTAAAATTATTGTATAAGGGGATAAGTAGTTGTGTTATGAACGGTGGTCACTCCACGGGGTATTTTGAAATAGAAAGGGGAGTAAGGCAAGGGGATCCATTATCGCCATATTTGTTTTTGGTTGCCATCGAAATTTTGGCGCATGCAGTAAGGAGGGACAACGGTATTAAAGGGATTACATTTGGAAAATCTGAAATTAGGCAAGTGTTATATGCAGATGATATGACAATATTTTTGAAGGATATTGATTCGGTTAGAAGGTTGCAATATATTTTTGAATCATTTGAAAAAATTAGTGGTCTTAAAGTGAATAAAACAAAGACACATTTTATGTGGATGGGTGAGGATGAGAACAAACCTGATGGGCCTTTATTTGGAAATTTGGTTAAGGAAATACATATTTTAGGGGTTAGTTATTCATTAGATCGAAGATTAAAAGATGATTTGAATTATAAAGAAATTCTAAGTAAAATAAAAAAATTGCTTGTATGGTGGAAACAAAGAGATTTAACTATTATGGGTAAAATACATTTGCTAAAAACTTATGCGCTTTCAAAATTAAATTATATTTCATCTCTCGTTATTGTCCCTCATTGGGTATATAAAGAAGTTACAAAAATTTCATTTGAATTCATATGGAGGGGGAAAGATAGAATTAAACGGGCAATTATGTATCAGGATTATGACTTTGGAGGATTAAGAATGATTAATTTTGAAATGTCCGTTAAAATACAGCGCATAATGTGGATAAAACGTCTTTTATATGGAGAGAAAAGTTTGGGATGGAAATTGTTTTTTGATCATTGCTTACAGTTTGTGGGTGGTAGATTTATTTTTGTATGTGATTATGATTTAAACAAGATTAAACTCGTTTTAGATATTCCACCATACTATATGGAAATGTTGCAAGCATGGCAAGAGACAAGTAATTTAAGATATTTGGAGGGTTATATTAATCCAATTATTTTTAATAATCAGAATATATGTATAAATGGAAAAAGTATATTTGATAGATACTTGTTTGAAAGAGGGATTGTTCAACTGAATCATTTGGTTGAGAAAGGTCATGTTAAGCCTGTTAAATATTTTATGAACCTCGGTATGAAAGGTAATAATTTGCTTATGATTATTGATATTTATGATGCGATACCCAGGTTATGGAAGGATGATTCAGGGTTAATAGAATTCCTCGAGGTTGATTTGATAAGCTTTAATACTTATTTCCATATTTCTAGTAAAAAAATACAGTTTGTGGATGTGGGTTCAAGAACAATCTATGATTATTTCATCAAAGCACTGCAACGAACGTATGATTTGCAGGTAAGGGATGGGCAAAATGATTATGATTTTATAGATAAAGAATTAAAAGAAATATTTGTTAGACCAAGAATTACTATACTCATTAGAAAACAACGTGAATTTCAATTTAAATTATTGCATGGAGCCATATACACTAATGAGCATCTTCATAGATTTGGTTTTGTTGGTGATAATTTATGTTCGTTTTGTAAGCAGGAAACAGAAACATACAAACATTTATTTTTATCTTGTGGGAGCGTTCAAAGGTTATGGCAGGCTTTAATACAACTTTTTGAGTTAGATGAAATTAAAAATTTAGAATGGCGAGATATATTTGTTGGGTTGGTAGGTAGTTCATATAGAATAAAAATGTGTAATACTATCATTTTCATGGTGAAGTATGTTACATTTATGTCAAGATCGGGGGGGGGGCGAGTACTCACTTTAGAAAAGATGAAAAAAAGCATTTTTAAGTATAGGGATGAGGAAAAGAAAATAGCAATTAAAATGGGAAAGCTAGGATCACATTTCTTAAAGTGGGAGCAGCTTAAGATTAATTAAGATTTGCTTTCTTCTCCACCGTGAGCTTGTTAAAAGCGTAACTCGATTTTGCGGCCTGGATAACTTATTTAGTATATTTTTCTTAAGTTGAGAATGTTGGCAGACATCCACTGAGTGAGTACTGTGTGTGTGTGTGTGTGGGGGGGGGGGGGTGGGTGGGTGGGTGGGTGGGTGAGTATGTGTGTGAGTGGGTGAGTATGTTTGTGTGATAGAGGGTGAGTATGTCTGTGTGATGGAGGGGGCAGGGAGGGGGCAGGATTGTTTCAGTAAAATTATCTCCAGATTTGTTTTTTTTGTAATATATAAGTAAATAACATTTACAATTGACATATTATGTTTAGGTACTTATACGTTTACTTTGTTGCTAAGTTATATTATACTTCAAATAAGTTTGTGTTTAATTATGTTTATGTAAAAGCATCAATATTGAACACGTTTATTTTATTCAATTGTATGTCATGGTTTGTATTACACATCTGGAGAAATAAAACAAAATTGTTAAAAAAAAAAAAAAAAAATGTGTATATAATTATCACCTGTAAAAAAGGGACATACATTGTGAATGCGTTGGGTAACTAATAGGAAGAAGGCGATAGGGTTCTTGTAGCTGTATCATGACAAAAATATTAAATTACCCTTATAAAAGGACTAAATTACAGTAATCGTCGCTTAATCCTTCTGCCAATAACCTAAAGCGGGCTTGGACTAAGGTCGGCCATGAGTTTTACTTCGTGACTTCACGTAGCTCTGTCAATGACCAAAGTAGATAATATTTTTGATAGTGATGGTTATAATATTGGCACCGGTGATTATTAAAGATAGTTAGACCGGTAGTGGTAAAATTGCGGTTCAAGGGTTTTGGGTGCAAAATATCCGTTCAATATTGTATACATATCGCCTTCAGAGGTTTAGATGGCAATACTTCAACCTAAATTCGCAAAATAGCAGAAGTATATGCCCAAATGTTCAACGTTGAAATGCATTCCCGATATCTATCCAGGCCGGATCGATATGATAGTTTACCAAATATATCAATTAGTAGGCGGTTTCCCTGCAAAATGTGTATAATCAGGTATTAGTCAAAACATATTGCTTAACATGATTGGTATAAGTAAAAGCTTCCATTTCATTTTTGAGAGGGGGCGTTTCCAAAACAGGCCTATACCTTTGAGGCATATGAGGATGAAATGAAATTAGGCTTAAAAGAGTAAATAATTTCAAAATAAAGAAAAAAGAAAAACATAATCATATTACCTCCAGAATAGCCAATTTTGTTGGTCGAATCATAGCCAGTCTGTTTTGAGGCACCTACATCGATGCCATACAAGCCCTCACCTTCATTGTAGCTGTATGGCAAGTAAATAGTGGATACTGGACGGAGAGTAACCACTGCAGAAACGACTGGTACAAAGACCAGCAAAGTGGCGAGGAAAGGGACACGCTGCTGCATTGTGGGTGGGTCTTTTTTGTATAGTTCTATCATTGGTGTAGAGGATTAACAAAAGAATAGTGTCGCTACTTGTTAACCTTTAATTTGCCATGAGTGTCAATGTGCACGGTCACCCGTTTGCCACACGTAAAATGTGGCAAAAAACAATAATGCGCCAATTGACAGAAGGGTTGCTTTGTGCCAGACGATGGCTTTGAAAAAAATTGCCCAATACTGGTCTTGGTTACCTTATTTAACGTCTGTACAGATTATTCTTGCACTGGAAAAAGTTAAATAATCATGAAACCATGAAATAAAATGTGTCAGAGGGAGATTAATTGTATGGCTTACAAAGAGTTGATTACATTTCAACAAATTAGGAACAAGTTTAAAAAGGAGCACGATTTCAAGTTTTCCATGATTAGATACATATTATTATTTAGCAATAAGTCAGCATCGGTTCTACGTTACTACGCCCTGGCGGCACTATTTACTGTGGTCAATTTCCTACGGTGACCGAATTCCATCTTTCGCCCCCTATAACAAATCACCCCATTAAATGACATTATTCATCTCTCCTTTGACAACTATTTGCTACTTTGATCGTGTAGTCTACAATTTGTCGCCAAAAGTCTTATCAACAATACTCACCAAGCCTGTTTACCGAAACGAATGAATTATTTTGTTGCGTGTGACCTCATTCGTAACATCATGTGCCACACACATGTAATACTGTGTAAATAGAATACCTGATCGTTATGAGAAGTGCAAGTCATACAAATTCTAAGTTTCCATAACAACATAAATGGGCTAGACTCATGGATCCGGTGGCGGATCCAGTGTGGGGGTACGGGGGCTGGGCCCTCATCCCTGGCAAAAAAGAAGAAGTAAACAACAACAATTTTACTTTTAAAAAGAAGATGAAGAAGACGGGCCCAACCCCTGGCAAAAAAAGAGATGTTAACCACAATTTTACCTTCTCTTTGTTTGTGTGCTCAAGAGTGGGGGGGGGGGGGGGGGGGGGTTGAGAGCGAAAATTGCTCACAACCCCTTCCCTCCACCCCCCTCCCGTTGAGCAATTACTCCCTCACTCCCCCCCCCCCTCCGCTTATTCGACGGCTAATTCGCCACCAAATATTTGTACACGAATTTGGCCCCCACCCTTGCCGCCCGCTGGATCCGCCCCTATCAGCGATATTTGCAGTTCTATAATAGTGACTCTGAATTGGACTTGTTATGTAGTGGGTATGAATAGAAATAAAAGGATTTTCATCAAGAATTTGACTGACTCATGTCGTCCTTATTTTGAACTGCGAGACGAACTATGGTTTCTCACGGAATACACACACACACACAAAGAAAAGGATTTCTGCTTGAGCACTCACGCGGATAAAAGCAGTAAAGAAAAGCATTTTACCCAATATTGATCGTTGGGTAAAATTGAATAATATTCCACATACTTACCGGGTGCTACGTACCCAGAAGTGGGCAAGAGTTGCCAATATATTGGGTTATTCCTTTACTTGACGAATAATCTTGTTTCCTGCATCACCCAATATTGGGCAAAATTTAGCACGCTCTTAAAGATTGTATAGATCTCTTTAGTATACTATCTAAATACCCGTATGTTAAAAGACATTAAGACCCTCTTTGAATACTTATCTGGTCTTTAAAGAAAAACACAAACATCGAACAATGTAGGAAACTATACTAACGGCATTATGCTGATTGAAATTATTGATGGTTGCTCATACAAGTTATCATGACAGTAAAAAGAAATCCAAGGTCGAATCCATAATTTTCTGAAGGAGAAGGGCCACATTTCTGAGAAAGCCAAATCTCTGATAAGAAGACTAAAGTAGAAGGAGAAGAAGAAGAAGAAGGAGAAGAAAAAGAAGAAGAAGAAGAAGAATAAAGATAAGTAGAAGAAGGAGAAGATGGAGAAGAAAAACTACAACAACAGCAGCAAAAGAAGAAGAAGAAGAATAACAGAAGAACAAAAGTAGGCCTACTCAAGGAATGCGAGATTGGCCTTAAAGGAGGTACAGCCTGTTTATGCCCCCTAAATCCGCCAGTGAAAAGTCATAAAAAGGGATTTTCTTTCTTTAATAAGGAATGTATTAATCAAATTCCAAATTCCAAAATATTTGTGGGGCTTACTGTCCCGGCCGTATTAATGTGTTAACCGCACCAAAAGTTAATTGGCCTGCAAAAACACGAGAATTCTATTGCCAGATATCAATGGACAGGAACGTTAACCCATACATTTGGATTACTTTAAACTCCTCCAGCACCGTAATGGCACCATTGCTAAAGCCAGGCTAATAATCGGAAGCGCTAGGAGTGTCAAGTCTGACAGATATGAGCGCTATAAAAGAGCCCAATATTATTATAATTATTATTATGCATACGTAAACAGTTTTACTTTGATGTTTAGGCCCTATTTATATTTCACATCATATACTTTTAGATTCAATTTTATGACGAATTAGACTATACCTCTGTATGGTGGAAAATCATTGCTATCATAGCCAACTTAAATTTGTTTAGTTCTTCAACCTATACATTGACATTTTAGTATCATGAAAATATATCGTGAATTCCCAATGGAAAGCATTGTCTTAACGGGTAAGGAAAGATGTGTATGGTTGGACAGATAATCCCGACGCGTGTAGTCCTCTTCGATTGTTTCCCAATAGTTCATATACATGTATATACACTCATTAAGACATGATATTGATCAACACTGTGTTTCGCCTAGGAAATTACAGCGAATTTCATGCTTTCGAATAAATGATTTAAAAGAAATTTCTATGATTTTTCTTCTCATAACAAGATTGTATATGGCAAGCAATATAATCTAAATAAAACTCACAGCTGTATTACATGCCCTACTCACAAGTGGAAATTGAAATAGAAAGGAAACGACGGTGTCAAAGAAACTTACCAACTGTACAGGTTTCTTGAACTTGAGTTGTGCTTAGTACTTGTCAGTAGTAAATAATTAGGTGCCAATGAGAATGGTCCATAACTGAGCGCTGACAAAGACATGTATGTTTGCGGAAAGTTACTGGAGGGAATTTGTTGACATTTCTGAATAGTGTCAGGGTGTTTTTCAGTAATATGAATGCATTCGGTATTAGTACGATGATTTAGTTTATATATTTACACAAAGGGTGAGTCCTGGAAGAAAATCACACACAAACACACATTCACGCACGCACGCACACCTTAGCCTACAATACCCTTCGATATGTTATTCTTTTTTATCTTCTTCATTCGGATTTTAAGAATGATTGTTGGAAATTATCGCTGAGTTTTATTTCCCTGATTTCAGTATTAAATTCCTTAGATTTTGATAGCGATACATTAACATATGTATAGCACTCATAATAAAACGTTAAAGGGATAGCTGAGTTCTGTTGTAGAGGGCGCTACACAAAATATTTTGTTTGCGTGAGATAATAACAAACTGAGTGTTAAATTTGAAAGAACATACAATTTAAATGACAAAATCATCTCTGTTTAATCAAAATCGGTTCAGAGACGGCTGAAATATCCATTAACGTAACAAATTCTAATATTTGTGTACCACCACAAATATAAGATAATTTGAACCAGCCGTTGAAAAAACGAAATAGCGCCTATTACGTTTTATTCCAGCCAATGCCGATGTTGGCTTTTTGTTGGCTTTTTCGTGTTGGTTATAATACGCACAACCAGCCGGCCCATGTATTGTTATTATTTAAACAAACATTTTAAAGTAGAGCTGAATTGGCATATGATCGTATTGGCTAAATTTCACACATGTTGGGGTCTAAAATTACCTTTATAGCAACTAAAGGTCCCAAAAGGGCACTAGAAATGACATAAATAAGAATAAGAGCAACAACCATGCACTTTGAAGGCATTTTTGGTCTGAAACAATATTAAACTCAACTACCCCTCCAATTGAATTTAAAAATTAAAAACAAAACAAAATAGTGACTGGAAAACCAGAGCCTGATATTACATTAACCAACATAACTAAAATAACATTTTTACTTTTGCAAACCGAAAAATCAGAATTATCTAGATTCGCCTGTATACCAGATTTCAATTACTGAATTATGGAAAAAGTACTCAAAGGCGATGGCAGTTGATATATATTGGACCCTCCCCCCTCCCCCCCCCCAAAAAAAAAAGCTTTCTGCCTAGGAAGAGACTTAGGTTTGCACTTGTTAGTAAATATTCACTTCTGAATGACAAACGCCTATAAACCAAAACAACAACAACAACAACAACAAGTGTGGAAAGCCCGCTACGCCCACTATATGACGTGATTTAAATCTGCATCACAATGCCCAATCGGGACCACAGAACTGTAAAATACGTATTTTACAGTTCTGTGATCAGGACAGACTCACTGAGCGAGACATATGAATTACTTTGTTTGTTTTGTCAGCTCTTGTTGTGTGAATTTATTTTCCTCTGGTTTCGTTTTTGGACCACTTGGCTCGACTGACGTGTGCACCAGGTACTTGCTTGGAAGAGACCTCTCATGTCACTTGTTGCCAGTTACTTTTATTTGAACTGTGTAAGATTAAGTGTGAATCCTTTTACCTCGGCTATAATTGGATAAATATTTCTGGGGAGAGGACTCGAAGCCTCATTTCACGATTCATTTCGCATTGAGCAGGATCTAGGCAAACAGTGAGTATAATTTATTTGATCCAAGCAATAGCCACTCCATAAGTTCTTCAGAATAGAGTTACATAAAATCCATGTATATCTCAATTCTTAGTAATTATCATAAACAATTTGAATAAATGTTATTAGAATCTTGAGAATGATGAGAAAGTGGGCCATATCAACATTTAAGCAAGACTTAAAGCCACACTGTCCTACTTGTAGCTACTTGCTCCCTCTATATAGAAAACAATGCCTAATATGTGACCTTTGGTCCCTCATGATCCTCTTTTTCTTGTGTTAATTGAGAGCTGAGTTGATGAGAAAAGTACACCTGTCCAGTGACCTTGCAGGGTGGTCTAATCCCACATTTAAACCAGTAAAGATAAACTTTAAAGATACTATGTCCCTTTTGCAGCCAACATCATATTCTGTAGAACTTTGCAGGAATTATGAATATGTATGTATGTCCTATCTGTGAAATTTAAACGTTAGCAGTGTCCTAATATTCGAATTATGCAAGGAAACCTGTTTACTTGCTAGACTCACTGTCAGACACTATAGTATTGAGTGACTGACTGGATTTTTTTTTCTTTGGTAATAACATACATACAATGAGCTGTAAAGGGTACATGAGCATTTGTCTACATCAATAACCCACTTCTTGTAACGGCCAAAATTAAACTGATTGAATC
This sequence comes from Strongylocentrotus droebachiensis, assembly GCA_035222895.1. NCBI lineage: Eukaryota > Metazoa > Echinodermata > Echinoidea > Camarodonta > Strongylocentrotidae > Strongylocentrotus > Strongylocentrotus droebachiensis. The sequence goes on from JAVYIG010000059.1 coordinate 448,234, forward strand.
TTTGCGCAGCATAACACGTACGACCATTCGGTACAATGGTCTAATAATCAGACTATAACGTACTGGTTATATAGCTGTTAAGTCGATTCGACAACTAATCATCGTTATTTTCCGACTTAAAGACATCTTCAAGCCCCCCCCCTTATTTTTAGGGAAGCTCTAAATTAGTATTTACTTTCAAATGCCGTTGGCATTTTACCTTTTCATTTTTGGGCCTGCAAGTGGGACATAGTACCTTTAACAACCTCATCACAGGTGCAGTATTTGTGGATTTATCTGCGGCTTATGACACTGTCAATCACCAAAGGCTACAGACAAAACTTCATGACATCACAAATGACCTCAAACTCACCAGATTCATTCAGAAGATGATGCAAAACAGACGCTTTTTTGTCGAACTTGATGGGCAGAAGAGCAGATGGCGGAAACAGAAAAACGGTCTCCCCCAGGGTGGCGTCCTGGCGCCAACACTCTACAACATCTACACTGCTGACATCCCTTCAACAGAGAACACTCGAAACTTCATCTATGCAGATGACACCTGCATCACAGCCCAGCATAGTACCTTCGAAGCTGTTGAACTCCATCTCAACACAGCGCTCGCAAGCCTTTCGGAGTACTACAGAGCAAACTACCTACGGGCAAACCCATCCAAGACTCAGGTGTGTGTTTTCCACTTGAAGAATAGGGAGGCAAATAGAGAACTGAAGCTAAAGTGGAACAATGTGCAACTTAACCACTGCGAGCATCCAGTGTATTTAGGTGTAAAACTCGATCGCACTTTATCCTTCAAGAAACATATCGAGAAAACAATAGGCAAAGTAGAATCTCGAAATGCCATCATCGGGAAGCTAGTATCTTCACACTATGGCGCTGACCCCAAAACTGTACAAAGTGCAGCTGATGCTCTATGCATGTCATCCGCAGAATATGCTTGCATAGTTTAGAGCAGATCAGCCCATGTGAAGAAGCTTGACACCACACTCAATAACACATATCGAAAGATAACAGGCTGTCTGAAACCAACAAAAGTTGAGGAGATATATCACCTCGCTGGCATTGGATCTCCTAACCAAAGGCGCAATAACACCTGCCTAAAGGAACGAATGAAGCAGGCGACAGATGACAGACACATGCTACACGGATACTTACAACCCCACAAACGACTTATATCCCGACACAGCTTCCTCGATCCTGTCCCACCACCTGAACAGAATCCTCCACCATCAGTCAAGCCCGTACTCATCAAAGGTCTTAACCTGAAGTGGCCGGAGTGGCAATGCCTAAATCGAATGCGGACGAGAATGGGACGGTGTAAGGTCAATATGACAAGATGGGGCTATGCCCATGAAGGAGATACTCTCTGCGACTGCGGAGAGGCTCAGACGATGGACCACATCTTGCAGTGCGGCGGAACGGGTTGCACAGATGAAGACCTGTCCCTTGTTAATGAAACGGCCATTGCAGCAATCGAGCGATGGAAGAACTTAATATAAATTTAATTTACTTCTAATTAAGGAACTTTACATAAATTACTATCTTGATCTAAGGAGACACGAACGAACGAACGAACTAAAATGACTCGGTAACATTGTTGAAGGTTGATGAAAAAATGTTTAATTTTGTATAAAATGTGTAATTTTTGAATAAAATGTTACTTATTATATTCCTTCTACTGTACTAACCCTCTTACAGGCAACAAATCCTGAAAAAAATTCCCAAACCACAGAGATATTTCTGGTTTCCTATGAAGGTGTCACTGTGAAACACTTTCTAACAGTGATGAGCAGTAAATTCTCCCAACCATTTTCGAATTTTCCCAACCGTTTTTCCTTGACAATAAGTCATAAAACAGGTTATAACAAATATTACAACACTTACATGTCTGGAATGGTATATAGAGCAAATTCATTGCTCTGCGACGATTTCAGATTAGTTTTTCTCAATTTTTATCGTTAATAATGGTCCGTTTTCAGTCAAACTTTCAGATTATCTTTAATTGCACGTCTGGCATTGAAGTCACTACCTTAGCACCTTTTTCTCTTTTTTCTAGTCAAGATTTGAATCACTTTGCTACACGAAGCTAAGCAGTATAATACAGTGCGTAGCAAAAACAGTATACCCAACTTTAGCAGCTCATTATTAAGGCGACCTATGATTTTTTTTTTGTGATAGAGGGTTGTTTCCTGTCTAATGATACCTTATTCATAATTGTCCTGCCTTAGATGAATGAGCACCAAGGTTTTTAATTAGTGCCATCAAAATCTGATTGTACCAAGTTTAATCTGATGCACCGAATGTTGGTCACGCTATAATCAAGCGTTACTTTGGTTTAGGATTTCCCGGCCAAATTCGCGTGTTTGTCATTCGAATTCATTTACTTTGCATTTAAGTTAGCGCAGATCGGCTTTGCCATGCCAATTATCATTCAATTTTCCAGTTTTTGTATTTAATTTAGGATTTTGGTCGACGGGTTTCATATATCTGTCATTTAATTTAGAAACTGCTCAACTAGCATTCAAATTAATATTCACTTGTCGAAGCGTAATTTTTATCATTCAAATTAACACCTGTCATTCGTATTCGTAATATTTTTATTCAAGTTAGGAATGTTAGGGGGAAGAATTGCAACAAACTTTTACAGTTTTTAAATAATGTAGTTAAAATGCATGATTTGCCATTGGGGTCTAAGCTGTTATTCCATTAATTTATTTTCAGGACAATGCAGATGGGTGTAGTCAGACATAAAGTAAAGAAGGGGCGAAATCAAGGGATATGGCATTTCTGCACGGACATGTTCATATACACGGGAAAGGTGGGGGTACCCTCAATCGCACCTTTTTACTACAGACTCGGAATTAAAAAAAAGTAATTTACATCGTCTCTTATACCCAGCACACCCCTCTGTTTTTCTTAAAGAGTTTTATAGTTTGCTTGCCCGCCAGCAGATCGATAGCTAAAGACATGGCTAAATAATGAATCATGTTCAAATTGTTGACTCTAGTCCCTACCCCAGTCACAATATTGTACCCTTCTTCCATAATGAAATTATGATAAATTTATGATGAAACATAAGACAAACAACTTCCTTACATGAACATTTACAAATATACTGAGACCATCAGGTCCGTAGATGCAATTCGTTTTTTTTCTTCTTAACAATCAAACTTAAATGCTGATGAATATCAGAACAATCTAATAAGTATAAGTGTATAAATGCAAGAAAATGAAGTATGATGAAATACACATGAAAAAAACAATCTTGAAAGAAAAAGAATGAGGTAAAAAAGTGTGTAATAACGAGAAATGTATATTGACCATCAATTTAAGTGCACAAAGTGCTAATTTGAATGCCAAAAATGAATTAGAATGCTAGAAGTACACAGTCGCGTTGTCAGAAAATCGTGTAGAGCCAAATCTGCCAAAGTTGGATTTACTTTTTTTGATACGCACTGAATAATGTTTTATTCATCTACGTAGTCGTGGGTGTGTTCGAGTGTGTGCGCGCGCTTGTGTTTATGTGATTGCGTGTTTTTTTGTATCTCCGTGTATCAATGAGATATGATGATTAACATCTAGGACACACTCAATTTCAATCCTGGGTCCGATAAAAGTCTGTTTGTAGGCTAACACGTAACCCGGACATGACTGCTAGACCAACTAGCAATTCGCTAAAAAGTGATAGGTTTATATTGGTTTGTCTTTCAAGGGAAGGTTTATTTTCCCTTTCTCATTGAAATGTGTCCAACTAATTTGAAATTGTTGGAATATTCAAATAAAAAGCAAGTCCCTCTCAGATCAAGTCAGTATGTTGGGTCGAGAAGGGGGTTCTGTTGTCATTCGTAGAAGGAGACTATTGGAATAGTAAACTCGGAATACATGTTTTTAAAAATTTATACTAACAGTTATGAGATTCAAGTAAGGTCAATATTTTCGATGTTGTGTATTTCACATTATATATACCGTATTGTAATAAACAATTTGATTCATGGCAAAAACAGGACTAAGTGAGATTGAAAGAAATGTCAAAAATCAAATAGAGCTTGCCGGCGCTGGAAGGTGTTATGGGTGTTAATAACTTAACAGATTAGTTTATGAATTAAAGGACAACCTGATAGAGTAATAGAGTAGAGGAGCATCTTAAGATCCATATAAGATTATGATGATTATAAAGCAGACTTGAACAAAGACTTTTTTAAATAATTATTCTTATTTCCTTTTTTTTTTTTGGGGGGGGAGGGGTTGTGCAATTATTGAACAATGTTGAAATATAAAGCAATATCTAGCGATTTTTTTATAATGCGTCATCAAGCCACGTGACCGTATTACATTTTTTAAGAGGGGCGTAGACCAGCAAGCGTGAGATTTGTGAACAATGGATAGTCATTTTTTGGTCAATTCAGAGATTTTCTGAAAAATCAGAGGCTGGAATATTAATAAGTAGAAATGTATTCATGTTTTAAAAGGCTATGTTAGTTAGGCTTCGCGATAACCAGCTATATACTACTACTACTAATACTACATTACAATAGATGGTAATATCTGTCATCTTGTAGAGGATGGTGGACCTGAAAATCAGGTAAAATGTAATAAACAGAAGCCAACATATTGTTTCCTTTTGTCTCTCCTGTTCTACGAGTATGTCTGTCTGAGTTTGCTCGAAGTTTATTTTAGCCAGGAATATTTGTATCAAAGCGGAACGGAGAAATGCCCAAATTTGGACACCCTATGCTTCAGGTTTCCAGACAGTTTTTCCATTGTAACTTTTACTCTTTAGAATCTATTCGACAAACATGTTGTTGAGCTTCCAAGCACCCATGCTCCATTGGTTACAATCAGTGATCATAGTTTCTTTTATGTAAAACCTACCAGCGTGAATATCATTACCCTATGATTTCAATAAAGGTACGTTTCCTTTCAGAAATTTCCTTTCAAATGCACTTTTCTTTCTTCTTTTATCCCAGCCGTTGCGCCTAGATATGTGTGGTTTCCAGGCAGAGTCGCTCTTCTGTCTGTGTCTGTCTATCTGTCTCTCTCTCTCTCTTTCTCTCTCTCTCTTTTGAGTTAAAATAGTCAGGGTCCATGCGTAAACACATATCCTTTATATACTCTAAACTAAAGCCCCCATCACACCAAACTAATTCTCACTAAATTCTGGAACCGTCCTAAAAAATCGTTACCGCCTTTACATGTATCTTGAACATGAGCTGTACTTTACAGTAGTAAATCCTTAGGTACCTATGAGAATGGTCCATAACAGAGCGCTGACACAGACATGTATGTTTGCGTAAAATTACAGGAGGGGATATGTTGACATTTCTGAATAGTGTCAGGGTGTTTTTCAGTAATATGAATGCATTCAGTATTAGTGCGATAATTTAGTTTATATATTTACACATGGGATGAGTCCTGTACTCTGACAAGCACGCACTTAAACACACATTCACGCACACACACACGCACACACACCACATACACGCACACACACCCAGGCCTACAACACGCTCCGATATGTTATTCCTTTGTTCTTTTTCATTCGGATTTGAAGAATGATTGTGGAAAATTATCGCTGAGTTGTTTACCCCTGATTTCAGTATTAGATTCCTCATATTTAGATAGCGATAAATAGTGACTGGAAAACCAGAGCTTGACATAACGTTAACCCATATAACTAAAATAATATGTTTACATTTGTAAACCGAAGATTTTGAATGATCTAGATTCGCTAGTATACCAGATTTCAACCGATGAATTGTGGGAAAAGTACTCAAAGGAGCTGGCAGTTGATATATATTTGAGCCACCTCCCCCCCCCCCCCCCAAAAAAAAAAAAAAAAAAAAAATGCTTTCTGCCTAGGAAGAGACTCAAGGTTTGCACTTGTTTGTGTGGAATGCCCGCTACGCCCACTATGTGACGTGATTAGATTTGCATCACAATGCCCATCAGGACCATAGAAGTTTAAAATATGTATTTTACAGTTCTGTGATCAGGACAGACTCACTGAGCGAGAGATATGAATTACTTTGTTTGTTTTGTCAGCTCTTGTTGTGTGAATTTATTTTCCTCTGGTTTCGTTTTTGGACCACTTGGCTCGACTGACGTGCACCTGGTACCTGCTTAGAAGAGACCGCTCATGTCACTTGTTGCCAGTTACTTGTATTTGAACTGTGTATGCTTAAGTGTGAATCCTTTTACCTCGGCTATAATTGGGTAAATATTTCTGAGGAGAGGACTCGACGCCTCATTTCACGATTCATTTCGCATTGAGCAGGATCTAGGCAAACAGTGAGTATGATTTTATTGATCCAACCAATAGACACTACATAAGTTCATTAGAATAGAGTTACATACAATCCATGTATATCTCAATTCTTAGTAATTATCATAAACAATAGGAATAAATGTTATAAGTATCTTGAGAATGATGAGAAGGTGGACCATATCCACATTTAAGCAAGACTTAGAGCCACACTGTCCTACCTGTAGCTACTTGCTCCCGCTATATAGAAAACAATGCCTAAACGGTGACCATTGGTCCCCCATGATCCTCTTTTTCTATGTTGATTGAGAGCTGAGTTGATAAGAAAAGTGCACCTGTCCAGTGACCTTGCAGGGTGGTCTTATCCCTCCTATAAACTAGTAAAAATAAGCTTTAAAGATACTATCTCCCTTTTGCAGCCAACATCATATTCTGTAGAACTTTGAAGGAATTATTAATATGTCATGCATGTCCTATCTGTGAAATTTAAACGTTAGCAATGTCCTAATATTCAGGTTTTACTAGGAAACCTGTTTACTTTCTAGACCGTCACTGCCCCGGGTCAATGCCAGACACTATTAGATAGATATTAGATAGACAGATGGATAGATAGATAAATGGATTTTATTAACATCTTCATGTCTGGCAGTTAAAAACTGAAATGAACATGAATAACAAATCAAATTCCCAAAGAACATTCACATAATAATATGAGATACCAATAGGTCACTTCCGCAGTGCACTCAAATGCAGTCGAATGGAAATACCAACGGGCTTTCACACTCGCCCGCCGAGGGACACTGCACTCCAATAGCCAGAACGCGGACCGCATACATCAGCCGCCGCTAGACCGGGCAAGCTATAATGCTCGTCCAGCCCAGCAACGACTAATGCACGCAATCCGCACCCCGACAACCAAAACACAGCAATCCTCGGCAGGCGAATGCGATCATTCATCTCCAGGCACTCCATAAACACTTGCATATAATCTGAATACATTACAGAATGGTATTGCTTAAAACATTAAAAGTATAAATCTGTGGGTATTTCTTTTGTATAGACAAAAAGTTAAAAAGTGTAAAGTTCATACCAATTCGTTACCATTTTCACGAAGTGACGGCAGTGAGGAAAATCCGCACGCAAATTGTATGCGATCTTCATTCACTACCGTCACCTCGCGAAAATAGGGACGAACTAGGGAATAAATACATTGTATTCTTGAGTAACTGACCTACTTTTTTTCCTTTTCTTTGGTAATAACATACATACAATGAGCTGTAAAGGGTACATGAGCATTTGTCTACATCAATAACCCACTTCTTGTAACGGCCAAAATTAAACTGATTGAATGTTTGCTCAGCATAACACGTACGACCATGCGGTACAATGGTCTGAATATCAAACTATTACTTACTTGTTCTATAGCTGTTTAGTCGATTTGACAACTAATCGTCGTTATTTTCCCAATTAAAGACATCTTCAAGCCCCTCTTATTTTTAGGGAAGTTCTAAATTAGTATTTACTTTCAATCATTTTCGGGGGCTGCAAATGGGACATAGTACTTTTAAAATGACTCGGTAACATTGTTGAAGGTTGATGAAAAATTTGTTTAATTTTGTATACAATGTGTACTTTTTGTATAAAATGTTACTTATTGTATTCCTCCTACTTTACTTACCCTCTAACAGGCAAAATATCCTGAAAAAATTCTCAAACCACAAAGATATTTCTGGTTTTCTATGAAGGTGTCACTGTGGAACACTTTCTAACAGTGATTAGCAGTAAATTCTCCCAACCATTTTTGAATTTTCCCAAACATTTTTCCTTGACAATAAGTCATGAAACAGGCTATAAAAAAAACTTTCAACACTTACGTGTCTGGAATGGTATATCGAGCCAATTCATTGCTATGCGACGATTTACATTCACCTAAAATGTAATTGAATTGAAATAATATAGTTGGGAGAATTAAGGAATCGATCAGATCAGGTTTTCCCAATTTTTATCGTAAATAATGGTCATTTTTCACTCAAACGTCCAGATTATCTTTAATTGCACATTTAACATTGAAGTCACTACCTTAGCACCTTTTTTCCTCTCATCTGAACAATGTTACTAAAGTCCTTTTAACGTTACCAAGTCTACAACTGGAGAAGAATTAGGCATGTTGGATCTGTTAACGTTTGGAACATCATCTTGTTCGAAACGATTCCCCCTAAATCCCTGGTAGGATAGTGGAATTTTCATTTAACGAACCAAAGAAAGGTCCTTCCGTTTAAGATGTGTTGATGTTTGTTGTCGTTGTAGTTGATGAACATGGTGGTGATTTATGACATCTTTTTGTTAAAGAGCAATTTCAACATTCGGGCAACGTTGGGCAATTTGCATAATATGCACATATTTTTTAGTCCAATTTTCCATGATGATGCATGATAGGTGTGTTCCCGGCTTCTGAATAGGCCCAAATTTAGATTTTAAAAAATAGATAAATATAATATGTAATCTTCTCCATTTCGGGTTCTGAGAGCGTGAATATCCTCTTTACTAATTGAAAGTATCATTAACTGAAGACTAGCTATTGAAATCACTTTTCAGTTATGTCAGGTTTGTCGGATTGTTCTTGTATAATGTTCATTTTCCAGTCATGTTTGCATTGACCATGGTATCGTCCTCAGAAAACTAGAGCATTATGGAATACGTGGTGTAGCATTGTCTTGGTTCCAAAGCTATTTGTTTGACATGAATTCATTTGTTGTGGTAGGGGGTACTAGTTCCCAACTTGCTTCTATCAAATATGGCGTACCTCTGTTCTTGTTCCCCTGTTTTTTTAAAATCTATATTAATGATATAATTCACTCATCAACATTACTCACTGTTTGCTGATGATACCCAGCTTGCTGCTGGTCGATAAGAAGGCTAAAGATGTATTAATTAGTGTAATAAGTTATTTGTTGAATGTTCAAAAGACCAAATGTGTTATTTTTCGCTCAAAGGGTAAAAAGCTTCCAGATGGTATTACTTTTCTTAATATTGGAGGTCATGATGTTGCGCTTAGTGAAAATGTTCAGTTCTTACGCTTAACTATGGATAAGCATTTATCTTAGAAAAATCATTTAGATGATGTATGCACCTGGTTGTCCCGAAGTGTAGGTGTCATTTTAAGATTAAAATTAAGTTTACCTCAAAGAGTGCTGATAACATTATATAATAGTATTGTTCTTCCTTATTTGATATATTGTAATTTTGCTTGGGGAAACACTTTGAAGTCATATCTTGATCAGTTGAGACTATTGCAGAAGAAGGCACTAGGGTTATTACTAATTCTAATTATAGACATCCAAGTTCTACATTGTTCCTTCAACTAAAAATGTTACCACTAAATGGACTTGTGTCGTTCAATTGCCTATTGTTTATGTTTTAAACTTCAGTCTATGCCTCATGAATGAAGATTAAAAGATTTATTCCGTAAAATCTCCACAAAAAAAAATATTATAATACACGTCAAAGGGGTCTTATTCATCAGCGTTTTGCGAAAACACATATCACTCTGACCTCTTTCCATATCTCTTGCATCATAGAATGGAACAGTTTGCTTGATGATATAACAAAATAGTACAACTCTCTCTAGGCTTAGAAGGTTATCTAAAACGTACCTACTCGAAAGACTGACATAATTCTACTTTGTATCTTAATAATTTCTCATTCTCAAAAGCTTATAGACCACTAAGGACCTACTCATCAGTGTGTTCGATGTGTGTGTGTGTGTGAGTATTTTTGTGCTCTATATTTTGTAGCCTAGTTTTGTTTTGCATCCCTTGTATTAACATTACATGATTTTTATTCACCTTGCCATATTGTTAATTTACGAATTTTGTTGACTATAGGGCTCCACTCACAAGCTTAGCTTCTACAGGGGTCCTAAAACCATTCATTTTATGATGTAATCCGGTTAATATATTTTGAATAATGTACTTTTACCAGTATGTAAACAAATTGTATGATATTTTGTGTGGTTTTGAATAAAATAAACTTGAACTTGATCTAAGCAAAACGAAGAAATATGCTCAAAGTTACCATTCCATGGATTTGTAACTCCCTCAGTTTACATTGTGATTTTCCTCTTTTAAATCTGTTCCGCTGAAAAGCTTTTGAGCGCCTTTCATCCACGCTCTCCGCATTTCTTGTATGTAAAACTGGTGTGTGTGACCAACATAGTTGTCCTGCCTCAATTCAAGGCCTTTTAAAAAATGCATTTCTTTCGAAATGTTGTCATTTTTTTAGTGAAGATTTGAATGCCTTTGTTACACGGTCTTATTATGGTCTTATTATGGTATTATTATCTGGTTAAATGTTAAACTCTGTTTCGAGATTCAGTGCTCTATTGTTTAACGCGATCCACTGTTCCTAGCGTTCACATGACCTTATTTCAATCCACATGATCACCTTTAAATATTTTAAACAGCCTTCTAACTTTTTGTCTCATGACATATAAAATTTCACCATTTCCATTGCGCTACTTCACACTCATACAATTCAATTCAATTTATCTTTATTCAACGATATAAAAGAAAATTGTACAATGCAATAAAACATATTGACATAATCATATACATGTATAAAATTAACATATCGTTAGGGGCAACCAAAAAAGATCAGGATCTTGTGGACTGGTGCCCCTTTGACAAAATTAACAAATTATAAGTAAAACATTAATAATAATCACAAGCAGACACATCCAACACACACACACTCACCCAAGAGAAGGGAAGGAGAAAGAGAGATTACATGTACAGTGTACATATATGAGGTAAACTTATTAAAAAGATATATGGAAATCAAGAAGTATATTTATGAATAAAGTGACTTTTAAGTAAGGCTTTGAAGGAGGAGGCTGTTGAACATGGACGAATGATTGTATTTAAATTATTACAAATCTTCGGTCCTACATGTTTAAAAGAATTATACATTTGCGTATTAGAAGTTAATGGAAGGTGAAATTGGGAAGCTGAACGTGTGTAATACTGATGAAAATCTTTATTAAAGTTAAACAAATTAATTATATTGGCTGGGGCCATTTTATGTTTGACATAATACATCAGTACTGCGACTTTAAATTCATATATATGATAAATATTAAGTGTTTTTAATTCCAAAAAAAGGGGGCGAGATGGCGCTAAATAAGGTGACTTTGTACAAATGCGTAAGGCTTTTTTCTGCAGTTTATGAAATGGTTCTAATTTGCTTTTTCCAACGTTGGCCAAGGTAATGTTACAATAATGGATAAAAGGAAGTATAAGTGAATTATATAGCATGAATAAATGTTTTTTGGGTAGAATAGAACGCAATTTACAGATAATTCCGATATTTTTAGAGATCTTTTTTAGTATGTACATACGATGGTTTTGAAAAGTAAGTTGATTGTCCAATAAAACTCCAAGAAATTTCACGGAGTCAGAAACATTCAAGTATATATCATTAATTTTCACTTTGATTGTATGAGGAGGAAACTTAATATTAGGTTTAGAGAAATACAAAATACACGTTTTATCATGATTAATTACTAACTTATTGGAATCAAACCAGTCAACTATTTTGCATAACTCTTCGTTAGTCTTATGTAGGAGCGTATTAAAGTCTTTATGTGAGGAAATGATATTGGTATCATCAGCAAATAAAACAAAATGAAAAAATGAAGTAACATAACACAAATCATTAATATACAGCAAAAATAGCAAGGGACCGAGTATGGATCCCTGCGGAATTCTGCATTTAACCTTGGAAAGAGAAGAATCAAATTTATTATACCTTGTGTATTGAGACCTATTCTGTAGATAACTATTAAACCAGTCCAAGGCTACACCACGGATACCAAAATACGGTAACTTATACAAAAGAATATTATGGTCAATAAGATCAAAAGCCTTTGATAGATCAAGGAAAATACCAAGTGAATGAAAATTATTATGAATATTATTTAATAGTACATCATGTAGTTCAATCAGTGCAAGATCACAAGAATGATTTGATCTGAAACCATATTGGGCATTAGTTAACAAAGTATTCTTATTTATATGATTACCTATACGATTATACATGATTTTCTCTAAGATCTTTGAGAAGCAGGGTAATAAGGTAATGGGTCTATAGTTAGAAAATAAATGTCTATCACCTTTTTTATACACTGGAACTATTCTACCAATTTTCATTTTATTTGGGACAGAGCCAGTGCACATAGATAAATTAAAAATATGAACCAAGGGAACAGCAATTGAATGAATGACTTTCTTAATAAGATGCATGTTAATGTCATCAAACCCTGTACTCTTAGAATTTTTCATTTTTTTAACAACATTAATTATTTCTGTTTCACATGTTGGGTACAAATAAATTGATTTATTGCAAGAATGGCTAAGATAAGAACTAAAGTGAGTTTTCGGTGATTGATTTAACTTAGATTGAGCAAGAGAAGCAATGTTTGAAAAATAATTATTGAATTCTTCAGCAATATCATCATTTTCTATTTTAACATCATTTTTCATAAAAAAAGTGGGGAGTCTATTTTGCTTACTTTTCCCAATTAGCTCATTAATAATTTGCCAAACTTTTGAAAGATTGTTTTTATTAGCTTGTAGTAAGTCATAATAGTATTTTTCACGAGCAGTTTTCAACTCACGATTCAATATATTTCGGTACCTTTTAAATTTATTATGAGATGTATCATTGCGTGTTTTACAATATTCTTTATAAAGCCTGTTTTTTTTATTGATACATCTTAATAAAGAAAAAGTAATCCATGATTTCCTTGGTGAAGAATTCTTTTTATGTTTACCTTTCGAGCATTTATTACTAACAACATCATTAAACTTAGTCAAAAAACGATCATATGCGAGTTCAACATTATCAAACTGAACAATATCAGACCAATCAAGATTAACTAATTCTTTTCTTATAGAATCAATAGAAGTAGAGTTAAGACATCTTCTGGATTTATTAGCATTAGTATTTCTATTTTCTTTGAGATTATTTTGAGTAATAGAAAAAATTGGCAAGTGTTCTGTTATATCGTTATAAAATATACCAGAACTAATATCTTTACTGCAGACATTCGTAAATATATTATCTATAAGTGTTGTCGATGATTTACAAATACGTGTAGGCTTATCAATCAATGGACGATATGATTTATTATACAAAATATTTACAAAGTCATTGACATGATTTACAGTAGAACAATTCAGCAAGTTAATATTAAAATCACCCATAATGTAGACATCTTTATTTTCTTTTTCTAGTTTCTGTAAACAAGCATCAATTTCACAATTAAATTCTTCAACATTAGTATGGGGATCTCTATATACAACAGCAATGATAATATTTCTTTTGTTTTGCACATAAATTTCAAGAAAGAGTGATTCACAAATTGCATCTAACAAACATAAATCCTGTCTTACAAACACGTTCAGATAATTTTGCACAAGCATTGCAACACCACCGCCTCTACATTTTCCCCTATCATTATGAAAAAAAGTATACCCACTGAGATTGAATAATGAAACTGGAGTATTGCTGTGGATCCACGTTTCACTAAATCCATATACAGAGAAGTTTTGGTCTAATTGGCAAATAAAATCATGAATAGAATCAAAGTTCTTATATAAACTACGCGAATTAAAATGAAGCAGATTAAACATATCGCCATGTTGAAACTCAGAGTTTGTATTAAAATCATTTGGCAACCACACCCACAACAAAAAGTGAGTCATTTGACACATTTAAGCATAATTTTCGTGAGTCAGGTGTAAATTGACTCATTAGTAACAACCAATGAGTCTCTATTGACTCATTTATATTTCACCAGTGTGTCAATCATGAGCTGACGCATTTGCAAAATGCTTCGACTGACTCACATGGTCGTAAAAAATGAGTCAAGATCGACATAAGAGCATTTTAGAAGAAAAAAGTGAGTCAACTTGAAAGTGAGGCTGTATGCATGCGCGCGCATGCTTTCGTGACGTCATCCAAAATGCGCATTCTCGAGCCATATTTGAATTCTCGATCGACGACGCGACGTCGCCATCTTATATCTTGGATTCAGAAGAGTTTTGACTGCAGCTAGTGAAAAATTGGTACGCATAATTATTCATATGGTTTTAAACGATGATTTTTATGACTGGATTCGTGGGCTGAATCTTCTGATTATTATACAAAATTGATGCATGCGTTCATTTTACGATATCCGCACTCGAGTTGATGAGGCTGTGTGTAACTTAACTATCACTATGAACATGACTGACAATGAGAGCGGACAAAATGTACAGTTCCTCAGGTAGACAAAGGAACATCCCTTCACTGCTATTATGTAAAAATGTGTAGAACAGGTGTCACATGCATATTCACCTTTTTACATAATAGCTGTGAAGGGATGTTCCTTTGTCTACCTGAGGAACTGTATATTTTGTCCGCTCTCATTGTCAGTCATGTTCATAGTGTATAGATTCTACTGTATCGCACGAAGCCGTGTCGAATGAAAACATGCATGATCTTGCACCATTGTTTTATACAACGAAACTCCTTAATCCTTGTTATTTGATGTAAAACGAATTAATTCAAGATTGTTTCGTGACAGTATGGGTGACAAATAAATCTCAAGTTAAGGCTTAATTTAGTGCGTACAAAGTAGATTTTTCAGATTCGGGTAGCGGGGCCACCGATTACATCGCTAAAATGTGATATTTTAGGATATATTTTCCATTGCAAATGTGGACAGTGACTCTGGCATGGTATGGTATGTGTGTGATAGGCCTAGGGAGTAGGGGGTCTATGTCATGATGCACCCACAACAAAAAGTGAGTCACCCTTACTCAAATTGATGAGTCACTGGTTTGTCCGTACAGCGAAACACTTGAAGGATCATGTGAGTCACTATGACTCGATACAAATGAGTCTTATTTATCTAAGACTCACTTCAAGTGAGTCTTTAAGACTCATTTGTATCGAGTCATAGTGACTCACATGATCCTTCAAGTGTTTCGCTGTACGGACAAACCAGTGACTCATCAATTTGAGTAAGGGTGACTCACTTTTTGTTGTGGGTGCAGTATTTATTACAAATATAAAACAGATTAGAGTTTCTGTCGGGATCAATATCATTAATAATATCATCATTGTCATCGTAAACAAAATCATCATGGGATATTTGGTTACCGGTAGGTAAGTTACGGTAGTCAACAGGGTTAGTAGTAAATGTATTGAACAGATTGTTAAGGTCTAAGTTAGAAAGAGAGGAGAAAGGAAATTGGAAATCACACATCATCAACAATCACACACTATCAACAGTCACACAAGAGAATTTACATAAAACTACAATTAAGATTACAATACAGTATTATTTAAAATAAAATATGAAAGAAGATACAAAATCAATTTAAAATTAAGTGCACATGTAAAGCCTGCAGAAATTATTATGCTATCTGTTCATTTGATTTCATAGTCCAATTATAGCTCGCGTTCAAAAGTTATTCTGTTCAGATTAATATGAATAGTCACTGTCTAGCTAACACTTGTCGCTTGCACTTGTAACTTGTCTCGTGCCTAGAGTTTTGTGAGATCACTTTCAGACCTTATACGTTTCTTTTCTGTTCTGCCACCGGGTTTCTTTACGAGGACGATGACCCTTCCGTCAATGGACCAAGCCGCCTCCAGATGCTGAATTGCTTCAACTGCTTTTTTGGCATGGTCAAGTAATGCCCGGTTCTGTGAGGTGAGATCTTCATCAATCCCATTCGTGATCCCTTGAGTTTTCTGCGACTCTTTATAACATCTTGTCTCACATCATATTGAGTAAACTTCACTATAATGGCCCTCGGGCCAACCTGCCTGCCCCTAGATGGTGGACCCACTCTATGTGATCTATCTATTGCAGTTGGCCCAAGGTTAATGCCAAGCTTGGATTGTGCTACATCTCTTATCTTTTGATTTGTGACTTCACCTTCAGATTCTTGGATCCCAAAAAATCGCAAACAATTCCTCCTTTGGTATTGTTCAGCATCATTTGCCTTCTCCTGAAGATTGACGATAGCAGAGTGGTCTGTTCGCTGTTGTTCACTCAAGCTGGTGATGACCTTTTCCTTTGCTTTGAGATCATTCTCGAGTTGAAGAATTTGCCCTTCCGCTGTTTCTAGCTGAACACGCAGATCATAGAGTTCTTTGCTTATGGCATCAGTGATTGTTGATTTAAGTAAATCAGCAAATTTGGCGCTGTTGAAAAAGGATCTTACTTCAGCTGCGATCGTGTCAGTTACGGGTTCATTGAAGGGGGTTAGCTGCTCTGTAGGATGCAGCATTGCAGAAGGTGTGTTGTCATCCATGTCTTTATGCTTGCTTTCGGGTGTTGCACTAGAAAGCATATTCTCCCCAGTGGGTGAGTGCTGCCCTGCAGCAGGTAAGAGCTGATCTTCATGTATGCCAGAGGTTGATGAGGGGGTAAGTACATCCTTTGAGACATTCCGGATGGATTTTGGAGTTTTAGTGCTAGATTCTGTTTTCTTTCCCTTTCTCTCTCCTATCTTTGGTGAAAATTTGTTGGCTGGGGAACCTACATTCCCGTGATTTCTCCTTGACCGCCTGGACACTTGGTTTTCCTCTTGGATATCAGGCATGATGAGAGTTGAGATTGCTCTACTTCTAAATGTATGTCACAAAGGCAGCTAGTTAGCTGTGCATGTCCAAGCTCTAACAAAAAATATTGTGTGTGGGACCGTGCTCAAATCATCCAGTTTCTTTGTAAAATGTGTCACAAATTCTCCTTCCAAGAAAGCAAAATGACTATCACAAGGTTTCAGAATAACTGTATGCCACAGGTATTGATATTTCCATTAGAATATATAGTCTAATATTACTAACTTACAATGTCAAAACGGCTGTCTTGTTGTCTATGATAAAACTCCAGCAAAAAATAACACATATGGGACCATACGTTGAGTAAGGGGCATTATGTATTTGTTTCGGACCGTCCATAAAAACCTGGGAGGTTTACTATCCTCACATAGTCAGTATATACAAGAAAGAAAGTCATGACAACAAATATATGGACAGTAGACTTTCTTGTAGATAAATAGTATCCATGCATTTGTCCATTTTACAAGCAATGCAAGAGGAGCCAAGATTGTGTCATCAAAGCAAAGAGAATATCTTGAAATTCTTTTTTTAATGAGCCTTTGCTTGAGTCTGATTCGACCATGTTACCTTTTCTCCTCTTAAAATGAATGCGAATATGTGAAACAATTGTTTTCGGACTGAACTAACATTGCGTAAGGGCTTTTGACCCATATTTATTGCTTCAGTCTAAACTTGGTACAAGAGGTTTTTTACAACGCTTTATCATCAGTGGCAACAGATTTTTGAATGAGGTATTACTAGAAAGAATATTAGTTACTCTTTACAGTTAAATATAATCGAGGGTCACACAGGTTGAACCTTAAAATAGAAATCTGCCAAAGTTGGATATACTTGTTTTCATACGCACTGAATAGGGTTTATTCATCTACGTAGTCGTGGGTGTGTTCGAGTGTGTGCGCGCGCTTGTGTTTGTGTGATTGCGTGTTTTTTGTGCATATCCGTGTATCAATGAGATATGATGATTAACATCTAGGACAGAATCAAGTTTCCATCCTGGGTCCGATAAAAGTCTGTTTGTAGGCTAACACGTCAGACGGACATGACGGATAGACCAACTAGCAATTCGCTAAAAAGTGATAGGTTTATATTGGTTTGTCTTTCAAGGGAAGGTTAATTTTCCCTTTCATTGACATGTGTCCAAACTAATTTGAAATTGTTAGAATGTTCAAATATGAAAGAAAATCCCTTTCAAATCAAGTCAGTGTGTTTGGTCGAGAAGAAGAAGGAGACTTTTGGAATAATAAAGTCGGAGAACATGTTTTGACAGAATTTAGACTAACAGCTTTGAGATCCGTGTTATGTCAATATTCCCGATGTTGTGTATTTCACATCATATTTACCGTATTGTAATGAACGATTTGATTCATGACAAAAACAGGACTAAGTGAGATTGAAAGGGATGTCAGACATGAAATAGAGCGTGCAATATTCGCCGGAAGGTGTTATTAGCGTCAATAACTTAAAAGAATAGTTTATACACCAAAAACAGCCAGATACAGTAGTTTAGTATAATAGAGGAGCATCATAAAATCCATATACAATTATGATGTTTTTCTTGAATTAATTCAACCACTTTTGCCCCGACTCAATCCTTCTTTTTTTAATTTTTTAAATTTTTTAAATTTTTTTTTTTTTTTTTGGGGGGGAGGGCGTTTTGCAATTATCGAACATACCTATATGAAGCGATATCTAGTGATTTTCTTGTTTTCTACACCCAACCTATACCAAATTCGCAGCATCATCGGCTTACTAGTCAGCCTATAGGTAGGGGTATAAACATGTTACGTAGCGTCATAGATGTCGTTGGGATCTTATTTTAGAGGATGCCAGAGCCTATTAAATAAATTTCTTTAAAAAATGATTAATATATATCTGTCATATTTTGTACCGAGGACGGATGAATCTTATGTGGTAATTTGAGGTGCCCACAACTGAAGTATTAAAATTCGGACCCATGTGTTTTTCAACTTATACATGATATATATGCCTAGATACACTTTGTCTAGTTCTGAATTTTTGTTTACTAATGTAGAACGCTGCAAAAAAAATTATGGTAAAATTCAGGTTTTTCAATCTTGTTTTAATATCAGTTTAACGGTTCAAAGCCTTCTTAAGGTAAAATATAGCATACCATAGCTAAATGCATAAATGGAGTTCAGTATTTACGTTTCTTAGGGTTTTCACTATTTCCTGGATTGCTTTATGATCCATTTATATATATATATATATATATCTGAAATCTTGTTAAGGATGGTGGACCTGAATATCAGGTAAAGTGCCATAAATAGAAGCCAAAATAGTGTATTTGTAAAGCGCTTAAAAGGATAGTTGAGTTCTGTTGCAAAGGGCGCTACACACAATAATTTGTTGGTGAGATAATGAAAAACTGAGTGTCAAATTTGAAAGAACATAATATTAAATGACAAAATAACCTTTGTTTGATCAAAATCGGTTCAGAGACGGCTGAAATATAACGATTTCTAATACTTGTGTACCACCACAAATATTAGATATTTTGAAAAGTTTGAAAAAAAAGAAATAACGCCTTTTACGTCGTATTTCAGCCAATGCTAATGTTGGCTTTTTTGGTGGCAATTTCGTGCTGCTTATATTACCCAAAATCAGCCGGCTCATGTATTGTTATTTTTAATTAAATATTTAATTAACGGTCACCGTGTTTTTTTTAAAGTGGAGCTGAATTGGTATGATCGTATTTCACACATTTTGGGGTCTAAAATTACCTTCATAGCAATTTTAGGTTAAAAAAGGGCACTATGAATGTCATAGATAAGAATAAGAGCAATAACCATGCACTCTGAAGGCATTTGCGGTCTGCTAACAGAACTCAACTATCCCTTTAAAGACATTAGTATTAAGCGCTACATAAAAGCTAAATATTATTATTGTTTCCATTATTCACTTTAACGTTATGTCTGTCTGAGTTTTCTCGTATAATATTTTAACGAGGAATGTTTGTATCAAAACAGAACGAAGGAATACCCAAATTTGGACATGCTTACAGGCACTTCAAATAGTTTTCCATTGTCGTTTTTGAGCTTCTAAGCACCCACGCTCCTCGGGTTATGTCTGTCTGAATTGTCCCGTATATATTTTTAACCAAGGAACGTTTTTATCAAAGCGGAACTGAGAAAAACCCTAAATTGGACAATGCTTACACTTCAAGTTCCCAAACAGTTTTCCATTGCAATTTTCTCTTTAGAATCTAATCGACAAACAAGTTTTTGAGCTTCCAAGCACCCTGCTCCATAGGTTACAATCAGTGATCATAATTTCTTTTAAGTTAAACCTACCAGCGTGAATATCTTTACACAATGATTTCAATCAAGGTACGTTTCCTTTCAGAATATTCCTTTGAAATGTGTTTTTCTTTCTTCTTTTACACCAGCCGTTGGGCCTAGATTTACAGGCAGAGTCACTCTTCTGTCTGTCTGTCTGTCTCTCTCTCCCTCTCTCTGTCTGTCTCTGTCTCTCTCTCTCTGTCTTTTGTGTCGAAAAAGCCAAGGTCCTCGCGTAAACCCATATCCTTTATATACTCTAAACAAAGAAGCAGAAAGAAAAGCAGAACACACATAATACATTCCCTATAAAACAGTTGTTTTCAATCTACAGAAGAAAATTCGTTAGGCAGCGAGCAAGGTAACTTGTAGAATCGTAAAATGTCGGGTGATGATTTTGTTTTCAACTAAGCACAGAGAGCTTCCTTCCTACATGATGTAATAATGACATAATTATTTCAATGGCTATAATGATTTTAAAAATCATTAAAATAATCCCAGTCAGACAATGTCGTACATATACCTTAAGCACATTCAAAGCAGTCTTAAGTGGTTGCACTCTCCCGCTCAAGTCAAATTAATTACCCACAATGTCGTTGGCAGACTAATATACAAATAATGAAAGTTTTATTAGTTCAATAGAACGTTAATCTTTCAATATATACAATTATTTGCATTATTAAACGAATTAAAAACATTAATTATTTGTTTTATATTACATCTAATCTCTCAGGCTTTGTGAGAACCTCGGAATGGCAGACTGAACAGTTCAAACTATGTAAAGGTGTCTTTCAGGGAGACCCATTATCTCCAACTCTGTTCATAATGGCGTTCAACCCTCTCCTTGAAATCCTGCAATCTGAAATTCAAAATGGATATGATATGAATAGCACTAAAATAATCACTACTCCATATGCGGACGATTTCAATATCATAACCCGCAACTCTAGAACTCACCAACGAATCATAAACAAGATCAATAAACTTGCTAAGTCCATGAACCTTAAGCTCAAGCCAACCAAATGCCGCTCCCATTCCATTTGCTCTGGAACCCCTACCACCGTTCAATTCAAAATCGAGAACGATGCAGTAAGGTCTGTAGCTGACGATCCTCATACATTCCTTGGATCATTGGTGTCCTTCCATACCAGCAACACAGAGATTTCCAATTATGTCATATCAAAAGTCAAATCAGATCTACACAACATTTCAAGTTCCCTGATACGCCCAGAATACAAAATAGCCATCTACAAACGATATTATTTGCCCTCAATTAGGTTCCTCTTAACAGTCCATGATCTAACTAAGACAACCCTAGACAATCTTGATGCCCTCACCAATAAGAAACTTAAAGAATGGGCCAAAATCCCACAATGTGGTACCCCAATAGCCATATACCTGAAGGAAACTTTAGGCATAACCCCAATCTCAGTCCTTTACAAGGAATGCCAAGCAACTGCATACACATCATCCATCTTGAAAGGCGATGACAAGGTACAAGCAGCATTAGCCTCTAGAGTAGAAAGGGAAAGGCAGTGGGTTAAGCGGAAATCGATCTTGCTCCCAATTGTCGAAACTGTCACCCCTATAGTTGAACACATTAACCCCACAGAAACACAAATAAGAGACCCAAAGATCCTCCAAAGAGCACAAAAGTCAGTTAAATCTAATCTCAGGGAAGATACCAGGAAAGCCTGGAAGGAGAAACTGAAAACACTCGTCCTCCAAGGTAATCTACTGGCTCTCACCTTGGAGGAAGAGTTGTCAGTATGCTGGAACAGTTTCATCTTTGACGTGCCGCGCAGAGTAATGCAATTCGTTCTGAACTCAAGCATTGACACACTCCCAACCAAATCAAACCTTGTACGTTGGGGCAAAAACGTCTCCGATAAATGTGACCTATGTGGAAACCGTGAAACTTTGTTGCACGTCCTGAACTATTGTAACGTGCAACTCACCCAAGGCCGATACACTTGGAGACATGATAATGTACTTAACGTCATACACACTGCCCTCACCAAGACAAAAGCAACAGTAAACGATACACCCAACCCCGAAATAATAGTAGATCTCAATCAGCCCAATGCCCATGCATCCTCAACTATCCCACGAGAAGTAATACCAACAACTGACCGACCCGATCTAGTTCTCTACTGGCCCAACGAAAAGAAACTGCTCATCTTTGAACTAACTGTCCCATTCGACCTTAATATTTCCAAGGCCCATGAGTATAAATGTAATAAATATGCCCCCCTGATTCATGACATTTCGGCCCGCAATTTTGATGTATCCCTTATAGCATTCGAAGTCGGGAGTCGCGGTCTACTAACTAACCACAACTTTCAGTCACTTAAATCACTAATCAAAATGGCTAACGCAAACGTAACCGCCAAAACCCTGTCAAATCAAATTTCAAAAATGGCTGTAGTGTCATCATTTTCAATCTTCCATGCAAGACAAGACCCAGCATGGACATCACCTCCACTCCTCCAATAACAGCCTATAGATGTGAAAAATACATGTAGGAACCAGGAGGACACGAATATAACAGTTGAATGTTAGATATTGATATATACTGATATAATTATATAGTTGAAGTCTATGACTGAATTGAAATTGGAAAGTATATTTTGTGTCAATTTTTATCAAATCAATTACTAAATAATGAAATTCGATGCTACAATTGTATTTGTCAACTACCAAAATATATACTTGGACATTAATTCTTTTAACAACAACAAACAAATCAGTGATTTTAAATTTAATCGAGTTTATCATCAATTGTAAACTATGAATAAACTATAAATGTAAACTATGCAATGTACCTTTCATAGCAACTCAAATGTGTGATTATTTAGAAGCAAATGACCAAAATTTTTACTACAAAATTCGTGAGAACTCTTTAAATAATGATAAGTCAACTTTTATAACAAATGTGTGTATAATACGATACAGCTTATTCTCCGTGAGATGCAATCAAGAAATCTGTTGTAAATTCATTCTCTCCGTCTCTCTCCTTTGCTATGTCTCTCTTCCTCCCTTTTCCCACTTCATCCTCCTTCTCCGCTAAACTTTACCATTACGTTCTACATTACATAAATATTATTATATTTTTAGATTGAACGAACCCCATAATTAATTTTTCATATTATAACTGATATTTCTGACTGCTAATGATCTTAGAACAAGTATATATGTTTGTATGTATATGTTTACATGTTAGGCCCTGCCTGAGTAATGTCAACGTCCTGGGCCACGATTTTCACGTCTTTATAATATGTCTATTCACTATGTGAAGGAAAGATTCCTTGTTATCTTATTTTGTATTGTTATATTGTTATATTGTATATGCTTTTCTATGGAAATAAACACTACTTACATTCGAATATATATCACATCTTTATATAACATCAAATGTTGTGCTGCAGTGAAAAGTCACAACTACGGCAAACGATAGGGGTCGCATTTAACAAGAAATGCACTCTCAATGACGTAGTCGTTCAATAGATTATATTTTGAATATCATGTAACCAGCAATCCTCCAATCAAATTAATAGGATCGACTTAGATGTTATATCAAATATGATAATGAGTCGAGTAAGAATTTCCATCTTGAAAAGAGTGTCAAACTTGTTTTTAGTGTCAGTATTTACAATCAATTAAAAACCGTTTGGTTTGGGCTTTTTTCTTCTTCTGTTAATACACTTCAATAGAGATTTTGATATCCATGGAAGTCTAGAGCATGTTTTGATTCAACGATTATGTTGGGGAATTAGATTAATAGAATTATAGAAACGCAAGAGTATTTCCACCCAAAATCATCAAATTAATAAATAACATCACCCTTGCCATATATATTTCTGATCAGTCGACCGAGTAGAGTGCAGATAAGGTATTTCATATCTATACAATAGATGAGAAAGCACATCCAATTATAATACACGCGCATAAATATCGTCGGTAAAATGTGTCATCCTAGTTGTAGCTTTGTCCGAAGACCTGGACTACATAGTAAGGTAAATCGTCATGAAAGGCAGTATCTCATTCGAACGCACACGAATAAATCAAGCGTCAGCACACCAGGTTAAACTTCAATATCGTAAAGTCTTTATTCTGTCGTCAAAACCGTAATCGTAGACATGTTCATAAACGGTGACGTAAACGAAAACGTAGTTATGTGTGTAAACGCGAGCGTATAGTTGTGAGCATCGTCGTACATGTTTGTGTGGTTCACTGTAATGAATAAACAAAACAGATTACAAATTAAGTATGAAGGATCAATTATAAAGGTTATCTAAATAATAACAATTCATCTGAATCATGAACTAAAGTCGATCGTATACATTAACACGACTAAATCTAATTACTACTCTAAATCATATGAATAATACAGATGTAAGTTGTTGCTGTGTAACATAATAAACACATGGATAAATAATGTATATGATTATCCTCCCATAACACGTTAATAGCTAAATTCTACTCTAAATACTGATTTATATGTCTATAAACAGTGTTAACTGTATAACTACTTTTGTCATAGTGCATGCATATTATAATTTTGTGCATGTATAATTAACTCACAAACTTTACTGAGTTTTCCTAAAGATTAAACATAAGTTTCTCTATCTTATTATTCTGCAATGGATTAACAGTATAATCCATTCTACACATTCAGTATAAAGCAATGCATGTGTATATCATACTACATTTATCCCCAGGAATATAATTAACCCAAAGCATTCAACTACATTACACATAAAGACAATCTGGGTCTTATCGAGAGTGAGGCATAGAGAACACTGCTCTAACAGTGTATCTCTGTTCCGTTACCATGGTTATTATCACTGGTCAAATTCCTTTCCCCTGACCAGGGCCAAGAGTATACATGTTCGCCCCTATCTGCACATTCACATCATGCTGGTATACATAGGGTATATAATACTCCCTGTGTGTGTGTATCCATCCCCCCACCGGACCATGCACAATGGCTTGAGTACAGAAAGTATATGTGGGAGAAACTTTCTCTCTCTCTCTCTCTCTCTCTCTCAATATTATACCACACTTATGAATCTTTTGGGCTATTAAATCCACATTATTATGACATCATTACTGACTAATATTACTTAGGTCATACACATTGCTTTACATAATATCATGGCATTGAATATAGCGATAATATCCCACGATCAGAACACTTCTCATGAAGAATATATATGTTTGTATGAACATCTCACTTTCACTATGTTCTGGATATCTTTTCTAACTTATAATTCCTATAACTAGATTAATTACAACATTTAACTGTTACAAATCGTAGTATAAGTTATATACTACATACAAATAAGAATAATGTTCGACATACCAATTGTTGATACTCTGCAAGTCAAACTTTCACAATCTGTCTAGCAATAACAAAAATGGTCTTTCTCCTTTGAACTTTGGTAACGATGTGACCACCTCGTGAGCTAGCTGTGCACATCCTCTACCCCTCTCCTAATTGCCACCTCGGCACATTCCTTTAGGGCAAGAGGAACCTTATCTACCAGGAGGATTGGGGGTGCCACTGCTATCTAAACTGGTGGTACATATATTCCATAATACAACACTTGAGTTAGTTTGCGACGCTACATAGCCGGCCCCGATGAGCCATCTTACAAGATGATCATTAAATAGAATCATATTCGAATTACAGCGGCGCAAAACAAACTAATTCCAAATTTGTTGCTTTACAATTAACAACCTAACATATCAAATTAGCGTAATACGATGGAAGGAATAAATCATCGTTAGTTGTGTACTATAATAATACTTCATAAAGTTATGTACCATTTACTATTGTTATACTCTATTCGCCTATGGCACTACCGTATCGCTTGTCTTCAAAGCAAACTTTATTTACTTTCCAACGGCTGGATCTAGGAGACACAGTTTTGTTATCGGCCTCCTAAAATACTTTGTTCCTATCCTAACCTCAACTTGCCTTACTCTATGGTCCCTGCCTGGGAACACATCCACTATCTTCCCTAGTGGCCACTGCCCACGAGGTGCATTGTCGTCAACCACCAAGACCAAATCATCCTTGGCGATGTTCCGTTGAGGCTTTGTCCACTTCTGTCTCTCCTGAAGGAGTGGGAGGTACTCCCTTCGCCATCGCTTCCAGAAGAGTGAGGAGAGATATTGGGCTTGGCGCCAACGTCGTCTTCCATAGGTATCGGCTTTCTCGAATACGCCAGGAGGTAGGTTGGGGCTTTGCTTCAAGAGGAGTAGGTGATTGGGGGTGAGAGGTACTCCATCTCTGGCATCGAGAGAAAGCTGGGTGAGGGGTCTTGAGTTAAGTATCCACTCTACTTCGCCCACAAGCTGCTCTCCAATGATACTCCTAAGGAGTTTGCGTATGGACCTTATCATGCGTTCCCACGCACCTCCCATATGGCTTGCGGTAGGTGGGTTGAAGGACCAGTGGACTCCTGTTTCCTGTAAAAATCTGTCAACCTTGTCTTGGTCCAGGGTTTGAAGACTTTCTCGTAGCTCTCTCTCGGCTCCCCGGAAGTTCGAGCCGTTGTCACTGTGGATTTTTTCCGGTTTTCCCCTTCTACTTATAAACCTCCGTAATGCATTTATGAACGAGTCGGTGTCTAGCGAATTCGCGATCTCGATGTGGACCGCCCTCATCGTCAGGCAAGTGAAAATGCACCCGTAACGCTTAACACGACTCCGACCTTGTTTCACATGGAAGGGTCCAAAGTAGTCAACTCCAACGTAGGTGAACGGTGGCCTGTCAGGGGTAACGCGGACATCAGGTAGATCTGCCATCATCTGTTGGGCACGAGGTGCATTTCTCCTCCTGCATGCCCAGCACTTTCCAATGACTTGTCGTACAGTGGCTCCACCTTTCAGCACCCAGTACCGTTCTCTTAAAGAGGCCCAAGTCATGCCAGCTCCCGAATGTCCAACATTTAGATGGTGATGAAGGATAAGCAGCTTCGTTACGTGGTGCTGACTTGGTAGAATTATAGGGTGCTTGACATCAAACTCTACAGGTGCGTTGTTGATTCGCCCTCCTACTCTCAGGATTCCATCGATGACCGTGGCGTTCAACTTCTCCAAGGTCTTTCCCTTTGTCCTAAGGTTTAAGGCGTGGCCAAAGGCTTGGCGCTGGACTGTCTTGATGATAGACGACTCAGCTACGTGCAGCTCCTCCAGTGTCAGTGTTGGTCTCTTCATGATGTTGATATTGTCGCCTTTCGCCTTGGCTAGAAGATATGCCTTGTAGCGCAGCAACCACGCAACACATCGCTTCAGCTTCGTCCATGACGAGTATCTGTTCAGTAGGTCGGCCACCTTGTCGCTGGACGTCGTGAGGTTGACCCTGGCTGACTTCCTGATTTCGGGATCTTCGTAGGGGAGGTCTGGTATGACTGCCGGAGGGGATGGCCATGATCCTTCATCAGCCCACAAGAACTGAGGGCCTTTGAGCCATCGAGGGTTTTCCTTCATTTCGTCTGCTTTAAGGCCCCTCGAACCATCATCGGCAGGGTTAGACTTGGTGTCTACATGTCTCCACTGAGACGGTTCAGATGCATCTTGAATCTTCGCCACTCTGTTTGCAACGTAAGTCTGGAATCGTCTACTTTCGTTCCGTATGTAGTGGAGAACGGCTGTTGAGTCCGTCCAGTAGACAGTCCTTGTATAGGGCAGCCTCAGCTCGTTTCGCACCATTCGGTCTACATCTACAGCGAGGACGGCCGCCGTCAGTTCTAGACGTGGTATCGAGGTGACCTTCAGGGGACATAGTCGTGATTTCCCCATGACAAATGCGCAGCGTATCTTGCCATCAGTATTCACCAGACGCAAGTATGTCACTGCTGCATACCCTTGCTCAGAAGCATCGCAGAAGTGATGCAACTCGTAGGAAGCTATGTCTTCGAACGCGTCTGGTTTGAGACACCGTGGTATCGTTATACCAGTGAGTCGTGGCAGGTCGTCAAGCCATTCTTTCCAAGTCTGTACGTCCCCTTCATCCACCTTTTCATCCCAGTCTAGTCCTCGGCGGCACAGTGACTGCAGCAAGAGCTTGGCTCGTAGGACGAAGGGCGCAAGGAATCCTAGTGGATCATACAGTGAGCTCACGGCTGAAAGAATTCCTCGCCGGGTTGTCGGTTTTTCCTTGATGTTGACTTGGAACTCGAATGAGTCTGATGACACATTCCATAGCACTCCAAGAGTGCGCTCAATCGGGAGGTCGTCGAGGTCTAGGTTCACTATCGACTTCGCTCTTTCAGGCTCAGATATGGAGGAGAGCACCTCCAATTCGTTACTCATCCACTTGGTCAGTCGAAAACCTCCCTTCTGCAGGAGATCGCAGAGGTCTCCCACTAGTTCCACTGCTTCTTTTATGGTTGGAACGGATTTGAGACAGTCGTCCACATAGAAGTTTTCTTGAACTGTCTTTATCACATTCTCTGGAAGGGTGTCTTTGTTGTCATTTGCTGTTTTTCTAAGCGCATAAGACGCACAGCTTGGTGAAGATGTGGCTCCAAACAAGTGAACTGTCATCCTGTAGTCGATTGGGTCCTTAGAAAGGTCTCCATCCTTCCACCACAAGAATCGGAGGGCGTCACGATCTTTAGTTGGTACCTTAACTTGGTGGAACATGCCTTCTATATCACCAACAATGGCCACTGGTTCTTGACGAAATCTTGTTAGAACACCCACAAGGTTGTTGGTGTAATCTGGCCCTCGAAGCAGTTGGTCATTCAAGGATGTGCCCTTGTACCGAGCAGCACAGTCAAACACCACACGGAGCTTATCCGGCTTGTGGGGATGGGTGACCGGGTGGTGTGGTAGGTACCATACTGCATCCTGGTGATCTCCTGTTGACTCAAGGGTGGTCGGGGTAATCTCTTCTGCGAAGCCCTTTTCGATGTAGCCTTCGATGTTGCCCTTATACTTATTGAAGAAATCTTCATCTTTTTGAAACTTATTCTTCAGGTATTTTAGTCTCACTTCAGCCAGATGTCGGTTGCTGGGAAGGCATGGTGGGATACGCTTCCAGGGGAGACCTACTTCGTAATGGCCATTCTTTAGGATAGCAGACTCATCCATGATGTTTCTGGCCCTTCGATCCTCTACTGAATCAGCAGCACCGTCTAGATCATTTCCCACTGCATGGTCTAGCTCCCAGAATCGTTCGAGTTGTTCATGCAGGGCCTCCTGCTCTGTCCGGGTGAAGTGCACATTGAAGCCAGGATGGTTGTCTGATCCTCGCCGTGTAGGCCCCATCAGGGTCCACCCCAGAGGCGAGCGTATAGCGTAGGGTTCCTTGCGTTTTCCCCTTCGCTGCTCCATAACCCAGAAGGCTTCTGGTGTGTCTCCACCGATCAGCAGCTTGACATCTCTTTGGTTGATGGTTGGAAATTCAATTCCTTGGAGATGATCCCATTTCTTTATGTCTCTTCCGTCCGGAATCGATGTGCTAGAGATAGGCAGGGATTCGACTGACCAGACACGTGACAGGTCAATTTCTTCTTTGCCGTTCAGGTTCTCGACGGTAAGACTGACTTCTAGACCCTTTCTCTTTATATTTGGGCCATTCACTGTGGTCAGCTCGAATTCTTTCTCACTTCCGGTAATTCCGAGCTCCTCGATCAAACTTGCTTCACAAAGGGAGATATCGCTTCCCTCGTCCAGTAAGGCCCATGTCTGTATGTCCTTCATTTGGCTGCGGATGCGCACTGGGACCACACGCAGACACACCTTGTGGGTCGTTGTCGTCGTGTAGTTGTTCCCGATGGCTGTTGGTTCATTGGGTTGTTCAACTGGATCTTCCCTTTGTGGTGTCGCCTCTTCCTGCCTTTGACTTTGAAGATGTAGGTGAAGCAGGGTGTGATGCTTCCATTTGCATCCATTGACATTGCAGTTGGATCCTTGGCCGCATCCTCTTGCTAAGTGGTGAGGTTTGAAGCAATTGTCACACAGCCTTGCTTGTCGAACTACTTTCATCCGCTCTTCCCGAGGTTTTTGTTTGAACGAATGGCACGATTGAAGGTCATGCAATTTCGAACAGCATGGACACTTTTCCTCCGAGATGTCGGAACCTTTGCCTTGAGTATTCAAGGTTGTTCTATAGCTTCCACTGGGCTTTCCCTTGGGAGGTGGTGGTGCCCTTTGCTTCCCGATGTTCTGCCCAAACATGTTGGTCCCCAGCTGTGCAGCTTCTTCGACGAAGTCAACCATCATGCGGAAGTTTGGGGCAATGCCTTGCTTCATCATTCTGTGCGCCCGCTTCGCCCATTCCGATTGAAGATGGATGGGCAGCAGCTGCTGAATGCGGAGAAGGTTGTCAGTGCTATCCATGTCTGCCGAAAACCCCATCTGTGACAGCACCATCTCGCACCTCCGCATGTCGCGTGCTAGATCCCACATGGCTGCACCCTCATTTGGTCTTAGTGGCTGACGATTTAGCACCTTGTGCATGTGGGCAGTGGTCACACAGAACGATTGACCAAACTGTTCGGCCAAAATTTGTTTGGCCCTGCTATATCCCTCGTCTTCCTGTAACAGAACACAATTATCAATGCTGTCCCTTACCTTTCCAGCACAAAACTGAATCAGGTACATTAGCTTGGTTTTCTCGTTAATTGCACGGCTTCCAACAGTAGCCTCAAATCTATTTATAAATGTCCAATACTCAAGTGGGTTACCACTGAATGTACCTAATTCAGGTTTGGGCATATTCAAGGCAAGGTCAACAGCATGAAACACTTCATTGATCTTAGTGTCTACATTTACATTTGACTTAGGAAAATCTACTTCATTACCTGGCCAAGCGGGAGCCTTAGGGTTAAGCCCTCTGTTTGCATTTTCATTGACACTTGGGGCCACTCTTGGGGCCACTCTTTGGGCTACACTTGGGGCACTTGACCTACCAACGGAGTACATGGAACTATTCTCTATTTCGTCCTCTAAGAGCCTTAGCTCCAGTTCGGCCCCTTTCAGTTCGTGTTCAACTTGGACACCCGCAATTTCTTGTTCTAGTTTTATTTTCGCAAGTTGTAACTCGTTCGTCCTTTTCATTTGTTCATGTTTGTTCTTTACCAACTCGGCCTTCAGCTTGGCTTCGCGTAGCCTTGCAGTTGACGTCGAGCTGGCGGAAGATCGCTGTGATGTTCTACTGCGAAAAGATTAAGCGGAGGTCAGCGATGCCCTTTCATCGTTGTCGTTGCCGACGTCATCAGCCTTGACATCGTCAGCGTTGTCTTCATCGTCGTCATCGTCGTCGTCAACATCGCGTCTGCCCTGGTCAGCGTCGTTGTTAATCACATCAGCGTCTCGGGTCCATTCGACCATTCTTTGATCGAACTCCTGCTTGTTACTCTGCCTTGCGTTGAAGTCTTTCACTGCGGCATCAGCGTCATCTGCCGTTAGTTTTTCACGCAGCTGGTTGAAGCGCTCGGTATATGAATCAAAGGTGCTATTCAACTGTTCGTATTTGTTAGCGACCACGTCAGAGTTATCGGGATCTAACATTAGAACCTCCAGCTCTTTGTACTTTTTCGTTAGGGCTCCGGCGTAAGCCTTACATGATTGCTTTAGAGCTGTGACGTCATCGTGGTCGCCCATCGTAGTTTCGTCGGTTGACATCGTTCAGTTTATTCCATACGGTAGTAGACTCGTCGTTAGTTGTGATCTTAATCACAACTTGAATTATTCTAAATTGTGAACTTTTATGTAGCTTTGTCCGAAGACCTGGACTACATAGTAAGGTAAATCGTCATGAAAGGCAGTATCTCATTCGAACGCACACGAATAAATCAAGCGTCAGCACACCAGGTTAAACTTCAATATCGTAAAGTCTTTATTCTGTCGTCAAAACCGTAATCGTAGACATGTTCATAAACGGTGACGTAAACGAAAACGTAGTTATGTGTGTAAACGCGAGCGTATAGTTGTGAGCATCGTCGTACATGTTTGTGTGGTTCACTGTAATGAATAAACAAAACAGATTACAAATTAAGTATGAAGGATCAATTATAAAGGTTATCTAAATAATAACAATTCATCTGAATCATGAACTAAAGTCGATCGTATACATTAACACGACTAAATCTAATTACTACTCTAAATCATATGAATAATACAGATGTAAGTTGTTGCTGTGTAACATAATAAACACATGGATAAATAATGTATATGATTATCCTCCCATAACACGTTAATAGCTAAATTCTACTCTAAATACTGATTTATATGTCTATAAACAGTGTTAACTGTATAACTACTTTTGTCATAGTGCATGCATATTATAATTTTGTGCATGTATAATTAACTCACAAACTTTACTGAGTTTTCCTAAAGATTAAACATAAGTTTCTCTATCTTATTATTCTGCAATGGATTAACAGTATAATCCATTCTACACATTCAGTATAAAGCAATGCATGTGTATATCATACTACATTTATCCCCAGGAATATAATTAACCCAAAGCATTCAACTACATTACACATAAAGACAATCTGGGTCTTATCGAGAGTGAGGCATAGAGAACACTGCTCTAACAGTGTATCTCTGTTCCGTTACCATGGTTATTATCACTGGTCAAATTCCTTTCCCCTGACCAGGGCCAAGAGTATACATGTTCGCCCCTATCTGCACATTCACATCATGCTGGTATACATAGGGTATATAATACTCCCTGTGTGTGTGTATCCATCCCCCCACCGGACCATGCACAATGGCTTGAGTACAGAAAGTATATGTGGGAGAAACTTTCTCTCTCTCTCTCTCTCTCTCTCTCAATATTATACCACACTTATGAATCTTTTGGGCTATTAAATCCACATTATTATGACATCATTACTGACTAATATTACTTAGGTCATACACATTGCTTTACATAATATCATGGCATTGAATATAGCGATAATATCCCACGATCAGAACACTTCTCATGAAGAATATATATGTTTGTATGAACATCTCACTTTCACTATGTTCTGGATATCTTTTCTAACTTATAATTCCTATAACTAGATTAATTACAACATTTAACTGTTACAAATCGTAGTATAAGTTATATACTACATACAAATAAGAATAATGTTCGACATACCAATTGTTGATACTCTGCAAGTCAAACTTTCACAATCTGTCTAGCAATAACAAAAATGGTCTTTCTCCTTTGAACTTTGGTAACGATGTGACCACCTCGTGAGCTAGCTGTGCACATCCTCTACCCCTCTCCTAATTGCCACCTCGGCACATTCCTTTAGGGCAAGAGGAACCTTATCTACCAGGAGGATTGGGGGTGCCACTGCTATCTAAACTGGTGGTACATATATTCCATAATACAACACTTGAGTTAGTTTGCGACGCTACACTAGTATATAACCTGATAGTGCACAAAAGCAACAAACCAAATAATCACATAAGGTATTATAGGAAAATGTCGGTCTCGTGGGTCGTAAGTCTATCTAATCCTAAACCAAGTTGTCACATGGCACACACCTCGAAATGGTCGATTCTGTAGAATGTAGCCTTAACATTATGGAACATTGAAAGATGTTGTTAAATGTATTTATAATTTTTAAAGTTCTTTTAACTCTTACGGCGCCAAGTGCTTTTGCTTGTTTCAAGAATTTACCCGAACACAATCAATGTTGTGTGCAAATGTTTTAAGAATGTTATTACGTTTTCTAATGATACCAATAAACAGTTTTACGAATGACAATTATTTGTAAAATATAGATGAGTTTCGTCTTAATCCTTTATTTTTCTGTTCATAACTTGTTTACCATTGTTTACAATTGTTAAATGGTATTATTTGAAAAGATCCTGTACACAATTTGGAATCCCCCCCCCCCAACGGATGTACTTATTTATGATGATTATGCTAATTGTGCACGCATGCACAAATGTTAGTGAAACGAAGATTATTGATAAACACAAAGCATGGTACGTACATGCAGGTATACCATTGTGTTACACACAGAGGTTGTTCTTTACAAACTAAAAGCTTCCCCGATGTTGTCCTGACAAAGCAACACATAATTCAAGCAGACTTGATTCAGTACTGTACTTCATTCATTAATAACACGTTAATAGAATAACTAATCACTAGGTCCCCTGGAAAGAAACATCTACATGTATAACATTTAATTTTTGATAGTGAACAAGCAATTTTTAGGACTTGTGCCTCAGGAAAATCTTGAACCGCCATATAATTGACCCCATGTTTTTGACTATTTATCTATCTTATATGTTGACATTTCTCGTCAGCCTAGATACCTTCACGATGGGAAAGACACTTTCTAAAAAAACTAAAAAGATTGCTGAACCCCCGAAGGATGACAGACCAAGTTCAAGGTACAGATATGTTAAGCATAAGTCCACCGTTAAACATGTATAATTGTTGAAATTGCACTGGTCACATATGCTAATGACTGACTAAGATCATTTATCATATAGAATTTCCTAAAAAAGTCTACTGTTTTCTATGTGATTTCAAAATTTCAAACTACAAAACAATTTAAAAGTGGTATTAAGGCAGTACCTTGTAGACCTAAGTTTTTTTCTTCTTCTGATTTTGACTTTTGTGTAGTTGTTTTTACTTACCACCCTTACCATCTCCAATCACTATAAAACTCAAAAAGCATATGCTCTGATTCCTTGATAGGATAAAGAGCAGAATGGGCGTTATTAGTCTGCTGAGTTTGAGCACAATCTGATAATACCTTCACAGATTTTTCTATAGAATTTCAATTTCCTTTTTTCTCTCCCTTGCACAAGACTTTAGAAGACTAGACTACGAACTTTAATCACCTTTTCTCTAAAGTAACATTCTATTTGACTGGACATTCTTTTCTTTTCCATGAAAAAGCGCATACATGCGCAAAAATATCCTCGGTAAAATGTGTCGTCCCAGTATAATAATAATAATAACAATAATAATGATAATAAAACATAAAATATGTAAGACGCCAAATCCACTTGACAATCAAATGCTCAAGGCGTAGCTTGTGCAAAAGTTGCAATACATGATTGATATACAAAAGTACAATAGGAGAGGTACAGATATGAAAAACAATGTTATATAGACTGATATTGCACAAGAGCAAACAAACAAATAAAGACATACGGAATTACATGCAGATTTAAGGTATGGAACGCACGTGCAGGTGTATATAATTTGATATGTTTTCGTTTGTGAGTGTTCGAAGTCAGTGATAAATGATCACTTAAATCATGAAATCCGAATCGCCATAATTATGGAGGCCTTTTCGGGATTGGAACCCGGGACATCTCATACCCCAAACAAGAATTATTCCTCATTTGTTTCCAATTGTCCAATATCTTGCACATAATTTGCAATTTTCTCAAAACTATCTAGAATACTTGACAAATGCTCTTAAAGAGAAAGTTGAGTTCTGGGAAGAGGTGAAAAATAATATGTGAGCGTTATCATTGTATTATGCAAGTGTGGATTAACATCATATCAAAAATGTTCCCTGAAAAGCATTGCTCTTCAAATGCCTTAATAGTCTAAATATGGCATGTTACATCATAAAAATCGGGACGGATTGTTATGCCGCATGTTCGTGTAGTCTCATATACATCTTTCTGTGAACAGTGTTTGTATCTTTACCAAGACTGGGCCAAATTTCTTATCATGTTGATGATTCCTGAACCTCGCAGTACACAGCAATACTTATATGCTGGATGAAAAAACTTTGCGGATCGATTCCACAGCGTTTCCTTCACAATGCAATGGCATGACCAGAACTCAACTTATCTTTATGCTACGTTAATGCTACGTTTACACTATGTTCCCGGCGGCCACGGCAGCGCCGTTTGCCCGAAACGTAGTGCGCCGTGGGATTTAGACCAATTTTATCTCTGGATTCAAGTTTTGTTACGTCTTGCCAAGTTTTCTCACGGTCTACCACGGTATCCGTGACGGGCCGTGGGGGGAAGGGGGTGCTGAGTCCCGTAGGCTCCAAGGCGCACTACGGTTCGGCCCGCGTTCTACCACGGATGCCAGAACGTTCCCTCCCGGTCCGTCACGTTCTGATGAGGTCCCTCACGTTTTCCACGTTCTGATCAAGGTCTGACACGTTTTTCACGTTCTGTTAAGGCTTTGTACGGATGAAACGTGGACGCAGGGCAGCTTCGGAGCACGTTTGTGCCGGCGGTATAACAAAAAGGGCTCCCAAGCAATAGCAATCATGGTATCCTGAGACCTCGCGTTGTGTCAGACCGTAGTAGAACGCAACGCGCCGTAGCGTGCCGGGCGGTTAAACTGTCCCACTACGGACCACCCCAAAGTTTTGTTACGGCCTATTACGGACTTTCACGTTTTGTTACGTTCACCCCGGTTTATTACGGCCTACTAGGTTTCTCATCCGCACCGTGACTGCCGGGGCAAATTTTTTGACAGTTTAAAAATCTGACACGGTATCCACGGCAATCACGGCCTGTCACGTTTGCCCATACGGTCCCCCGCGTTGCGTCACGTCAATCCCGTTTCGTCCACGGTGGCCTGAAACGTGGTTGCCGTGGCCGCCGGGAACATAGTGTAAACGTAGCATAAAACTTGATACAAATTGACCGCCATTTTACGCTTTTCTTGGTGAAGCAATGCGTGTTTGAAAGGACCTCAACTGTGTGTCACCTATATTTATGTGACAGGCACAGTGAGAGTTAACAAGTCTCTGAAAAATGAAATTCGTTAGGAATAGACCGGTTTATTAACATATTCAAATGGTATGCATACTTTATACACAAAGGTTATTCTTGACAACCTGAAAGCTTGCCCGAGGCTGGCCCGACAAAGCAACACATAATTCAAGCACACTTGATTCTAAGTACTGTAGTTCATTCATTAATAACACGTTAATGGAATAACTTATCACTAGGTCCCCAAGAAAGATACATCTGCATGTATAACATTTAATTTTTGTTTGATAATAAACCAAGCAATTTTTAGGACCTGTGCCTTAGGAAAATCTTGAACCGCCTTAGGTTGACTCCTTGTTTGTGACTTTGTATCATTTCATGTATTTCTATTTCTCCTCAGCCTGGACACCTTCACGATGGGGAAGACACTTTCTAAAAAAACTAAAAAGATTGCTGAACCCCCGAAGGATGACAGACCAAGTTCAAGGTACAGATATGTTAAGCATAAGTCCACCGTTAAACATGTATAATTGTTGAAATTGCACTGGTCACAGAATGCTAATGACTGACTAAGATCATTTATCATATAGAATTTCCTAAAAAAGTCTACTGTTTTCTATGTGATTTCAAAATTTCAAACTACAAAACAATTTAAAAGTGGTATTAAGGCAGTACCTTGTAGACCTAAGTTTTTTTCTTCTTCTGATTTTGACTTTTGTGTAGTTGTTTTTACTTACCACCCTTACCATCTCCAATCACTATAAAACTCAAAAAGCATATGCTCTGATTCCTTGATAGGATAAAGAGCAGAATGGGCGTTATTAGTCTGCTGAGTTTGAGCACAATCTGATAATACCTTCACAGATTTTTCTATAGAATTTCAATTTCCTTTTTTCTCTCCCTTGCACAAGACTTTAGAAGACTAGACTACGAACTTTAATCACCTTTTCTCTAAAGTAACATTCTATTTGACTGGACATTCTTTTCTTTTCCATGAAAAAGCGCATACATGCGCAAAAATATCCTCGGTAAAATGTGTCGTCCCAGTATAATAATAATAATAACAATAATAATGATAATAAAACATAAAATATGTAAGACGCCAAATCCACTTGACAATCAAATGCTCAAGGCGTAGCTTGTGCAAAAGTTGCAATACATGATTGATATACAAAAGTACAATAGGAGAGGTACAGATATGAAAAACAATGTTATATAGACTGATATTGCACAAGAGCAAACAAACAAATAAAGACATACGGAATTACATGCAGATTTAAGGTATGGAACGCACGTGCAGGTGTATATAATTTGATATGTTTTCGTTTGTGAGTGTTCGAAGTCAGTGATAAATGATCACTTAAATCATGAAATCCGAATCGCCATAATTATGGAGGCCTTTTCGGGATTGGAACCCGGGACATCTCATACCCCAAACAAGAATTATTCCTCATTTGTTTCCAATTGTCCAATATCTTGCACATAATTTGCAATTTTCTCAAAACTATCTAGAATACTTGACAAATGCTCTTAAAGAGAAAGTTGAGTTCTGGGAAGAGGTGAAAAATAATATGTGAGCGTTATCATTGTATTATGCAAGTGTGGATTAACATCATATCAAAAATGTTCCCTGAAAAGCATTGCTCTTCAAATGCCTTAATATTCTAAATATGGCATGTTACATCATAAAAATCGGGACGGATTGTTATGCCGCATGTTCGTGTAGTCTCATATACATCTTTCTGTGAACAGTGTTTGTATCTTTACCAAGACTGGGCCAAATTTCTTATCATGTTGATGATTCCTGAACCTCGCAGTACACAGCAATACTTATATGCTGGATGAAAAAACTTTGCGGATCGATTCCACAGCGTTTCCTTCACAATGCAATGGCATGACCAGAACTCAACTTATCTTTATGCTACGTTAATGCTACGTTTACACTATGTTCCCGGCGGCCACGGCAGCGCCGTTTGCCCGAAACGTAGTGCGCCGTGGGATTTAGACCAATTTTATCTCTGGATTCAAGTTTTGTTACGTCTTGCCAAGTTTTCTCACGGTCTACCACGGTATCCGTGACGGGCCGTGGGGGGAAGGGGGTGCTGAGTCCCGTAGGCTCCAAGGCGCACTACGGTTCGGCCCGCGTTCTACCACGGATGCCAGAACGTTCCCTCCCGGTCCGTCACGTTCTGATGAGGTCCCTCACGTTTTCCACGTTCTGATCAAGGTCTGACACGTTTTTCACGTTCTGTTAAGGCTTTGTACGGATGAAACGTGGACGCAGGGCAGCTTCGGAGCACGTTTGTGCCGGCGGTATAACAAAAAGGGCTCCCAAGCAATAGCAATCATGGTATCCTGAGACCTCGCGTTGTGTCAGACCGTAGTAGAACGCAACGCGCCGTAGCGTGCCGGGCGGTTAAACTGTCCCACTACGGACCACCCCAAAGTTTTGTTACGGCCTATTACGGACTGTCACGTTTTGTTACGTTCACCCCGGTTTATTACGGCCTACTAGGTTTCTCATCCGCACCGTGACTGCCGGGGCAAATTTTTTGACAGTTTAAAAATCTGACACGGTATCCACGGCAATCACGGCCTGTCACGTTTGCCCATACGGTCCCCCGCGTTGCGTCACGTCAATCCCGTTTCGTCCACGGTGGCCTGAAACGTGGTTGCCGTGGCCGCCGGGAACATAGTGTAAACGTAGCATAAAACTTGATACAAATTGACCGCCATTTTACGCTTTTCTTGGTGAAGCAATGCGTGTTTGAAAGGACCTCAACTGTGTGTCACCTATATTTATGTGACAGGCACAGTGAGAGTTAACAAGTCTCTGAAAAATGAAATTCGTTAGGAATAGACCGGTTTATTAACATATTCAAATGGTATGCATACTTTATACACAAAGGTTATTCTTGACAACCTGAAAGCTTGCCCGAGGCTGGCCCGACAAAGCAACACATAATTCAAGCACACTTGATTCTAAGTACTGTAGTTCATTCATTAATAACACGTTAATGGAATAACTTATCACTAGGTCCCCAAGAAAGATACATCTGCATGTATAACATTTAATTTTTGTTTGATAATAAACCAAGCAATTTTTAGGACCTGTGCCTTAGGAAAATCTTGAACCGCCTTAGGTTGACTCCTTGTTTGTGACTTTGTATCATTTCATGTATTTCTATTTCTCCTCAGCCTGGACACCTTCACGATGGGGAAGACACTTTCTAAAAAAACTAAAAAGATGACTGAACCCCCGAAGGATGACAGACCACGTTCAAGGTACAGATATGTTAAGCATAAGTCCACCGTTAAACATGTATGATGATTCCTTAACCTCGCAGTACACACCAATACTTATATGCTGGATGAAAAAACTTTGCGGATCGATTCCACAGCGTTTCTTTCACAATGCAATGGCATGACCAGAACTCAACTTATCTTTAACATTGCTACAAATTGACCTCCATTTACGTTTTTCTTGGTGAAGCAATGCGTGTTAGAAAGGACCTCAACTGTTTGTCACACATATATTTATGTCACAGGCGCAGTGAGAGTTAACAAATCCCTAAGAAATGAAATTCTTTAGGAATAGACCGGTTTATTAGCATATTCAAATGGTATGCATACTTTGTACGCAAAGGTTATGCTTGACATCCTAAAAGCTTGCCCAAGGCTGGCCCGACAAAGCAACACATAATTCAAGTAGACTTGATTCAA
Organism: Strongylocentrotus droebachiensis; assembly: GCA_035222895.1. Lineage (NCBI taxonomy): Eukaryota > Metazoa > Echinodermata > Echinoidea > Camarodonta > Strongylocentrotidae > Strongylocentrotus > Strongylocentrotus droebachiensis. The sequence continues at coordinate 488,869 of JAVYIG010000059.1, forward strand.
AGTAGTGTAGTTCATTTATTAATAACACGTTAATGGAATAACTCATCACTAGGTCCCCAAGATTGGAATCCGGGACCTCTCATACCCCAAAGAAAAATCATTCCTCATTCGTTTCCAATTCTCAAGGTTGAGTTCTGGGAAGAGTTGACAAATAATATGTGAGCGTTATCATTGTATTATGCAAGTGTGTATGAACATCAGATAAAAAAATGTTCCCTGAAAAGCATTGCTCATCAAATGCCTTAATATTCTAAAAATGGCATGTAACATCATAAAAATCGGGACGGATTTTAATGCCACATGTTCGTGTAGTCTCATATACATCTTTCTGTGAACAGTGCTTGTATCTTTACCAAGACTGGGCCAAATTTCTTATTATTTTGATGATTCCTGAACCTCGCATTACACACCAATACTTATATGCTGGATGAAAAAAAATTGCGGATCGATTCCACAGCGATTCTTTCACAATGCAATCGCATGACCAGAACTCAACTTATTGTTAACATTGATACAAATTGACCAACATATACGTTTTTTGGTGAAGCAATGTGTGTTTGAAATGACCTCAACTGTTTGTTTCATATATTTATGTGACAGACGCAGTGAGAGTTAACAAGTCTCCAACAAATGAAATTCTTTAGGAATAGACCGGTTCTGTAATATATTCATATTGTATGCATACTTTGTAAACAAAAAATATTCTTGCGGAAGCTTGCCCGAGGTTGGCTCGACATAGCAGCACACAAGTTAAGCAGAATTGATTATAAATACTGTAGTTCGTTCATTAATAACAGGTTAATGGAATAACTCATCACCAGGGCCCCCAGGAAAGATTTTTTAAATTTGTGTTAGTGAACCGGTCAATTTGTAGGACTGGTGCCCCCCTCCCCCCCCCCCCCCAGGGCCAATCTTGAACCGCCATATGGTGGACCCCATGTTTGTGATTATTTATCATGTATTTATTTCTATTTCTCCTCAGCCTGGATACCTTCACGATGGGAAAGAATCTTTCCAAAGAAACTGAAGAGATGACTGGGCCCCCTAAAGATGACAGACCAAGTACAAGGTACAGATATGTTAAGCATTAGTCCACCGTCATACATTTTTTTATTGTTAAATTTGCACTGGTCACAGAATGCTAATAACTGAGTTAGACCAGCAAATATCACTTCTGACATTAGTTCAGGTTATTATTTTTTACAATTTCATGCGAATGATCTTTTGATAGTAATTATTGACGATGTTCGACACCTGCTGTGAAAAAGGAAGGTTCTATCGGTGTATCATTTATGTATCTCTATTTTTATGTTGACATTTCTTCTCAGCCTGGATACCTTCACGATGGGAAAGAATCTTTACAAAGAAACTGAAGAGATGACTGGACCCCCTAAAGATGACAGACCAAGTACAAGGTACAGGTATGTTAAGCATTAGTCCACCGTGATACATTTCTAATTGTTAAATTTGCACTGGTCACAGAATGCTAATGACTGAGTTAGACCAGCATATATCACTTCTGATATTAGTTTAGGTTATTATTTGTTTACAATTTCATGCGAATGATCTTTTGATAGTAATTGTTGACGATGTTCGACACCTGCTGTGAAAAAAGGGAGGTTCGATCGGTGTAATGAAAATATAACGTTATTCGTTATTCATCTCAGAGGGAAATAAATAATGAACATCAAACCTTCAAGATACAAACTATCTTGTTATCAGTACATTAAAAACAGATAATATTCGATAGGCCCTACAGTTGACTATCATAATGCAATCGAAGGTTTATTATGGAAACACGCAAGTACATATGTGAGCAACAACCCAAAAGCCACGGTTTTCAGTCAAAGCTCAAGAAAGGTGTATTTTTTTCAGGATGGCCAAATTTAGCATTTATAATTTCCTAAAAGAGTATCGTATTTTCTATGTAATTTCAAAATTTCGAAGTACAAAACAATTCAAAAGTGGTATTTAGGCAGTACCTTGTAGACCTAAGTTTTTTTTCTGATTTTGAATTTTTGTGTAGTTGTTTTGACTTTTTGACGATCCTTGCTCATTTTGATCTCCAATCGCTATAAGCCTAAGGGTGCGTTTATGCTAAGTTTTGCAGGCCAGAATGAGGCTTTTGATACGCGTTTTGTTCAACACACGGTTGCGTCCTTTCTCATTTTCGTAGAGTCACCGATAACCGGTTTATTCCAATGGTATTCATACTTTGTACGCAAAGGCTGTGCTTGACAACCTAAAAACTTGCCCGAGGCAGGCCCGACAAAGCAACACATAATCCAAGCAGACTTGATTCTAAGTACTGTCTAAATACGTCATTAATAACACGCTTAATGGAATAACTCATCACTAGGTCCCCAGGAAACAAAACGTCTATAATATTTAATTTTTGTTAGTGAACCGGTCAATTTTCAGAACTGGTGCCCCAGGCAGGCAAATCTTGAACCACCATATGGTTGACCCCATATTTGTGATTATTTATCATTTATGTATCTCTATTTTTATGTTGACATTTCTTCTTAGCCTGGATACGTTCACGATGGGAAAGAAACTTTCTAAAGAAACTGAAGAGATGACTGGACCCCCTAAAGATGACAGACCAAGTACAATGTACATATATGTTAAGCATTAGTCCACCGTGATACATTTCCAATTGTTAAATCTGCACTGGTCACAGAATGATAATGACCGTTAGACTATCTCTCACATTTGACATTAGTCAAACGACGGTTCCTTTCAATCCAATCAAAGCTTTATTATGTAAACACGCAAGTACATATTTAGCCTTTAGAATTTCCTAAAAGAATATTCTGTTTGACTCTATTCTGGGCTGTTCGCTTGATGTCGTCCCAAGCTGCCCCTTATCTTCCAAGTATAGACCATTTCATAGTTAGCACATGGGCCAAATGACCCCAAATATCCACAGATCTTTTACTAATGGAGAAGTCCCACTTTGTGTATTTAAGAATAATCAACGCCAAAGTCATGTATGTGCTTCATGAAAAGCTTTTGATTGTCCTCTTGTATCATAAGAATGTACCGTAGGTGCACACATTAATAATTATTACATAACATGAGCACATATTCCTTTTTTTTTATTATCTGAAATTACCTTTATCTGCCCATGCGCAGATAGTATCTACGAAAAAGGTTATTGGTTGGTGATATAGGCACGATGTGGTCTAGCATTAGGGACTTTTAGATTGAGTGGGCAAGAACACGACGAACGCCGACTGATCATGCGTGTCAACGTACTCAACAGCCCATGTAGGCTACAATAAGCGACTTCGTAATTAGGATTTGCGCATGGGCAGATAAAGGTCATTCGTACCCAAATTGTAAAACCATTGAGACGAATACTCGGATCATACTCACGAAAGTTATGTAATCAGTATTCATTTATGCACCAACAGTAAATTTATCTGATACACAGATGGAAGTATTCTTCTCAAGAGGCAAACAAAAGGTATTCATGAAGCACCTCCATCACTTTGGCAGTGATTATTCTAAAACGCACAGATGGGAAGTATCCATCGTGTCTAAGATCAGGGGATATTTTGGGGTCATGCGTTCCAGAGCTATTTACGAACTGGCTTATTAGAGATCTTTTAGATTTCACTCGACGATATCGAGCATGCAGGAAGTAAGCGTGCACGCGCGCGGACGCGGCATACTAGTACCGTACTAGATTTAGGAAAATCAAGGTTGACGCATTCTCGATCGCCGACTGAGACGACGTGACGCTTGCGCAGTACCTTAAAATGATGTCACACGTTGCAGTCAAAGCTGTCGACGTGCAAATCTAAGAGTCCCTATTATCGCCCATAAAGACGAAATCCCTTGCAATGGCAGCTGCGTACAGAATAACATGTGGCTCCAATACCGTTGGGCTGTTAACCAACCTGGGGGTGTTTCACAAAGAATAAGATCGACTTTAAGTTGGACTTAACTATGGCAAGCTGTTCATGCCACTGTTTGCTCTTACCGTTCACTGGCATTGGTCTCTGAACGGACGTATAAATCGTGGTCATACATCTACAGAATTTACATTTATTGATAGTTCATGATTGAAGGACAATATTTTATCGAAAGATAATAATTTAGAGACAAATAGTGGGAGCAACAAGTGGCATGGATGGCTTGTCATAATTAAGTCCAACTCCAAGTCGATCTTAGTCTAGGTCCATTATTTCATTGGTTCTTACTTCACCACACATCATATTGTTGTGCATTGTTTTTATAACGTTAACAAACAAACCTATTCAGAGTGATATGGTTTTCACCCATGCATGTACTGCGATGTGATTGAGAGCTCATGGGCAGCTAACAGGAGAACATTTATATAAATAATGTGTTTTAAATTTGAATTAAATGTCCAAACAATTCTAAGAAATATATGATGTTATTCAAAAGTAACAACAAAGAAATATTTTAAGTCTTATTGAAAGATGGAATTGAGTGGATGAGAGATAGAGCAATTAGTGCCATGATCCAATAGTCCAATTTACAATATCATTGATACGCATATGAGTATTTCCCAGTATTTCCCGGAAACTTGCCGACCCTGCTTGCATTACCAATAAAATGACATCGAAACTTTTTGTAGAGGCTCTTTTTATGTGACATGAAATATCAAACAAGGACTTTTCGTTATATTATTCTCTTATGATTTGTAATTTATAATATCCAATGAATAGAAGTCTTGATTAGCTGTATAGTATAACTTTAAACATAAATTTGATCTAATTCTATGCTTCTTATATTTTAGTGGCCAAACATCAATTCAAACAAATGAATTCGATGACGTCATCCTCAAAGTAGCAGACGCCATATCAGAAGATCGTGATTTAAGGAGACTTGGTCTTGAGCTGGGAGTACAGACTCCTAATATCAACAGAGCATTGGAGACGAATTGGGCTGTAGGTAAAAAGACCAGTAATGGTAATGTGATGCTGCTTCAGAACTGGGCAGAGACGGTCAAACCATCCGGGCAACTCCCAACTCTCAGAGCAGCTCTTAAAAAGGTGGGCTTACTAGAGGTGGAAGAGACATGTTTCACAAGCAGCTGCAGCGGTAAGTTTCCCTATATAAATGCAATTGTAAATGGAAGTACTTATAAAGCAACTCGATTACTTATCATATGGGAAAACTATGTCCTTAGTTTGAGTAAAATTTTCTTTTACAAAGTACATTGTATATCAACACCCCAAAACAGTTTCTATTATAAATTAGTTCAACGAGTGTTGCATTGGTATCCTCTGATATGTTGAAAAAAACAATCTTATGCACACACAATTACAAGAGCTTGAAATAAATTGTTACACATAATAAACACAAGAGCTATAGTCCTTTCACGTGTCATTTAACCTAATTTGTCTGCTGTAATTTTCCTACTATTTATGAAATGATAGAAAAAAATGTCTTTCCCTGATGTACTTAATGTTGACTATTTGATACACAGAGAACCACGAAATAGGAGTCAACATGATATTACAGCATGGCAATATTATGCACATATATTTTACATGAACACGTGAAATAAAATGTTATACAGAATTAAATATTATAGATCATGTTCATCAGTATTTAAGTATTTTTCTGAAAGATCCATTGTATTTCGATAAACGGAAAATAGTTGAAATTAAATGATGCCAAAATATATTAGATTCCATCTAAATGTTGCGTTGTGGCTGCATTCATCAGGGTGTACATTACATGTAATAACTACGTAGTTATTTCATACCTGAAAGACTTCATTTTCAATAGCTTCAAGTGATCTACAGGTTCAATTTACCCGTCGGATAAATTGCGCTTTTAAAAGCCAAGTCTCACGATCATACTGATAGGGTTTCATTGGTGTATACGCATATAAATTTGAGCCAATGGAATACCCAGCTTTAAATAAGAAACCAAGGGAGAAACCCCAACCAACTGATAAACAGCAAGAACTTTGGCAGCCCAAGACAGCCCGGCGTACCCAATGCAAAATTCATGTCATTGGTGTTAGTGGGAGGTGGTTCAAACGCACGGATTTGCGTCCATATAGGCAGGGTTTATCCTTTGCCGAACACTTATTATCAGTAGAACCTGTTGAAACAGAAACAGCCATACGTTTTCAACTGCCTCGGCAGTGATTTTGAACCAAGTTTGCATCTATTTTTCTTTCTTACATTATTATTTTTGCAAACGTGCTCTTCTCTATTTCCTCAGGTGACGATGAGGTGATGCACAGTGACATAATGAAGTTGAGAGAACAACTGAAAAGTAGATATCGCAAGAAATTTGGTCAGATCAAAACATCGCCTGTGAACCATGAGTCATGGACAGGGCTTCAGCACATCTATGTCAGTCTCGTCCTAATGTTGAAATCGCGAGGGGAAAAAGAGGAGCCAATAGATTATGACGGGTTGCTTAAATTCATCAAAACTGAGAAACCGACAGGTTTTGTAACACGATTAGCTTTCATTGGAGAAGCTGGTGTAGGGAAATCGACGCTGTTTGCTAAGTTAGCTCTTGATTGGGCTGAGGGTAACATTCTTCAAGAAATCAATCTGCTTTTTCTTGAATCATTTCGAGAGATTCAAGAGAGCGGATTCTTCGGGGATACTGTCATGGGCCATTTCCCAGATGATTCAGAAATAAAGGGGGAAAGAGTTGATGAATATATCAGGAAAAATCAGAGAAAAATTCTCATGTTATTGGACGGACTGGACGAGGCACAAATCGACATCAAAAAGCCAAATCGCAATGACGCTGTCGTATCGATCGTAAGAGGAGAACGATTCATCGATACCCCAGTCGTCATCACAACCCGTCCTTTTGGAGCAGATCAGATCAAGAGCATCACGGCGATTAATGACCATTACACGTTTGGCAAGGTTAAGGGCTTCACAAAGAAAAACATGGCAACATATGTCAAAAACTATTTCAAAGATGATTCTGATTCTGCTTCGACCCTCATTGACTTCATTGATACAAACCAAGTGGTTTCTGAGTACATGGCACCATTCCCGATATTCTGCAGTATGCTATGTAGCCTGTGGAAAACGCCATGTGAACGGGAGAATATTCAGACATTGGAAACATTCTCGCAACTCTTGAAGCGTCTTGTCTTTTCACTTCAAGAGCAATACTCTTCCAAACCAAATGAATTAGAAGAGAGCTATGAAAGCCGCATTAAGAAAGCTAGTGAAAGTATGACAGATATTGGTTATATCGCGTTTCAAGGTCTGTTGGTTAAACAGCTCATCTTCGATGAAAAGGCGATCGACTCATGCACAGAGGCTGCAATGACTGCATGCGAGGTCGGGATTCTTAGCAAGGAAATAAGGCCAGCACCCTTGCAAATCAGAGAAAGTCAGCGAAAGCAATTCATCCAAGAATTCTCTTTCCCTCATAAGTTACTGCAGGAGTACATAGCGAGTTTCTACCTTGCATCGCTGTTCCACGAAGATCGTCAAGAATTCAACAGAATCCTGGCAGCCACTCTTTTAGAAGACTACAAGGAATTCAGATATGTCTTGTACTTCACTGCAGCTCATGGAGGGGAAGTAGGAAGGTCGGTCCTGGAAGCCCTATGCAAGAAAGTTGATGACATGGAGTTCATCATGCAGTGTGCATTTGAATGTCGTGATTCAGAAGCCATTGATCCCGTCAGGAACCTGTTGAAGACGAAAACAGATCTTAAGTTACCTTCTAGTCTTCCATTCGCCGCATTTGTCGTCACACTTGAACCAATAGGGAAGGAAGTAGTAAGTTTCGTGAATAGAGTTATAGACGTATCTCAGTTGCATTCATCTAATTCACGGGTGGCCAACCCGCGGACCGCGAGCTCTTCTGGTGCGGCCCGCGAAGCATTGAAAACGTAATTATAAACATAGCCCATGAAAGAAATACGGGCCGATTAGCAGCGATGAAATATATAGGGTAAACTATTTGTACACAGCTATCTCTATTTCCTTAATTTGTTTTCATCATTCACAACATATTGACTCGTTACGTGGTTGATACAAAACTCCTCAAATTCCCTCTCATTACATTAACGACACTCACTCGCCGTGTTTATTTCAGTTTGTAATTCCGCATGCAGTAACGTTTGTATACACATGTTGCGAATCGAGAAATATATTTGAAATGCCATACTTTTCTTGAAACGTACAACCCTTTTCTCCCGCCGTTGAATTTTCTCATGAATCTTAATCGTAAACTGGATAGTCCCCTCCCCTATACACCGCATACAATGAGGTGTACAGTGTTCAACTAATAAAGTTAGGATATTTGTTACGCTGTGTCCTTGATTTTGTTTGAAATAACAACCAAAATGGCATCGACTTCTATACCTGCGAAGAAAAGGAAACTTGTTGATAAAGGCAGAAACTTTAAATCAGATTGGTCTCTGAAGTATTTCTTCATGGAAGAGAAAAGTAAACTACTTTTGCTCATTTGTCACAACGAAATCACATTAAACAAATAAGCCTGATTTTTTTTCCCCACTGATTTTGTTGTTTGCCTGTTGTTTTTTGCAAAATTGCAGGTGTTTACACGTATGGCATGCGTGTGTGGTGTGTGTGTGTGGGTGGAGGAATAAGACCCCTGGGGGGGGGGGGTACTCACATATGAGGACATACAGGGGTGTGCCGCTCTAATGGCTCACTATGTTCACAAAAAAAATCCCTAAACATGAGTCCCACTTAAAGAAAAATATCATTATAAATTGTTGTGTGTTTGCCATGTTACACCCCGAAAAATACCCGAAAATTGTGGAAAATTTGTATTTTTTCGAGAAAAGTGAAACAAAATTACCCCGAGAATGGGTAGGGGTTTCGGGGCTTAAGCGGCACACCCCGTCCAATCCAAATCTCAGTCTCCCCCCCCCCCCCCGGAGGAGAAGCCGATCGTTAACTGTGGCCATCCGTGATCTAATTGGAGAATAACGTTGAAAAGAGCCATACTAAAGCTTTTCGACTTGCAGTCATCGGAGTAAGACGCAAGAATGAAACAGGAAGCCGAAATCGGCCAACATAAACGGAAACTAAACATTGATCGATTTTGGCTTTCTGTCTCATTCTTGTGTTTTACTCTGATGAGTGCAAGTCGAAAAGCTCTGAAAGTATGTCAAAAGTATTGCTCTTTTCAACGCTTTTCTCCGATTTTGTAGTACCAATAACCTTTTCAATTCATCTAATTATAAATTTTATTATATTGCGGGAATTTTGTCATCTATTGAGCTGTCAGTAATTACATATGCACATTTGGCTACAAACAAAAGGATAACTACGCATTATACCGTTTTTTTCCTCCAGCCTTCTGACTCATAATCATTTAGAACTGCCGTGTTGTCATTATATACGTACTATAATGGGCTGTTTTGCAATGTGTGATCATTCCACGTGAGCATGATAATCGTGTCACTGTTTGCCTCTTCCTAATACAAAAATTTAAAGGACTTACTAAGAAAGGAAAAGAGTAACAATGTACGACTCTTTCAGGATTAAACAAAGAGAGGAAAAGCTAAGCCAACCAAACGAGCTATAGAAAATATAGGTCATTTTTTATCCAATATACCCTCCATAACTATCTCAATAGTTACCCACTTTTAAGGTATACTTATTAAACATAATTAATTGAAATGACAAACCTAAATTTAATTTCTCCTGTTTAAACCACCTTTCATAATTCGTGATGATAAATATGAGTGTTTTTATCCATGCTATTAACATAATACATGCTGTCAGAATATAGCCTAATTGTGAAGCATGGACCTACTAGGTCCATGGGTGGAGACACTAAGAAAAATGCATTGGTGTGTCTTTTCTCCTTTTACAAATGATTGCATGCTATAAGAATTTATGCACAAATTAAAACATAAGCATGGTATGTTTGATTATAATTATTAAAATTATTATTTATGGATCAATTGCTAAAATGCATTTGTTTTGCAGGTAAGAAGAAGTTGCTCGATTCGTGAAACATTGGGAGTTAGCGAGTCCTTCGAAGCTAACGCATCGTCGTCTGATGTAGCAGCAGCAGTAGGACTCTTCACATTGCAGAACTTACGAGAGTTGGCCATTTATACCCAGCGTCTGGATGACAAATTCTACACAGGGATGTCTGCCGCAGCTCGACAGTCCATGGTTTTTAATTACTATATTATTGTTGATGCATCCTAAATCATAATTATCATTATTTCTTAATGGATGCATATTATTGTTGCTTACTAAGGTAAAGAAAAAAAGATTACATTCACGAACAAAATTTGGTTATTTACACTCATATTTTGGGTCATTTCCTTTCACAAGGTGAGTAGCCTAAGCATCATGAAAGGCATGTAGAAAACCACCGTCTAATATTTTCATGAAACGCCCCCAGGTCTTGCCCTCCTCTTCTTTCAGCTTCACCCACCTTCTCTTCATTTTCATTTTTACATAAGTTATCATCGATATGTAGCTTCTGTCATTTTGCTCTATGTCTCTATGTGGCGGCGCTTGGGATATGAAGGAAAGTCTGACCCCCAGTTAACGTATCTGCCAACCTCCAATATAGGAAGAAATCATTTTCACTTCATCTGTTTCTTCTTGTTGTTCTTCTTCATCTGATTTGTTTATTGTGGTTAATATTTATTGACTCTTTTCCATAGGGATAACAGATTATATTTGCATACAGTGTTCCGTTGACGCTTTTCCTTGCCGCCAGTGCGCCCATACACTTTTACAATTCTCCTGCCGCAAGTTGATACACACGCATGCAAAATCAGTGGCGTAATGAGCCAAACATTATTGAGGGAGCTGAGCCAGAAAAGGCTCCGGTGTCAATCCGTTTGATGGGGGGGGGGGGGGGGGAGGGGGAGGGGATACATCCGCCCTTTCCTGAAATAAGAAGTTAATGCGGATATTCCATCCATACACATTCACAGTATAGCAACTCCGTTGGTTAATTACATATTTTATTTTCAAAATGATTTCAAAATGACACGCTATGAACTACAGAAAATTAGGTCTTGACTTAACATGCACCATTTCCATTTTATTCATATTGGATAGGCAGCGTTAAATATCATTTACTTTGGGCGACCTTCCACTTTCGGGGAAGGAGACTCAGTCCTCTCATTCCTTTCTAATTATGTTATAACAATTGCTCAAATTTCTTTCTTTTTTATTTTACAGTCAAATTATTCTGCGAGAAAGCATATCAATAGTAAAACTTTTCATTGTAGACGACCTCGTAATATAAATATTGTGTCACATTGTTTTGTAGAACTTTAACTCATTATTTATATATACAAATAATGCTCATTTCAATGATTTTTAAAAATAACTATTTATGGGTAGGGAGACCGCTTACAAAACTTCCTGTGGACATGCCCCGTAGTCTACCCGGAATCGCCGCATCTTTTTGCAGTAATGTTTCAATCATCTTCCCTCAGTTTGGAAAGATGGTATTATATAAGCCTACAGTAAAGGTAGGGTATGAGAGGAGTTCCCCTTTTCTTTTAAGGCAATTTTGATAATTGAAAACAAAGACTTGCAATCAGAAGACATAGGGGAAGAGAGTTACTGCGAAAATTCAGCCATTTACATGTTCAGGAAACACTTCCAAGGTCCCCTGTATTTAATTCAATAAGACTAATAACGTAGATGGATACTGGCTTGACGGTATTTATAATTACGCCAATGTACCAATCGTATTAATATCAAAGAAAGTTGAAGGGGTTAAACAAAAAATAATATCATCCGGCCCCTCACCAAAATTAGATGACTTTGCATGTTACTATGTACCAAATTTGCACCATAGCGACCCCCTCCCTTTAATGTACCTTATTTACGTTTTCTAATTTGTAACTTTGCATTGAGGACTTTTTTGGCCACACAGGTAATTAATCAAAGTCTGACCTCAATGTTCACACCTTCTCTCCTCGCTCATGGCGATAATCAGTGTTAATTTATTCCGATTTCGGGGGAATGCACCTCTTCGTCTAAACATGCTATAAATGTATACATGTACAGGAGAGCAGCAGCGTCGAGCTCTATCAATTTCCAACCGAGAAAATGACTTGCTTTTTCTGTTTAGTTAGGAATTATTGAAGATAGTCAAATAATTGAATTTTGAATATTTTCTCGCAAATTTTCTGGTGATTTAAAAGCCAAAAAAGAGAAGGGGCAACTGGATTCGCATCCCTTGTAATAAATAAAGCCCAATTTATACAGCTGCAAGCCGTCCTTATTTTGGACTGAAAAGTCGGTCTTTAATTATGATCATGATTGAACATAATTATCCATCATGTACAGTTGTGTACTAGTGTTATTACAATATTGAACACGATGATCATATCTAAATCATATACCGTTAACTGTAACTGTCAAATTAACAAAAGAGAGAAGGTAAAACAATATCGTCCACCGTCCTACCCCACCCCCGGCGACCTAAATGTGTGTCCACAAAGTAAATTTCTAGCTGAAATACAAGGATCACAATTAAATTCCACACTACCTCTCGGATCTAAAAGCGTGTCTAAAAGCACTTATCCTCATATCAATATGATGGTCTGGCTACATGCAAACAGCATGAATCATGTAAAGAGACTGGACTTTAGTGTTATAAAGATATATATTTATATAAAAAATTGTTTTACGAGTTCGCAAACAATACAAAGTCGCTCGCATTTTCGTAGAAAATATTGAAATCAGACATGTTGTCTATGATTGGTAATACTATTCACTCCATTCAACCTGTCCTGTCACATCACCAGATTGAGGAGCTAACGCACTGGCACGCAGATCTGAGTTCTGCTGCATCCTCTCATTACGCGAGAGGTCTCTGCTCCATGCCAAATCTTCGATCACTGAATCTGAGCTATATGAAGCTGAGTGATGAGTTCTACTCGACGATGGCCTCTGAGGCATCAAAATCAAAGGTATACCAAACATGATTCCTATTCAACACGATTTTTGTTTTGCAAATAATTTTACATTCTTCAAATTCCACATATGAGGTAACTGTTTTTTCATACTAAAAAAAAGAAGAAATTCCACATTTTCATTAGTTATGAGGACTCTCATATCAATATTATAAATAGTTTTGCTATGCCGACAAGGAAAAAGAATCCTGTAAATAGAATGAACTTTGATGTCATAATGATATAAAAGCATATCAAAGCGTGTTTAAAAAGCACGTATTCTACAAATAGTATTTCGTATTCTATATTGAAAAATCATTAGAATGCTGTCAATAGTCGCGGGAAATTAATTTTACATTTTGTACATGTGCATGGTAAAGAGACGGATATAACGCTTTTATTTTGCTTCAACAGACCATGTCTCTCTTTTCCAAATATTTATAATTGATGACGATAATTTTTCTTTCTTCATCTCGTCTTTTTTTGCGCTAACCACACCCATTTCCCTCGGGTTTTTTCTCTCTCTATATTTTTTGTCTCTGTATTTTTCCAGGCCTCTCTCTCTCTCTCCTTTCTTTTTTCTTTGCTTTAACGGTCTAAGTAGATGTTCATGATAAAACATTAATGACAGTATGAATATTTCAAAATAAATGTGTTCTATAATTGATAATACTTTTACTCTATTGAACCTGTCCTGTCACATCACCAGATTGAGGAGCTAAAGCTCGGGGGCGCAGATCTGGGTTCTCATGCATTCTCTCATTACGCAAGAGGTCTCTGCTCCATGCCAAATCTTCGATCACTGGATCTGACCAGTATGAAGCTGAGTGATGAGTTCTACTCGACGATGGCCTCTGAGGCATCAAAATCAAAGGTATACCAAACATGATTTCTATTCAAAACGATTTTTGTTTTTCCAAATATTTGTTTTGCATTGCTCAAACTCCACATATGAGAAAACAGTTTTTTCATATCAAATATAAATAAATCAAACATTTTCACGAGTTACGAGGACTCTTATATCAATAATATAAATATTTTGGCTATATGCTGATAAGGAAAAAAAGACCTGTAAAGAGAATGATCTTTGGTTTCATAATGATATAAGGTAACTGTTTTTTTCATATTTTATTTTTTTTTATACACATTTTCATTAGTTACGAGGACTCTCATATCAATAATATTAATAGTTTGGCTATACTGACAAGGAAAAAAGACCTGTAAATAGATATAAACGCATATCAGAGTGTGTTTTAAAAGCACGTATTCTACAAATATTATTTCTTATTCTATATTGAACAATTATTTAAATTTTGTCAATAGTCGCAGGAAATTAATTCTACATGTACATGGTAAATAGATGGATATACTATTTTTTGTTTGTTTCATTGAACAGACATGGTCTCACTTTCCAACTATCTATACATTGATGGCATTTGTTTGTCTTTCTTTATCTTTCTTTTCACTTACCACACCACTTGCTATTTAATCAAATCTACAATCAACATTAATATTTTCATACACATCATTCCAATCGAGAGACTCTCTCTGTATCTCTGTATGTCTCTGTCTATGACTCTCTCTCTCTCTCTCTTTCTCCCTTCTCTTTTCCCTTGCTTTAAAAGTCCAAGTGGAGGTTAATTATTGTCACATTGATGACAATAGAAAAAATTCAAATCAAACATGTCGTCCATACTTGATGATACTATTCACTCTATTCAACCTGTTCTGTCACATCACCAGATCGAGGTGCATAGCCACCGGCACTCGGATCTGGGTTCTCATGCATCCTCTCATTACGCGAGAGGTCTCTGCTCAATGCCAAATCTTCGATCACTGACGCTGGGCGGATTGAAGCTGAGTGATGAGTTCTTCTCAACGATGGCCTCTGAGGCATCAAAATCAAAGGTAAACCAAACATGATTCCTATTCAAAACGATTTTGTTTTGCAAATAATTTGTCATTGTTAAAATTCCACATATGATACACTGTTTTTTAATATTACAAATAAGAAATTACACAATTTCCATGAGTAACTAGGACTCTCATATTAATAATATAAATAGTTTGGTTGGTTATGCTCACAACGAGAAAAGGACCTGTAAATAGATTGAACTTTAGTGTCATAATGATATAAACGCATATCAGAGTGTGTTTTAAAAGAACGTATTCTACAAATACTATTTCTTATTCTATATTGAACAATTATTTAAATGTTGTCAATAGTCGCAGGAAATTAATTCTACATGTACATGGTAAATAGACAGATATACTATTTTATTTTGTTTCATCGAACAGACACGGTCTCACTTTCGAACTATCTATAAATTGACGGTATTTGTTTGTCTTTCTTCATCTCGTCTTTCTTTTTACTTACCACACCACTTGCCATTTAATCAAATCTACAATCAACATTAGTATTTTCATAACATCATTCCAATCGAGAGACTCTCTCTGTATCTCTGTATGTCTCTGTCTATGACTCTCTCTCTCTCTCTCCCTTCTCTTTTCCCTTGCTTGAAAAGTCCAAGTAGAGGTTAATGATGTCACATTGATGACAATAGAAAAAATTCAAATCAAACATGTCGTCAATACTTGATGATACTATTCACTCCATGCAACCTGTCCTGTCACATCACCAGATTGAGAAGCTAAAGCACGTGGACGCGGATCTGGGTTCTGCTGCATCCTCTCATTACGCGAGAGGTCTCTGCTCCATGCCAAATCTTCGATCACTGACGCTGGCCAGATTGGAGCTGAGTGATGAGTTCTACTCAACGATGGCCTCTGAGGCATCAAAATCAAAGGTAAACCAAACATGATTCCTATTCAAAACGATTTTGTTTTGCAAATAATTTGTCATTGTTAAAATTCCACATATGATACACTGTTTTTTAATATTACAAATAAGAAATTACACAATTTCCATGAGTAACTAGGACTCTCATATTAATAATATAAATAGCTTGGTTATGCTCACAAGGAGAAAAGGACCTGTAAATAGATTGAACTTTAGTGTCATAATGATATAAACGCATATCAGAGTGTGTTTTAAAAGAACGTATTCTACAAATACTATTTCTTATTCTATATTGAACAATTATTTAAATGTTGTCAATAGTCGCAGGAAATTAATTCTACATGTACATGGTAAATAGACAGATATACTATTTTATTTTGTTTCATCGAACAGACACGGTCTCACTTTCGAACTATCTATAAATTGACGGTATTTGTTTGTCTTTCTTCATCTCGTCTTTCTTTTCACTTACCACACCACTTGCCATTTAATCAAATCTACAATCAACATTAGTATGTTCATAACATCATTCCAATCGAGAGACTCTCTCTGTATCTCTGTATGTCTCTGTCTATGACTCTCTCTCTCTCTCTCTCTCCCTTCTCTTTTCCCTTGTTTGAAAAGTCCAAGTAGAGGTTAATGATGTCACATTGATGACAATAGAAAAAATTCAAATCAAACATGTCGTCCATACTTGATGATACTATTCACTCCATGCAACCTGTCCTGTCCAACACCAGATTGAGAAGCTAAAGCACGAGGACGCGGATCTGGGTTCTGCTGCATCCTCTCATTACGCGAGAGGTCTCTGCTCCATGCCAAATCTTCAATCACTGGATATTGACCATGTGAAGCTGAGTAATGAGTTCTATTCGACGTTGGCTTCAGAGGCATCAAAATCAAAGGTAAACCAAACATGATTTCTATTCAATAGGAGCTGCCGTAAAGTTCCTACGGGCACCAAGACAGTTTTTTAAACCGTACGGGAGCCGTGGTGCTGAGTTGACTGCTCTCTACTCTCCCGGTATTTTTATCTGACCGATAGGCCGTAGAAGGCCATTAAAGGGGCCGGAAGGGCACCTCACGGGTCCCGTGCGGGCTCCACAATAGAATGAACTTTGGTGTCATAATAATATAAAAGCATATGTTTTAAAAAGCGTGTTTTGAGTGTGTTTTAAAAGCACGTATTCAAAAAAATAGTATTTCGCATTGTTTATTAAAAATCATTTGAATTTTGTCAATAGTCGCAGGAAATCCATTCTACATTTACATGGTAAAGACACAGATATAACGCTTTTATTTTGCTTGAACAGACACAGTCTCACTTTCGAACTATTTATAAATTGACGGTATTTGTTTGTCTTTCTTCATCTCGTCTTTCTTTTCACTTACCACACCACTTGCCATTTAATCAAATCTACAATCAACATTAGTATTTTCATAACATCATTCCAATCGAGAGACTCTTTCTGTATCTCTGTATGTCTCTGTCTATGACTCTCTGTCTCTCTCTCTCTCTCTCCCTCCCTTCTCTTTTCCCTTGTTTGAAAAGTCCAAGTAGAGGTTAATGATGTCACATTGATGACAATAGAAAAAATTCAAATCAAACATGTCGTCCATACTTGATGATCCTATTCACTCCATGCAACCTGTCCTGTCCAACACCAGATTGAGAAGCTAAAGCACGAGGACGCGGATCTGGGTTCTGCTGCATCCTCTCATTACGCGAGAGGTCTCTGCTCCATGCCAAATCTTCAATCACTGGATATTGACCATGTGAAGCTGAGTAATGAGTTCTATTCGACGTTGGCTTCAGAGGCATCAAAATCAAAGGTAAACCAAACATGATTTCTATTCAATAGGAGCTGCCGTAAAGTTCCTACGGGCACCAAGACAGTTTTTTAAACCGTACGGGAGCCGTGGTGCCGAGTTGACTGCTCTCTACTCTCCCGGTATTTTTATCTGACCGATAGGCCGTAGAAGGCCATTAAAGGGGCCGGAAGGGCACCTCACGGGTCCCGTGCGGGCTCCACAATAGAATGAACTTTGGTGTCATAATAATATAAAAGCATATGTTTTAAAAAGCGTGTTTTGAGTGTGTTTTAAAAGCACGTATTCAAAAAAATAGTATTTCGCATTGTTTATTAAAAATCATTTGAATTTTGTCAATAGTCGCAGGAAATCCATTCTACATTTACATGGTAAAGACACAGATATAACGCTTTTATTTTGCTTGAACAGACACAGTCTCACTTTCGAACTATTTATAAATTGACGGTATTTGTTTGTCTTTCTTCATCTCGTCTTTCTTTTCACTTACCACACCACTTGCCATTTAATCAAATCTACAATCAACATTAGTATTTTCATAACATCATTCCAATCGAGAGACTCTTTCTGTATCTCTGTATGTCTCTGTCTATGACTCTCTGTCTCTCTCTCTCTCCCTCCCTTCTCTTTTCCCTTGTTTGAAAAGTCCAAGTAGAGGTTAATGATGTCACATTGATGACAATAGAAAAAATTCAAATCAAACATGTCGTCCATACTTGATGATCCTATTCACTCCATGCAACCTGTCCTGTCCAACACCAGATTGAGAAGCTAAAGCACGAGGACGCGGATCTGGGTTCTGCTGCATCCTCTCATTACGCGAGAGGTCTCTGCTCCATGCCAAATCTTCAATCACTGGATATTGACCATGTGAAGCTGAGTAATGAGTTCTATTCGACGTTGGCTTCAGAGGCATCAAAATCAAAGGTAAACCAAACATGATTTCTATTCAATAGGAGCTGCCGTAAAGTTCCTACGGGCACCAAGACAGTTTTTTAAACCGTACGGGAGCCGTGGCGCCGAGTTGACTGCTCCCTACTCTCCCGGTATTTTTATCTGACCGATAGGCCGTAGAAGGCCATTAAAGGGGCCGGAAGGGCACCTCACGGGTCCCGTGCGGGCTCCACAATAGAATGAACTTTGGTGTCATAATAATATAAAAGCAGTTTTAAAAAGCGTGTTTTGAGTGTGTTTTAAAAGCACGTATTCAAAAAAATAGTATTTCGCATTGTTTATTAAAAATCATTTGAATTTTGTCAATAGTCGCAGGAAATCCATTCTACATTTACATGGTAAAGACACAGATATAACGCTTTTATTTTGCTTGAACAGACACAGTCTCACTTTCGAACTATTTATAAATTGACGGTATTTGTTTGTCTTTCTTCATCTCGTCTTTCTTTTCACTTACCACACCACTTGCCATTTAATCAAATCTACAATCAACATTAGTTTTTTCATAACATCATTCCAATCGAGAGACTCTCTCTGTATCTCTGTATGTCTCTGTCTATGACTCTCTGTCTCTCTCTCTCTCTCTCCCTCCCTTCTCTTTTCCCTTGTTTGAAAAGTCCAAGTAGAGGTTAATGATGTCACATTGATGACAATAGAAAAAATTCAAATCAAACATGTCGTCCATACTTGATGATACTATTCACTCCATGCAACCTGTCCTGTCCAACACCAGATTGAGAAGCTAAAGCACGAGGACGCGGATCTGGGTTCTGCTGCATCATCTCATTACGCGAGAGGTCTCTGCTCCATGCCAAATCTTCAATCACTGGATATTGACCATGTGAAGCTGAGTAATGAGTTCTATTCGACGTTGGCTTCAGAGGCATCAAAATCAAAGGTAAACCAAACATGATTTCTATTCAATAGGAGCTGCCGTAAAGTTCCTACGGGCACCAAGACAGTTTTTTAAACCGTACGGGAGCCGTGGTGCTGAGTTGACTGCTCCCTACTCTCCCGGTATTTTTATCTGACCGATAGGCCGTAGAAGGCCATTAAAGGGGCCGGAAGGGCACCTCACGGGTCCCGTGCGGGCTCCACAATAGAATGAACTTTGGTGTCATAATAATATAAAAGCATATGTTTTAAAAAGCGTGTTTTGAGTGTGTTTTAAAAGCACGTATTCAAAAAAAAAGTATTTCGCATTGTTTATTAAAAATCATTTGAATTTTGTCAATAGTCGCAGGAAATCCATTCTACATTTACATGGTAAAGACACAGATATAACGCTTTTATTTTGCTTGAACAGACACAGTCTCTCTTTTCCAACTATTTATAATAGATAACAATTGTTTTTCGTCTCGTCTTTTTTTGCTCGAACCACACCCATTTCCCTCGGGTTATTTCTCTCTATACCTCTGTCTCTTTCCAGGTCTCTCTCTCTCTCTCTCTCTCTCTTACCTTTCTTTTTTCCTTGCTTTAAAAGTCTAAGTAGAGGTTCATGATGTAACATTAATGACAGTAAGAATATTTAAATTAGAAATGTGGTCTTTACTTGATAATACTATTCACTCTATTCAACCTGTCCTATCACATCACCAGATTGAGGAGCTAAAGCACACGGACGCAGATCTGGGTTCTGCTGCATCCTCTCATTACGCGAGAGGTCTCTGCTTCATGCCAAATCTTCAATCACTGGATCTGCGCCGAGTGGAGCTGAGTGATGAGTTCTACTCAACGATGGCCTCTGAGGCATCAAAATCAAAGGTTAACCAAACATGATTCCTATTCAAAACGATTTTTTGTTTTGCAAATAATTTTACATTCTTCGAATTCCACACATGAGGTAACTGTTTTTTCATATAAAAAAAAGAAAAATTACACATTTTCATGAGTTACAGTCAAGGACTCTCATATCAATATTATGAATAGTTTGGCTATGTTGACAAGGAAAAAGGAATTGTAAATAAAATGAACCTTGGTGTCATAATGATATAAAAGCATATCGAAATGTGTTTTAAAAACATGTATTCTACAAATACTATGTCGCATTGTATATTGAAACATTATTTGAATTTCGTCAATAGTTGCAGGAAATTTATTCTACATGTGCATGGTAAAGAGACTAATATTATACTTTTGTTTTGCTTCAACAGACACTGTCTCTCTTCCAACTTTTTATAATTGATGACAATTGTTTTTTCTTTTTTCGTCTCGTCTTTCTTTGCTCTAACCACACCCATTTCCCTTGGGTTATTTCTCTCTATATATTTTCTGTCTCTGTCTCTTTCCAGGTCTCTCTCTCTCTCTCTCTATTTCTCCTTTCTTTTTTCCTTGCTTTAATAGTCTAAGTGGAGGTTCATGATTTGTATATTAATGACAGTAAGAATATTTTATTAGAAATGTGGTCTTTACTTGATAATACTATTCACTCCATTCAACCTGTCCTGTCACATCACCAGATTGAGGAGCTAGAGCACTCGGACGCAGACCTAGGTTCTGCTGCATCCTCTCAATACGCGAGAGGTCTTTGCTCCATGCCAAATCTTCGCTCACTGGATCTGTGCCATGTGAAGCTGAGTGATGAGTTCTACTCGACGATGGCCTCTGAGGCATCACAATCAAAGGTATACCAAACACGATTAAATTGGAAACGATTAGTTTCGAAATAGTATAACATTCTGTAAACTCAACATATAAGGTAGCTAAATTGCTCACACTTTAAACAAAAAATAGGAAATAAATCATGTGAATAATTATTTAAAGAAAATATGTATGTGTTGTCAAAAGTCTTAATGAGATTTATATTTGGTAATTTAAAAATGTTAGACCCTTATAGGCCTACTATGAATAACCAAACATAATACCTCGGTGTTTATTTCTTCGATTAATAGATAAAGGTAAATAATCTACACTGTCGCTCATATAGTTGGAATATCTTTGTTTTACCCCAATTTATGGAATCATTTTAAAAATAATTTAAAAATAATAGATCTAGATAATAGAATACATTCTCAGATTTTATTGAATAATAATTTGCCAATGTGTGTTTTGCGCGATTGCTAAATCATGTGTATGCTACTATGCTTATCAACTAGGGGACCTACGCCCTTAAGTCATAAATGACAGTAATGAGGATTAATGCCCCACAAAAGGGCACTAATATAGCACATCGACACGGTTTTGATCATGGGGCCTCATAGTTACGAGGCCATTGGTTTTTCACTGAACCATGACTGACGCAGCGGGGGCTAGGGTAGGGGACAGGTTCCATAAATATTAAAAAAAACAGAAAATGCAATAAATTTTCAATAATTTATTGCATTTTACCCCGGTTCCAAACATTAACAAAAATCCTCTGTGTGCCCATGCCTTGAGCCATAATGCATGGCCGTCCAGAGGATTTTTTAATGTTGGGACCGGGGTAAAATGCAATAAATTATTGAAAATTTATTGCATTTTCTGTTTTTTATTTTATTTATGGAAACTGCCCCCTACCCTTGCCCCCGCTGCGTACAGTCATGATTCAGTGACAAAGCAATGGCCTCGTAACTGTGAGGCCCCAGGATCAAAACCGTGTCGATGTGCTATATAAGTGCCCTTTTGTGGGGCATTAATCCTCATTACTGTCATTTATGACTTAAGGGCGTAGGTCCCCTAGTTTATAAGCATAGAAGCATACACATGCTTTAGCAGTCACGCAAAACACACATTGTCAAATTATTATTCAATACAATCTGAGAACGTATACTATTATCTAGATCTATTATTTTTAAATTATTTTTAAATTAATTCCATAAATTGGGGTAAAACAAAAATATTCCAACTATATGAGCGACGGTGTATACAAATTCATTAACAACAACAAATAAAATAAAAAATATCCTGTATTTATTCCTCAACTTATAGTGTGTAGCAGTAGATACACTTCCTGTTAGCATGAATATTTGGATTGTAATTTTCTGTTCATTTGCAACGCATTAATAACCGATTCATTTGATAACTTGATAATATTTACTGATTTTATCCGTAGTCCACATGACCAAATTATCAACAACTATTGCCTAAGACTGTTCTCACAATTTTCTTGTAAAATATACCTGATATCAACAATTTAGCATGCAACATGTCAACTCGTGAGCCTGTCCAGTGACGGATGTATCACATATTTGAAGCAATATGTATTCATGCGAGTGTCCTCTTGTATCTAGTGAATTTAGAAGAATTAATAAAATGGTTAATTATCCACTTTGAAGGAAACGGATGAGATAAGCCTACTGAAAACAAAGAGGAACAAGTATATTAAACATACTCTCTTGAAGATATCATTTTGATTTAATGTCATCCCACCGATACAATACCTTTAGTACCTCTGCTGAAATACATCATGCCATGCACATTGAAATGCCTTTTTGTTTATTATAACATGTTAATTCATTTGAACTATAGCAGAAATAGAGACGAAATATTCAGACTTAGCGAATGATAAAGTTAGTAAGATACAAATTTATCCGATATTAGCTGTGATTTTAAAAAAAAAGTGTTTATGTTAGCATCGTGGATTTCACTTTGGTTCGAACTGATAAACTGTCGTTGCACAGATCCAGACGCTGAGTATGGAGGCTGTTTCCATAACTCGATGTCGACTACACTCCATTCTCTCGCTACCACGCCTCCAGTCACTCAGCTTGAGGGATATCAGACGAGTTGACATGGACGATGGAGAGAGACTGGTATGTTCTTAACTATTCCGAGATTGAAGTCAAAATCCTCCTTTTGTTCCAAGCTCTAAGGGAGTGGTTCAGAAAAACTAGACAGACTAAATATAAATGATAAAGGTATTGCCGAAAGAATAATGTATTTTGTCTTGAATCAAGTTAAAAACGCCAAATACTACGGGCTCTCTAATAAATCTATGGATAGTTTTATATATTAACCATTTATACATGCACGTTTACATTTTTTTACAGCTCGTTAAATATGATTTTATGAATGATTGCCGTTTGTTATTTCCAAAAGATATTTTTGTTGCTTATGTTTTCATCATAAAAATGTGTAACTTTCAATAATGTAAAATTATTTGATTTTTTTTTAAATCTTGGTGAACGAATATCACAATAAAAAAGATAATGAGTACTACAATCCCGTCATCTTCCACTAAAAAGGGAGGATTAACCCTCGTTATTAAAGTTGGCGTTGGTCTTGTTGGTTGAAACGGATAAAATTAAGAAACATTTCAAGAAGGTTTCACAGAAACCTGTATTAGCAATGCGATCATGATGTGTTTTGTCAAACGGGAGGGGGGGGGGGGGTAATCCTGTAATTGGTTTTGTATTGAAAATACCGCAAATACCATTTTCAGAGTATTATGATAGACAAATCTTTTTGTAAAGGTAGAGCAATACACGTTTCGGCCTAATGGAACATAATCTGCTGGGTCACTAAAATGAAAAACAGAGTGGTAATTTTAATATTTTGGGGAAAAAATAGGTTATAATTCATCCGGATCGGCATCGAATATGCCTATAATGTCAATGGAATATTCTCTAAATAATTTATAATCTCCGTATTCAAAAGTTCATAAATGTTGTGTTCTTTGTCCCATTTTCTACAAAACTACGCGTTTTTTTTCTTCTTATATACCTTTCACTGATAAAAACCCTTCAAGTTGTATTATTATATATTTTTGTGTAATATTTACCCAACACGATATGAACAGTAAAAGTACTATATTAAAACAATAATGAGTCAGTTTATCTAATATAATTTCTTACATAAGCGTTGGTTTCGATTCAAATCATACGTAGTGAGCCTTTATGCATCGCTGTTTCATGTAGACTCGTCAAGTAACCTCTGAGTCAGTAGATGAGCTATCTGTGGATGGTAAACATGTGACCAGTCTGTGGAACATTGGACTTCATACATCATGTCCCCGAGTGAAAACTCTCAAGCTGGATTGGTCGGACAAGGAGAATGACTCATCAGATATCGTCACAATCGCCTGCTCTCCATTCCATTATCTAACTCACCTTCACATCGAGGGAGACCTGGTGCATGTATCGTCTGTTACACTGAATGATCCCGTGTCATTCTGCAAGGCGGTGATAACATCATGTCCTCGGCTCACCAAGCTGTCCATGAGCATCATTGACCTGTTCAACACGAAGGCAGTTGAGATCATCAAACTCATGAAGACACTTGCACACCTGACAAGCATTGAGTAAGTAGCGGAAAGCAGTTAACATTCCGTAATATGAAACATTTAATATAATTGTCTTATTGTAAAATACGCATTTAAATACTTAATTTAAAGGTGTTTTTTTTTAATCTTATAATGATATATTTTAGATAGTGAGCACAATGACAATATTTTCAGAGACAACATTAAAGAAATTAAGATACATATTTTTATCTTAATATCGTTGGAAATAACAAATTTGTATAATTCCAGTGTTTAATGCAATGTTCTAAATGTGAATGAAAAAGATGAACAAGTCTGTGAGTCAATTTTAGGATTAATGTTTGCAAAATGTGCAATAAAACTTTTATTTATTTATACCAATTTGTTTTTCTTAAGATAAATTTAAATTCAATACTCTATTTATTTTATTCATCATGATTTTCATAGACTTGCTGTATTCTACATACACAGCTATGAAACCATGGTTTGCAGTTATGCAATACAAATGCAGAGCAAAATTATGCAAGGTCCGATGTGTATTAAATTTTCATCTATTCTCACATTATATAGGATACATCTCTGATGGCTTTTTAAGAGAGTATCGTACGTCAGGTTAATAGTCCAGAAGATCATGTATTGTACCCCCGAAGTGTACTGTTTTATTACTATAGGTTGGATACGTGTAGTACCGATACGGATATGGATCCACTGATTTCTGAGGTAAACAGTGAAGGCAAGCTGACTGTCACCGTGAAGCATGGCAATGGCTGGGTAAGATATAACAACATATTACATGCCCATCCTTCGATTGATTCTTCTCCCTCTCTCTGGCATTCCATCGATTCAAAGTAGGCTAGTTTGTATTATCAGTATTTAATAGTCATTTACTGTTTTACTCTTGACACTAAATTTACTTATAACTATTTTTTCATAATTGTATAATGTACATGTATATCGCTGTAGAACATGTATTTTGATCATTCATGTCATGTATGTATGCTATATTGATATTGTACATTGTACATCTATATACAACTTTTGTTTCAATGTTTTCAATGGTGGTGAATAAATAAATTCAATTCAAATTAAAATTCAATTCATATTTACATTTAACTCCGCCCAATCGGTACCCAAGAATAAACTATACATCAATTAATTTAAGCTGTCTTTCATGTGTTTATTCTGGCCTGATTGAAATGATCACGTCTAGCAAAGAAGCAATAGGTTTGTTCTTGATCTGTGTAATGATATCTGAAACTGAAATATAACTAACATAGAGAAAAAGAGTCTTCACAACTATATGAACATTTCAGTAAAAAGGTGCTTTTCCTCTGTGTACATGATGTATAAGGCAAAAACGCTCATTGTACTTCGTCCACTTTTTTAAAAGCGGTATGACGTAAATACTTGATGAAAGAACGAAATATGTTTCTTATCTAATCTATAGCTCTACTTAAAGGAATGCGTCAAATGATCATGTAGCATGCATCTCAGCAAAATAAACTCTACTTAGAACCGTGGCGAAAAGTAGAAAGATAATACATGCTTCTTACAATATTGCAATATCCATGAGTTTGAATATACGAGTGTATATTGGAAAGAAATTCTTACGAATCACACTTATTTTTTCAGAACATTTTTAAGATGTATATGTTATTTGTGGCCTGCATTTTTTTCAAACAAACTGCCTGTTTATTCTTAATTCTGTAATAAAAACAACAACAAATACAACTTCATAAAGAAATGATGTCATTAAGATGGGTGATGATAGGTAAGGAGTGTAGGCCTATATGTTTCTCCTCTTCCTATGCCTGTTACCGTGGTCATGATAGTGACGTCATATATATTTCAAATCTTCCCTGCCTGAAATGTAATGCTTGTAGTCCCTTTTTGAACAAACTTATTTATCAATATCAAATTGCTTGCAAATAGTGGTAAAATTCAAATCGATATCCTACTAAACGATATCCTAGCATTTTACATACATTTCTCTCTTCTTTGAATGCAGACACGTAAATGAATCCATCGCCGTTTGATTAGAATTTAAATGTAAAAAAAGTGGTTCTATATAAATGATTGTGAACTATTTACTCGTTAGACATCCGACCTATATGATTTTTGATCTCTGGAAAATCATGTTCAACTTTTAATTTATTTCAAGAATGTCCCTAAAATTGTCATGAATAATAGCTGTCAAAAGGTGATTATGTATACATACACAGCTTGACTTGATATATATATGTACTCCTCCTAATACTATCATGAATGTAACTTTTTCTCCCTCTCCTATCCTCAATGTCCCTTCTCTTTCTATGTTATTTAACAAAAAATCTTGCTTCCTTCCTAACCAAATTTGTCAGCATCGCTTCATATTGTTATTTGTATTTGCGAGAGGACGTCATTCAAGCTTATGCTTTATAAGACGACCCCTTTTGAGTATATGCCATGTCATCATCATACATCTAAATTCATAAGATAGTAAATGTAAATATGTTGATGTATATACATGGAATGAATGAACATCACATGAAATCAAAGTAAACCATCATTATATACATTGTATTTCTGGTCTTCTTATGTTTCAATAGTGATGGAGGTCGTGAAGATAACGCTCAAGTACTACGTGGTTTAGCCGTCAAGCAACAACGTATCAACGTCAGAAGATGACCCTCATCATACCACGTGATGGCAGCAGAATACTGCGGACTTCAAAATGAAACTTGTCGAGTGTGGCGGCAACCAGACTACCCGAATAACTAATAATACTAATCGAAGGATATCTAAAGTTCCATTGCATGAGATATAGTATCATAGACATATTACTGATTATGCCCTGTCTTGATACTTTTTATTTATAACTTTATAATTTGTTGACGCATATGGAGAAGGTCGATTTATTTTCGGGGCGAGCTTTTTATTCTCTATAGCCTCTTCGAAAGTACTTTGACCTTGGCAAAGCATTTGTGCTGACTGCAAGCACATCATATTATATCCTAGTAAAGAAATTAGATCGAGTTGACGTAATTTAAATCAATCATTATTTCTTTCTGCATCTTGAACTACATGCCATGTAAACCCAATACTTCATTACATTGTTGTCCATGGTTGTTAGCCTAAGAGTCTGTCGTGCTTCATGAACAAGTTTGACGAAAATACAATGTTGTAAATTATGATTATAATGTGCAGTTTATGTGTATGGCTAAAATGTGACAAGAAATAAGTTTTTTCTACTCAATGTACTTTTACAATTCCATTCGAACCATATATCCATATGAGCCATACATGTCGTGCTATTGTTGTTATTATTGTTATCACCCTTACGTATTTTGTCATTTGCATCCAACTAATCATGCATGATCCTAACTTTGATATAATCTAGTCTAGTTCATGACATGCATGCAGCAGTTATTGATGTAGTAAAAAAAAAGAGGAATTAGTCATCTTGATCTCGTTTTAATAATCTTATATCAAATTTTGATCAGATCGTGTATCTATACAATCTAGTATATTTGTCACATGTATGTTACACAGTCGTCAATGTAATATGAGAGAAATTAATTCTTATCTACAATGACAATTCCTTTCGAGTGATATATTTCAAACATCCGATGCTTGTGTACAGTGTTTTTACCATTGTACATCTTATAAATGTATACTCTATTGTAATTTATGTCTATAATTATTGTAATGATCGTTTCTATTGATGCCTGTGTTGTAATTATTTCTGTCAGTTGATGTACATTACACCTGAATAATGGAAAGTGAAGTAGAGTCTTACAATGTGCGTTACGTAGTGAGAGGTGTATTCTCTTTGTTCGAGCTGTGTTGAAAACATCGCTCTTTTTACTTGCTCTTCGATTGCCTTAAGAAATTCTGGAATCAACTGAAAGCCAATGAATTTAGCTTTGATATATTTTCCATGTTCATGAACTTGTAGGAATGCTGTGACGTGTTATTGATATCCGAAATGTATTGAATATGTAAACATATATAAATATGTTTGTATATATATATATATATAATATATATATACATGTATAATGTTCTCAGAGAGGGAATCACTTTGCATTCATTCATTCACGTCTTCAAATACACACCGTTTTTTATATCTACATTTATTTTGCTAATATACCTAAGAGTGTACATAATTGCATGTTAATAAAGTGGAAACGAGAAATACGTTTGACTATACCTAACTGTAGGACTTGCAGAATATGGAATTTGTTGTAACAATAACAAATGTTTGTAACTATCTCATAAGTAATAGTAGAGACCATAAGTTTACCAACACTGACTATGTATAAGAGTTATGTATTGTTTATTTTAAGTGTGTACATAATACGCAGTTTCAGAGAATTACAAACAGCTAACAATATATCTTTGTACATAATTATGTATACAAGAGAAAGTTCGATCTATAACTGATTGAACTCATGGGATTCAAAATGTTCTTGTTGTTGAGAGATGGTATAAGGGGAAATATCGCAAGAAATTGAATGAAATAGTTATAAAAGCTTTTTACATTTGTAATTATCGCCTCAGAGCTTTATTCACATAAACTGGAATAAGTCGGATAAGAGGTGGGCAACATGAAGAAAGACAGAGGGTAAAGTGCTTTTCACACAAAACAAGGAATGATTGGATTGGAGAGTGCATGGAAGAGAGAAAAGGCGTGGTGTAAGTAGACGCTGAAAGATGGAGATGTACTATAAGAGAGAGTGAGATAGAGAGAGAAAAAAAGAGATATATAAAGGGGGAGGATAAAGAGAGAGAAAGTAAGGGAATAACGAGAGAGAGAGAGCGAGAGAAACAATATAATATAGGAATGAAATACAAACACGCATGCGAAAGCAAGAAAACATGATCTCACACATATACGCAAACTAGTATCAATGAGCACTTCACATTTCACAGACCAACCACTCAGAAATGCATGATACAGATTAAAACGCTTTACCTTTATAAACATCAATATAAACCTGTCAATTATAACCATGAGTCCTGAAGAAGATCGTCAGGTATATATAGAAAGCTTGACAAATACAGAGAGACACAAAACAAAAGCTGTATATACGATCGAGTCATAGTTATCTAAATTCTTTTTACATTATGTATGCCTTCCAAGCATGGAAAACCCACATCCTTATGTTCGAGGTACATTAATACCCTCTCCTTTCTCTCTCTCTCTCTCTCTCTCTCTCTCTATTATTATGTATGCATATAGCCATATACCATCCTAAATTATCATTTTTGTTTTGATGCCTCTGATTATCATGATAATGCACTTTTAGTCTAAGGACCAACATATCTTAGGTCTTTGAGGAAGGGAGCACGAAAACAAATTACTATGAACAAAGTTTCCCTCTACTAATCTTTTCTAAACACAAATAAAACATGAAAGGTTGCTTCAATCACAGAGGAACAAACAGTGGCAAAAATGGCAAATGTTTCTTGATTTAAAAAAAGATATGATTTTCTTTCTGCTAGAATCACAGAGACATCTTTCGATTTTTATTCCATTCGTTTCCAATAAAGTACAAATATCATATTAATAAATAATATGCAAAATGTATACAAAGCATGATTACATTAAAAACATAGAACAATATATCAATAATACCTTGAAGAAAAAAAAGTAGAATAATTTCAAATGAAACTTGATTTATATTCTGTGGAAATGGAGAGGTCCACTAAAAAGTAGACAAAGTACTTAAATCTGTTTAGGTTCAGGAGAATCATTCCATAGCTTAAAAGTCGTTCAACCGTTCAACAGTTACCCATTTCACTGCTTTCATATTATATGTCTTTATGCCTCAGATCAATAAATACGAATACATTACTGTTTTGATCCCTCGAATATTGCAAACCTCCATTTTGTACTCTTTTTCTAAAATATTTGTTTAGCATTTCTAATCTTCTGAAATGATTTTATTTTTGTTATGCTCATGTGTGATTTTATTCTGATTTTGGTATGTTGAAATTTTGATAATCAATAAATACATACATAACTAGACTGGAATTCGTCACTGCTGATGAATGAGATGATCTGCAGCAGATCGATCTGAGCTAAATGACGAAGAAACTATCACCGCACGGGCACATACTCACCAAAGAATTGCATTCATTCATACAATACCTCCACATTACCTTTCTTTTCCTGGTGATGCTACAGCACGTCTGACATAGCAACTCATATGTTTGTATTGTATGATGTATTGTAAACAGGTGGTCAGTTCTGGTGAAGCTAAATACCACTGTCTCTTCTTAGCTCACTATGATTGACAGATTATGTCACAAGATGAATGAGATATGGAGCTTCTTTTTTTTTAGGGTGGAGCTTAGCAGTTCTGAGAAAGTTATAAAAAAAAAAAAATCTATGAAATACATTAAGATGTTTAAATAACCAAAACTGAGTTGAATGCGGCAACATCAACATTTATTAATGAATATTTGGATGTCGCCCGACCTTTAAAAAGGTTATTTCTCCTAAATCAACCAGTGATCATCATGGATCAGACCAGTAGAGCGTAGCCGACGACGATGATACAATTCACTCATTGCATCATCAGCGTGATCAAATCATGGAAGAGTTGGAGAGGGGCATCAGCCGTTGGATGACATTAAAAGAGGGAGGGTGTGGATGGGTGTAGCATCATCTGATTTCCGCCCTATTTGCCAATAAAAGGGGGATGGGTGGTGGGGGGGGGGGGGGGGTCGGCCCTACATGGCAAGTGCATTTACTAGTTTGATGGGAAGATAGCGTCCGTTGCGATGCCACACATATTGTTACGATTCCTGGCAATGTTGATATAGCCATTCTCTCCCCACTCTTCTCCTGTGAACAAGACGATATTGGTGAAATAAAATTATACCATATCACTATAATTGCTCTTTATTTACGTGAGAAAACTGATTTCAAGCAAGAAATATGTGATTGCAATCAAACAGAGCAACAAGAATAAAAATATTCCCAAACAATATTACTATATCACCTAAGCGTAGGAGTACAATCTTGGGATGGGTAGTTGTCAAAAGGGGTGTAGGGGATTTATTGTCCGAGAGGATAGTTGTGTTATGGGGTAATTATTGTCCAGGGCCCCGTCTTACAAAGAGTTGATATCAATCGTAACTTATTTGCGATTGATATCAATCGTAACTATGTACATAAGAGATAGGAGACTCCAAACTTGAGATTGATTGGAGGACTTACGATTGATTTGGATCAATCGTAAGTCTTTGTAAGACGGGGCCCAGGTTTATTTATATTCTGGGGTCAGACGTCCTGATATGGTAACCGTGCACCTCATTTTAAAGCTGTACATTTTCTAGTAATGAGTGGACTCTTTAAAGCTCACCGCACACTTTACGATCCTCCTGCGATTCAAATTTCAAAAAAAAATGCAGTAACATTAGATTTGGAAATCTGAACGAATATCGTCTTCCTGATTTAGGTTAAAAATAATGATCAGATTACTAACAACCAGAATTTCAGTGGATTTAAGCTTTCTTGTCAGACTAAAAGTCAACTCATAAACAATCGCACTTCCTTTCTGATATCACTGCAAATCTGAGCCGATTTAGGGTTTCTTCCTTCAAGGAAGCTTGAAATTAGACATTGAGATTGTTTTAAACAAAATGACTTTTTAGATCTGTGATCATTAATTAAGATTTTAGGAGTATGAATGTTCGCATCATATGCCATTGCGAATTCTTCAACAATCGGATCGTAGTCAGATCGTATAGTGTGCGGTAGGCTTAATACGCGTTACACAAGTACGAAGCGTCATTTTAGACTGCGTTATTATCTGCGCTAAAAGAGAATGTGAAAAATGCTTCGTCCATTAATACATTGTTAGAACTGTTAATTTTGTAGGATGTCGCCCTCTTATGGCCCATTAATGACGTCAGGCAAAAATAACGCCTCGTGTGCAACGTACAGTCAAGAAAGCTCACCCCATGTGTTCCTGCATATCCAATACTCGGTCCCCACCGAAGAAACACCGTAGCCTACCAACAACAGGGAATGATCCAATTGCGTCGACGAGCAGCTGGGATCACTGTACACGCCGCTGATGTATAATTGGAAAGACGGCTGGCTTGCGTCTATGGCTACCACGACGGGTGTGAAGTAGACTGCTTCAGCGAGTGCCGATTCGTTCCCATGAGTTACGGACTTACCAACGTTACACTGAATAAAATGGGGGGAA
Source organism: Strongylocentrotus droebachiensis (assembly GCA_035222895.1). Classification (NCBI taxonomy): domain Eukaryota; kingdom Metazoa; phylum Echinodermata; class Echinoidea; order Camarodonta; family Strongylocentrotidae; genus Strongylocentrotus; species Strongylocentrotus droebachiensis. Next base: position 521,736 of record JAVYIG010000059.1, read on the forward strand.
AATATTTTGGAAAAATTAAGAGAGAGTGAGAGACAAATATAAAAAAAAGAATGAGAATTTGTTTTTGTTTTTTTAATACACCTGTTAAATTGTGTGAACCAAAACCCAAAGGCGGATGAAATCGGTTTTGAAGGTGAAACTGAGACACAGAACAAAACAGATAGATAGAGGTGAGAAAAAGAGAAAGAGAGCCAGCTAGAGGGCTAAAAATAATATGAGAAAAAAGGTTACACGAACGACCCCCTCCCCCCCCCCCCCCGACTGCACTCCTCCCTTCCCCTGACCTTCTTAGGCATTTTTTGTACCCAAATGTTAAGGATATCGCAGAATTTGATGGATCCTTAAAGGGGAAAGGGATGTAGTCGGTGTGGGACCGAATTCACCGAAAAGTTAGCCGGATCCTCATCCCGGCCTCCCCCTACCACCTGTCAACAGTTGCAAAAATTGACAAAACTACCTACCGATGCGACGGCCTTACACGATGCGTTATTGCAGACGTTCGGAGCAGAGCCAGAATGATAGGAACCGTCCAGACAGAGCCCGTCGTGATCATGCACGCAGTCGAAGACGTGAGGGTCTTCGATGGGATTAGGAAGACAACAGTCAACCACCTCGTCGACGGAAAGTGCGTACAGGTAAGTCTGGTCGTAGATGGACGAGTAGCTAGCTACGGCATCTTGATGGGATATCAATATAGTGGTGTGATGGTTACATGCTCTTTTCCCAAATGTTAATAATTATGAAGGTTCGTTACTCCTAGTAAGGTTCAAAATTCCGAAGGGTCGAATCTTCAAAAATGAAATAGGGTTCGTTATTCCGACATTCTAAAAGTGATACTGATAACATAGAACTCTTTTTTATTTTTCGGAGTTAATATGAACCTTCGGAAAAAAGAGAGCCTCCCAGTATGCTAAGGAGGTGGCGTAGTAGGGATGAGATGATGGCAGGAGATGTGTGGGTGATGTTACCAAATGACAAATAATAACTGGGAGAGGGGGATCGAGGGGGTACAGCTCCACGCCCTTCACCTCATACACCTATGACAGCCAGCAAACGCTTACCCTTCCTTCCACATGCATCATATATCACATGCAATATTAAGAATAAACGCAAAGCCCGTTACACGAGATCCGTCAATATCCTGACGTAAGATTGCGTCAACAACTGATCCAGTCTCTGACGAGACATGTAAGGGTGACATCGTACAACAATGATAACAAATGAACGATGCGAACAAAATTGACTTAAGAGACTTCTTAAGCCTAATTCACACCGAAGCCGAACCAAATACGGAGCACCCCAGACTAACAATAAACAGCCCAGATCAAGAGATAACTTTCTCCGGGTTTTCCTGGGTGAAATTGAGTGGAACAACCCGGACCAACACGGTGTCAATACGGATCCCTGGACAATCCCGGATCAGCTACGGACTGTCCCGGGACCCAACACGGACCGCCCCATGTTCAATCCCTGTTCTCAACTTTGCACAGTGTTAGGTCCGTGGTCATCCGTGGTCATCCCTACTTGGTCCGGCATGAACTGTGTATGGTCCGGGGTGCTCCGGGGAGTCCAACACGATGCCGGATCGCCCAGGATCGCCCAGGATCAACACGGTGCCACTACAGACCTTCCTGGACTACCCCGTATTGAAAAATCCTCACGGACGGTCCGGGTTGCCCACAGCAATTTTAAACAGTTTAAAATTGCCGGGGTGGTGTTCCGGACAATGACGGACCATCCCAGACTGTCCCGGATAAGCCCACACCCAACACAGATCCACCACGGATCTGACCGCGGATCGGCCACATTTCAGTCCGGGACGCTCCGGCACAGTCCAGGAGGTCAGTGTGACAGGGGCTTTACCCTTACAGACTAGATATGTGCGCGGGTAATGACGCAAGCGAAATGACGCCTCGTGTTCAACAGCCATTTGAGTTCAATACGTTAACAATTAACTTTCAAATTTTGGTTTAAAAAACGCTCAACGACACATTTTATTTCATCGCAATAAGGGTATTTACAAAAACAAAAAATTACGGGATACAGGGCACCGTTTCATGAGACCGTCATTGTTCAGTTTCACCGACATCCCATTGAAAAGTGTGCTAATTACAATACGTGCGTTTCAATGGGATGTCGGCAAACTTGTACTCGGGACGGTTTCATGAAACGTTGCCCTGATCAACTAACCAGCTACATTCATCGGCAGAGCTGAATCTATCTGGCCTTGGTTCCGGACAGGGTTCACATTGCCCTCCTTTCTCCAATCCCATGATGACGGTACAGTCGATGACGATGATGACGTCACTGACGACTTCCGCTTTCTTTCTGTTTTGAGTTGTTTCGCTTTCACGTCAAACGTGTTCCGAATTTTACTCATATCCTGTAGCGATTGTAAATATGATATGATATTATTTGGTATCACATCCGTCATCCCACAACACATTATTCAGGCGCACGCTCTGAATAGTAACACTGAGAAACAAAACATACTGGGGAATCATTACCAACAAAACAATTATATATTAATTAACGAAACATCGTGTAAAGTTCAATCTTGATATTGGTTGTCTTTTATGAGTTATTGTTAACGAAAAGCGTCACATATTTTGTGCTTTCTCTAAAATTAAGTATTTCCTCTTTTGGTTGCCATGCTTAATATTTCGCGGCATGTTACTCTCAACGTTTTGAGAACACCCCTTGCAATCGCGTCCAACCATGTCACTCTTTAAAATCAGTCAGTGAAACAAACTAGTCAAGTTTTAGAATGTCGTAATTAAAGACTACCAAAAGTTAAACGTATTCGTGTTTCCATCAGGAGCATATCCACTTCTATTGTTAATTGATACGCCACTGGACTGTGTAGCATATTTTACCTGGTCCGCAAACTCGTTCATCGCCATCTTAAACGATCGTCTTCCCTCATCGTAAGCTTTGTTGTTCTCGTCGACGAGTCGGTTGTTCTTGACCCATGACTTCCATCGGACGAGCTCCTCCTCCTTCGTCGAGTACCGTCTACCATGCTGCGCCTTCCAGCTCGTCCACGCTGTCGACTCCGACGGGCGACCGTACGACTCATGGAACACAACCACCAGCACGGCGAGGATCAGTAGATTTCTCGCCATGTTGAGTATATATCGCGTTTATGTTGACAATCCAATGAGTGAACAATGCACTTTATCAAATACTCTAGCTTATTCAAATACTAACAGACCTACAATGGGTTTCCGTCAATCTGTTGTCTACGAATCCGTGACGAAAGCACCCAAGAATACCTCACACTATATACACGGTGTCAGCGTTTTTCTCTGTCAAATCCAGTTATCCCTATGTCCACAGCACTTCAAAGTTAACACCAAGTAAAACTTCGGTACCCAGTAGTCTGCGGATACCCCAGGTTATAAACTATTTGATATCACATGCATATCATAACTTATAAAGTGCATGTTTATTGATATTATACCTGTATTTTGCACGTGACAGACTAGTCTTCTGTATAGGTCTTTTTGTTGCAGTCAATTTAAATTCTACTGCATGTATTGACATGAATAAGAAATTTTAATAATGGCCTTTATCAAGGCTTACATGAAACTACTCGCTATGTACATTATATTCGCGCTATTTATTTGGACGTACTTTTATCGTTGAAAGAACACTATTTTTCTTTCGTTCTGGATAAAGACTTTGCAAATGTTAAACCCCACTTTAAATGAATTGGTGCGCTTTGTTGGAACAACTCGTGGTTCGTCACGAGGTTTTGTTTATTAGGGCATGCCTATAAAAAAAATTGTCTCCTGATGCACATGATTTGTTTCCCCTTCCCTCCAACAAACATTGTATTTTTAATTCTGGGTCTGAGTAAACAAGAAAAGCTACAAAAGCTACCGGCGTGCGCCTTTTACACTTCAGGAGGTCACAGTTCAAAGTCTATATATCGAGCAATAGTACATTTATGCCAACACTGATTTGATGCATATATTAACAAATTGGACGATAGGGGCGGGGTCTACTTCTTTCTTTGCATTGAAAACAAGGTTCGGTACAAAGATCATTAGAATAAGGAGAAGCACAAACGTACCAGATTTAGGCATAGCTCAATGATTGATAAAATAATTGATAAATTTAATTAAAAATTAATAATTGTATGAATAACATATTATTTTGCGAAAGAAAATGAGTTAATGGTCCTTGCAATACAAAACAATAGGGATTGGCTCGCCTCTAATCTGAAATAAAACTTGTGTTTCCTGTTTTAGAGATAGAAATTGGAAAATATTGAACATGTGAATTGGAAGCGAAAATGAATCATACAAATGATTTTATTTTAATTAAAATGAAAGCAGAAATGAGCAATGAATGGATATGCAAAATGTATTTATTGCATGAAACTGTACTACGATGCATTTACACTGTACTTCGATAGGTGGGGTGGATTGTTTTGTTATTTTTCTATATTTGTGGGTGTGTATGGGTGTGTGTGTGTTTGAAACGTATAGATGTAGGAAAAGTGGGATAGCAGAATATAAAATACAGAATAAAAAGTGAGGTATAGAAACAGAAATAGATAGTTATTGAGTTATTTCTCAAAGTGAATAAAATACAGGAAGAAAATATTTTTTATTTGTATGTACCCAGTCAGACCGCAGCCGGTGCGAAAACCCTCTATTTTATTCAGCACGTATGCAAGAATTTACGTGTCTTGCATGCGTAATGAGTAGTGCAGACGGTCTTCCCGATCGGCAGCTTTTGCCTTTATAATTGTTCATTTCTCATGAAATGGGTCTTATTTTAAAGATAAGAAGTTGCACTCTCTATATACTTATATGACAATCATGTTAGATATATTTTGGAAACAGATATTTCGCCTTGAAATGGGGTTTTTCGACGATAAATCTATCTAAAGAGTAGGGCTGATTTTCACATAGAAATCATTCTTGCGTCAAGAAGATGTTATAATCAGCATAAAGCATAAATATTTATCTTTACAATGATATCAACATTATTTTATTTTACGCTGTACCAAAGTCAGGAACCACAAAAAATCACGCTCATGTTTATGAATAATTAAAAAAAATAGTCAACTTTGCCGATGTGATAATACAGCGTTCTGATTGGTCAACTACGTCAACTACGTCATATATGTTCCGCTTTGGTTTATTAACATTCTGAAAACCAAATTATAGTAACCTAGTTTTTTGGCGTGCGCCTGTAATGCACGTGCGCGCAAGCAGTCATGGCAACGATCTAAGGACCCTGGATCAAATACGTTATTTGCCCTTCTGATAATTATTTTCTACAATATTTCTTTTTTAATCATTTTTCTTATTTTTTTCGACCAGTTTGTGGCGCGGCGGAGCTCCCTAGAGTTTAATAATCAGTTATGCATTGTCATTGCTCAGACGGCGAGCGTGCACGAGTATGAAATCACACAATTTCGCGCCATCATAGAAAGAACAAATTGGTAATTTCCGGGTTTTTAGGGTCTTAAATATTATGATTATAAAGAAAACATGATTTTGCGTCAATTAGGTTTTGACATTATTTTGATCAGTGACTTTTCATCTTTCCAACGAATCTCAAAGTAAACAAATGAATTATGTACCAAAGTCAGGAACCAAAAGCGAAATTCCGGGTACAAAATAGCTGTTGCAATGTTACAAAAATAACGACCATAAAAGTGGTGAAAAAAGATTGTTTCAAAATTGTGAAATATGGCAAGTTTCATATCAAACTGAAGCTGAAGATCTTTAGAGTTATTACCGTTGCGTGCTGCCATGTTGACTAAAGATATCGACCACAAAAGCAGCTGTTTGTACACCCTTACAAATCTCACGGAAAATCTCGTGAATTTCAGCACACGTGAATGCACGAGATTACCAAAGAGACGCTGAATAAAAATCAGCGTACAGCCTCATTATCGCGCACGCTGCGGTCTGACTGTACCCGGTTAAACTCATAAGCAAACAATTGACATAACACAAATGAATAATATTGCTGTGACAAAGATTTATTCAGAATATGACAGCAAAAGGCAAAACATAACCCTAACGAAAATATCCATCTTGTACACAGCTTCAAAATAGCATTAAAATCAATTGAAATTGTTTTGCAGCCGCACGATAAGCTCCGCAACATTCTTTCTCTTAAGATCATCATCATCTTACTATCATCATTCTTTGATAATAATCGTTTAATGTGATTTTTAACAACTATGATTAAAATGATAAAGCAATTCAATAAAAATCTATCTGTACACTGAATACATATTATGATTCAACTGAAACCTTCCTAGTTTTCTTGATAAAACCTGAATACTAACTCTACAATGCACGTAGGATTGTTTTTCTTCTAGCTTTTCCTTTTCTCTATAAACATTGCACGTAATTTTCTCAAGAGGCACTTGAACTTGATCAGCAACATACTCAATCTATACATTAAAAAGGTAAAACTTAATTCATCCCTTTTAACATGAAAAACATGCCGGTATCTCTCGAACAAGTCATACTACAAGACATTGCACACAAATTATTTCACACATAAACAAAAGGCATTTTCTATTCCGTTTGGTAATAACTAGCGTATAAAGCGCTTAAGGTGCTATACAGTTCCTCTCTGAAATAAATCTTTATAACAAACATTTTCGTTAATACAAATCTTAGCATCAACATCGTATAAAACAGGACTTTGAGCAGCCACTTAAGCGATAAATTATTCCATCACTCATAAACGGCTTTGCATTTAAGTGTAGAAATAGTAACAGCACTGTGCATCAGCGACAATTTTTATGCGTATTGACTGCGTGAAAGAATAATATTAAAAATACCCTGTTGACTGGTTAGCAGGCGAAAGATAAAACGCTACAATATAATCTGTCATAAATGAAATAAAAGCATTCCTTAGCAGCATAAATATTGTTCTCATTATAATTATTATATGAAAGATAACTGAGCCCACACCCTTCATGTAAATGTAGATGATCTAACTCACTCGGTACTAAAAAGTTTTTAATCAGTTATGTAGAGGAATAAATATGAATTCAATCAAGAAACAAGGGAAAATGCAATGTCTATTTTAAAAAATTGCTCGAAAGCTTACATACAAAGGGTGAAGAAAAATATAATTTAAACAGTAGTGATTCAAAAATAGATAATGATGATGATTGGGATGATGATGATGATGAAGACGATGATGAAAACGCCCACCATACCAACGACGATGACGACGATAGCGATGATGGAGAAGAAGATAATGAATACAACCAGTGACAATAATAATAATGATTAGCAATATTAATCCTTACAGTATCAAAACTGTTGAATACCATTATCATCATTGTAATAATCATCATCATCACTCATAATTTACCATTCTCATCATCATTATCACATTATACAGATTATCATTTACTCCATACAAAAATCATATAATAACTCACTTTACAAATCAATGCACAATAAAAGATTACAACTGTCGCTGTTACTACCAACATAATTTCGTGAACTTTAAATTTCTCATCATAAAAAGCCGGTATGACATTTCAACTTTTACCACTGACGTATTTTATTGCATCCAATTCCCGATATATTTCTGACACAAGCTATCATGAACTGCCACATGCAGCATTGGATATTTTAAAAATAACATCCCTTGTACCAAAAATGTCCTTTAAAAGTGGAAATGGCCTGCAACTTTCTGCAATCAAACGCAAATATTGTAATAGCCAATCAGCATTTAGATTTTCACGTTTACAATTTTGAAAGGTAGGCTCTGATTGGTCAAATACAGAGAAGGTTAAGGAGATAAAATGGCAATTTATTTTAAATGAAACACAAATAAACTCGTAGTATATATCTTGTGCAAGCTAAAATGTAGATCTTGTGCTAGACGTTTGGAACTTTTTGTCATTTAATCTATCGACTGTCGATCCGTATTCAATATCAAGTAATAATTGATATTTCACTTCAACTTTATTTTCATTACACGTTTTGTAGGATTTCAAACAACAGACTGTAAAGGAACTCAATCAACGCTGACTACACTCTTTTACGGTTAAGGCCGCCATTTTAATTTACGGGTAAACATTACGTCATCAATGTTTTCAGATGTGCATGAATTGTTTCGTCACTGCCTGCGCTGTGCGCTCACATCATATTTACATGGGCGCCATCTACGAGTAAACAACTTTGGCGCCCCTGGCTGCGCATGCGCACTCTTGTAACCGCGAAAGGGTGTATAGCCCATTGATAAAATAATATTCACATTAACAAAATCAATTATACAGTTGACAATTCATTGATACAGGTCAATATTAAAAATTCTTGTTGGTCCATAAGCGCGGAATGAACTTTTTTTTATCAATTAGAATTAACATAAAGAACATGCTTTGAGAGGTTTTCTTAATGTTTAGTTCTCGTATTGTATCTATAATTTTTAAAAACTACTACTGTTTCTACAAGCAGAAGAATTCAATGTACATTTGTATCTGTTTAGGGGGAAGTGATCGCGTTCATGTCCTCATTAATTCATTCTAGCTGTTCCAGATCCGACGATGGATATAGCGGGTTGGATCACACCGGTTACCTTGATCTTTCTCGAGAAGAGACATTCCTTGGAAGAACCATCATAGAAGGACACTTTCCCAGCCTCAGCGTCCAAGAGAACACCAATAACATTGGACTCAATATTACACGACCTGGGACTTGAAGCCTTCAACGGTGCCCTGCTCGAGTTCTTCTTTGGCGACGACGTCGGAGACGGCAGTGTCAGCTTGCCCATGCAATGTGTGACGAATACGGTGGGATCCTGCAACGAAACCTCGTCGTCCAGTTCGTCGCTGCTGTCATGCCCGCTGTCGCGATCAGCAATGGCGTCTCCGCCGTTGCTGCGGCTGAAGCGTTCGGCCATGCGCTCACTGGCAATGCCGACGTGGATAGCGAGAGTGGATTTGTCAACTTGGACTTCCCAGTAGTGTTTCCCCGTCGTCAGCTTCTTGTCTCCTACGAAGTGGACGGGTTCGAGAGCGATGGGCGAGGTCGGGAACGAGCTGGAGTTCGAGGAGAACAATGTTGATGTTGGTGAGACGAGGACCTCCTGGCCGTCCTTTCGAACCTTTGAGGATGTATGAGCAACGCTGGATTGGCACTGGATCCACTTGAAAGGCAGCACTGGAAACGAAAGACAATAATTATCATATTTTAAAGTCCAAGCATGAACGTTACACATCTGAAAAATGGTTCCTGTAAAATCTCTGGCTTAAGTACTTGGTAACTATAGAGGGAGGCCATACTACGTCATAGATTCAAAACATACAAGTACTACCAAGTATATTTTTATCAGCATCATGAATCATTAGGAAAGAATTTTGTCACCCGGTTTTGGGAAACGTAATTTTTTTAAGAATATCTGATAGCTTGCTAATTTCATAGCCTCAAGTCTATTTGAGGTACATCAAAAACAATGTATCAAATTGTATGCTTTTTACCGGAATCAGTATTACCTCATCCTTTCCCGGTTCCACTTTGTCTCCTGGGTAAGGAATCGGAAATTTAGATTTATTAGTTCTCAAAGGACATGTAATAATGACTCATCAGGGCCTGAAAGCCGACAAGTCTTTAATACATTTCTACCTCAAAATGGTAGACAGTCTTGTATATTGACACTGATTTATTGTTCAGTAGGTTATTTGAGTTACAATTCGTAAACTTCTTTCATTTAAGTTTGTTTGTTATGCCAAATAAAAACGATTTCATACCTGGAGCTGGCGGTGTTTTCAAAAGTATACACTCGCTCGATGTCGTCCCCGCAGGATTAACAGCCTTCACCCGAATTTTATACGAAGAATTCATCTCCAGATTGCTTTGTTCATACTGACATTCCGTCAGTCCCGAAATCGTGGTCCAGTCTTCGTCATTCTCGGATTCATCTTGGTCGTCGCTAGTGTTGTTGAGCGGTAGGCTGGTCGGTCTTTCTATACCTTCGTCTGTCGTCTGTTTGGTGTCAAGCTTTATGTACTCCAAAGAGTAAGAGGCAACAGCGCCCCCATCGGTCGATGGCGTCCATTCGAGACAGGTACAACGGTTGGATGATTTCGGCTGTAATACTGGCTTGCCAGGAGCTGCAAGATAAAAAGATATGTCATATTGTTTTTATCTTGACGTTGAAGGAAATAAATGAAATGCAATAAACTATAATTTTAATTTTTAAGAGAACGTTTCCGCGCAATATCGGGTATGCGACAGACGCATACCCAACTGTTCATTTCGAGAAGTGATTAGTACCATTATGGATCGTCGTGTTCGACAATGAAAATAAAAAATACTCAATGGAGCAAAAGTGAGATTTTATGGGAAAAAAGGAAATTAATCCTGAAGAATCGGAAGAAGGTGAAAACGTCGACTTTTGTGTCCAGCAGTCGCAAAGTAACTTACAAATAAAAACTTTTAAAACCTGGGTCGAGAGAAACAGTTGAGGTTAAAATGCCCTGTCTGAGGTCACTGAGGTCCAGCGGATGAACATAGAAGAAGAACAAAGAATCGAAATGTGGAAACAGTTGTCAGAGTATCATAAGCAAACATGAAAAAAGACACAATCATGTTTCAAGCGCAAGCAAGTGAAAGATATTGGGAGTATACGAAATGGTCCGAGATTACAGGCAGATTACAATGCGCGTTAAAGAGTCAAGCAATACTTCAAAATATACCTTTGGTGAAATCGAGTTCCTGGAGGGATTTGAGAGCAGCTGTTGAGTCGAGGGTGAAGTCACCAAAGGTTTCGTAGTTGTCACTCATCTCCTCTGTCTGCTTGAGGGATCTTGCCGTTTGCACCAATCTGGGAAAATAAACATTATACCATCGTCAAATTATTTGATAGGAAGGATTTTGCTTTCCAAGTGTGTTGAAATCCAGAAGATCATTAAAGTGGACCTTTTAGTACAAATTTATCTCTCTTCTGGCTCTGGACACAATGAATATTGGTCACCGTTATTATAATTATTTTAAGAAAAGCGTATCTCCATTGATTGCAAGTTTTTTTTTGTTGATGAATATTGGTTATAAGCATATGAAGGTGATTGTACAGATGTCCTTACACAGATTTTAAAACACAGTTGACTTGATTAAGTTGCTACATAAATGAAGGCTCAATGTTCATCCTGAATTGGTAAGTTACACATAATAATGAATGCCTCTTTCTGTCTTGTGTCCTCACCAGAGTAGATTTATTAAAAGAATAAACTAAAATGGTCCTACACACCTTCCTACAAGCGGTTTGGCAGCTTGTACGAACATAGCCTTATCCGTCTCCTTGAGCAGTTCAGACGCCAAGTCGGCAACACTGCAACCCTGGAGGACCTCCTTGTAGGTGTCCAAGACCTTGCGGATATTCTGCGTCCTTCGGGTCACCTCCTCCGACGCCCTCTGCGTCAGGACATTGTGCTTTTCGCTTAGCGTTGATTGTAACAGTTCTAAAGCCTCGGCCAACGCCTTCTGCATTGCATCCGAACGCTCCTACAGAGTTGATCATGAAATGAAAATGTGTGTTATTAAAGGGAAATTCTATTCTGTAATGGGAAAATCTATGTCCACTGCACGATACGTCATTTTGATTACGTTATAAGCTACACTGGCCAAGCCTGGATAGGCAATTGATGTATATGCCAGTCACTAATAAATGTATGTACAATGTTTGGACTGCTCAGTTTGGAGTCAATTTTTAATTTGTTTAATACCATGTCATTCTCACACAGTATCACATGGATAATCAAAGACCGCACCTCAGTCGCCGACGCGGTCCTCATGTGAAACGGGCATCGGAAAGGGTGCGAAATAAAGAAAGTATAGATATTAACGCATCCATAAAGAAAAACAAAAATGTCAGGGAAATTAAAATTGGAAGTCAGTGTTTATTGTTCATTCAGAAATGTGTTTATCACTGCTAAAAGTGTACAGAGATCAATTTACAAAAGAGATATGATCAAAGTCATAGACAGATAGAGTTAGCCTACAAAGACTTACCTCAATAGAGGACGAGATCTTCTCAAGTTTCGCGACCTGGCTTGAGATATTTTGGCGCCTTTTAGCAATAGCATGTATCGTCTGCTCCATCTTTTCCTACAGAGAGAACGAAATCACAAGATTGGTCAAAGGTCATAATCTAAAATGATTCCATTTAACAGACACAATTTTGGTCATGTGCTTTGCCAGAGGTGCTTGATGTTTAGTCCATTGTTTATATGATGACGACATCACTTTGACGTGACGACGTTTTCTTGTCCGACCTCGGATCCCGATAATCATTCACTCACTCACGATCACCACAGCAGGCGCCCTCAACCTTGCATTCTGCCCAAGGTTAACCTCTCGTCATTTTTCCACTTTTGGTAATTCCACCCTGACCAATGATGTTACAATAGTTATGAAAGCCAGGGTAGTCTTCAGGAATTTGGTCACCCTTGGTCCAAACTAAGGAAACATAATGGCCGTGTGACACTTTTATATATAGGGAATAGTTTTGGAGGGCCATAGAAATTTTGCACATAAAAGGTTTAAACGGACTTGCTGAATAGTAGCCTATAAAAAAAACAGTTTTTTTAGTACTACATGTATATATCCAAATAGATTGTGAAGTGCAAGGAGTGTCAAGTCTGACAGACACGAGCGCTATACAATAAATCATTATCATTATTATTATAATTATTACTGTTATAATCATTATTTATTTTTATTTTTTGTATTATCTTTTATCATCAATTTTTTTTAAATAATGTTTTATTATCCTGATTATTATCATTATTATTATTACTATTATCATTATCATCAATAAAGGTATACATCAACATAATTGTCGGTAGTCCCATACCTTCATTGAGGCGTACTTTCTCTCGATGATAGATACTTTGTGATCAGCATGGGCCCCGCTGAACTTACACCTATGGCAGATCGGTTTGTGGCATCCCTCGCAGTACATGGTGATCTTCTCTCCGTGGTGATCATTGCACATCAGGGTCTAAGAGAAAGAAAGGTCAAAAGAAAATTCCGATTTAAAAAGATGACAGTTTTGGTTTCGAGAAACCGGCCTCCGTTTGCCTTCTTCCACACTAGATTATTACCTCCTTCCCTGTTTGCCTATTAATCCTCTCTCATCGTTCACTATATAGACGTGTTTTGTCTGCAGAAACAGGCATTTACAATCTTCAAAGAAAATACTCGGAGAAACATCTTGTGATCTTTAACTTCAAGAAATTATTGACAAAATCAACGTAATCCCACCTCATGTTCTATATAACTAAAACCACTACAAGAAAGTCAAACTTGGATGTTATTACTGACCCCCGACAGGCTTACTTGGAACACAGAACTATACTCCAAAACGCAAACAACATCAAAACGTCACTGTCCACTTTGTCCCACTTCGTAAAGTTAGCACAGAAAGAAAACTATTCCTCCAATATCCAAGGGGAGATGTGAGTTGGTCTAGCGGTACGTTCACTTGGTCAGCTCCCTGTCTTCTCCTATAATACAAACTAGCTCAGGCGGACCCCGGTTCGAAACTGAGTCATATCTTGTGGATGGTGACGTTAAAGATCCGTCCCTAGATTTAATTAATCATGTATGCATCTGATTGAAAACCCAATTATCAAGCCATGATATCTGTTTAGGATATGCGCAAGAGTTGTCTGCAAAACACTCTTACCTAGCTAATGAGGCAACCGTTACAATACATTTTAATCTGTGTGAATCATCCTAACGAGCTATATCAATTTCTTACCTTTGGTCTGTAGTTGTAGGTGGGTCCGATACAGACATGCTGTGCCCTTGGTGTCCCCCAAGGATGGTAGGTAGCAAAGCACTCAGTACAGTAAGGGGACTTGCAATCAAGGCAGCTTTTGGCTGCATCTTCGGGAGGCCTCTTCTTGCAGGAACCGCACGGGATACTGGCCGCCTTCTTGGCTGCCAACTTATACCTGGTGAGGAAGAGAAGAAGAATATTTGTGAATATATCATAATGAATAATGCAGAATCTATATGTACAATTTACCCCAAAATGGTTGATCTGATTTATATTCGACCGCATATTGGGGAAATCTTTGTGCTATTTTTTTGTGTCCAACATTTTAATGTAAAAATAGGAATTATAGTCAATCGGTTAATGGATTCATATAGCCAGGTCTATATGGCTCACAATGTTAGTCTAGTGGGCCTTCTGATACATTTCTATGGGTTCAACGAACCGGCCTTGTCGGTCTGATAGGCTATCGATCTACTTGGATGTTCCCCTTAATCAGTTGATTATGCCAATAAAAGTGATTGCAACCGACAGAATGTAGTTATGTTTTAACAGTGTGTTGATGATGATGATGATGATGATGATGATGATTGATAATCATCATCATCATCATCATCATGCTCCTCCTCTTTCTCATCATCATCATATAATTGACAGTATATAATGCAATATTATCATCCAAAAGTAATGTTCTTCAATACAACGTAAGCATGACATTTGTACATTTCATCAGATTACATAGAATGTATAAATATACTGCTTGTTTAACCTATTTCAATACCTTGATACTATATACTTACATGATTTTAAACATAATGATTCATTTCCTCCGCAATTTTATTCTAAAACTATCCATTAGCTTTCTTTATATTAAACAATCTTTTTTCGCACCACAATTTTCAGAATGTCTACGGGTAATCAAATGTAAAATGGGAGTGTTGGTATAGAGAGTTAATTAAATTAATCCTACGCATGTCCTAGACTTAAGCATACATATACCATTACTCTTTGGGCTCGAAAACAAAGTATATCTACTTTCCAAAGAATATAATATCATGGATTAATCCCTTTTGGTTAGACGCAAATTAATAGCAGTGAAATTCTTTAATTAGTTCATGAACTTTCTCAGCTTGTTGTGCTATTTACGTACTATTTGTCAAGCTTGACGCAAAACACACACACACAACTATCTGCAACTATAGTTGACACTGTCACGGGTGAGCGCTCTGCAATGCCCTTCCAAAGTTTAGGAATGCCGTGGGATGAGAAATAATATAATTAATTCTGACGTGACAAGCTAATGATATTGACCTTGGCATATTCACCAACTGCCTTGGAGAGTAGAAAGCAACTGTATTCTTACTTTAATATTGTATTGTACATGTTTACTTCAATATCATATTGTTTCATAACTTTTGCCACTATTTCCGCTAACCGCATCACTATCATTATATACCTCCCTGATTTCTTTTGAAAATATAGGCCCTACATAAATGTACTTATATTATATCAAGGTACATGTACAGCTTATCTCCCCATACACTTTATATAGTCACGACAATGAGCAAAACCAGGAGGGAAAGGGCGACAAAATAATATCTAAACTTGACAGAATGGTTTTGGCGATCAATTTCTCAAAGAAATCAATTTACATTTCTAAGCATTAACAATAACTGAAGGACATGTTGTTGATATGCAAGTACATTACTTTAATGTCTTTGCTTGCTGTTATTGGGTTTTCAAATAATGTTCCCATTCACCAAAAAGTAGTCATTTTTATCTTGTTTTTACAACTCATCCTTTAAAAACTTGTCATGCACACTGCACTGTTGTTATTATTAAATTGCCATTGATATTGTGTCCGACTGGAATGTGTTGCCCCCGCAGTGGATAATCCTGTCCCCTCCCACAAGTATCATCCTCCTAGTTTGATGTAATCAGGGCCTTGTTATCATAAAACTTGTTATCAATAACAAGTTACAACAACTGTTAAAAGCTAGTGCAATCGTCGCATTTGATAGGCTGAAAGCAACTAATTTGTCATAGAAATCAAGCATTTTTTTATTGATAGCAAGTTTTATGAAACAGGGTCCTGAAGCACGATTATAGGCTGATCCAAAATGAAATCTCGGGCGCGCTTACACACATCGTGGTGAAATTATTGATCTTCTTAATAATCGCTGATTGTTTTAAGTGTTTCTTTTCAAACCCAATCTTTTTTATTTGTGTATTTGAACAGTTGTCTTTTTAACCAGACCAGTATTTTATCTGTCATGGTTTCATTGTACGACAATGTAGATATGTTTTGTGAATGGATATTCTTTCCTATTTATATTTATCCTCGGTCATGGTAAACACATACATTTCAGCTTTTTAGCTGCAGCATGTGCATCATTGTACTATTGTGTTTTTCGAAATAAAACCTGGAATTGAATTGGATTGAATAACCATTTTTGAATGTGTGTGTGCTCAGCGCGGGACTCGAACCCAGGAACGAGACGAAAGTAACTTCAACTTGATATCAGGAAGGAATTCCCATGACAAAAAACACGACTCTCAGTCTCAGACTTACCTGTCAACGACGACCTCCAGAGCGAAGTTCCTGAAGAGACCATTGATGCCCTTCTCCCCGAGACTGACCTCCTCATCGCAGGTCGGGCAGCGGATCGACGTTGCCGTCGTGCCATTCAGCCTCCCCGTCGATGACGTCCGACCTCTGTGAATGATAGAAAAAATACAAATATTTGTAGAATATTTGGTTTGATGTCATGAACAGGTTCCCAAGATCCATTACCCGACCTCCTTCTTTAGCGCCATGCATTGAGCAATTATATAGTCATAAACGAATGAGCTCAATATCTCAATAATTGATTTGTAATGTTTTGTTGGAAACATAAATAAATTGAATTGAATAATGGCTTATAATGAGTTGTTTCTTTGGTTTACCTGTGTAAAATGCAAGAATATATTGTAAGGGAATTAACTTTGGAAAATCTTTAGGAGACAGAAAGATCCATTTGAGTCTACACTAACAATGTCAGGCGGGATTCGCCGCCCATGGCCTGGTAGGAGGAGAATGCTGCTAGTTGCTGAAATGTCATTTACTGGATGCTGCCGAGTCCACAGAGAAGCCAACACCCCTTAAACCCAAATGATATTACTGCACGTGACCTCTGCTTTGAAATAGGAAATATCGCTAAGGTTAATATATTTTGTAATTCTTTATCAAGTGAGATCAGGGGCGTCATTAGATAAGGGGGTGGTTGAACTTGAATGTAGGTTGGTTCTTTTTTTCTGCCAATGCCCTTGTGCATAATAAGTATATGTTGTTTAATCTGCTTCATGTAATCTACATGAACAGCTACTTACTGTGATGTACTTGCTACCGTTATGGGCCTAGAGCAGATACTCCATTTTAGACAATAATGCAGTTAGGAATTTCAGGGAATGGGATTTTAGAATTTTAGATATTGTTTTTTACCTCATTCCAAGAGTTCCGCTGAAGGAATCTGATCTGCTCCCCATACTGGTCACGCTACCTGTAGATCCCTTGCGTCCCCTTGGGGTCTCAGGTGGACCTGCTAATACATCTCCTCTGGGCGAACCTGGGCGGGGTGATTCGGATATAGGCGATTCCGGTCTTGGGGATTGCGTGCCAGGTGTGCCTGGCTTCTTGGATTTCGTCCTCACTTTATCTCGGGGCGTAATCGGACCCGAACCTGTCACGCTCTTCCGCTCCCGAAACGATCTCCTCATGGAGCTCCTGGTCGCCGTATTGAAGCCGCCGCCGGGCGTGTCCAACGGAGAGGTGGGCGTGCTCGATAGTGACGTCAGAGATGGCTTCCGCGCCTTGCGATTGGCTGCTGCACTGCTCGGCCGCGAGGAGGTGGGCGTGGTCATCTCCTGATTGGTGTCGGTGGACTGGAGACTCTCGCTGGAGGCGTGGAAGCTGCAACGCCCGGAGTTACCCGTGAGCTGTGCCTTGGCGCATCGATGACACACGTTGTGATTGCAGGGAAGGAGAAGGGGCGTGGTGAAGTAATCACTGCAGAGAGGACAGATAAGCTCTCGCTCGAGATGCTCCATGTTACCGGCCATCATGGATAGACGGTGCACAATATCTGTAGAAAAAATGAACAAGTGCGAACATGATTCATTATGTGCGTTATCAACAGACTTGGATTACATTCAGATTTCTTTCGTATCATTCAAACTGGGAGTGCTCATGTTGGACCGATCAGTGATCTGAAATCCACTCAGTTGAATCACTTGGCAGGAAATGGAACACTCAGCTGGATGGATCTGAAAACGCACACAAACCTGTCGCAGGCTTCTTTTAGATAGTTTGTATAAGCATTTGTTATAGGTCCATGGTATAATATAAGCATCTTTTGAGGGTGCTTAGTATTACCTCAAAGAAGCTGTTGGTTTACAAATGTGTTTACTAAAACCTTTAAAAGAGCTATTGTTTGACAAGAACCTTAAAGGTAATACAAAGTTTTGGGAAATTTCGAAAATTGGGTGGATAGTGAATCATTACAATTTTGATATATTTGGATGCCCCTGTGGATGTATTATAAGCACTACAAAAATTAGCCCTTAAAACACTTCCGTTTTCGAGAAAAATTGAATATAAAAATTTACCGGTGCTCCCGGTAAATTTTGATAAATTTTAAATAGCGCCTATGGCCGTACAATGGTAGCTGCGACCATGAAAATCTCAGAATATGTAGTTGGGATATATAATATCCAAACGGGAATAGCAAATCGGTCGATTGTAGTCCAGAAACATTGTTTCATAGCTAAATTAATATCTTGACCTTGAGAGGGAGCTATACAACATAAAGAGTTTATTATTTATAATTTCATAACTTTAGACTCGATTTCAACCGCGACAACGATCAATGTATATTGTAGGAACGCATATGCTTCCAATATGTTAATTTGAACCAAATTCATGACCCCATACCAAAACTTTGTAATACCTTTAATGGTGTCGAAAGAACACCCTTTTGAGTATAGTGTACCCTTGTAATGATGTCGGCTTGTCATGAACCCTCACTGACAGTTCTGGCTCTCGACTTGACGAGCACACTATCACTATCAGCAAAACCTATTGTAATTGGACCAAACCCTAGAAAGACCATCTGAACAATGTTTATGCCCTCATGACCAGACAGGGGCGACTGGGATACCCCAAGGCACCGGCAGGTCAGGGGCAGTTCGGCTAGGAGATCAGACAGGTGTTGGTGGCGGTTAATATGATGTCATTAAAGGATGTCATTATAAGCTGACTTAATGCATTGGCTTCTTCCGTTTGACTCACCGACTCTGGCCGGCTAGCCCGCGAGGGGAGATGGAGGAGTGGGGTAAGGAAGGGGGAGCGGGTTCACAGTATAGAGATTTATGCAATGCTAAAGAACAGAGAAAGTTACATGAAATTGAATGAGAATTGCCAGAAATGTACGTAACAGCAGGGATATATTATTGTGTTTGACACAGTGACACCTCCGATACAATGTGTCTCTTTGACAGTCTGACAGAATAAAGGGGTTTTCAAAACCCTTTTAAGTGTTAGTAGCATCAACAATTCTGATGGCAAACTTTCACTTAAATTATATAATGTTGTGAAAAGGATGTCATTTAACACACACATCTGCAAGGATTTTTTTTTAAATAAATGTATTTGAAGACGAATAGTGATGACAGATAACAAATATCTTGGTTTCCTGCGTAGAACAGAAACCTAAAATATTGTATTTTTCATCTAATATTTACCCTAAAGTGTATATATTTTGAAAATCCTTGAAGAAGTGTGTGTTAAATGACATCCTCTTTCACATATTGATACAATTTAAGTAAAATTTTGCCATCAAATATTCCGAGACTCCCAGCACTTTGGAGGGGCTTTAGGCCAAACGCGTTTTACTAGCAACCTGCACACAGGAATTCACATTTTAAGAAAGTAGAAGAGAGACCTAAATGTTCTTCAGATTATGTTGATTACTCGGCCACACTTGGCGTTCCATAATCAGAAAACGAACCATCTTTGAGGGCCTTCGTTCTAAACCCTTTGGCCCGAATTCACAAAGGAGGTTTGTCGACAAACCGAGGTTTATGTACGTCATATGACGCGTTTTGACGTGTTTTTAACAAACCTGGTTTGTAAAGAACAAAAGGAGGTTTGTCGACAAACCTCCTTTGTGAATTCGGGCCTATGACTATTGATGCGACTGTATCATACACATAGCACCCCATAGAAGAAATATGCTGAATTCACCGTTGTAACAATACCTTCTAATGGTGTTGCGAATGAGTTGATGTCGATATCAAATTTGTTTTGAAAATTGCAATTGATCTGATGATTTTTATTTATCACGTTTACCAAGAGATTTGAGACATAGATTTACCCGTTATTTACGAACAACCGTGAACACAAGGAGACAAATATGATTGCATGTATACAATTTATATGGGTTCATTTATCATATATTCATTTTTTCAATTCAAAAATGGTTTTTATTATAGCAGAAACATGGTTCATACAAATACAATTTTACATGAAGGACAGCCTTGGCTGGAATATTCATATTTACATGTTCGGCACAATAGATAACACTTTTTAAATATATACATGTAAAAAAACTAGCAATATCAAAAATAAGACTTAGATTCTGTAACTAAAATCCATAAACACATTGCACAAGTTTCCAGAAATACAGCTGTAATTGCTTACAAATGTCCTATAAAAGTCAATACAAGCATGGTAAAAAGATTGAAATAGGTACATTTTAAACAGCCTGCTGAGGGGAGGAGACAAGCACTTAGTATACCTGCAATAACGATAAAAGTACAAATTTTTTTTTTTTCTTCTTCAACTTTTATTGAGTATGTCAACTAGAAATGACAGTGGGCTATTTTTAAATCTTTTTGTTTTGAATTGAAATTGTTGATAAATGGGAATACGGCGAAGAGTAATATTATTTTTTTTTTTTCTTAGGTAACCAGGTCTGACAAATAGAGTGATTTGAAAGGGATTTTGCGAATTTTCTACAAAGTGCTAGTCTCCTCTCCTCAAGAGTTGGTAAATTGCATACTTGACATGCATTAGAATAGGTAATGTAACTAGGCCCTAAAATAATCTTACATACTCTACGTTGTATTTTTTCAAGATTATTATTTTGTTCTACTTTAAGACTGCTATGGAACGCTGGAGCACAATATTCTAAAATTGGTCGTATATAACCTACGTATATTGTCACTAAATCCTTAAAAGGTAAATTGAATTTCTGAATTCAATTTCTATAATAATGGTCTAATTTGCTATGAAAACTGCACATTTTCATTGGTTAAGTGCTTTGGCATTTTATTTTGTGACGCTTTCCCCCTCAGATTAAAACAAAACTAAAACCGTTGCTATCATTTTAATAATTCAAAGAGTACAAGGATGACTTTGGGGCCAATCAATCAAAGATTAAGACATTGTATTGGTGGCTTTAATAGCCCTTGTCACTTTTACTGAGCATAAATATGAACAAACGGGCATACATATCAGAGTTATCTTGATAAAATCAATAAAATCCTCGCCCCAAAATTTTCTCTCCAGTTTTATACAAGTATTGATGGACTTGGTATATTGTTAAAATTCGACTGAGCAATACTTGTTGCTTTAATGCTCGTATAGAGCATGGATTATTATATTATATTGTATTTGTATGATTAATTGCGAATGAAGAAAACATTTTCAGACTGATTCAGACTAACGGTTATGTTCAGTACTGTAAAGAGACACAGCTTAGTCGATTGTATAAAACAGAACTGCAGGAGCACTGATATATATCTATAAAGTGAGAAAACATATAACCCACACAAAGTAGTTAATTTCGACATATATGTTTATGATTAATCTGTGCTAAAATGAAAGATAACTATACCTTATAGAATAGATTGTTAGTGTAAATAAACTGCACGATGAAATGAAAACCGTATCCAAAGAAGCATCAAAGCCAAAAATATATCTTATACAATATATTGATTTAAAGCCATATCTTACCACTTATAACACCAGAAACACACGTATAGAAATAATCCAGTAAAAAGGCTAAGCGAATGAACTAAGCCATGTAAACGATAAATGAAACACTTCCCTTGCACTGCATGAAGCTACGCTATCAGATTCACTTTCATATTGAATACAGTAGTCATGATACACTCCAACTCGCTATTGACACAGTCGTATATCAATACAAGCGACATAAATTATCACAGGTAATGTACATGCAATATGTCAACAACAATCCTTACTTACCACAAGCTTAGTACGTTCACAGAAAAGGGAATTTATTAGCATATTCCGGCGGTAAGAGAAGATCAATACAAATGTAGTAACGAGACTCTAAACATCGCGTCATGCAGCCTAAAACATTCACAGAAGACCGAATATATCCGAATATATCCGTTTAATCCGGCGCTTATCAAAAACGAAAGGTAAACCATATTTTTGTTCACATCGAGTCGTCCGATACGAAGATATGCGTAAGGAATTAATTTGGCTGTCAGTATAATTGTGATAATCATACACAATGACAAGCTTGAGTGGATTTATATCATCAGAATTTAATTTATTTCATCAATTCATCTAGCGCATGCCAATCATTGTTCTCCTGGCTAACTGCGTAATTTCTCTCATCAGACTGCGTTCAACCGTGTCCCGTTCAACCCTTCAGACAGAAAAGCAACTCAATAAAATAATCAAAAAATGGATAGTATTGTTCTATCTCTAAAATATTTGTGCTCAGGAAAGAGAGAGACAGAGAAATAGTAGAGAGAAAAAAACAAAAGAGAGTATGGGTATAGAGAGAAAAAGAGAAGAGAGAGAGAGGGAGAGAGAGAGGGATATTATATGGGGGAAAAAGGTTCCAATTAAGATAAATATGAATATGTTTTTTTTCTTCAGTCAGTTTGCTTGAAAAATCATGTGTCCTAGACATTATTATGTAATTAACGTTGAGAATAATTCTGCATTCGTATTAAAATGGTGAATTTGAATGCATGACTTGGCGAACATGTTATAAAACCATTGATAAAATGTACGTATATTAATTGTGGTGCAAAAATGAAATACAAAGATAATCACATTTTCTATATTCAACCAAACTGTATCGCGTTTGATTTTTTTTTTTAATAGAGATTGGACTCCACGATGCAAATCCCCGTATACCTACAGTTTGCTTGTTCTGTACGTCAGCTGTGTTTGATTTTCAAGTTCAAACACGGTGTGATAAACTAACACATTACAGGGAGAAATGAGAAAAGAGAAATGTGTACTGGCTAGATCGTTGCAGCTGCAGCAAAACCGAGCGAGGTTTCTTTCAATACAAGGAGGAGAGAGCTAAAAGGTAGTATGTCGAAGTTTGCCACTTGAATTACTTAACAACTCATATCATACTCTTCTCATATCATGTTTTTTCGATATAAATTGTATTACAATTTTAAATCACAAAGCAAGTTTTATGATGGTATATCAATGGTTAACAACCACATTTGATTTGATCCAGGACTCCATGAAAAATAGTAATTCCTGAAATGAGCGACCATTGTGCTTTTTAAAAAGACCAAAATACCTCATACAAGAATTATTATACCTGTATATCAGATGGCAAATAAATTAACATGGTCAACATGTGCGAAGTCTAGACGACTATTTTTTCTCAAATGATGAACTTCGTACCTTTTGAAATAAATAGGATGTTTATCTAGTACCATGTACTGTGCAAATATATAATTTATGAGAAGGGGTGAAATTCTCAATTAGATTGAAAATGCATTTGGTGCCTTTTAAACTTGTCCTCCGAATATTAACAATGGCTACACAATTGAAGTGTGTCTAGGGGAGGTAATTCATTGGAAATATCAAACGCCGTACTGCAAGACAAAGGGCAAGAAAATGTATCCCTTCTATACAGTTTATCCATGAAGTACTCTTTTCATGTACACTAAAACAGTTTTCTTTTCGTTATACGATTACATTTTTGTTGCATTCCATACATGCATATGGGGAGCAGAGAGGGTAAGGGGGTGAGAGAGAGAAAGAAAGAGAGAGAGAGAGAGAGATTGGGGAGGGGAGGAGGAGGAGGAGGAAGAGTAGGATAATGAGGAGGTGGAGGGATCGGGGGTTGACGGCTCATCGGGGATATGTAGTCTGTTAAATATTACGGTTTGTTGAGTGGCGAAATTCGTAAAAAATTACAGCTTTTAGCTCATGTAGGCTGGAGACTCACCAAATGAAATTGTAAATAAATTCGAAACTGGAAAACTGTCCCGACGATCGATATTTCCTTTGTTACTGCCATTGCCAATACATCCCTCCCAGGCTTTCACAATAATATTGCAATCCCACCACTTTCCTTTCATTGTTCAATAATAATGGGATTTATTTTGTGATATCTTATTCATATCCAAACCTCAGGCTGCAAAAAGATCTCATATCATATTTTATTTTTCCATCTCATTCCATTTAATTAAAACGCTTATCTATCAGCTCCGTCTATATCAATATAAATGTAAATTTTAAGTGTGAGGTGATGGCACTTTCAAAATAACATATTCGCTGTATGACGTGGTTGCCTAGCAACTGGCATTGTAAAGGAGGGTTCACCATATTGTGCGCGCCTTGTTACATTATTCGCTAGGAAGAGATGTATCTCTACATTAGATTTGTCACGATGTTTTTTTTCCTCTCTCACTCTCTCTCTCTCTCTCTCTCTCTCTCTCTGTTTCTCTTGTGTCTACCTGTATCTCTCTCTCTCTGCGTCTCTCTCTCTCTCTCTCTCTCTGTTTCTCTTGTGTTTACCTGTATCTCTCTCTCCCTCTCTCTGAGTCTCTCATTCTCTCTCCCCCCGTCTCTGTCTGTCTGCTTTTTCCTCTCTCCCCACCCAACCCCCCTCTCTCTCTCTCTCTCTCTCTCTTCTCTCTCTCTCTCTCTCTCTTTCTCTCTCTCTCTCTTTTTGTCAAATTCTACAGAAAATACATAATCTAGCAATCGAATGACGTAGAAAATCTCATGATAGTATTTGTCTTCGCAAGAGCTTAGAGTAAATTCAAATAATTATGTTTTTAATATAACGCAAAAGGGACAGGACAGCAAGCTGTTTTCGGTAAAGCCCAATTATGTTAATGTAATATGAATACAATACAAAGAGGATAACAGTGAAGGTTGTTTTCGCCACAGTTTAATTATGTTAATGTAATGTGGTAATAAATTGCTATGTCTGGTCTGTTCTGTTGTATAGAGTATAAACGTGTACATTAACCTATCGACTATTGATTTGATTTATTGCAAACAGCGATACAGCAATACATTTCATACAATGACAGTTACATATACAAGAAGAGAAAGAATTGGTTGGTAAAAAAAATAATAAGGCAAGATAATAGCAAGTATGTCAGTTTAGCCTAACTCCTACAGCCAACCAAAGGTATTTTTGGTACAAGTAAAGTTCAGAAAACAAAACCCAAATGGGGACTTTATTATTGCAACCTATAATTTTTAAAATAAGATAATAATAACAGTTATGGAAGAGAATGATTTGAAATTTAAGTGTACAGGAGATTAATGCGAACATCGTGGAGAGATATTATGAAATCTAACTACTAAATACTGTATATGGAAGGGCATAAACAAAATATCCTGATAGGAATGGTTGAAGAAAGAAAGGCAAAATATTTCGGTCGATCACACCAAAAGACATTGGAGCCGCTTGAGAGATAAATTGGAAGGAAAAGTAGAAGGTACCAGACCAAGAGGGAAACCAAGAACTAACTAAGAGGGGAACATTTAAAGATTAGGAGTGGAATGACACTGCAAGAGTATATTATAGTTGCAGAGAACAGAGATGTGTGAAGATATTTTGTAATCAACCCCCGAGTTGGGAGAAGATGCAATGATATAAAATGTTAAGTTCCTGGAAATTAAACATATAACAGTGGGAAAAAACAGAATATTCTGGTTCAGCGAAATATATTTTTACATAATTTATTTTACTATTCAAGTATTTGTCAACCCTTTCTGGTCTTGTCAAGTGTCCTGTTCTTGTGACAAGTTTGTAATGTTCTCAATTCTCCCCCCCCCCCCCTTGCCATTCTTCCCTTCCCATTGTTTTTTCCCCTTCCCTTCTCTAATTCATGCTTTCCCCCTTCTACTATTCTTTTTGTTTCTTCCTGTCTCTCTAACTTATTTATTCACCGGGCCTATCCACAACAAGCCTTGCTTTACTGTGGGTCCATCCACGATACGATTAAATGTTAAAACCTATTCATTAAGTTGTAATCGACTTGTATGCTGTACTATCATCATGGTTGTACTATTTAGACAAACTCATTTGCATTGTTTTAGCTTAACAATAAAGGATGTACAAGAAATAAATCATGTAACATAAATGAGAAGAAGAAACAAAATTGTGGAAAATAAATAAACTTGAAATTGAACTTGAATTCTGCTATTTCAATCACATACCATCTTGATGCCATGTCTTTGAAACCAGAAAGACGCCAAGATCCAACTTGAGAAATGGCGTCGTTACCTCCTCCTCCATTCGATCTTCTTCTACATATTCTTCTTCCTCATAATCTTCTTCTACGTAGTCTTCTTCTATATACTCCATGGTGTGGTAAAGTAAGTATTATATTCCTTTCTGTGATATAATCCGTATGTTGCGATGAGTTATATCGGTTTCCTCTGACGTTTATTCCTTTTGAAGCATATGTAAAAGTATGTTTAGTTATTTCATTTTATTCTATACACAATTTGGTGTGCATATTGTTTGCCTTCCTAGCGAGGTATTCCTGACATAGATTTCCTTCTGGTGGAAAATATTACTCCATCCTTCTATGCTAATATTCCTTTATCTTGTTTATGCTTTCTGGTGTGGTAAATAAAAACACATTCATGTCGCTTGTATACGTCTGATGGTGAGCAGAATGATACTACTCTAATGTTCATTCACCGCCTGATAAGAAAGTATATATTCCCGTCTCTCGTATACCTTATCTGGTGGGAAGATTTTATATATTAGGTATTAAATATATTCCTCTTCTGATGGGGGAATTGTTTATCCCTTTCTCTCGTATCGATCTTCGGTGGAACCCTGTCGAAGACCCAATGATATTTTGACAATCCAATAAAATAATATAACGTTATTCCTTTCTCTCTGTCCAAACGTAGATTGCCGACGCCGCAATATGAAGGTAAACTTTTGAATAATAAACTTGCCAGTCTCAAATTTAGAGAAGCTATGTCTTGTCTATTTCCATAAAAAGTTGCCTGTCACCGTCTCAACCAACAAACAGATTCAGATCAAAATTTTCGAGTCAAGGTTGGTCAGCTTATCCATAGCGTTGGCCGTAATGAAATCATTAATCCGTATGTATCGCATCCAGGCTTCGGCAGGGCGCGGTTTCAATTTAACAAAACACAAAACTCTCGAGATCTTCCACCACAGCATGCATTTTCCACAATCCTACTCAGTTATTTCTATGAATTATCTTCCAAAAATTACGACTTTTACTCCTAAATCCATTAGCTTGGCAGAAACTTGGCGTCAGACTGGTAGAATAAGTTATTATTGCGACATGAGCAAGAAGAACTAAGACCCGAAGCATCATCACCACATGATGCCACGACAATCTAACTGCCTTGAGCAAAGTGCATCATACAATTACTCATATAATCATACAAAAATATGCATATGCGTTCGCGCGCCAGTTGCGATGTACATTCGTGTGCTGACTGAGAAACGAAGAGTGGTTTTAGGCGGTAAAAAGCACGTCTAAAATATTGACTGTCAACATACGGGCAGACGATACCACCTGTAGCAAGAGACGATAAAGAGGCATTCAAGAGCGTTACCATGGCAACATACCGTACCCGGTGTGACGAAAACTGTGTCTATACCAGCTCCATCAATAATTTACCATTTTGCTGTTTCGATCCTCTAGAATATTATAATGAGATGTTTTGAAATTAATATTCAACATATCCGGCATATGATTTCCAACTCATGCCCAAAGGTCATTATTATTTTAAGGGAGTTGATTTTGTTTTGTTGTACAGTTTTTTTTTTTGAGCGCCACTGATGTACGGGATGATATCATTTGCCTATCGAACTGGGTTGTTTTAATTATCAACATTGAACGAAAATTGGCAACTGTAGACAGGTGGTCTTTGTAGAGAGGTTCTATACGAACTCTATTTCTCACTCGATGAACACTATATGAGTGACCACTATAAACAGGTGGCTTTCATAGAGCAATGATCACTATAAAGACAGGTGGCCTTTATAGAGAGGTGACCACTAAGACAGGTGGCCTTTATAGAGAGGTGACCACTAAAGACAGGTGGCCTTTAGAGAGAGATGACCACTATAGACAGGTGGACTTTATAGAGAGGTGACCACTATAAAGACAGGTAGCCTTTATAGAAAGGTGACCACTAAGACAGTTGGCCTTTAGAGAGAGATGACCACTATAGACAGGTGTTAAGATATATGCCAAACTAAAGCAAAATATTTTCTTAGATTAGTGTTATTATTATAACTATCACTACACAATGCGAAAACAATGAAATAATAACGAAGTTATCTGATGTGAGCGTAACTGGGTATTAAAAGCTCTTAGTACTAGTTTTGTCTATTGGTAAATACAAATTATTGAAAAATTATTGAAGAAACATTGATATTTCACTTTGAGTTCCAGCGAAAACAAACACAAATGCGAAAGAGTCATCATTTTTAATGATGTGTACAGCGGCCTCAAAACACGTACATGACTAATATAATGCGTAACATTTAAAATTAGGCATTATCTGAGAATGATGTGTGCGGTGGACTCAAAAACACAATTTGAATGATGTGTACGGTGAATTAAGACTCAAAGTCCATGTTTAAACATACACTCATGTCTCCTATCGAATGACGCCATGTTTATCTCGAGTCATGTTGATATGTCAGAATATCAACAGCTTGTTGTAGACAAAATACTTCATTTTTCGTTCAACTCAGTAAATGCGATAAAGAATGAAGGATGAGTCAATATCAAAACAAACAGGGAATGGTTCTTGTTTCTTGGGGTTATTCGTAAGGTTATTGTAGGCTAGATAAGTCCTTTTGTTCATGTGATAATATGCGCGCTGTGTACACGGAAGTTTAAGGTTAAGCGTTGCAATGAGACAGAAAGAGAGAGAGAGAGGGGGAGAGCGAGAGAGAGAGAGAGAGAAAGAGAGAAAGAGAGAGAGAAAGAGGGGGGGAGAGAGAGAAAGAGAAAGAAAAGAGGGAGAGAGAGAGAGAAAGAGAGTGAGGGAAAGAGAGAGGGATAGAGAGAGAGGGGGGGAAGGGGGAGGGGATGAGGGAGACATTATACTTGGGATACAGAAAGGAAGGGAAGACGTTGATATAGGCACTTGTGTTTTCATTTTTGTTTGTTTATGGCAATCTTTTAAAAAAATTATTGCTATGCTAACTGACAAGGTTACACCCATTATAGGCAAGGTGTTGAATCTACCGTTCTCATCAAAACGCTGTCGTTACTGTCAGAATGGTGATCAACCCCTTTCAGTTTTATAATACTGTAGTTTTTAATGTAGAATGGGCATAAGTCTTGCTGTATTTAAGGTTAAAAGGTTAAAATGTTTTTAAAAGGTTATCACATGAAGTACCGTCTTGGTATACAAAAAAAATAAATTAGAGAGCATATTTTTTTCTTAGTGTACTTCAGGTATGCATGATTGGGATTTAAAGGGGCACTGGCCACTTATGCCCCCTCCCTAAATATGCCCGTGTGTTGTGATAAGCACAACTTTAGAACACAGGGAGGCATCCGCGAAAGGATATCGTAGAGTTTCCTCCATCAATTAGCTCGTCCCTCGGAGGGGTGATGAATCAACAGTGGAAGGGGAAGCAGCGAAAATTTCTCATTTCCCACCTCCTAATTATAGAGCCTAGCTTTCCTCCCTAATAGCTTCGGATTCAGGAGCTTGCCTTTAAAGATAAAGTTGAGTTCTGGTCATGCGATTCCATTGTGAATGAAATGTTGTGGAATCGATCAGAAAAGGTTGATCATGTAGCAAATGATCTTGCTGTGTACTGCAAGGTTCTGGAATCATCAAAATGATAAGAAAGTTGGCCCAGTCTTGGTAAATTTACAAGCACTGTACACAGAAAGTCTATATGGGACTATACGAACATGTGGCATAAAAATCCGTCCCGATTTTTATGATGTTACATGCCATATTTACAATATTAAGGCATTTGAAGAGCCATGCTTTTTAGGGAACACTTTTTATCTGATGTTCTTCCACACTTGCATAATACAGTGATAACGCTGACAAATTGTTGTTCACCTCTTCCCAGAACTCAACCTTCTCTTTAATACAAATGCATGTATAATATGTATGCAGCTACTTACAGCAGAGGAAAAGAAGAGTGTATTTCCACAGAAATGGTCAGCTACACTTTTAAAAATTAAGGTTAGAATTTGTATCCAACCCTGTACAATAACACCACCGAAAAGGATATATTTCGCTTATTTCTAATTATGAAAGTTTTAATTATGTACATTTCATCCCAAAATGAGCAGCCTACACGAAGCCCCATGATGGCCAAAGCCGACTAACAAGGGGAAATATTTATCCCCATGGTGTAAATGTGCACTCCAGAGGACGCAATTATTAGTATAATTGAACCCTAATTAATTCAAAATGTCTATCCTTATAATATATAGTGTGCTAAGTGTATGCCTATATAGTTTTTAAATTAAAATATTCTATGGAATGCCTTTTCTTTTCTGCATCCATCAGTATTGAATGAATTTTTCTAGCGATTATTCGAATCAATTTTTGTTACAAGAAAGTACCCTACAATTCCACAATGTCAAATTGTTACGCGTATCCAGTATCTGTAGTATAAATGATAATTCTTAGACACCTAGACGACATAAATCCATGTGATTCCGACATACAGTGATACAATTCATCAAAGATATCGCTAACCTGCACATTCAAATGTATCTCCTTCTTTCCATGTTCATTTAAACACCTAGACGACATAAATCCATGTGATTCCGACATACAGTGATACAATTCATCAAAGATATCGCTAACCTGCACATTCAAATGTATCTCCTTCTTTCCATGTTCATCTAAACAAAATAGAATTGTATTTATAACAGGAATATCCACTCACCGTTAAATCGTACCAAGTTTATTCCACAAATTGATCACCACCATGACATTATCACTGAAAGGACTGGTTCTGAATGTTTATTTTTCCATTTCCAAATTTATACAAAGCGCTGACTGCAGACAAGTGCACAAAAGAGTGTATGATTTACGTCATTTAATTGATGTCATTATCATCAAATGAATTGTATTCCTGCATTCAACAAGTAACTAAAGGTAAACTGATATGATATCCTACTAGCTCTAGGCGCGTGTCTAGTTAATAACCACTGCTAAGCTGATCCCTCCAAGCTGGTTGAATTCATCACATCATTTTATAGCATTGTTGCATTTTCGTCAGCACAAACTTATCATGCTTCTGTTGTCTACAGCTCTCCCTCTCTCGCTTTGTCTATCCCCCCCAAATCGATGATTACGAATCTATTCAAATCGACCTTCTTTAGTCAGCATTGTCAACACGGACAGCCAAGCATTGGTGATTTACCAGGAGCGCACATGGCATTGATGACGAATGATGAGGTGAGACACGGGCCGCCGGCTAAACACGCCCAGTGTGACCACGCCCAAATTTCTCGTCAAAAAAGGAAAGTCGGGAATATATATTCGCGAAGTGATCAATTTAAATTGGATAGATTATTTGATCCATAGAGGAACCGATCTTTTCAATGTTTTCAAATATTTTAAAGAACGGTAATTTTCCTTTTTTAGGCAACATGACGACAAACACCGAGACTATACAAGCCGGCGTTTAAACACACCAACATTTGGTCACACCTACACACAATCTCAACAAAAGCGGCAAGCACGACTTGTATCTAGGATGTCCGGGGTTATTATCAAATTTCCCTAGCCACATTATTTGTTGAATGACTTAAAAATGACAGCTCAATTCAAATGTATATCATGATACTTGTCATTCCTTAATGATGCATCCTGAACATGACAAAATATTTCAGTCGGACGAGCTGCAGTCTAAACACGCCAAAATAATTGACCGCGCCCTTACCCACCCCCCCCCCCCCCCAAAAAAAAAAAAAAAAAACAGAAAGGACCCAATGTTTTGAAAAGTCTTGTCTGTTCGCATTATTATCAATACAACGATCAAAACTCCTGTGGCTTATTATTTGCTAAATTACATGAAAATGACAGCTTTAACCCAAATGTTTTACATGAGACTCAGTATTCCTTATTGACACAGCCAGCAGCGAAACGTCATTACGGTGATTCAGAATGACCGTGTGTAATTTAGTGAAACGAGAGAGACATTGTAATGCATGGTTTCCGCTCTAGAAATCCCGCCACATTCTGACTTTAAACAACTGAAAACGGCTGTCAAATAAAGAGGATATGTTTCCCACATCACGCATCATTTTGCTACAGGCCGAAGTATACTTCATGTTTATACATAAAAATGAACCATGAGAAGAGGACATGGTTAACGTGTGAAATTTGTTACCGGTTCTGAACAGCCTGCACTAGTTCACACAATCACATGAATGCATTGAATGAAGTGGAAACTGAATTCATATTTCATCATGCTTGTTAAAGCCCCTCTAAAGTGTTTGGAGACCAAAATTCGCTAACAAAATTATGGCAAAATTTCACTTGTAAATATCATATATTGTCAAAGAAAATGTAATTTAAGACACACTTATGCAAAGTTTCCCCAAAATTTCCCCAAATGCGTTTGAAGACAAATTAATATTGATGAAAGAATACATAATTTGGGTTTTCTGTTGTATGCAGAGAACCTACATGTACATTGTGTATTTTTTCATCAATTTTCGACTTCAAACAATTTTTTTGGGGAAACTCCTTGAACCAATGTGTCTTAAATGACATTCCCTTTCACATGATACAATTTAAGTGAAATTTCGCAAACACATTTTGGGGGCTCCCAATATAGAGGGGCTTTAATTATGCATAAACCTAGAATTGCATTCAATTTAATAATGCATGCAAAGTAAAGTTGTAGTTTGGATTCACACACAGTAGTATTCAGTGTATTTAAATGAAAGATAATGATACAAATATCCCTACTCTCTCTATAAAACAAAATCAAGTGATCTTTGACGTATCTCCTCTGCTTGGAGAGAGATTTGTAGAGAAAAAAAAGTGAAAATAGAGTGAAAATAGGGTGAAAATAGAGTGAACATTCAACTTTTTTGAGAGAGAGTAACAGAAGCATACAGAAAATTCACGTGAGGGGATACACGCGTATACATTTTTCCGATAACGTATCCAAGAATTATATTTCAAATTGGTTGAGAATTTTCCTCTGTATTGATAATACTGAATCAGTATTTCATCAAGTGGAATTAGTACCACATTTCTGCACGAGAGAGAAAATTCGTCCATTTTAAATATGTCAAACATGAAGAATAGACCAAAACTTTAATTTCCGTATCTCATTCGAATCTTAAGAAGGAGTGGGTTTTTTCCATCGGTAAAGATCAATGTTTGAGGTAAACTGTACTTCGATCAATGTCGGACTCAACGCTATCATATTACACTTATCAAATATTCCCAAATCATTTGTTGATATTTCGTGTCTATGACACATAGTGACGTTTATTCTAAGGAATATTTGCATGTGGGCCTACTCCCCACAAACCTTCACAACTATAATAATGGAAAGAACATTGATTGAAATGTTTTAATAATGTAAACAACTGCAGCATAGTTTTGAAATTATACCAATTATTGCAGGGGGTGTTTCACAAAGACTAAGATCGATTTTAAGTTGGACTTAACTATGGCAGGCCGTTCATGCCACTGCTTGCTCTCACCATTTACTGGCATTGGTCTCTCAAGGGACTAACAAATCATGGTCACAAATCTACAGAATTTAGCTTTGTTGCTAGATAGGACCAACATTTTGTCTTGCCCTACCTAACGACACATGAAATATGCAGTTTGTATTCTGTCTATCATAATAATAATAATAAATAATAAATTTATATAGCGCAGCTTTTATACAAAATATATTCAGCTGCGCTGGTTAAGAGCTCCTTTTTACTAAATTCTACAAATTAAATAAGATCTCTCAGTTGAACAAATAAGTTTTTAAATTGGATTTAAAAACATTGAGAGATGGAGTGCTTCGTATTTCTATTGGCAAGCTATTCCATAGTTTGGGGGCAGCAATAGCAAAAGCACGGTCCCCAAGAGTTATTTTAGTTTTGCCATGGGAAATCTGAAATACAATTATTATTAACAGGTGAATGAAAGCAATAGTATTGAGGTACTTTACAAATACGTAAGCATTACATTTGGTTAGATTACGTAAGTATAGCCTATTGAGAGTCATGAGAGAACCCCTTATTTCCAGTGGCTTATTAATTGAAATAAACCCATGCACTGCGTGTATATAAAACATCATCACTGATGACGAGGAGCTACCGATGATGCCCGGCTTCCGTCTCTTAATTGGTTGTCATGGTAACACGGCCTATCAGAGTCTCATCACTGATCTACGATGCTGTCTCGCTTGGACCTGACTCTGACTATACAGTGCGTCCCAGAAAAAACGAAACCGAGAAGTATCGATGTTCTATCATAACTTAATCACAACTATAATTAATGAATGATACATATTTGGAAAGCTTAGAGTCTCCTCTTTCAGTTGATGCTACTCAGATGATGCATATTTCACGCATGAGTGATTAAAAGCAATTTGAAGGAAGGAAACCAAAAAGACATTTGGCGGGCGGTATCTGAATTTCGAAGAAAAATTCACATTTCTAGAAAGTTGAGTTTCTGCTCTTTCATATGACACCTCAATCAGGAAAAATGAGCGAGGAATAACAAAGTTCTGTCTGCTTAAAATAGCCCTTACATTTTCATAATTTTAACAAACGAATTCGTTTTCACTGGGTGCCTGCCGTACCAAAAAGCAGATTTGACAAAAGACTTAACTCCGTTTCGTTGACAATCAGCCATGCATGAAGACTCTCGTCTACGGCTGATTGTCAACGAAACGGAGTTAAGTCTTTTGTTAATTTCGTTTATTGATACGGCAGGCAGCCAGTGAAAACGAATTCGTTTAATAAAATTATGGAAATGCAAGCACTACTTTAAACAAACAGAACTTTGTCATTCCTCGCTCATTTTTCCTGATTGAGGTGTCATATGAAAGGGCAGAAACTCAACTTTCTAGAAATGTGAATTTTTCTTCGAAATTCAGATACTGCCCGCCAAATGTCTTTTTGGTTTCCTTCCTTCAAATTGCTTTTAATCACTCATGCGTGAAATATGCATCATCTGAGTAGCATCAACTGAAAGAGGAGACTCTAAGCTTTCCAAATATGTATCATACATTAATTATAGTTGTGATTAAGTTATGATAGAACATCGATACTTCTCGGTTTCGTTTTTTCTGGGACGCACTGTACAGCGTCCAAACTAAAGCAATGAGAGTGCTTCATTTTTAATTACAATCAGTTCTCGAATCAATACCCTTATCATAATATTAATCATGATAAGAAATGAAACATTCGTCTATCTGCTTTAGACTAGCGCTACTCATAATGCTACTACCCCAAGCTGTTGGCGTGCGAGGCGGGTGGGGTGGGGGGGGGGGGGGGCAGGGAGACACCACAAGACTATTTAAACTATTGATATTCGAAATAAACTCCATTGGACTTCATGGAAGAACATTGGACTCGATGGAAGAACAGAGCCGTAAGGTTAATGGCTCTGAAATGGACTATCCAACCGTTTTATCATTCTATTATTGTTATATAAGTCTTTGATCTTGTTATATTGTGTTATTTTTTTAATGATGATTTTCGGAATAAAAAAAAACAAATTCGGACAGAATTCACCTCATATTCCTTGTGAGATGGTTTCTTTGTAATTAATATACAGTATATACGAGTATTTTGACCTTGCAACGATTTTCAAGAAATAAATCTTTAGCATTTTCAAAAGCTTTGTGTATCACCCTTAGAAATATGCAAATATCACATCCGAACATGATATTAACATGTAAAGCCGATGCAAATTCGATACAATTGATATCGAAATGATTGGTACTTCAACTTGTCTTTCTATTCCTATAGCATATTCAATATTATTTAAAACGATCATTGCCCCCCCCCCCCCTTTTTTTGTTTGTTTTTCTTCTCTCAAAATAGTAGACAGAAAATAAAATGTAAACAGTTCAGGCATTAAGATACAAACATTGGCGTTACATGTTAAAGTAGATGTTACAGTGCATTGTCAACGCATGTTTTTTCACATGGGCTTCTGTTTTCGCTTTCTTCCTGTTATTTCTAGGTTTTGGCGTCTATATGGGTAGGAGAAGAAATTGGTTATAATTCGCTGCTTCCTCGTCAGAAACCAAAACACTAATCTCGAGAAAGAAAATTCCTCCCAAGACGTCTAGGTCTAAGGTATTTTTTTGTTAGTAGTTGCACTTAATAATTTATAGATATTAAGATTTACTATGCATGTATCATGTTTGTTTCTTTAATTCTTTTTATATAGTTAATCGAAATAATTTGTATGATATCATAACAATATTTATTTTGTGGTATTTTCGGGCTAACGGGATTGTGCTTTATTTCTATTTAGGATATTATAGCAAAGAAAAAGTTCCATTTCGAGATGGAAACAAACGTTTATCTTGAACCTTTATGATGCGCAAAAGGACTATAATGCATATTATGCATTTCTGATATTTTGGTAATGTGCAGAATAAAACACACAAAAGGCTTTCCTACATGAGATGAATTTGCCTCAAAATAACGCATCTGAGTAAATTCTTATTTATGTCAAAAACAAAGTCATTTTGTCAGACAGTGAGGTGTGTATGAAGGAAGTAGCGGTGGAAGGAAAGATGGTTTTAAATGTGGTAGGGTCCATGGTCTCACACTGGGGCTATTACGTTGGTAAGACCAATAAGACAACAGCTACAAAACGATCTCAGCTTTATAACATACAAACAAAGTAATTAAAAGCGTTTATCTTATCATAAATCACAGGAAGAGAGATGTTCAAGTTGTGGGCGCCACAGGAGGAAGGGGGAGAGGGAGGGGGTCTCAGTTCGCTGGTCAAATCATTATCTTTTGGATTTTCCCATAACTTGGGGAATCCCCTGGCATAACTTTCTGCCCCTCGTACCCCACTGAAAATATACCGCTCCCAGACTCTATAGAATAAAGTAAACTTGCTTCCATCTCCTTTCTTTGCTGGTGTACGCATCCCATCGCTCTGGTCGTGATCGTTTGTGCTTTGATGGCAGTAAATCTCTTGATTGTTCTACCAGACGTGAAGTTCGTCATGACTGTGTGCGTTGGACATGAGTGACCTTCACCTTTCACGGATGACCTTCACAATTCAATCCTCAGCCGACGATCGACATCGCTCAGACAGTCAACGTGGATTCGTCAACATCCACCCACAATTCAAACTCATTCTATTGTACAGGTCATCAGGGAGATGTGAATACTATAGCTATATATAGGCGGGTCCATGTAGAAGAAAAAATCGTAGCCCCCCCCCCCCCCCCCCCCTCCCTCCTTGAAGGAAAAAAAGAAGTTTCTCAGGATGAAGGATTTCAACAGTTCTAGCCTACTTTCATATCCCCCTTTTCTAATAATCCTATATATACGTTTAGCCAGTCTGCAAAGCCCCCCCCCCCCCCACATAATTATAAAAAGAGAAAGTACACCCTCACCTCAAAGAAAAGCGGTGAGTTCAGGTATGAGTAGCGACGAACAAGAATATATTATATCAAGAAATATGCTTCTTTCAGTTCAAAGACACAATATCAATGAAAGATAAATCTACAGGCTAACACGATAAAAACTATTTAAAAAAGTATTTCTTAAAGCCAGTGTCTGATTTCAGACTACGTCTACCAACTGTCGGATCACACATGTTGCCTGGTGACTGATATGTCAGAGACATGTGAGCACCTCTGATAAGCTCGTGATAGTAGAGGCATCCATGTAACAGCGTTCAATATTCCAGAATGTCACGTAACATCGATTTAAAATACCCGTTTGGTCTTTCCATAAGCAGTAATAAAAAAAATTATAAGTCGCCGGACTGTCGATTACAAGGTCCGCGGTTCGAGACCCGCCGCGGCACTAATGTCCTTTGGCAAGACATTGATCTACATTTGCCACACTCAACCCATGTGATGTAAATGGGTACCTGGCAGGAATTAATTCTTTGAAATGCTGGAGCGCAGAAATGGCAACACAGCTAAAGCCGGGGTAATAATCTCCAAGTTTGGAAGCGCTTAGTGATTCTAATAAGCGCTTTATAAAAATTGAGTATTATCATTATTATTATTATTATTATTATTATATGAAAATGTGTCAGTGGTTGTTTATATTCATTTAACAGGCATATCAGTTTTAATGAGAATCGTTATAGTAATCATAAGGCTTGGACAACAACAACGCAACATGGATTTACCAGTAACAAACACAGCTTACATGAATAAACCACAATGGGCAGTATACTTCATAACATCTGTTAGGAGACAGAAGTGCATTGAGTCACAACATAATTATTACACGCCTTTCTGGCTTCAAACAAACGACAGATTTTCTCGGTGACAAAAAATCGGGTCTTTTAAAAAGAATAATATGTCATTGTGCATTTGCTACTTTGTATTACCTATTTGTGTATAGTATTCTCTATTGTATATTGTTCATGTGCTTTATGTAATGCCAACAACTGAATTTCCAAATGGACCAATACATTTTATCTGAATATCTGAACATCTGAATGATTGGAAAAAATTACATCATAATTTTCCCCCATTATATTCAATGTTAATGAAATTGATTTGATGAAATACAAGTACAAACACACTTGTATACCTACATCTAAATAATTATATTGTACACAATCCAGGTAACAGTTTAATAACGGTACCTCGGTATCCAACCAGAAATGTCCCGATACAGAAACATCTTGCCTAGTCAAGCGAAAGCATCATCGTATTAAATTGTCTGATAACGCGTTACGCCCAATCGATTTAACTGATCACCCCGCCATTAATATGGTGTGCAATTTACAGCAGCTTCTAAGCATCTTTAATTTTGTATCACTGCTTCAAGTATCACGGATACTTTGGAAGTTTGGAATAATAAAATATGTAACATCAGATTAATATAATAATCAGATACTTATTCGTCACTAGGAAGACTCTAGATATACTAGGGAGAATTAAGATATAGATGTACATGTAGATCACGGGCGCACTTTCAAAGAATAAGATATACAGTTGTACCAGATAATATTTATTATTTAACCATTTTTTTTTCCTTTGCAATTTGTTTCGATGTGTTTATAACATGTATATTTATCCATTGAAGTCACGTACATGTAATAACAGCTTCCTTTTTCAGAAGAAGAACGGACTCAGTTATCCGATGCCAACGAATAATAAAATTAACAAATAAAATTATATATTTATTGATATTTACCTAACACAGTGCTCACTTTAAATGTAGGCCTAACTTAAAATAGGTTAGCAAATAGGCCATTTTCGTAATGTCTTTGTGAATAATAATAATAATAATAATCTCTTATTAGTTGTCATGTTCTCAATGAGCCATACGTGAGATAAGAAGGCTTCAATGTCTCTTAGTGAGAAATTAGATCAGATTTGTTATAGCTTTCATTCCGCTATATAAAACAATGCATTGTCGGGTAACAATTTTTCATCAGTCTAGTCAATGAGTATAATAAGCTCATCAAGAAACACATTGCATACAATTGTATTTACACGGTTTTAAACCTGTTGAATTGTAAGTCTATTGCTTTGCAGGATGAGTAATATAATGGCTTGCCACAACCTATTTCAGTGATAATGTGATGGCTGTTTTCAAGCAGACGGCAAATGCTTACCGCTGATTGAAAAACCATACGGTATGTTTAAATTAGATTGAACCTGATCGTTCCCAATACAAGCATTATTATTCTGGAGCGTTTACTGAAATCATAGCTCAGCATTTTTCTTTATCTTGATTCTTGCCTGCTTGTCTGTGTGTCTGTTTGTTTGTCTATCCGCCTTTTGTCTGACGATAAGCATATGTAACTGTGTCTATATATACAGTATCTGTTTCCCAAAACTATCGAATTATGACACAACAAAGCAATATGAAATCTAAATCATATAAACAAAGGGTTATTATAAACAAAGGATTTATCCAGAATTATTTTAAGGTGCGCACAATAACACAATTAGGGGCATCAACTTGTCCTAGTTTGGCCTCCATGCACTACTGGCTGAACGGTTTAAGTGCATCATCATAATTATGTAAACTGTAAAGTACGGTATTCTGAATCATTCAAGTGCAGGTTAAGGTCAGTTCAGACTGAGGTCCATGACAATAGTCAAAATCAATAAATATCACAGTGCCACTGTGCCAGACAGGTTTAACCGTAGCTAGTATGATGTTATATTGATTGGTGTGTCACTTGTCAAT
The DNA here is from genome assembly GCA_035222895.1 of Strongylocentrotus droebachiensis. NCBI lineage: Eukaryota > Metazoa > Echinodermata > Echinoidea > Camarodonta > Strongylocentrotidae > Strongylocentrotus > Strongylocentrotus droebachiensis. The sequence continues at coordinate 562,203 of JAVYIG010000059.1, forward strand.
AATGCACTGAAGCAGTGGCGTTTTTAGTTTCAGTTTAGTTTATTCCACTACAGGATTTGTAACCCTTTCTCTCGGAGAGGGAGTGGTGGGGGTGGCACAATTGGTCCGTGCTTATAATTGCCCTCTATTTGGGCAAGTTTCTTTAACCCAACATGATTTTTTTTTTCAGTGATGACATGAAATTTAAGTAGAATAGGTGAGGTTTATTTTCTCTATTGTCTATATTATGAAGCAAAATGTAATCGCATGATTAATGTTTTCTGCGCTTTTAATTGCACCGACAAAACCGAATACTTGACATACACATACAACCCCTCACCCCTCCTCTTCCCCTTCCCGCCCCTCAAAACAATTTGTACTCGGGAATCTAAAGCATCTCAAATATCAAACGTACACCTTCAAGCATCTTTCTATCATTATTCTAACCTTGTGCAAATTTATGCATTTTCTGTATATTCGCTCGGGCGTTTTACCTCGGTTGCCATGACAATGCATATGTAACGTTTGTCACAGGTTAGGCACTAATCAACGCAATCCGGTTTGGCGTAGTTACAAAATGTACGATTCACTGAATAGCAGTATCCGTTCAAGTGTCAATATTTTTGTCAGAAATACAGATATTTAAGCAAGTCGCTATGTTTTAGCTCAATAATATTATATATTATAATTCAATGGTCAAACAATTGGTATTCAACGTATAGTATACTTCTATGATTTTTACATTAACAGCGATTAAGCGATCAAATGGAATTGATAACACCGACCCCAAAAGGTGTCATGATTATGTTCTCACTGATAGTACAGTGTTGATTGGTATCTCACTCCATCCCATAGTGCACTCCTTTTGCATATAAAGATAGCGAGACTTTTTTGGTGTTAATAATGGATGAGAGTCATCACTTACCGACGAAATATTTTTTTTTTATTCTGACAAGGTTCCCCTCCAAGAAAGAAATCAATTAATAACAACAACCACGCCTTCACAAGAATGAGGCTTAAACATTTCATACCATTTCTAGCAAGATCATCATTATCAAAAGACATTATGAATAATTCTGTCAAAGCTTACCCTTCGTGTATCCAAATGCTGAATAGAATATTTATATCGTCCTGTTTGTTTTTCCCTCGTATGATAATAACCTTGCCTGGATCGAGATAAAATCGGTCGACACTACTCCCCCTGATGCTAGCTGTCAAGCTTCCATAATCGCAACCTGAAGAAGAAAAAACACAAGGCATTCTCGTGATAAAGTGGTGCTCAGGTTTGTACACAGTTTATGGGACGTACATTTAGGTCCATGGTAGTTTTACTACGTAGTGTGAAAAAGTAAAATTACGTTAGAAATTAATGTTACTGTTAGTAACTGGGCATAAAAAGCAATACATACAAAATTAATGAAGATATTACATGTAAATAAATCGCGATAACTATCAAATATATGCGCTAAAAATTCCTGAAATCCAAATAATTAGCCCATTTACTTTCACAACTCGTCTTGGTGATCGAGACATGAGACTTACACGTGTCACATTGCTCCCAATACTACTGTGTAAATATACAAAGAGGACAGAGAATGCGCGGGAAAGAGCTCAGCTAGCGGAATGAGCTTCGACAACTCTGTTACTCTTATTACCTCGCACTCGTTCACCACGTTCGTCTACCACGGAGAGCGCGCACGCATTTCGTTCTGATTTGTGTGTTTTTTACGACGGAGAGAACGATGTAAGAGGTACGAATAGGATGAGGTCATGCTACACATTACCCCCTCCCCCCCCCCTGTTTCTTTTGAAATCTTTCTTAAACTCTACTTTCATTCTTTCAGGGCTGAATTTTCTCTCTGTTCTTTTTTTTTCTTCATCATTGTGCCATTTTGATTTAGATTTAACACTATTGAAATCTATATATCCTTCCAAATAATCCATAATGATGCTCTCTTTGTTGTCAATATCTTTCAATCTAGCTTTCCATTCTCCCATTCTTCCATATATCCTTTCTGATCTGTTTTAGTTGGTCTCTAATACTTAGAGACCATGAACTTCTCTTTCTATTTTTGTCCTCACTCCCCATTCTCCATCTCCCTCTTAAACTTCTTCTTACGCTACCCCCCCCCCCCCCCTCTCTCTCTCTCTCTCTCTCTCTCTCTCTCTCTCTCTCTCTCCCTGTCTCCCTCCTCCCCTCTCTCTCTCCCTCCCTGTAAGCAGTCAGTCAGTCTTGTACTGTATTGCGGTAAGTGAGTCAGCGGTGAGGTTCCCGGCAGGGACTTCCCGTCCACAGGGTGGAAACTCTCTATTATATAAACCACCTGCAATCTTACCCGTTCACCCAATGGCACACCGAGTACAATCAAACCACTATGACTATAGTATTAATTAGCTTTCATATTAAAATCATCTCCCATTTTAATGCCTTCATCTGTTCGATGTGGTTAGGTAGCTTGGACTGTCTTGATCAAGGCGGTCTCGGTCCAATCACTAATGATACCAGATTTATAAACATTAATAAAACCGTAAACTATGATGCTGATCTTTATTTTGAAATGTGCTCGGACTCATTAAAGATCATTTTATTTGAGCATTTTGATGATGAATGGATAATTGAATGAATAACAAATATTTCCATTGCGTTCGAGGACCAAATTGTTGAAGTTTTACCACAATAAACAATCAATAAAATTGTGTCGAATTGTATCATAATAATAATCAGTTATCATGGTATTGGTATATATCAATTTTACGAAAACGAATTATGAAATTGCTCTTAGAAATGTATTGCTAAATGAATGAAACGAACTATTCAAATGCAAAATAATGAAAAAGCATGGAATGTAATTATAGAATTCATCAGCACAACATCATGAACATTTTTTAGTGGATTACAAAACTATACTTGCACAATCACGAAACATAAAATCACTGTGGTGGTGGGGAATGTTGTCTGTTGAAATGATCTCTCCTTAACCATGATATTTTATGTTAATTTAATTTCTGAACGTTTAAAAACTGAAGAAAAAAATGCAACACACGCAAAAATAAAACCCACACGAATCACTCAACATGAACCATGCAATATTTGCTCTGAAACGTTCGAATGTACTTGTACTCATGACATTCTGTTGTGGAATATATTACACGAGAAATTTTGTTTCTCATGGTGTTACTTTTATTCCAACTCATTTTCATCATACTTGTCTCTGGGTCGTTCCAGTTATGGTAGCTATAAGACTTTTTTTCTCATCCTCTTTTGAGGTATTTATTAGCAATAATATATATACATATAATATACATAAATCAAGGTTTTACAGCTACCATTGATACAAAAAAATTGAACTTCAACTTCTTTTCCATATTTAGGACCTAAGCTGAGTAAAACTGTCTTTTGGAAACCAGTGACTGAAAAAGAAATTGAGAATCACATTTCTGCCTTAGATGTTAACAAGTCATGTGGGTATGATAACATATCGGCGCGACTGCTTAGAGATGCAAGTCACTTTATTAGTTTACCATTATCTCACATATTTAATTTGTCTTTACAGGAAGGTAAATTTCCTGATGCCTTAAAAATAGCAAAAGTAACACCAATTTACAAGAAAGGGCCAAAAGACATCCCAGGAAACTACAGGCCAATTTCTGTATTACCAGTACTTGGAAAAATCTTTGAAAAAATAGTAAATAGTCGGTTGATGGATTTCTTAGATGTGAACAATGTGCTGCAGCAACTTCAGTATGGCTTCCGGAAGAAATACAGTACAAAGTTATCTGTTGTTAATTTGTCAAATGCATTATTGAAATCAATAGATGACAGTTTGTAAAATACCGGGGAACAATGTCTCAATATTTTAAAACGTCATGCGGTGTTCCACAGGGATCTGTTCTTGGCCCAACTCTTTTTCTCATTTTTATAAATGATTTGCCAAACTCTACACAATTTTCAATCTTTGTTATATTTTATGTAATCATGCTTGATACATTATGTTTTACTTGTTATTATTTTTGTTGTTAATAAACTCAAACTCAAACTCAAACTCAAATAGCTACTTACACAATTTGCGCTGTATTTTTACATTTAAATGAACATTTTATGTAATTTCGATAGACTGTATATTGTGCTACGTTACAAATAAGATTTTACATACCGTAAGTTACATCTTCCACTGTATAGCCTATCACTAGAAGTTCCTCATTTATACATATATTTATCTTGTAAAAGTGATATAAAAGCCTTTGAGTGATTTTCCAAAATATTTGTACGAGTTTACAGTGTAATAAAAAAAATAAAAAGGAAAAGTTTTTTCAACTTCCTCACAATGCAGCTACAGGTGTATAAGACTTGACCCGCAAATGACCCTTACCCTGTGTTTCTTCTTCTGAAATGAAAAATAGTCACGTGACACGTACATTAAAATGAGATATGTGTTTTTCAATGATCACATTTCATTCGCACCGTCAAACTGCTTGGAGAGGACATGTTTTTTGACACTTGATAAAAACACAAACTATACGTTTTGGTGTGACTAGACTACAATTGTCTGCATGTATATAAAGGAGGAACGTGTATCTATTATCACAACTGTCCATATTTGGAATCATGGCCGAATTGTATTGACATTAACACAACACCATCACAAACATTTCTTTCTACTATCCAAACGTTTAGAGCAAAACTTCTAGCCTTGAGCAGGTCGAGTATGCTACCCATTGTGAGCGCAAAGAAGAAATATAGAGGAGAAAGAGAAGAGGAAGAAGAAGAAGAAGAGGAGGAAGAAGAAGAAGAAGAAGAAGAAGAAGAAGAAGGAGGAGGAGGAGGAGAAGGAGGAGAAGGAGAAGAAGAAGAAGAAGAAGAAGAAGAAGAAGAAGAAGAAAAAGAAAAAGAAAAAGAAGAAGAAGAAGAAGAAGAAGAAGAAGAAGGAGAAGAAGAAGAAGAAGAAGAAGGAAAGAAAAAAGAAGAAGAAGAAGAAGAAGAAGTAGAGGAGGAAGAAGAAGAGGAAGAGCAACAAGAAATGGTAATAAAAATGGTAATATATATAAAACCTTGGCGGTCTTTTTATGATGATGTAAAGTGTGATAAGTTTTACATTTCTGTACCATATAACGGGCATATAACCCATAGCTCAGCGAAAATGTTTTTTTGTTTGTGCGCGCAGTTGCCATTCAATTACACATTTTTTTTAAAACGCACTGGCTTTTTGTTTTTGCAGGGTTTTTACCGCCCCATATCCGAACGAGCCTTCAAACACACACCACGTACGATGTTGACAACTAAAAAAGCAATTAGAGTAATTGAATGATATCTGCTATAAATCCTTTTTTTAAATGAATCCTACAGGATAGGCCTATAATCCGCTGCTTTTCAATTACGTTGTCACAATCAAAAAGGGCAACCGTATTTTATTTCTCTTATAATCAAGGTAATGGAATAATGATCGTGCTGACTTTTTTTTGACCAAAAAGGCAGCCTCGTTTTCGTTTTCACAAATATTCATAAATATGCAAAACTAGTCATGAAAAAGCGGGTAATATTTGATGAAGGCCAAGTAATACCATGGCATGATGCACTGATGACTGCAAAGTGCATGAGCTCATCATCACAACGAAGCTTTCAATTAAACTATAAATTTGGCAATGACAGCAGTGAAATTGATCTCTTCAAAGCTCAATCGGATTATGCGAGGGCAACATTAATTGCAACCATACATCATAATTATTTTCAGCGATGATTTGTTTTTCAACCATGATAATCTCTTTAAAGTGTTTAATCATTTACATGAGAGAGCTCTTATAGGTGCAAAGTTGTGATTGGGCTACAGCTCGTCACGTGACCGTGATTAGCATTTTTCACTCCCGGCCATTTGTCGATGTTATATTGATCACCAGCGCAGCCGGTGCGTCATTTGTTGCGTCCCTCAGCCCTGCACGCTTTGTGAAAATATAACCCCTTATGAAAATATAGGCCCTTGGAGAAATATAACTCCCTTCGGCCATCCAAAGAATATTATTACCCACCCTTTCAACCATAACGACCATTGCAAAACTTTACTTCCTAAAAACGGATCATTTTGAAAATCGCTTCTTTCCGTATTTCTGGTTGTCGATGATTACTTTCTTTAGAGCATCTTTGACTACAGTTCCCGTGTTCTGTTCATTATAATCAACCCTTCCATATAATAAAGAAAGAGGCCCAAGGGGGAAATAAGGATAGACCAGACAAAAATGCAATATTCTCTTCGCGACAGTTTCTATTGTCTGCTGAGATTCCCACAGGCAATGAAAGCAATAGGAAAGGTTATTAAGGAGGGTTTTCGATTTCCGAAATTGACAGCTAACAAATTGAATCCAATGGAAGTATAATGAACTCGAGCCAGATTGAATTAACGGAGACTAATCATAACTGCAATTATGTTTCATACTCGAAACGTCAAAAGGCGAAACAGACGATCCGAAGTTACCAAGTATCTCACGAGTGCCATTTAGAGCTTTCCTTTTCCCTCCCATTTGTCAGGCCTCGTCGGGACAACATTTCATATTGTCAAACTCATCGCGTTCAGATCCCCTAAAGAAAACTTATCTTACACATGCCAACGATTGCACGACGCACGCACACCAAATAGAAACGATCACAATAACGATTACGAGCAATCATGGTGTCGGTGAAAGTGAACACATCCGCTGGTCTCTCTCTCTCTCTCTCTCTCTCTCTCTCTCTCTCTCTCTCTCTCTCTCTCTCTCTCTCTCGTCTACCGTAGAAGTGCTATTGCCTAGCAACGAGCAACCTCCAGGGGCATGAAGTCATATGTTATATTTAGAACATGACGTGATGGACTGGGTTATATTTCGGCCCCTGGTATTTTTCGTCTTGTGTTTTGATTGTATGTAGAGATGGTGAGGACACGTATTGCAAACATATCAATGGGCATCATAATTACGTAATGCCATGAGTCATTTCATTTTTTGCGTATCTGATGCATAACCCCAAGGGAGAAATAAATTTAAAGAAAAAGGAAAATCCCGACATCACTTGAAGTTTTTCGCTAACAAAGTCTCTGTGGCTGCATCATCTTTTTTTCATTCCAACTATGCATGTACCTTACTAGTTTGCACTTTGTTTGGTTTTACCTCAGTTTCGTTAAAATAGAATTATTTTTATCCTAACTTGTTATGCTATATCGGTATACCCTGAATGCAATTATATCTTTGTTTTTGTTGGATTCGACTCAATTAAAGTTAAAATGTAAAAGATATGTGAATTGATGGACTTAAATTTTAATGAAAACTTGTGAATGTTGCCGTCATTAGACGTAACACTCCTGCATGTATAAGCAGCATCGTGTGCTCAGCTAAACTATTTGTATTCGCTTTTTTACGTATATTTCTTTTTCTTTTTTTTCTTTTTTTTAAGAAAGTGAAACGACATTTTCTGACCGCGACGTTAAACACTTCATAAGTTTTTTGTTTAAATAATATATCTCACATATTAAAATGATACACACTCGGATAGCACACCAGATAGGAGTACTAATGTATCTAGCATGTTTAATGAAAACAATTTGTTAAACTCGTTTGGGAATTCCAAATTGGTTTTATATCGTAGGAGGGACAAAACAGATGTGAAAGCATTTCAAACATTTATTTTTCTATTCTTAGAAGCGAATTGAATTGATGCTAGCATGTGCAATCGCCCCTTACAATATCCAAATAAAACAATGAGTACAACTTCAGTACCATAAGGGCGTAAAGCTACAGTCCCATATACGTCCCGGACCGTCCCGGACCATCCCGGACCCCATCCGGGGTGATCCGGGATTCGGTCCGTGTTGACACCGTGTTGGCACCGGGGTGGTCCTGGATGGTCCTGGATGGTCCTGGGCGGTCCGGGAGTCGACCCCGGATGTTTTTGACGGTCAAAAACTGCCGGGGTGGTCCGGGACGGTCCGGGACAGTAGTTTGATCCGGGGTGATCCGTGTAGCCACCGTGCTGGGTCCGGGGTCATCCGTAGTGGCGCCGGGGCGGTCCGTGTTGATCCGTGGCAGTCCGGGAGTGAGTTATTGACCCCGGATCACCCGGCGCCCCTACGGATGATCCCGGACCCAGCACGGTGGCGACACGGATCACCCTGGACCAGCACGGGATGATCCGTGTTGGCACCGGGGTGGTCCGGTGTCATCCGTGTTGGCACCGTGTTGGCACCGGGGTGGTCCGGGACGGTCCGTGGCGGCTCCGTGCTGGGTCTGGAATGATCTGTACTGCTGCCGGGGCTATGTCCGGGGCGGTCCGTAGTGGTACCGTGTTGGGTCCGGGGAGACGGTCGGCGGTTGCGATTTTTTGAACAAAACATCCCGGACCATCCCGGATCACCCCAGACCATGGTCCGGGATGGTCCGGAGTGGTCCGTGCTCGTCCGTGCTGGTCCGGCTTTATATGGGACTGGGGCTTTAAAGTCTTACTGACCTCATAAATTCGAGTCATTCTGCACCTCATCTCTCTCTCTCTCTCTCTATCTATCTCTCCCTCTCTCTCTTTCTCTCTCTCTCTCTCTCTCTCTCTAACATTTCCCTGTCTAGTCTCTGAGTTTTGATTACATGGAATTTGATTTAATCCAAGAATGATTCAATTTAGAAATACGCCAACGGCTGCAAATATAGCTCGCTCAGCAGTAAACGTATTAACGCAAATGAATATAGACTGGACGTCTAGCGGTGAATGCATTGCTACCCAAAATTCGTGCAGAGAAATTTCAAATACAATAATCGTGAAATGGAAAAGAGAAAGGGCTTGACTAAGGAACAGCTCAGCGCACATCGGTTAAAATAAAGCATTGCTTTGACAAGAGTTTTGTGAAGTGCTATTTCTTAAACCAGAATCGATACCGTTAATGGTCTTATCTAATAAGGGTAGATGTTCATATTGATACTGCTCCTCCTATAAAACTGTCCTGCAATTATCATTACCGAAGAATTACCACTCCCCCCCCCCAAAAAAAAAAAAAAATATATATGTATACACCTGAGTCAAAGGGACAAATAAAATGTTGGTAAAACACCTTGTCTAAGGATGTCAGCACCTAGCAAGGTTCGAACCTAGGACCTCTCGTGTGAAGCCTTCACCAGTATACCACAGTGCGCCGAAACCTGATCATCCTTTGGGTATGCTACTGACTTCGTCAAGCCCCAGTTTTTTTTCAAATGAAACGTAAGAACAGCTGACATCACCGAAGCCCAAAATAGCAAATGACATCAGCCGCACGAGCACCCCGAGCATAAATAGACAGCGAGAAGATGGAATTGAGGTTTCCACAAATACGCGAACCCCAGCAATCAGAGAATCCTATTTCATCTCGCCTCGACTATCATCGATTGTCAGCAGTGACGTAGGATGGGTACAGGCATTGAAGGGGTACAGGTATTGAGGAGGGGGAAGGGGAAGAACTAGTATGATATGCAGATTAACAAGCCTGCCGGATAACAAGAAGGGTGTGGTATGGGAAAGGGTCAGTTGTTATGGTCTTCTCTTGATAATCATTTCCCTACCCCCTTTACGTTAAATTTTAAGTTCAATTTTTATTTAATTCCAAGAAAAGGGTTTACACATACACATCAGAAATACAGCACAGATACAAATCATTCTACATGGAATCAAGGAAACCATAAAAGAGTTTAATTTTCTCTCTTTCTCTTTCCACGTGTTCCTTTTCTTGCTGGAAGATTTGGGATGGGGCACGTGCCCCTTACATTAATGATAATTATACTGTTAAATAAAAGTAATGCAATCGCGTACACCGCATCAGATTATGAAAATCAGTCTCTCTCTGAGAGCTTCAAAATTACTTTGGATATTCTTATCCCGGCTTTCATTTCATTTCATTTCATTTTATTTCAACACGGATAACTTGCTTCAGCCAATGGCTGTTATTTTGCAAGTCCGTGCATACATAATAAAAAATCACATACCAAATAATACAATTCAAGATAAGACGCAATACAAATTAAACATTACAAAAGTAAAAGAAGAACGGATTTAAAATTAATTGAATAATATAATGAAAATAATTGTAACGAGCGTGATAAATAGCACAATATAATAATTAATAAATACAAATATTAACTGAAATAAAATTAAGTAAAAGTTAAGTTTTAAAATATATTCAAAAGAATAAACCTCATGATGCAACAGATCGAGAAAAACAAGCGAATGAGCAAACTGGCTTTTATAGTTCCGTCATTCATAGCGTTTAGTGCAATAAAAGAAACACAACCTACTAGGTATCTGCCCCATCCCCAAAAAGCTACGCCACAAATAACTGTAAGAGATGAATGTCTTGGATGATAGAACCGCGGGGAGCCTTCATCTTTCATTTTGTAGAATGAGATGGTTTGCTACCGGCACCTGGGCTTGGTTTGTGGAATTCATCCTCCCATCATGTCCGTTATCTTGTGAATGCGACGCAACGTGCCAATTCAGTGTTTCCTGAAGGGTACTGGATCACAATATTTGTGTGTATGAAGATATCTGGGGAAGATTGATATTGACTATATGACTCACATAAACGTTGTATAACCAATCATACAGACTGGATGGTAAAAGGGAACCACTGATGTAGATACAGGCATAGTTTAAAAAAATTAAGGCGATAAGGATATGAATAATATCATACATGGAAGTTAAAGAGATATAAACGAAGAAAAGGGTTGAAATGAGAGAGGGAGGGTAGAATGGGGGGTGCAGAAAGAAATAGAGAAGGGGTAATATAGAGAGGGGCGGGACAGGTATAGAGATAAATATACAGAGAGAAAGAGAGCGAGAGAGAGAGAGAGAGAGAGAGAGAGAGAGAGAGAAGTCAAAAAGTGAAAAAGGCAGGAGAGAGTTGTCTATAACGATTTTCATTGAATGACTCTGTCAAATGTACATTAAAACAGGCGAAGGAGGTGATGATCTATCTGTTAAGATGTAAGAAATAACAAGCTATGCTGGCTGACACAGAAGTAAATACAGTACAGGCAAGCCGCGTAGCGCCATTTTGTGCAATGTTTACTTTAGATGTGTAAGTAAAAACCCAATGCACCCTCAGGTCAAGCTATTACGTTTCGATCTAGATTGCATTAGTATTGGTATATGTATACATATCTATAACTTGATTCACATGGTACCTGAATATTTAGTTTTACAATACGTAGGCATAACAATTATAACAAATATGGAAGAAGACAGAATATTTGAAAGATACATGAAAACTAATTGTACAAGCATCTGAATGGGATGCAAACTGTGCATTTAAACAGACAACGGAAATGATCGTTAGAAAAGAAAGAGTACACAAGCACTGAACTGGCTGGATCAAGTTTAGAGCCACGTGACGCCATTTTGTGCGATTTTCATGTAGTTATTAATAAAGTGAAGCAAAGCCGAGGTCAGGCATTTACGTCTAGACTTCTGTATCATGTATAATGACAATGCAAAGTGCATAAAAATAAACTAACCCAAACTGCCTCAGATTTAGATACAGTCGAGTGGTACCATTATGTGTGAGGTTTCGACTCGTGTAGATGTTAATATAAAATCTAGTGCAATCTCCTAGGTCAAGCTATTACGTCAGTCTATCTATTATTTATTCGAATGTATTGCAAAATATACGTTATAAAGTTAACATAAAACCGAGCTCACTGCCTCAGATTTAGATAAACCCTATCACAGCGTGTCGCCATTTTGTGCGGTGTTGACATCTCATATAGATGTAGGCAAAATCGAATGCACACTCCCCGGTCAAGCTACTACGTCATCCTATCTATAATGCATTTAAATGAATTGTAACCTAGGCATGTAGCTTGGCCTATAAGCATGCATGAAGCATTGAGGCTTATTATGCAATTCATGTCACTTTATGACAGCACAGATCTTCTTGTTATAGTTATCATCTTTATATCAATGTCTTCCGTCAATCTATTTGTCCTCTATTTGATCTATACCCCCTCATCCACTTTCTCAGTCTCCGTCTCTCTCCTTTCTCTCTCTCTCTCTCTCTCTCTCTCTCTCTCTCTCTCTCTTAATACCTACTCTCTCTTTACATCTTCTTTTGTGACTCCTTTCTCTTCTATGAATTAAAACAATAAATACTTTTTTCATTTCATCTCCGTCATGAACACTAATCACCATGTACGCCACGCTAAGTCATGCAGTACAGTAGTACACATCATTAGCATGGTAAACGTGAATAGATATGGTCAACTTTTAATTACTGCTGCAAAGTTCAAACAATGGTCTTTCGCATCCGCACACAATACCACAATCCACCTGACAATCTAAGTAAGAAAGGGTGACACTTGTAAATGTCACTCCCGAGTGCGTGATCTTTAGCGACGTCACTTCTGTGCGCATTATTAAGCCATGCACGTAGCACCGACATGGCGCCTCTGGAGACGAAATTGGTGTCGGCGTGCGCGAAATCTGACATGATTTTTGGCGCGATTTTTTCGCTCTCTCTCTCTCTCTCTCTCTCTCTCCCTCTCTCTCTTCTCGCCGGCGTTGCAGAATAATGTACGGAAAATATTCTGGAGGCGAATACAGCTCCGTCATCTCTTACACGTGGCTGCAAAGCAGCATCATCATCTTCAATTTCATCACTCATTAATTTTGTTTTCAGTCGTGAACTTTCGTGCAGCTTTTATTAAAACCGGCCTTGGGATACAAGGAGAATCTGAGATTACGTTCTAGAAGCATAATATTGATAGAGGCGTTTCCAAAATGTCGTCAAGGTCAGATACGAATGAGTCATGGTGTATCCGTCTATAGCCTTTTTCGTATTTTATTACGTGTATCATGTTAAGCATCAACTAATATATAAATATCTTTCATTCCTTTCAATTTCTCGTCTCTGTTGGCATCCCCCTTTTTCTTTCCCCTATTTTGTAGTTCCTTTTGTAGTTACAGATTAGTTAATTTAATACTCATTTTTCCTAAGTATCGTTTGAGGCGTTCACACTTGTACAAGCATTGCTTTTTAGTGGACCCCTCTGTTTCCAACATGTATTTCTCACATTTGTTTTTAATTATTATAATTGATTTGTAATGTTTTGTTGGAAACATGAATAAATTTGAAATTTAAATTTAAATTTAAATTTGATTAAATAAACCAATATATTTGGAGGCTTGGTGTATTAAGTAAAGACAGTCAGTGGGAAATTATTTTGCAAAATGAACTTGGAAACTTGAAAATAGTATTACAGTTGATCTATAATCTATAATGACCATATACCCCCCCCCCCCCCCAAAAAAAAAAAAAAAAAAAAAAAATGGTACCACCTGTATTTCATTATTCTTCACCCGTGAGTACTCAAATACTCTTTCTCTCTCTCTCTCTCTCTCTCTCTCTCTCTCTCTCTCTCTCTCTCTCTTCCTCTCCTCTCTCTATATTTCACCTCTCTCTTCCTGTCCTCTCTCTTTCTTTCACCTCTCTCTGTTATACTTAACCCTCATGTTTCCATTTTGGTAAGGATGAGATCGGAAAATGATAGAGAGGAACATGTTCTGTGTCCCTCTCCCTCTCTCCCTCTCTCCCTCTCTCCATCTAATGTTTCAATTACAACTAAGACCCGTTGTATCACGATGTGATGATGACGAGATCAGATAATTATAAATAGGGACCTCTAAGATCTGTCACTATTATCCTCATCCCCACCTGCCCGTCTCTCTCTCTCTCTCTCTCTCTCTCTCTTCACCCTATACTGCCCTTAAAATAAAGACCCGTATATCGATGTGATGATGATGAGATCTGAGGTTGATAGAGAGGGACTTTAATATGTTAAAGCCCCACTGCACTTCTTATAGTTACTTGCGCCCTCTATATAGCAAACAATGCCTAATCGGTGACCATTGGTCCCCCATGATCCTCTTTTTCTTATGTTAATTAAGAGCTGATTTGATGAGATTACCACCTGTCAGTGACCATGCAGGGAGGTCTAATCCCTTCTGGTCAAACTAGTGCAGACGGGCTTTAATGTAAATATAATGGCATATGGTTATGCATCAAAACATTCACATGCTGTATCATGACTACAATACACATGACAACAAAAGTGCATGTCCATGTGAACATACTTTGCCATATGTCGAATGATTAATACCGTTATGAAAGAGATTAACTATGACTATTTTGAAGGGAAAAAAATCACATGTTTTTAATAATAGCTACCAAAGACGATAATGAAGAGTACGTAAAAATTGATCATGCATATTATGAAAATCGTTATATTTGGCATTGAGACCTAAGATACATTCACAAAACAATTGCATGCTTTCATACAATACCTCCACTTTACCTTTCTTTTCCTAGTGATGCTACAGCACGTCTGACATAGCAACTACTATGTTGGTAGTGTGGTCAGCTCTGGTGAAGCTACATACCACTGTCTCGTGCTAGCTCACTAATGATTGACAGATGATGCCATTATGGGAATGAGATCTAGAGCTCTTTTTTAGGTTGGAGCTTAGCAGTTCTGAGAATTTTTTTTTTTTTAATATATGAAATATATTTAGATGTTTGAATATCAAAATATCAGTTGTATGCAGCCCTGCACATCAACAGGAATCAACTTATATTGGAATTTCACCCGACCTTTAACAGTTCTTTTTGAAGGAGAACTTAAAGAACATTAACAAACAATTAACATGATAAAGGAAAGATTGAAAAACAAACAAGAACTATAATTGGACCAAACGATGTGACGAAAAATACACTAGATGAATAAAAGGAGTCCGTGCTAATAACATTCATGAACATTGCCTGATAAAAGCGACTGTATTGTGATCATAGATTCAGCTTCACTAAATGCATGTGATGGAAATTTTAATTTCTGCGAATCAATATTGTGATTGTACCAAATGATTTGCTTTCTATTAGCTACCGATTTCCCAAAATATATCCACTACTTCCTCAATGCTCATTTCGGATTTAACAGATTTCCCCTTAATTTCTATCACATTTGTCTAAAAATGACGAGAAATTTACGAATGGTAATAACAATGTAATTTAACCCATGATTCATGTCAATTTGATACCTATTCATTGTTTTAAACTGCCTGTGAAGTTTGAGGATTTGGGGGATATTAATCACTTTGCGAGCCAGAAGGCCCAATAATATTGAGGAGGAAAATGCGATAAGTATGAGACAAGGTGTAAATTCGGAACATTTTTAAAGTTCCCGAATTAAACACGGTTTCTACAAACGTATGCAACTTGAATAAATGTCTTGTTTCGTCGCCAATACCTTACCCACTTGGACACAAAAAATCGTTAAAAATGCTGCGAAAGTTTGTTAAACATCTACTAAATGAAGCAAAACGAATAATGAATTATACTTTTTCAAGATCGATGCCACAAATTTTGCTTTAATATTTTTCTTCGCATAAACGATTTATTCATTATCTTTCATAAGTTTACACAGATTGAAAGTGTTGAAACTGTTTTCATCCACAGGTAAAACGTGTTGGTAGTATTTTCCTGGACTTTGCTAACTTGAACGAGAACTGAAAATAAAATACACACCGTCTCACTCTAGTTATCGCCCGGGTATGACCGGAGGATTTTATTTCCAGTTTGAAAAGGTCGTTTCTTTATTCGCGATGATATCTTATACCATCCATTGCAGACCCCCGGAGGAATTCGAAAGCTACGATTTCCACAAGCCGAGGTCAATGTATGCTTAAAATGGTTTAGCATCTCATGTGTAATCATCGTATTACAGGTGAGAGAGACACATACACACACACACAAACACACACGCACACACACCACACACACACTAGTATACAAAAACCCACATGAATTTAAGGTGGGGGGGTAAAAGACTAATGGTAGAAGTAGAAAGGAACAATGATTCTATAATGAAATGTTTAAAAATGAATTCATGAACTGCGAAACGGGAATGTGAGATGGATACATGTCAAAAAATTCTGCAATAAATCCTTTTTTTTTCTAAATTGGAAGGGAAACACAAATTAAAGGGGGGCAGGAGTTGAAGAATAGAAGAAGACAAGAAGGAAATAATAATGCTGTTAATGAATCTCTTCAGTAAGATTTGAATAAGTAAATAATTTCATGAACTAAGAAATAGGAAAGTAGGAATGGTAAATCTTACATCATCATAATTGTCCTGTAAGAAGTTATAATTGTTTTTAATGTTAATATTTTCATGTTTATGTTTGATTTTAATCACATGTCTAATGTGAGTTATGATTGTCACCTGTGTCACTGGCCTATTAGATCAAATGAAAACATATATATTCACACGCCGCACTAATGCAATTAAAACAAAATATTTTTATCTCTGAGTCGATCAGTATAATTTCTTTTCTACGGTGTCCACCGTAAAGTCCTTTTCATCAGTTTTTTTTTCTTAGTGTGACAATTTTCTTAGTTGCTAAGTTTCACCGTCTTCTCTCTTTCTATTTGCTATCGAGTTTTTTTTTACCCCAAATATCACTTCCCAATTCTCAAATGCAATCCCGACGGCAATGCACTAAAGATGAGAAACAGAAAGTCCAATCTGATCCGTACGCATGAACATCTCGATTTTGATAATATAAGAACTTATTTCGACCTCTTTATGTTTTTCACCTTTGAGCGATCAGTCATTTCCTAGGAATATAACAATGCCACAAGGATGTCTTTTTTTTAATCTTTGGATGACTCATGCTCTATTCCATTATAAGTGATCACATCATAAAGGATGAATACATCCATGTCCTAAACGATCTTTATAAAGTAATGGATGTTTTTTTTTTCTTTTCAACGTGCCTCGGTGAGAGAGAGAAGCTAGCTATCTTGGAGAAAATCTATATTTTATATTCAAAGAGCGCGTTACGTTATTATTCCAACCCGCTGGGAATTGGAATTATGCACTTACCTTTATGTGTACATTCCCTTGAGTGAAATAGCATATTTGTTTTTACTGATTAGAGAGTGATAGTATTACTTTTGAATCGTGCCAATGGTTGCCAGACATAGCGACAACCTATGTATTCAAAGTGATTGTTTGTCACAGAGATGCTATCATGTATACCTAGTGAATTGAAGTAGGGATTCTGAAGATAAACATGCATAAATAGTTGAAACATCAGGAAATAAACAGATCTACTGCGTCAGAGGTTTGTCCAACATAGCGACAACTCATAAAACTTGTAAGCAAAGTAAATTCCTTCCAAAGATATGCTGCAAAGCCTGCCTGCTAGTATGCATATGTCAGGTGAATTAGGCTGGTAAAAATACATGTGCCATTAGAAAACCGGTAAATCCAAATTCAAACCACTTACCTGCACTTCCAATCAGATACTCATCTGTTCATTAATAATTTCGCTCGCTGCTGGTTGAATGTATCACCTGTTTTAAAGTCCCAGCTGCTGTATTTTACATCCCAGCACAGAGACGAAAACTACAATAATAATTTATCTCGCTGAAACAGTAAACGATTTCAATAATACAATCCACGGGATGTATGGACGTTACATTCCACGCAAAGAACAATCGAAGTCAAGTGATGCAGCGATAGCTACCGGATCGGAGTATGTAGTCTGCTGTCGACTCTGCTCAAACGCGGATAGCACAACACAGTGTGTGTCGTAGCTCACTTAGTTACTACACCGCATCTTTAAATAAAGAAGCACCCATTTGTCTTTATTTTGCTCTCCAAAGTGATCCGAGCTTTTCCCGTCTTAGGTGGTGCATGTCAAAGGTTCTAAATGGTTTAATAAACACCTATTGTCATTCACAAAGGCGCATAGGTCACTGATAAATGTAACGGCTTGTACGTAGAGAGCGTGTAACAAGTAAACCGGCACCCGGCCCGTGAACGGGATGCCAATCAATAATGATAAATAGCGACCATGGCTGTTTTCCAACGACCGAACGAGGCATAACCAGATTGGCAACGCCAAGAGAAAGGTTTTTTCTACTGATCTGAACTAATGGTGTGGCATCGTGTCAATGTTGTTTACCAGATTTCATTCTGATTTAGGCCTTTAAATACGGTCGGTTACCTGTGACGTTCACTTCCATACAATTTTCTGTATAAATAAATCTTATTTTCTTATTAAAATGTATTAAATACATGTTAACGAATTGAATGCAAAAAAATGAAAACAATATTACTATATCGCAGTTCAATTTAGTACATGTTTTGTATGAGAACCAGAAAGGTGTTTATTCACATTCCTTAACACAGATGCCTCTCCGACGCTCAACAGATGATACGTTTATATTTGCTATATATAGTGGAAAGTAAACAGTTTAATGATGCTTTAAATAACTCCTTTCTATCAATTGCCATTAAAAAATTATTAAGTTCATCCTTGTTGATTCATACTATATACATATAAATACAAATATGAATAAATATATATATATACACATGTTTGTATATAATACACACATGTATGTATGTATATATATATATTAATGTTCCCCCAAAAATATGAAGGCCTAGAAAATGCGAATTGTGTTCGTTGCTTTCTACCTCATTTAGGGCTTAGTAAGCTTTCCCATGAGCATCCGCTTTTTTATAAAAAACAGATTGTCGAGTTGAAGTGGGTGTGTGAGTGAGAGAGAAAGAGAGAGAGGGAGAGGGACAGAGAGAGACAGACATAGACAGACAGACAGACAGACAGAGAGAGAGGGAGGGAGGGAGACATAGAGAGACAGAGAGAGGGAGTGAGACAGGCAGAGAGAGACAGAGAGAGAGAGAGAGAGGGGAGGGAGACATAGAGAGAGAGAGAGAGGAGAGAGAGAGAGAGAGACAGACAGAGAGAGAGAGAGGGGGAGAGAGAGACAGACAGATAGAGAGAGCGAGACAGAGAGAGAGACAGACAGAGACATAGCGAGAGAGAGACAGAGAGAGACAGAGCGATGGAAACGACGTTCAGGGGATGGAATACACATAACCCATTCAAACAGTTTGTCTCCCACGTTCATGCGCGTGTGGTATACTATACGGGACTCTATTATTATGCTAATCTATTGATTGCAAAGCATTACAATAGCATCCCAAAAACGGAAAAAAAATATAGACGATGGGAACCGTCGCGGAGGCGAGGAATTGTTCAGGTTCAGTAGATACAGTTATGAATGGAAGACAGTAAATTGATATATGCAGTATAATTCCCTTAAATATAGTCAGAAGTCATGTGGAAAAATTAGTTTTCTTTAAAATGTAAATTTGCTTCATGAAAAAAATGCGGTTTTATGTTCTGGACATTGACGTGACACATCATGTTATGAAAAGTCATTGATTTAGCTCTGTCCATTGAGATATTTGCCGCACAAATTTACATGAGAGAATAAAAAGAAAGAAAGAAATGATAATAAAGCAGATAGAAGAAACTTGACGAAATTTAGAGGTGATCCGTTGGATCGCTACGCAACGGATATCACCTAAAACTAAATGATGTGTCAAGTGTCGAAATTTTGTCTCGGCACACAGGGGAACAATAAATTGTACAATGATGGCGCTCTTCAAAACAATCCTATTTGAACATTGGGTTTTTGAGATCGTATTCTGTGTTTTCATTTAAAGAATTGAATAAAAGCTGCGCTTTATAAAATTCATTATTATTATCATTTTAATTATTATTATAAGTTCTGAAATTCCTCCTCTCTTTATTTGAAAGAGAGATTCTAGAAAGTAGAAGTGACGTCACTAACCAAAATATATAACCGACTCTTAATTCCTGTGTATTTGTGAATCCATCAAGTCAGGGAGTTTCGACTTCTTAAAGGGATAGTTGAGTTCTGTTTTCAGACCGCAAATGTCTTCAAAGTGCATGTTTATTGCTCTTATTTTTATCTATGACATTTCTAGTGCCCTTTTAGGACCTAAAATTGCTATGAAGGTAATTTTAGACCCCCAAAAATGTGTGAAATTTAGCCAATACGATCATACCAATTCAGCTCCACTTTTAAAAAAAAATACGGTGACCGTTAATTAATTAATTAATTAAAAATAACAATACATGGGCCGGCTGGTTGTGCGTATAACCAACACGAAAATGCCAACAAAAAAAACCAACATCGGCATTGGCTGAAATACGACGTAAAAGTCGCCATTTCGCTTTATCAACGGCTTTTTCAAATTATCTAATATTTGTGGTGGTACACAAGTATTAGAAATCGTTATATTTATGGATATTTCAGCCGTCTCTGGACCGATTTTGATCAAACAAAGATGATTTTGTCATCCAAATTGTATGTTCTTTCAAATTTGACACTCAGTTTTTCATTATCTCACACAAAACTTATTTCGTGTAGCGCCCTCTGCAACAGAAATCAACTATCTCTTTAAAGTTACATACATGTTTAAAGATGAAGTTGAGTTCTGGTCATGCGATTGCATTGTGAAAGAAACGGTGTGGAACCGACCAGAAAGGTTGATCATCTAGCATATACGAATTTGTGTGTATTGCAAGGTTCTGGAATCATCAAAATGATAAGAAATTTGGCCAAGTTTTGGTAAAGTTACAAACACTGTACACAGAAAGATGTATATGGGACTACACGAAGACGTGGCCTAAAAAGCCTTCTCCCCAATTTTTACGATGTTACATGCATATTTAGAATATGAAGGCATTTGAAGAGCCAGCCTTTTCAGGGAACATGTCTTATCTGATGTTCTTCCACACTTGCATAATAAGAATGAGTAACGCTCACAAATTATTTTTCACCTCTTCCCAGAACTCAACCTTCTCTTGAAGTCAGGATATGTCGGGATAATCCACCCCCCCCCCCCCCCTCCCCGAAAATTCGACTTCACCCCTCCGATAGCTTTGTGCGTCACCGTTAATAGTCTTCGAATATTGTAAGGACGTTTTACACAGGCTTACAATTATACGTCATATAAATGTGATTTCTATAGGCGATACAATACAATATTGAAATTGAAATGAAAGTGAATTGATTCTTGAAACCACAATCAATCAAAAGCGTCATTCGTTTTACCCCTTAATGCAACTTCTAAGTTCCTATGACGTCATGTCAATAAAACAACAAACTGACAAGGAGAAAAGGTACTTGACATTCATTTTTTTTTTCATTCTTCTATTAATCCAATTTTGTTTTATAAGCATCAATATATACAACCAAACTTCACAATAATTTCAGTGATTTCGCCCCTTTTTAGGACAAACAATAATTTTGACATCCAACTAATTATACAATGTGCACTTCGTTGCGTGTATTGTTATTACTATAACTAATATTATTATCATTATTATTATTATTATCATCATCTCCAATATAATTGTTAATATTATCGTTATGTTTTTATTATTATTATCATCTTTATTATCATTATTATCACCATCATTATTATTATTATCATTGTTTTTGTTGTCTTTGTAGTTATTATAGTTATTATTATTCATTCAGCACTACTACAAATCGAATAAAATAGTGGCGGAGAAACGTTTCTATTTCAGTACCAAATGAAATACATTCTTTTAAAGTCTTGTACAGAAATTAGATGGGGGAACCCATTATTTCCTTCAGATCAGATCAAAGCGTTATGGAATTACATTTCCATTCAGAGAGTTTTCTAATTTCTTTGTTAAGTTTTATTCAGGTTAGTAACGGAATGACATAGAATGCTTTTTTTGTCATTCCGTAACAAAATTATTTAAAGACCATCTGTACTAGTGCAGAGGAGGGATTAGACCACCCTGCATGGTCACTGACAGGTGGTTATCTCATCGAATCAGCTCTCAATTAACATAAGAAAAGAAGATCATGGGGGACCAATATGG
Organism: Strongylocentrotus droebachiensis; assembly: GCA_035222895.1. Classification (NCBI taxonomy): domain Eukaryota; kingdom Metazoa; phylum Echinodermata; class Echinoidea; order Camarodonta; family Strongylocentrotidae; genus Strongylocentrotus; species Strongylocentrotus droebachiensis. The sequence continues at coordinate 583,975 of JAVYIG010000059.1, forward strand.
TCACTGATTATGCATTGTTTGCTATATAGAGGGCGCAAGTAGCTATAAGTAGTACAATGGGGCTTCAAAACTTAAAACTGTCTTAATTTGATGGATGGTTGATACGAAACTCAAGTGTTGTAAACGTACCTCACCTAAATGTATATATTATATAACTATCTTTTGTAGATTTAAACGAAGTCTTGAAATGTTGTTCCGTAACGCTTGGACCTGCCTTTCAATTTATTCCGCCTAATTCAACAGGTTACCATCAGAACATTGGCGTTAATAGTCCTGAAATATTGGATTGCACAATAGAAGACAAAAACAACAACAACAACACCTATTTTCCTTCAGAAAAGATGTCAATATGATATGAATACACGCGCTTAAAGATTTTCTTTCCAATTAATCACGAGGGGCGAAATTGTTGCCCCAGTACAAATGAACTTCGTTTTCTTCAACCTCTTCTTGCTTCTTCTTCTTCTTCTTCTTCTTCTCTACTTTTTTTTCTTCTTCTCCTCTTCCTTCACCTCCTCACAACTTCCTCTCGTCCTTCTTGTTCTTTTTATGTTTTGTTTTTGTTGTTGTTTTTCTACTTCTTCTTCTCTTCTTCTCCTCCTCCCTTTCTTCTCCTTGTCATTTTCCTTCTTCTTCCCTTCTCCTCCTCCTCCACATCCTCCTTCTTCTACGTCCTCTTTTTATTCTTTAATACTTTCACACCAAGGATCATTAAGGCATACCTCAAATCGCTTCGATAAGTTCGATTTTACGGAGATGCGGGCGACCCACCAAATACATCTCCGAGATAAAGGATTTGAATGACAAGGACCAAGATGGCGCCCACTGTTTTCACTTTTCAATGAGCTCAATCAATGTTTGCATTGTCATCACATCATAGACGCACTCTTCTTGCTATAACACCTCCATTTCTAAATGTGGAGCGGTGCCAGTTCTCTTGTTCTCCTTTCGCTCCTTCTCGATCTCCTGCCGTCGTCGTATCACTGCTTCTCTTCTCTCAATTTCCTTCTCATCGAGGGGTTCGTTGGGTCGTACCTTACTAGCTTGAGCAACGGGCGAATGCAGGTATGGTTGGTTCCGCCGGGCCACGGCAGCTTTAAGCGGATGCGGAACCCTCGCGGATTCGGGATCGATCGGCTCATCGTTTTCGGTTCGGAAGGCATCCATCACGGGTCCAACGCACTTGGTCCATTCGTCTTTCCAGGGGAGTTCGTGGATATCGACTGAGATCTTGGTGAATAGAGGAGTCAAGTCGATGTTTGGTTCTTCGTAGTTTATGCTCTCCAGGCCATCGGATTTCATACGTTCCATGCTAAAATGGAGAAGACAAATCCTGGGTAAAAGAAAGAGGAAGAGACGAAAAGCAGTCATACCATCAATGCATTTGAAATGATTTCCTCTGCGTGAATTACAAATGAAATCAGCCAGCCACTCCACATAAACTCTCAGCTTTTTTAAGCTGCAGGATGAGGCAGTTCGGAAAAAGCAATCAGGTAACAGGCACTTAAACAAAGGCCCTCCTTCACATTTGATGCGGCAAAACCACGGCATATCCTTGGGGGGGGGGGGGTATTATGATGTAAAGTGTAACACGCTTTACATTTTGTATCTTATAGTACAGAGCTCAGGGAATACGCGCAGTTGCAATTCATTTACACGAAAACAAGTTTGAGTCTAACCTCCCGTGTGAGTTTCAATCTTGTGTCATATCTTGAGTCTGAGTTTTGAATTTTGATTTGACTTACCGTTCCTTTTTCATCTAATTTTGTGTGTAGGTTTGTGTCTGAGCTTGATTTTGGTTTGAGCCTAGCCTTCAGCGTGAGTTTCAATCTTGTGGCATATCTTGAGTTTGAGTTTTGATTTTTGACGTGACTCACCGTTTCATTTTCATCTACTTTTGCGTTAAGATTTGTGTCTGAGCTCGAGTTTGGTTTGAGTCTAGCCTACAGCATGATTCTCAATCTTATGTAGTAGGTTGAGTTTGAATTTTGATTTCGGACGCAACTCATCGTTTCATTTTCATCTCCTTTTGTGTTTAGGTTTGTGTCTGAGCTTGAGTTCGGTTCGATTCTAACCTTCATTGTGAGTTTCAATCTTGTGTCATATCTTGAGTCTGACTTTTGAATTTTAACTTGACTCACCGTTCCCTTTTCATCTACTTTTGTGTTTAGGTTTGTGTCTGAGCTTGAGTTTAGATTGAGTTCCAATCTTGTATAGCATCTCATATTTGAGTATTGATTTCGGACGAGACTTACCGTTGCTTGTTCGTCACTTTTTTTTCGCCTTGGTGATTTATGGTGTTGTAGAATCCAAAGGATCCCACAGGTCTGCTTCGAGGGTATCCCTTATGAAGTATCCGCCTGTACATATCATCATCCTCACCACCCCACCCCCAGTACATGTTGGAGAAGCCGTTCACGTGGTGCATCTGTGACTTCGTCAGGCCGGTGACTCCACCGAAAAGATCCGGGTAGAGAATACTAGTTTAGAGATTGAAGAGAGGTGAAGTGAGACGGGTATGAGCATAATTATATCAGAGATCTTGAGTTCATTTATGGATTCTATGAGCTATTAAAGGCCGGTTGTACTAGTTTGGCCAGGAGGGATTAGACCACACAGTGTGGTCAATGGCAGGTGGCTTTCTCATCAACTCGGTTCTCAATTAACATAAGAAAAAGATGATCATTGGGGACAATTGATCACCGATTAGGCACTGTTTTCTATATAGAAGGAGCAAGTATAGCTACAAGTAGGACAGTGGAGATTTAAAGGCCAAAGGAGACGAAACAGACAGTTGCTTACTTAAAAGCACACACATGCTTTCTTAGCAGTCAGGTTAAACAAACCACAGATGGACGGGAGATGGACCGGCGGGTTTAAAGAGAAGGTTGAGTTCTGGGAAGAGGTAACAAATAATTTGTGAGCGTTATCATTGTTATTATGCAAGGGTGGAAGAACATCAGATTAAACATGTTCCCTGAAAAGCATGGCTCTTCAAATGCCTTCATATTCTAAATATGACATGAAACATCGAAAAAATCCGGGTAGAATCTTTTCGTCATGTGTTCGTGTAGTCCCATATACATCATTCTGTGTACAGTGCTTGTAAATTTGCCAAGATTTGGCCAAATTTTTATTCATTTTGATGATTCCAGAACCTTGCAATACACACGAATACTTATATGCTAGATGATCAACCTTTTCTGATAGATTCCACACCGTTTCTTTTACAATGCAATTACACGACCAGAACTTAACTTTATCTTTAAGCAGTTAAACTGGGTATCACTCGTCTCGGCTCATCGTAAGACTCAAGATAGAACAATTTGGAGAACCAAACATCAACAAGGGTCATAAATAGTCAGCCGTCACTCAAAGTACCACTACGACGGCGACTTAAGATAGTTAGTTTGAATACATTAATTAAAATAAACTTTGCATTACTTTCAAACATTACATTCAATTATAAGAAAGAAAAAGTTGTTTACACTTTTCCTTTTCTGTAGTCCTGATAGTTACATGTAATGTGATTTACCAATCTAGTCCTTTTGCAAAAGCATCTGGGATCTTTTCATTTAATCTTTTGGACAGGAGAGAAATAGCGAAATGAGGCGTGCCTACCTGTTTGCACATGGTGAAGATATTATGCATACTATAAACAATGAATAGTTCCTCTCCCATTATCTTCGGGTAACCATGGCAGGAAACACATACAGAATACAACATTCCGCAAGTAACACTTAAGGGCTCTGCACACCAAACACAACAAACGACACGACACCACGACTTTTCTAAAGATTCTAAAAATTCTATCACGACCTTCTCTTCATCAAAAAACGACATCGCCATCCCACCATACACGACATTGTAGCAAATGTCGTGTAGGTGTGAACGTTTTTTTTTTTTGTCGTTTTCCGTCTAGCAAGTCGTATTGCCATGTCGTTTCGTCGTGTTTGGTGTACAGAGCCCTTGACACTAATCCTGACCTTACCATAAACAATATTTAACCCTGACCCTAACCCATTTAATTGAACACAATCGCAACTACTTTGGAAAAATCAACCTACGGCAATTTCAATAGACTTCAAAAAAGATATTATAAAAAATATTTAAAAAATCAAAAAATCAATAAAAATCAATTTTTGAAACGTGCGAGCATTACAAAGACGTATAATCTGAGCATGATTTCTGAGGGATATACAATAGGGTACTGAACCCCCCCCCCCCCCCCCCCCCCCCTTCTTGGGTTGATTTTTCGGAAATAGTTGCGATCGAGTTACTGATACTCATGCAATTATGCCCATAGTATATGATTGAAGTACAGAGTCCATAACTACTGCATCATATGCAACACAGAAAACATCATCCATGCACAGCATTATGCAGTGCAACACACAGTCAGACACATCTTCGGAAAACCAGGTGCAGGCAAATACTTGGGGGAAAGACGAATATTAAAGGTACTATGGCCCATTTGCAGCCAAAATATGAAAGGTTAATTTCAAACAGCATTTGAAAGATAATATTTTGTTAGAACTTCCCTCAAAACAAAGGGGCTTGAAAATATCTTTCTGTGGGAAAATAACGACCGTCAGTTGTCGAATCGAATTAAGCGATCGCGGTCGTTTAGTTGAATAGTCTAATTTTCAGATGGTTTTACCGAATGGTCGTACGGTTTGTGCTGCGCAAAGATTCAATCAGTTTAATTTTGGTCATTACAAGAAGTGGGTTATTGATGTAGACAAATGCTTATGTACCATTTACAGATCATTTTATGTATGTTATTACCAAAGAAAAAAAGAAGTCTGTCTTTCACTCAATAGTGTCTGACAGTGAAGTTTAGAAAATAAACGGGTTTCCTTGCATAATTTGAATACTAGGACACTGCTTACTACACTCTTATTTCCACGGAGTCAAATTTCACTCTAAATGGCGTCAGCTGGGAGTCAACTCTATTCTTAGTTAAAGTGACACGGATTCCGAATCAATTTGACTCGGATTGTGTGGCATCAGCTGAGAATTGACTCAATTCAGAGTCAAGATGACTCCTTTTCCGTGTCACTTTAACTAGGAAGAGAGTTGACTCCCAGCTGACGCCATTCAGAGTGAAATTTGACTCCGTGGAAATAAGAGTGTATGTTTAAATGTCACAGATAGGACATACGTGACATATTCATAGTTTCTGCAAAGTTCTACAGAATTTGATGTCGCCTGCAAAAGGGATACACTACATTTAAGGCACAGCAAATACAGTGCCCTCATCGTTTATTTCGTGGCAGTGGGTACGAAAGGCATAGGGTACATAATCTAAAGTGAACCTGCAGCTGTTGATTCAATATATCTTTAAGAAAGTGCTGTGGATACACCTATATGTTTGCCATTTGTAAGGCATCTTTACATAACTAATCCTTTATGGGTTTCTAAGATAATTTGACCCACAGCATTATTTAAATTAAAAAATACATATCGACAACAGGTTGATATTGGAAAATTTTCCCCATGTAATTTGTTAACATTGCCTAGCACTGAACAATGAGGGCTCTATATTCACTGTGCATTGTTCGCTGTTTTCCAAGTATTTGCATGTTCTCGGTTTTCCTGAAGCCTCGGTCACAAATGCCATTACGAACTGCTACGAACGCCGTACGAACGATTGAAATAGACAATTGAAACAGACAATGGAAATTCGGGAAGACAATGGAAAAACAGGGAGATTCGTACGAAATTATCGTTCGTACGAACCTTTGTGATCGTAGCTTTAAGGTCTGTCTGACTGACTTACGTGTATCCCCAGATGTCGTCGCCAGATATGAAATGTCGTGGCATGAAGTCGCAACCGTAGTAGTTGTTGACGTTGAGGGCTAAGTGGTCGACGTCGTGGAAAACGAAGCAGTCGTATCGGGTGAGCTTCAGGGCTTCGAGGTAACCGACGTTGAGTAGCATCGCCCGGTTGAAACTCATGTTATTATTCTAAAGAGGGAGACATACTCGCGTCTGTTTGGAGCCAAATGTGTGTTCACTCATACAGAGTGAACACACTTCTGGCTCTGATGAGATTAGATTTCAGTTTTAAGTATAGTTTGATTTCCATATTTCACATCACCATCACTAAATGAAATGGGATCGTACATCATAATGTAGGATCCAAATACAATACCCCCAAGGACAACTACCCCCGGACAACTAACCCCCGGACAAATACCCCCAGATAACTACCCCCTACGACAACCATCCTCTAGGACAACTACCCCCCGGACAACTGTCCTAGGGTAGTTGTCTGGGGGTAGTTTTCCGGGGGGTAGTTGTCCGGGGAAGTTGTCCGGGGGTAGCTGTCCTAGGGGGTAGTTGTCCGGGGGAAGTTGTCCGGGGTAGTTATCCTAGGGGTAAGTTGTCCTAGGAGGTAGTTGTCTGGGGGGTAGTTGTCTGGGGGTAGTCGTCCTGGAGGGTAGTCGTCCTAGATGGTGGTTGCCCTAAAGAGAAGTTGTCCTATAGGGGGTAGTTGTCTTAGGGGGTAGTTGACTAGGGGTGGTTATCCGGGGAGTGGATGTCCAGGGGGTAGGTGTCCGGATACGTATATCATTATTATATTTTTCTCCACCTAAGCCATAACCTTGGTGGATTACCTGTTCAACAACGAAGATGGAGAATTCTAGTTGTTGTGTCTTCAGGAGTGGGATCATGTGGCGAAGAAAAATGGCAAGATGGCCGATTCGATCTCGAAATGGCACCACAACTGCAACCTAATGAATGAGGTATATAAAGGGTATGGTCAATTGTAAAGTAATTAATAAATTAATTAATTAATGAAGTAATAAATAACTAGATGAATATATAACGTAACGAATGCATACATGAATAAATGAACATATAAGCAAAAATATTTAATTTATTTATTTATAAAAAGATTTAAAAATGATTAAATAAATTTAAAAAAATGAATGAATGGATAAATATATAAATGAAAGAAGACCAACAAAAAATAGGAACAAAAAATATACAAATGTAAAAGGTAAAATAAAAGAGGGTATAAGAACACGACACAAACACTTTCAAAAAAATAAACTTAAGGGCGATGTCGACACCATATCAATCATGTTAGGATTATATAAAATGCCATTTGTATGTTCTTACTCCTTCAATATGCTAATTACACACACAAGGATAATGAAATAACCATCGGTTGATGTTTTTTCAAAATTTATTTCGAACGTGTTACAGAAAAGTCATCGAGAGCAGGGCTGAAGCATAGCTAGTATAGAGTATAAAGATAGTTATGTCAACGGAAGTTGAGTTTGCTCAGAGTTTGAATTTATAGAGCAGCGACATCCCATAGAGACTGTACTTGGAGGAGGAGGGGCTATTTTCAGCTCCATGAATAACCTCGTCTCTTGGAATCAAGAATGGCATTATCTCTATGTGAAGTGATATGATTTAACGCCCTTCTGGCTCCAAACAGACCTTTGAGTGTGTGCGGGCACGCGTGTCCCAACCATGTCTGTCAGTACGCTATGGTCTTACCTTCCATTTGGGTGAGCATCCCATAGGTTTCCAGTGACCTCCTGGTAGATAGATGTACCCATCCACGTCTATCATCAGGCCTAGTTCGTGGAATACCTCATCCACCGTCTGGTTCCTCTCCTCCAAGATGGCCGTCTTGTTCACCTCCTCCAGAATCTTGTTGCTGAGACGAGAAAGCCTACCGATGGTTGACATGTTATCGCCAAAGGTCTGCCAGCATAACTCGTCCAAAGTGATATAGGAAACGTCGGTACGCAGTCGGGCCGCTGGAAAGAAACACGGTACCGAGAAAACATGGGTGACTGAATACTCTGGCGATATAGGACACATAGGTGATCCCAGGACTACTGTAACCCCCGACATCACCGGAGTTTCTTATGTTAAGAAGCTTGATAGAATCTGGCGCTGACGGTTGAAGGTTAGAGGAAGAAGAACTGGTTGAAAGAGAGGGGAGGGGCATTGGGTTGAACTGATTGAGGAGGCAAAGGTCAGAGTTTCCCAGGAGTACTTCATGCTCGCGTGGTGATAGACGGGGCGCCGGTGAACTTGTATGGAGGGATATTATCAGGTGGGTCACTTGGGAAGGGCCACTATAACATTACAGGAAAAATATATAAATCAGTAGTATGAATATGTGATTAGGACCATGAGATATTAGGATGGAATACTATAAATTTGGGCCCTGAAATAGTTGGTGCCACGAGATATTGAATGTACAGTTGAGTATTAGTGAAACTGTCTGAACGCATTTGGGAAAGCTTGAGTATGTAGTTCATAAAGCCGGCCGCTTGGTTGCTTACTTACAAGCATTTATGCTTTCCTAGCAGTCAGGTAAAATAACAACCACCACCACCAATAAGAATTGATGTAAATTGTAAGGTTTTTGGAATGATCAGAATCAACTGCTGAATACTAAATCTGTACGCGCTAAATTCTCACGAGTGAACATACTGAACATCTTCATTACACAAAAACACAATGGTCAGTGAGAAGGGGTTGGTTTTGTTGATTTAAATCGACGAACAAACCACTTATTAGTATTCTTCAAGTTCAAGCGTGATTCTCCATCCAGTGTCAAAATCACGGAAGCCTAAAAAGAATATATTGATGAGCTTTTGTTTGACTTTCAACCAATCATCTTGATTCAGCTAAATCCTCATGTTTGTATTTTACAGAACATTATGGTGGCTGTTTTTCTTTTTATTACGGAAGGGAACAAAAGGAAAATCGAGCAGGCCAGTCCCTCAGATTCATAGTATATTTTGTGTCGTATTGCCTTAATGTAATACTAGGTGAGCTACTTAGTGGTGCTTACATTACTGATAACAGAATGACTTTAGCATGGGCTCTTAGCCATTTTTTCTTTCTTGAAAATCAATACAAGAATTTTTCCGTGAATCTATTTAGGTATTGCTAAAAGAAGAGGAGGGGGGGGGGGAACGCGCGACGCATATTACAGTTTTAGATTAGGCCCTGCTAAGGATCCTCTTAGACCGCAGGCATACCATGCGGACATCCGCGGCTATCTTGAAATTTCCTTCAAGTCATCGTTGCTAAAAAGGATTGTTTTGAACTACTTAAAGGGATAGTTGAGTTCTGTTTTCAGACCGCAAATGCCTTCAAAGTGCATGGTTATTGCTCTAATTCTGATCTATGACATTTCTGGTGGCCTTTTAGGACCTAAAAAAGCTATGAAAGTAATTTTAGATCCCCAAATGTGTAAAATTTAGCCAATAAGATCAAACCAATTCAGCTCCACTTTCAAAAAAATATGGTGACCGTTAATTAATTAATTGATGAAAAAATAGCAATACATAAGCCGGCTGGTTGTGCGTAATATAACCAACACGAAAATGCCAACAAAAAAGGCCAACATCGGCATTGGCTGAAATACGACGTACCAGGCGCTATTTCGTTTTTCAACGCTTTTTCAAATTATCTAATATTTGTGGTGGTACACAAGTATTAGAAATCGTTATATTTATGGATATTTCAGCCGTCTCTGAACCGATTTTGATCAAACAAAGATGATTTTGTCATTTAAATTGTATGTTCTTGTAAATTTGACACACAGTTTATCATTATCTGACAAAAAAAATATTTTGTGTAGCGCACTCCGCAACAGAACTCAACTATCCCTTTAAACCGAGGGCGTTTACAGAGATTAGGAAGCGATCTATTACTAGGGTTGATGATCGATGATAGATTCATGTCTGAAATTAATATACGACCAGGGTCCATATTTTCATTGTAAAAGTTTCTTTGATTTTTATCAGGTTCTTTGATTTTTGGGGGTTACGTGGTCTAGCGGAAAGTACGTTAATATAGCAAGGGGCGTCGCAAGACAGGTGCGTGTGTGTGTGTGTGTGTGTGTAGGGGGTCGGGGGTTGGATCAAAATTTACCAACGAGTTAGGAAGTTAAGGAAAATTTTCCAAGTAAGCATGCAAAAAGGTCATTAAATTGTAAATTAAATTAAATTTTTTCGACATGGAAATAAAGATTTAAAATTTACCGACCCGACAAAATTCCTAATCAAAGATTTTCAACGGATTATTTGCATTGAGCTATAGAGGGGGGGGGGGTGTTACACCTCACTCCAACCCCTTAACTGACTATGGATTTACGTATCCAACTCATTGATCTCTATTATTTCGAGTTCGAAATGGCCAAGCGGCAAAGCATTCAATGGTATTTTTTCAATAACATCGCAAAGAGTTTTAAGAAATCAACTTCAAATCAATTTGTCATAACCGTGTTGTATTGCCTTAGAAATCACGTACAGGGGAGTGTTTCACAAAGACTAAGATTAAACTTAACTATGGCAGGCCGTTCATGCCACTGTTTGCTCTTACCATTATAATCTTTAGATAATATTTTTTCCTTCAATAATGAATTTTCAAAAAGTCTAAATTCTTAGATTTGTGACCATGATGTGTACGTCCCTTGAGAGACCAATGCCAGTGAATGGTGAGAGCAAACAGTGGCATGAACGGCCTGCCATAGTTACGTCCAACTTAAAGTCGATCTTAGTATTTGTGAAACACTCCCCCCCCCCCCTGTTACACCCTCAAATGTAATAACTCCCTCAAATGTAATAACGCCCACAAATGTAATAACACTTTACCCACAAATGTAACAACACCCACAAATGTAATAACACTTTACCCACAAATGTAACAATTTCACCCACAAATGTAATAACCACTTTACCCACAAATGTAATAATTTTTAATCACCCACAAATGTAATAATGACTTTACCCACAAATGTAATAATTTTTAATCACCCACAAATGTAATAATGACTTTACCCACAAATGTAATAAATTTGAAGGGATATTTTGTCGAATTTAAAACTAAAACCCTGTAATAAAGCTGGGTATAGCGCGCAGTCTTTGCTCCAGACCCGGTTATTTAAAAAAAAAAAAAAAGTCTTCAAAACTAAGACCCCACCATCTTCCAAACTAAGACCCGGTAATAAAGCATGGGTTTAGAGCGTAGTTTTACTTCCAGACCCGGTTATTTCAAAACTTTTTAAAAATCTTCAAAACTAAGACCCCATCATCTTATTCCTGTGGAAGAACATATATAAGTATTGAGCGTAGTCTTTCCTCCAGACCCGGTTTTTCAAAAGTTAAAAAACAAACAAAAAACAAAACAAAACAAAACAAAAAAACCTTTTAAACTAAGACCCCTCTATCTTCCAAATTAAGACCCGGTAATAAAGCATGGGATTAGAACGTAGTCTTTACTTCAGACTCGGTTATTTAAAAAAAAAAATCTTCAAACTAAGACCTCACCTTCTCATTCCTGTGGAATAACATGGGTATAGAGCGTAGTCTTTCTTCCAGACCCGGTTATTTCAAATGAAATAGAAATTTAAACAAATCTTCGAAACTAAGACCCACCATCTTATTCCTCTTTTTTTCATTTAAAAATAAATTACATTATTACATATGTGGATACAACACGTCACAAATAAATGATTGGTTGGCGGTCACACGAACTGACGAATCAGTCAAAATGGTCCATTATATATAACACACAGAGGAGGGACCGATTCGATGGTTCGTTGACCGTTGATCGGAGAGACAAAAATCATATAAATAAATACAGTACGGACTACGTCCAACTTTCTATCTCTCCCGCCCCCTCCCCCCCCCCCCCTTTTTTTGCTCTTTCTCTCTATCTTTCCCTCTCCCTGTCTGTCTCTCTGTCTATCTGGCAATGTCGTTTTCCATCTTCAGCTTTTTTTTATAATGTTTTCTATTCCTCCGTTTGCTTCTTCGCCGGCAGCATATCTTCCTTGAGATTAATTATTATAACATAATTATCCCTGATGATTTACACATTATACCTTATATTTATTATGTACTATGACCCTGTTTTTTCTTGGGGGGGGGGGGGTGATAATCGGTTAACAAGCAAATAACAACGCATACCGTCATATAACAAATCATAAATAGCTGTATAACGAGATCGCGCGAAACATATTTGCATGTTTTGGATGAACGATTGCAGAACCCTTTGACTGATAAAATATCTATATACTCTCTCAATCAATGTGAGTAAATTGCAGAGGTTATGGTTTTATAGTATTAAATGCAATGATGGATACATAGATTTTGTAAGATAGAAAGTATTTTATTCCAAACGAATGAAGAGGTTGTTTCATTAATATACAGACGGTAACAGAACCAAAATAATTATTACGTATAAAAAGGTGGAGTAACTCACATGTCTTTTACAAGCAAACAAGGTTATAATTTGGGCAATATTGAGCCTGATAACATCAACTGAACTTGATATAAAACGCAAACAACCTAACACGTGACAATTCTTCTAAGCTAGGAAAAACAAGAGAACAAGATGCCGAAATACTAAATGTACCTGGCTTTCTGTAACTTAGTATTCGTCCATATAAAACTACTTAACACGTACAACTCCAAAAGTTTTTCAGTAATACTTTTCAGATGCTTTAAGAGTAGACGGAGTTGAAATGAAGTATGACTGATCAAAAGGAAATAATTATTTTAATTATACAATGAGATAAAGAATATTAACAACCTTTACCTGATCTGGTATGTTTGGTACATTAAGTTTTTTTTCCTGGGATCTAATCGTTCTTTTTTTTTACACGCTGCAAAGCCTTGTAAGCCTTTCCTCGAACAGCTTGTACATTCTTTTCCCAACCATGGATAGTATAGTTTGTTTTTTGACGGGAGATATAATTTTGTTCTGGTTTCCTACTAAAGAAAATCTCGAAAGGAGATTTCCATCCAAGGACCTTTTTCGGGTCCTCGTTTAGGAGTTTTGTATAAGAGGGAAGCTCTTTAACCCAGTTGATACCCTTTTGTTTGTTTACAATAGAATGTTTACATGATTAAGAAATCGTCGACGGTCAACGAACCATCGAATCGGTCCCTCCTCTGTGTGTTATATATATGGACCATTTTGACTGATTCGTCAGTTCGTGTGACCGCCGACCAATCATTTATTTGTGACGTGTTGTATCCACATATGTAATAATGTAATTTATTTTTTAAATGAAAAAAAAGAGGAATAAGATGATGGGCTTAGTTTCGAAGATTTGTTTAAATTTATATTTCCTTTGAAATAACCGGGTCTGGAGGAAAGACTACGCTCTATACCCATGTTATTCCACAGGAATGAGATGGTGAGGTCTTAGTTTGATGATTTTTTTTTTAAATAACCGAGTCTGAAGTAAAGACTACGTTCTAATCCCATGCTTTATTACCGGGTCTTAATTTGGAAGATAGAGGGGTCTTAGTTTAAAAGGTTTTGTTGTTATTTTGTTTTGTTTTGTTTTTTGTTTGTTTTTTAACTTTTGAAAAACCGGGTCTGGAGAAAAGACTACGCTCAATACTTATATATGTTCTTCCACAGGAATAAGATGATGGGGTCTTAGTTTTGAAGATTTTTAAAAAGTTTTGAAATAACCGGGTCTGGAAGAAAAACTACGCTCTAAACCCATGCTTTATTACCGGGTCTTAGTTTGGAAGATGGTGTGGTCTTAGTTTTGAAGATTTTTAATTTTTTTTGAAATAACCGGGTCTGGAGCAAAGACTGCGCGCTATACCCATGCTTTATTACAGGGTTTTAGTTTTAAATTCGACAAAATATCCCTTCAAATTTATTACATTTGTGGGTAAAGTCATTATTACATTTGTGGGTGATTCAAAATATCACTTAAAATTTATTACATTTGTGGGTAAAGTCATTATTACATTTGTGGGTGAAATTATTACATTTGTGGGTAAAGTGTTATTACATTTGTGGGTGTTGTTACATTTGTGGGTAAAGTGTTATTACATTTGTGGGCGTTATTACATTTGTGGGAGTTATTACATTTGAGGGTGTAACACCCCCCCCCCCCCCCCCCGATTCAGTAATAATGCCATCGTACTCATTGTCATGTTCGCAGAAGGTTCGCAAAAGGTGATGCACAAAGGATATCAAATTTTAACAGTTTACGTTATTCTACATTGTCTATAAAAGTAAACAAGAATTAATAACTACATTCTATATCATGAAGTAAAAGGGAAAGATAATTCGTAGTTATGACACGACGTTATAACTGATATTTACACATGGGGCAAAACCATGGCCACGATCTCTTTAGCTATAAACCCATGCTTGGCCCTTCTCCAGGCTATCTAAGCCACGCATGTATACAATTATCTGTCTCCATGTTCCGAAGCGGTGGATTAAGGGGAAGGGGCCTCGTGGGGTACCCGCCCCTCCCCCTCTTTTCAAAACCAAATCTGCCATAATATGTTAACACATCAAACAGTGCAAAGCTGCTTTACTAATGAAAATATTGTCTAGTGCCCCGCCATTTTGTTGCTGTTGTTGTTGAATACTTGCTTCTTAATTTATTTACTTCAATCTTTGCAATTTGATTAATGTATGTACAATGATTGTATTATTGAACGGGGAAAATATTGACTAACTTTTGCTAATTGTTTGCTCCATGCATTTACCAAAATAATGTAGAGTCATGCTAAAAATATATAATGTATATGAAAGGTTGGTAATAACTGAAATGAATGAATGTCATTGTATGAATGTATGAATGAATGAATGAATGTATGAATGAAAGAATGAATGTATGAACGAATGAATGAATGAACGAATGAATGAATGAACGAATGAATGAATGAATGAATGAATGAACGAATGAATGAATGAACGAACGAATGGATGAACGAATGAATGAATGAACGAACGAATGTATGAATGAATGAATGAATGAATGAATGAACGAATGAATGAATGAATGCATGAATTTACTAATGTATTTATGAATGTACGTTATAATTCAAATTTCATTTCCAGAAAACAGAACCTTCGTAGAAATGACTTACCAGAGGTATTTCTGATGACTGGTGGGTGGCTGCAAGTAAACATTGGAGAAGCTGTCAAGGAGAGGCAGAAAAAGGAATAAAACAAAAATAATTTGATTAATCAATGATTTCCTTACATCACCAACAATGTTCTTGCCTTCCAATAATGTACATCCAAATACGAATATATTATTGATTATAGAATTGTTGAGTCAGAAACAACTGAATGTAAAACAAAAGGCCCAGTTCTTGTAAAGAGTTGCGATTGATCGTAACTGAACTTGAAATTGATATTGACCGCAACTCTGCAAATTTGAGCTTGATAGTAGGGCTTGCGGTCGATTTTGTCCAAGCGCAACATTTTATAAAACGGGAGCAGATATGAATTTCTCATGAAAGAGTACCGGGCTAGCTAGAAAAAAAAAGGGTGAAAAGCATGGGAGGGAGCTAGGCCGGCGTGGGTTCGCGTATTAAACTCGTACGACATCGTACTACTTCATATACTATCTCGTACTACCTCAGATATTCATAAGTCAGGTACACAGGCGGCTCCAACAGGGAAATGGTGTTCACCTTTATTTAAATGCGGATTCCTAAGTAAAACACAATTCTAAATAAAAATCGGTGCCAAAAGTGCCACAATGTTTTAGGGGCCCACCAGTGTTTAATGTATTTCAGAACACTTTTGGTGTAGAAAACCAACGATGAGCAATATACTGAAATGTGGTATAGGTTAAGACCCAGGGAACACCACAAGGGCCCTTAAGTTGCTCCAAAAGGGCCCCAAAGACCAGCAACTCTAAACAGTCAAGGGGACTGCTTTAAACTATTTTCTGGGGTAATAAGTTGACCGTATATCTTTATTTCCGTATACAAATACAGTGATACATTGTGTCAATGAGGCTTTGATATAGGGAAATATATGTCTCAGGTACCCAAATGTAGCATAAGTGATTCAAAAGCATCAAACTAAGATTAAATTAAATATTGTCTTTCTACATACATTTTTAAGTGTTTTATACTAAATGTTAATTGTTAATTCAACCAATATGACATCATTTTCTTTGTGGGCACATCAGGGGCCAAGGGATACCTGAAGCTATTCATCGCGGCCAAATAGGAAATGCGTGATAAGGCGTGTATTTTACTGACTAGAATATACATGTATCTAAACACATGCTATGTCATGTGTTAAACCGAACGATTATAGTTGTGGATAACAAATATTTCACCGCGGGCACCTACACCTTCGATCACATTGCTTAAGGTTCTTTTTCTTGAATAAATTGTAAATATGGGCCCATCGAAGGGCTGGCTGTCTTGCTTT
Source organism: Strongylocentrotus droebachiensis (assembly GCA_035222895.1). Lineage (NCBI taxonomy): Eukaryota > Metazoa > Echinodermata > Echinoidea > Camarodonta > Strongylocentrotidae > Strongylocentrotus > Strongylocentrotus droebachiensis. Next base: position 600,187 of record JAVYIG010000059.1, read on the forward strand.
AATGATGTAGTGATCATTAACAATATTACATGTTGTATTGGTCACATTGTAAAGAGGTACGTATAAACGGTTCTAGGACAATAACCTCCCGGACAATCAACATCCCCCCCCCCCCCGGCCAATTACCAGCGGGACAATTACACCTATGGATACAAAATTCAAACAAAATTACCCCCCGAGGACAACCTTCTTATTTTCAGGGTGGACTTCCCCTTTAATGAACAGGGCAGGGGCGGCGATCCCGGGGGGGACGGGGGGGGGGGGACACGTCCCCCCCTCAATTTTTTTAGGGGGGGGATCGTCCCCCCGGAAAATTTGAAAAAGTGCAAACAAAATTGTATAGCATATACTGAATAATGACTGCAATACATTTTTAGGCTCCGGAGGGCCCAAGAGTGCAGCGTTTAGACTAATAAAATTGCAAAAAAAATTCTCGCTCGGTCGCTACGCTCCCTCGCATAACATTCTTGTAAAAAATCTCGCATTTCGTCCCCCCCGGTCATGAACAGAAATCGCCGCCCCTGGAACAGGGGGTAGTTTTCAGGGGCGGGGCTAGTTGTCCTCGGCTGGTGGTTGTCCCGGGGGGGTAATTTTACGGGGGGTAATTGTCCTAATGCGTATGTATGCCCTTATTTTCCACAAGTTCTTTAGGCACCAGATACTAAATCAATGAAGCAGAAGTTGTTTTAGACTTGTAAAGATTTATGGAGTGCTGTCATATGACAATATTTTTTTTTGATTGTTTAATGGAAACTGAAAAATACTGCTATCGATTGAATGGAACTTTTACCGGCTAAGTGGTGCAATGTATTTGTTTGCTTATGGATAACAAGCCATATTTCGAAATACGACAGAGAAATAGCTAAAAGACTTGGACCAAATGTTCATGCAACGTGTATGTGTAGTCCCATATACCCAATTCTGTGTACAGTGCACGTGACTTCCATTCAAGTTTATTCGATTTCTTATCAATTTTAGGATTATAAAAGCTCACAATATACACCGATTGTACCACATAACCAACCTCTCAACAACAACAAAATATCCAGAATGTAATCAAGTGACCAGAATTGAACTTTATATTTAATGAATGGAAACTGAAAATAAGCATTTTCAATCAAGGGTTATGTAAATATAATTCATACAGTGCGACCCAGAAAAAACGAAACCGAGAATTATCGATGTTTTATCATAACTTAATCATAATTATAATTAACAACTGACACATATTTGTAAAGCTTAGATCCTCCTCTTTCATTTAATGCAACTTATAGGATGCATATTTCACGCATGAGTGATTAGAAACAATTTGAAAGAAGGAAACCAAAAAGTCATTTGGCGGGCGGTATCTGAATTTCGAAGAAAATTCACATTTCTAGAAAGTTCATTTCTCTGTTCTGCCATATGACACCTTAATCAGGAAAAATGAGCAAGGAATAACAAAGTTCTGTTTGTTGTAATCACTCATGCGTGAAGTATGCATCATATAAGTTGCATCAAATGAAAGAGGAGGATCTAAGCTTTACAAATATGTGTCATTTATTAATTATAATTGTGATTAAGTTATGATAAAACATCGATAATTCTCGGTTTCGTTTTTTCTGGGTCGCACTGTTTAATGATGTACGTCTTGTCAAAACAAGGTTTTGAAATCATTGAACTCAAAGTTATGGTGTTTTTATGAGACATTGTGGTATCATTTCTGGGTTAATGAACGGAAACTGAAAATAATTATTTTCATTTGAAGTTTTGAATAAAGTGTTTACTGGGAGAAGGGCTACATCTGGAAATCGTCTAATGATTGTTTTTGATGAATAACTCTTAAAAAGGAAGCCCTATTTAACAAATCATAGTGAAATCCTTATAATTAATGTTAATAATTATCTTTTGTCAAATCACATGAAATGCTTTAAATTAAAATAAGTTGCATTTACCATGACAAAAAAGACATTCTTCTAATTTTGTTAATACTAATAATGAAGTTTTAAACAAAATCTGCTTTTATTGAAACCAACTATTTAAAGGGTGGAGTACGCCTTTAATAAACAGGGGTAATTTTGGGGTGTAATTTTCCTAGGGGGTAATTTTCAGGGATGGGGGTAATTCTCCTTGGCGTGTAAAAACACCATCCTGGTGCATGTAAAAGATTTTGCAGGACAGTCCCACGCATTGCTTAATATGTATGCTCCGAAAGACCGAATTATAAACATTTAAACGATTAGGTACTTATAAACTAGATAAATAGGCTTATAGTTGCCTGTAGTCAGTGGCCATCTGGTCCTAGTGATATTATTTGATTTTTGTTTCCGTTAAGGTCATAGAAAGTATGTGGGACAAGACAGACACCTATTTTTGCCCCTTTTAAGAGTAGATTTCGTGCCCATTATTTTCTCGGTTAAATCATCAATACCTTGTAATTTCACGCTTTTTATGTCACTGTAAACTAAAGCAGTTCTCAATTTTTGCCTAAGGACACATTTTCTAATGCTAAAATCAACACCTTTATCCTACTGTACTGCATACATAGTATCCTGAAATGTAATATTTATTTTTTTATCAATTTTCTGTTAATACCAAAAGCGAATTTCCAGAGGAGGAAATACTTGTAGTTGAGAAGGAAATACGATATGCACAAATCCAAATGCAAGGTAGTGTGGTTTATTTGCAAACAAAAATGATGCTCATAATATTCAACATATCACCAAATGTGAGTTATAGGCCCCGAAGTTAGTTAAGCTTATAATAGTCTTTGAAAATAGTTTTTAAAAAGAGAAAAATCTCTTTTGGCCATATTGAAAAATCAACAACTTCTAACCTTTCTTCACCGTTTTTGTGGGCCCCACTTCTTTTTAGATAGGCCTGCACGACTCTTTTTGCACATTTCTCAATTAAATGAAATATATATAAAAGTTGCCAGTGTGAAAAGGAAAACCTGATCCTTTATTTAGCCCCGTAAAATCACTGCCATATCTGTCTTGTTATTTTATTCTAAGTCCTTACTGGTAGGATGACAGCTGTCTAATGAGCCCACTGAATAGGGACTTTTAAATTTGCGTGGACTGATACTTGTGACGTCCATTCAAGGCAGTGCATTAAAATGACGTCGACCGTAGCAATCCACATTGTCTTCGTGCAAATCTAAAAGTCCCTGAAAGACGTCACACGTATCAGTCCACGCAAATCTAAAAGTCCCTGATGAAAGAAAACTGGCCCTGTTGTCAATTTGAATAAGTAAAATAGGATTTTGCCCCGTCAAATTGCCGTCTTAGGCTAAATATATAAAAAAAAAAAAAAAAAAACATGTTTAGCGTCCTGTTTTTTGGAAAAATAGGAAGGAGGAGGCCCTTTTTTTTTTAAATCAGAAATAAATAGATCCATTTTAGCAGTGTTTTTCATGTTTTTTTTCTTTAAAAAAAAAAAAAAAAAGAAAAAAAAAAAGGAGGCGGCCTCCAAAAAGGAAGCGGGCGGGGACGCTAAACATGTTTATTTTTTGTAATGGCCTTACTTCTCTTGATAACGTTTCCATTTAATTGATAGGATGACAGCTGCACAAGAATTCCTCTGGATTAAAAAAAAACTAGCACTGTTGCCAATTTGGAGAAGAAAATCTTGGCCTTGTTTCATAAAACTTGATATCAATAACAAGTTACAAGCTACTGTTATAAGCTACAGAAATCATGGCATCTGATTGGCTGAGAGCAAATTTGTCATAGAAATTTAGCAGTTGTTATACACCGATTCGGTTTGGGGGTTTTATGTACCTGCCCGCCGGTGGCGGCGCTATAACTGGGGGGCTTCTCCGATCCAGCTGACAGTACAGAGAGCTCGAGAGCGGTTACTAACGTCAGTGCTTAATTTTCTTGTACGGAAGCGTTAAAGTGCCATTCTACTTGACGACATGACGAGATATTTCATCTTGTCAAGTCGACTTAATATCCATATCATGTCGACATGTAAAGATATTTAACCTACCATGTCGACTTATCAACTTTTATTAGTCGACATGGCGAAATAAATTATTTTGCCAAGTCGACTTCACACAAAATACATGTCGTCATGGCGACATATATTATCTTACCAAGTCGACTACCCAAAAAGTAATGTCGACATGGCAAAATAAATTATCTTGCCAAGTCGACTTCACAAAAAAGTTCATCTCGTAATAGCGACATAAATTATCTCACCAAGTCGACTTCCCAAAAAGTATATGTCGTCATGGCGAGATATGTAGTGTGACGACTATTTCATGCAGCGCGCGTATATGGCAAGCCCTTTGTGTAAAAACCAGATAAACTCAGTTTATCAACAGATAAACAGAGTTTATCAGATAAACAGAGTTTATCAGTTGATAAACTGAGTTTATCAGAAAGTCTCAGTTTATCAGTTGATAAACTGAGTTTATCATTGATAAACTTAGTTTTTCTTGATAAACTGAGTTTATCAACTGATACACTGAGTTTTTCTGATAAACTGTGTTTATCTGTTGATAAACTGAGTTTATCAGAAAAACTGAGTTTATCAACTGATAAACTGAGCTTTTTTACACAAAGGGCTTGCCATATACGCGCGCTGCATGAAATAGTCGTCACACTACATATCTCGCCATGACGAAATATACTTTTTGGGAAGTCGACTTGGTGAGATAATTTATTTCGCCATGTCGACATTACTTTTTGGGTAGTCGACTTGGTAAGATAATATATGTCGCCATGACGACATGTATTTTTTTAGAAGTCGACTTGGTAAGATAATACATGTCGCCATGACGACATGAACTTTTTGTGAAGTCGACTTGGCAAGATAATTTATTTCGCCATGTCGACATTACTGTTTGGGTAGTCGACTTGGTAAGATAATATATGTCGCCATGACGACATGTATTTTTTCAGAAGTCGACTTGGTAAGATAACTTATGTCGCCATGACGACATGAACTTTTTGTGAAGTCGACTTGGCAAGATAATTTATTTCGCCATGTCGACTAATAAAAGTTGATAAGTCGACATGGTAGGTTAAATATCTTTACATGTCGACATGATATGGATATTAAGTCGACTTGACAAGATGAAATATCTCGTCATGTCGTCAAGTAGAATGGCACTTTAACGCTTCCGTATTCTTGCATATATTTTCGCGCGCTGCGCTTTTGCATGCGCTGCAATGCAATGTAAGCTAGCTAGCTGCAGTCAGACGCCCCCAGTTATGGCGTCACCTTATGAGGGCGCACTTCCACCAGAAGTCGCCCGAATCGGTGTATAGATAACAAGTTTTATGAAACGGGCCCCTGGTCCATTATTGAGCCCTATAAAATGACTGTCTTACCTTTCCTGATATTGGATGAGTTCGACTGGTAGGATGAGATTTGACCAAGCTTCCCTCTCAAACCAGAATAATTTCCATCTGTGAAGAGTGACAATGCTGATTTCTTTCCGTGTCCGTGGCTAACTGTGTAATATAAACAGAGATTACATCATTACATCAGTTGGTACATGTCTACCAGGCGCGGATCCAGGATTTCTTAGGGGGGAGGCCCAAATTTGAAATCAATTTGAAATTTAGTGTGCTAAAATTTGGAAATCGTGCCGGCCGATATTTCGATCAGTGAGGGAGAGGGAGTGAGCACTAATTTTTCTTTTTCTTTTTTGCCCCGAAAATGTGAAAATCGCGACGGCCGATAGTGAGTGTTTTTCTTTTACTAAACACCCCACCCCCATCCCCACATTGTGCGACTGGTTTACTATGTTTTTCTCGACAAAAGTAGAGAGAAAGTGCATATTATTTTGTTATATTATACTTTTTGAAAGGTTACCCGAGTAACTCGCGGGCACCCCAATGTGGGAAAAGAAACGCACTTTTTTTTAATCTTCACTTTTTCATGCAAAAAAGCTTATTTGTTCTATGCACGCAAGTCAGTTTGAGCGGATGATACAACATTTTGTCCCCCTGGATCCACCCCCGCTCTGGACATACATATTCGGCTACAAAGGGAGCAGTGGCGTACATGTAGCTACGGAGGGGAAAGCACCCCCCCCCCCCCCCCATTCGAATGGCAACAAAAAAGGTGAGATGAAGGAAAAGTAAAAAGATCGTGAGATACTTTGCTGAAAAATGCTCTTCAAAGTACTATTATGTGAATGCACCTCTCACAGATAATGTACACAAATAACAACAACAACAAATGTCATGAGTCAAATATAACTGAGAGGCGATAATGTTTTATCGGGACATTTTAAACAAGTGAGATACATGTAGGACCTCAACTACACCAGCGAGACTGACACCAAACCGACAACTGACTGAACAAAAAGTACATTTCATTTCGATTGCCAAGAGCACGACAGGTTGGAATCGCTGAGGAGTCGGGATTAAGGTATGACTGGGGCCTTATCAACTCTTTGTGTAATCAGGTAATGAGTGAAATTAATATTTCCGGTTTTCACCAGGATACGGTCAATAATATAAGGCTCACACTCTCACACACGCTAACACGGTTATCGACTTCCAGGACAGTGCTGACCGGATATTTGCACTAGGGTGGGTTCATAATCATAGTCGGATCTTAATCGGAACACACCCTTGTTGCAATGGCGTAGCGTATACCCAACCATTAAGGGACACTGGCATTATGAATAGGGAGGGGGAGGGAGTGGGTGGGGCACCAGATCTAGTAGGTACTAGAGATGAAATGTGACTATATAATGCCACCGACCAGGGGTGTCCTATCATCATATCATTTCTTTTGTAATGTCCCCTTTCTCACTCCCCATTCTCTCTCTCTCTCTCTCTCTCTCTCTCGTTCACCTTATTTTATGTTTGCGTCGTTTAACGGTAGGGGTGGCGTGCCCTTAATATTTACACCAATGCCAGCTGCGCTATCAATTCTCTGCAAGGTTATCTTGTGTTCAATTACTAGCTTGGTCTAGGCTATATTTGCTTTTTTTAAATTATTTTATTGATTGGTACCGTACTATTTACATTACTTAATAGACATGTAGCCGTGATTTGGGCGTAAGGCTTCTGATCTAGGTACTATTTTTTGTATATATATCCTGAATCCAGATATTAATAAACTGTCATATATACAGGGTAGAGATGTCGTGGTCTAGTGGATACGTCACCGGGCTGTGGGTCACATGGTTCGCAGTTCGAGTCTCGCTGCGACACTAATGTCTTATGGCAAGAAATTATTCTGCATTTGCGACTCTCCTTAAAATTCCTTAAAATCTTTGGCGCCTAAATGGCAGCTCAAATACAGCCGGGGTAATAATATAATACATTGTACCAAGTGCAGGAGAGTATATTCATATGGTACATTGTTTTGTAGCTGCACTATATAAATGGACCTATTATCATAAACTACACTCTAAAAAATATCGGGCAAAAAATTGCGCAAATTTACCCAACATGAAGGCGATTATGTGTCCAACCAACTGTTGGGTAAATTAATGATTTTGCATGATTTACCCAGTGTTGGATATAAAGAAAATACCCAACTTTTAACCAACAAAAATTTACCCAATCAGAAATTCACCCAATTCTCTGCAAAAGGACATTAGTGCCGCGGCGGGCCTTGTGATCTACAGTCGTGTGACATATCCACTCGATCACTACACCTCTAATATAATAATATACCATTATTGTTGTATAATAATGTTGCCTGACTTACGTTTTCCCAGTTACATCTGCCCAACTTATATTGAACATGTAACTGGGTAAATACATGTAGTAAATGGTTGGGAGAAAATAACTGAAATGTTGTACAAAATTGGCCCAACTCTAATTTGCCCAATAACATTACCCAATTATTTCATCGGTTACTACATGGTTGGTAGGAAATAACCCAATCGTTGGACGACATTTGCCCAACATCGATTTGCCAAGTATACCTACCCAACCTATTTTTTTACCTTTCATGAGGTAACTTCATATAGTAAATGGTTGGGAGAAAATAGCCCAATTACCGGACAAAATTTGCCCAACTTCGATTTACCCAGTAACATCTGCCCAACTTTTTTAACAGTGTAATGAAATCGTGGCATTGGATTTGATGTAAGCAAAATTTTTATAGAATCAAGGCCGTTGACCTTGATTTAAAAAAATGAAACAGCTATCGCTTTAATACGGAATCCCCTTTTTCTATTTTAACACAACAGCCTAGCCTTGTTCGTCAAATAATGTCATACATGTGCTCACGCGAAAAGACACCATGGTATAGCTGAAATTAACGTATATACAGATCATTTCCATTAGATAAGATACCTAAACTATTACTTGTAAAATTCGGTGCATTTTCATTGTCTATTTTTAAAAATGGCAAAATGATTTGTTACCTATTGTCAGCCCGGAAAACGGATTTATTTTATTTTTTTCTTTCTTTCTTTTCTTTTTAATTTTTTTTTAAATAGTTTTGTTTACAAAACAAAATTTCTGTTTAAAGCCAGAGGGGCTTTATCTAACAACATGTTCAATCAAATTAATGCCCTTCTGGCTCCACACAGACATTATGTTGTTTCTTCTTTACGTTGTCATTATCATCTACTCTCAATTCACCAAACGTTGGCTTAGAGAAATTATTTTCTGCCGTTATACGAGAATTAAAAAATTCCCTCATTCATTTATTTGCGACACAATCTTGGATGAAATGGGATCGATAGTGCGGCGAACGAGCTCGCTGATTGCATTTGACTGATGGCTGCTTCAGCCAGTATACCCAAGAACGCACACATATAGAAACAAAACATATGAAAGAAACGGAATAGACTTCATTAACACTAAGAAACAGAAGCACTAAGAAAAAGAGTTAAGAAGTTGTGCCGAGAGGTTTGCAAAAAACTTTCGATAGACAGCAAATACGTAGGCCTATACAAAGATTGTATATGAATTACCGTTTGTCATTTCCTAGACTATTAATATCATCTGAAGTAGTGTATAAATACATACTTGTACAATTATAAATATAAGTTGTTTCCATGTAGCTTTCAAACGATTTGTCTATATGTATAAGAATTGTTCTGCCTATGTATTGTTAAAACTAAATATTCACGTACCATATCAATGAAGTTTTCTAATAAATACAAAAACAAACCAATGCAAACGTTTACATTGATGAATGGTACTTGTGACGTTTATGCTACAGTTTTACAAGATGACTGAGTTCTGTGAATTGATAATAAGGCCAGATAAATTGATTCTAAGTTTCTGGTCCCCTCATTTCTTTAAAAAATACTTTTTGCATTAGCACCGTTATAATCGGTATGTTATTTGATACTCTTGTTTTGAAATGAAATAAATAGGAATCTGACGACATTAAGAAACTGAGATTAATAAAAATCATTGATTTATTGCTATTTCACCTAAATAAAACATCTCGGTAACAGGATAAGAAAAATAAAAAAAGATATTATAATTTCATCTTGTTTCGATCCTGTGTAGTGCGTATACAAACGACTGTGAATTAACAACATTTGTCTTTAAATGGACCCAAATGGCATTTGTATGTACAGAAACATATAATATATCAGATAAAATGGAACCCCTTTTCCTCATCCTCATTTACAAACAAGAGGAAGAGAAATAATGAATTAAATTGACATGCCCTAGCCCTAATCCTATGTAATCAGATAAAGACGTATTGCATTTCATAGAGATATAATATTATGGGAGAAAATAATTCATGATTTAGACTATCATAATATCTCTTTGACATGTGAAGAGCTTCTAAGCAAAAGGCGCTAAATCCATTCCAGCAACTTTCAAAATGAGGGTCTTTTTTTTTTTTTTTTTTACACTTTTTCCTTTCTTTATATGCCAAGTTATTGGAGTATATGAGAATACTATAACTTAGATCACACAAAAAAAAATTACAAAAATCCTGCATAAATTGATTATTTAATGTAATTTCGTTTTTAGTAATGTGATATTTTTCCGGATTTAGCGCCTTTTGAAAGAAAAATGTTGAGGCTCCACAGCAAAGTTCCAATCCTACTTTACATCAATATTCAAATACTATCATTGATTTGTGACTAGAAATGAGAAACATTGATGTATTTAGCAATAGTTCTCCAGCCCCTTCCCCACTCTATGCCTAAATTGGCAATAGGCTATATGGAAAACAGCGTTTTTTTGATAAAATTAAATATTTCGAGAAAAAAACTCGCACCAAAAATAAATCATTATTTTACTTAATATTGCGATGTTTTTTAATTCCAATTCCATCGAAATTGGTATCAAAATGTATGTAATAATGATAGCAATTCATGATGATATTCACAAAGGGGTTGTGTTAAGTTTTGTAAAAAAAAATTACACAACTTACACTGCAAATTCGTTGTGTAAAGTTCTGTATTTTTTTTTTACACAACTTAACTCAACCCTTGTGTAAGGAGCAAACCACCCAATGTTGCGGAAAGTCGTTACACAATGAATTTGCAGTGTAGGTACCCATTTCTCTCCTGGGTATGGAGTGGCATATTTAATTTAATAATAATAATAATAATCTTTAATGGTCCACTCCAAATTTTATTAAACCGAAACCGAAATTGATTTTGCCCAATTGATCGTGAGCCCGGCAGCCACTGAGCAGCGCCATATCGACATTGCTCTATCCCTTATTGTTGAACGCCAAACAAGGTAGCAACAACTCCCATCTTTTAACGTCTTTTGGTATGACGCGGCCGGGGGGGGTTCGAACCCACGACCTCCCGGTTGTGAGGCGGACGCTCTACTGACTGAGCCAACACTCCTTACAAAAGGTTATTAGCAATGTGTCGGGGACCGAACCCACAACCGCTTTTTGCATTTAAAGTCAGATGCTTTAACCATTCGACTACGACACCTCTACTGTATACATGATGAAGCTACATATCCCGTCCCGTATAACACCTCTCTATAACTCGTTGTTTCTTATGGCGAACGGAAATAACTCACTTACATGGATAGACTGCTATAAAGGAAAAACGGAAACTCGTAATCGAGTTAATCACATAGCTCTGATGAACAAAGCTTCTACAACTCTTGATTGTGATGTCACTGTTTAAGGAGTACACCCTATTGTTCATATGTTCCTCTGTGACGTAGTTAAAAGAAGGTTGAATTATGGTAAAGATGAAACAATTTGTGAGCTGTCTCATTCATTGGATGTCGGTTTGTAAATATGTCATTGAAGAAATGTCCTCCGGAAAACAACTGACGAGAAATAGTTTTTAAAAAGTTTGGAACAAACTCTCATCCCATATTTGAATGTAGTCCCATGTATGAGCATTTCTGTGGGCAGTGTATTTTAGGAAGATTAGTGAGTTTATGCCTTTTCAATGTTATCACCTCACACAACACACGGTTACTCAAAGCAGCAAAATATTAGTAGCGCAAACCAACTAAGATTTACCTGAGACTGTGGTGGTTTATTAAATCTCCCATTCTCGAGAATTCGGATTCAGATTCATTCAGAAATCCACATTCGTTTCTTCTTTTTTTGAAAGACTGGTGTGAATGTGATTATTCGAGGCGCATTGCCAATTAGCATAATACATGTAGTAATAGATTTGTTGTATGCATTTTATGTTCATTCTGCATATGGCTTGGGCTCTGAGTGTTACTCAAAAAATTCTAGTTTCAAGACCTTTTCTTTTTTTACAGACGCCTCTAATAGGCAAGTGGATAAACTGAAAATCGAATTAGAAAGAAATACACCCCAAACAATATTAATGATACTTGATATATTGATATTAATGATGATTATAATAATAATAATAATAATAATAATGATAAAAATAATAATAATGATAATTATAACAATGATAATAATAAAATAATAATAATAATAACAATAATAATGATGATATTGATACTACTACTAATAATAATAATAATAATAATATTAATGATAACATTAAATAACAACATTATTTTGTGACGATGATAATAATGAAAATGAATAGTATTATATTATTCTTTCAAATAATAATTTGGATATCCGCTATACATGTAGGGTAGCTCGCATGGTGTATATACATTCTTGGATCAGTCAAGGTTGAGTACTGATAAAATATTAAACAAACCGTACCCCTAATTCTCGGTATATGACCTGGGGGTGTTTCACAAAGACTAGATCGACTTTAAGTTGGACTTAACTTTGACAGGTCATTCATGCCACTATTTGCTCTCACCATGTATAAATGGCATTGGTCTCTCAAAAGACGTACAAATCATGGTCACAAATCTACAGAATTTTCTTTCTTTTTTTAATAACTCATCCTTGAAGGAAAAGGAAATCTAAAGATCATAATGGTGAGAGCAAACAGTGGCATGAACGGCCTGCCATAGTTAAGTCCAACTTAAAGTCGATATTAGTCTTTGTGAAACACTCCCCTGGCGTTCTGGATATTCTATTTCTACAGTCTCCCGTCTGTCCATTATTATAGTCAGTATTTTCCCAGCTAAGTAATGGCATAACCATTATACATGTTTGTATGTATATATTATTATGTGTCTTTAATGTAATGTGTTATGTAATTCATTATGTGATAAGCAAGATGTAATAACCAATTTCATAAACCGAATATTATTAAGGCAGTACATTACGGTTAAAGTTCCTCGCTTGTTATCGTGTTGTTGTCTTTTCAAACGTATATCGCGCCCTCTCTATCCATTGATAATCCTAATCATATACGACTTAACAGTGTAACAGAAAAAGAAAATAGAAATTATTTGTGATCAAATCTCTTACCTATCATGTTGGACGTCAAATCAACCATGAATAAAACCGTGGCTAACGAAATGAAACTTATGGCGACAAGACCAAACAAAATCTTTGATTTAGTCCATTTTATCCGTTTCAGGCTCATGATGGCTGACATCTTTTTGTCAAGAATAGAAATTAATCCCTTTTTACCAAATAAATACGGCTCCAATATGCTCATGAGACAACTAAGTACCACGTCTGATGCGCGTCGACTGAAAATCTCGAATTCAGGGTCACCCTTTGCCGCATTTTTACGCGCGATTTATCGGAGCGAAAAGTTGAAAAATTAGTCGCTTCGTCGCCTGATCGGAAACTCTGCGTGGATATGTCTACGTAGCGTGAATGTATACATGTGTTACTGCGTGCACTTGGTTTAGTATACAGTGATGGTGTATGGCAGCAGAGTACTTGAGTGAAGGGTGAAACAGGAAACGAACCAGGGGTGGTGAGCTTGAGAAACTTTACTCACCCCTTCCTCATAGACACCATGATTCATGCGTATAGTCAAAGCAGCGTAACATTCAGCAATCCCTTCCCGACCGACCGACCGAGTCAATCAAAACATTACGTCATGAATGCTATTTCGAGCACTTTCGTTAAAACTGTTATTCTAGAGGTATAGACGAATATCTGCCAAAATTTTCAGATTTTTTACGTGTGTTTTATTCAACATATTTACCGTTTTGTTGCAAATCTAGAGATACAATAAAGAGTACTACTTCCTCCACTACTCACGACTACTACTACTACTACTACTACTACTAATAATAATAATAATAATAATAATACTACTACTACTACTACTACTACTACTACTACTACTACTGTCTACTACTTTACTAGTAGTGGTAGCAGTAGTAGTAATAGTAGCAGCAGTAGTAGTAGTAGCAGCAGTAGTAAAGTTGTACTAGTACAGTTGTAGTAGCATTAGGACAGTTGTAGTAGCAGTAGTAGTAGTAGTAATAGTAGTAGTAGTAGAAGTAGTAGTAGTAGTAGTAGTAGTAGTAGAAGTAGTAGTAGTAGTAGCAGCAACAGCAGCAGCAACAGCAGTAGTAGTAGTAGTAGTAGTAGTAGTAGTAGTACAAGTAGTAGAAGTAGTAGTAATACTACTACTACTACTAATAATAATAATAATAATATCAATTGTAGTAGTAGAAGTTATAGCAACAGCAGAGCAGTGACTGTAGTTCAAGTAGTAGTAGTAGTAGTAGTAGTAGTAGTGGTACTATTAGTAGTTGTATTATTAGTAGTAGAAGTAGTAGTAGTAGTAGTAGTAGTAGTAGTATAGTAGTAGTAATAGTAGTAGTAGTAGTAGTAGTAGTAGTAGTCCATGATTAATGCAAAAGAAGTAGATAGTGATTTTATGACAGTTATATACTCTGTGATGAAAATCTCATAGGATAACGATTTTTTTGTGTTCAATTGCGGAAATCCAAATATATTCCGCTAATTCATGTTTTTAAGGCATGATATTACATTTATTTCTTTTTAAATTCAATTTCTACTGACAGTAAATCGAATAACAACTTTTAAAGGCAGGACAAAAACATTAGTTGTTCTTATTCCCCGTTGAGGGCGTAAACAAGTTAATAATTGACAGCATTATCAACTGTTCATTGCACATAATACAGTTAAACATCTCCCTTTTATCTGTCTATGAGAATTTGAACTTAGTAACAATGGGCTAAAGACAAGGCTACTTGAAATATTTACTATAGCAATCATAAGAATATTCTACTAATTATGTTCGAAGAAATGATATTCATAATATTATAGAATCATAATATAAACATCATTTTTATCCCCAGCAACCCATCATCATCATCGTCATCATTATCATCATATCCATCACCATCATCATCATTATCATTCTCATCTACGTAATCGTAGTCATTATCGTCAACTTTATCATCATCACCATCCCTTCATCATCAACATCATCATCAGCATCATCATCATCGTCATCATTATCATCACATTCATCACTATCATCATCATTATCATTATCATCTACGTAATCGTTGTCACTATCTTCAACTTTATCATCATCCCCATCCTTTCATCGTCATCGTCATCGTCATCGTCATCAGCATCATCATCATAACTATTATTGTCACCATCATCATAATCATCATCATTATCATCGTTGTTATCATCATAATTATCATCATCATTATCATCAGTATCATCATTATCGCCATTATCATCATCAATAGCAGTATCATCATCATCCTAATCATTATCATCATCATCATTATCATCGTCATCATCACCACCATCACCACCTTCATCATTATCACCATGGTCACTATCATCATCATCATCATCATCATCATCACCATCATCATCATCACCACCACCACCATCACCTGACCGGTAAATCCAACTGGTTTTTCCGTGTCACATGACTGGTTGAAGTGATGATGATGATGATGATGATTATCAATAATAATAATAACAATAATACAAAAAACTAAAGATAATAGTAACCATCATAATTATCTTCATCAACAACGACGTCACTGGGAAGATAAAAGAAAAATGCTCAATATATCTTTATCAAATAATTTATTTCATCTTATTTTCTGGTTATACCTTTCAAACTTAAATCACGTTGCATATAGTTATCATGTATACATGATCATATACAAGCAAACAATGAATAATTATTGTTTCTTTTGAATGCCCTGTTAAATTTAAACACTTCGTGAGACTATAATATCATTTTTATCAGATAAATATAAGATGATTATAGTAGAGAGAGGTTTAATATAGTTTTGAACATTGTTTACACATGAGTGTGAGTGAGCAAAAGAACAGATACTACGTATGAAACAAAGAAACGTGAAGAATTGGTGGGAAAAGAGTAGGAGCGACAATATAAATACGGAGAGAGGGTGAAATGGAAGATAAACATGAGAGTGTTCAAAATCAAATCAACTGATAGTATGGATATATTATGCTGCTAAGTAAGTCATATAACGTCAAATGAGGTATATGTAGAAGTTACGTTTGATAAATTATGGCCAATAGTCATAAAAGCATACTAACATTAGGTCCAGGTTAAAAGTGTACCAATCACCCAAGAAAGTGATGTGTTTACAGATCGATAGAATGTATGAAATCGAGCGAACAAAAATTCACCCGGCGCCAGGGTTGGCATTGGCGCTCATTCAGTCAGTTGCCTTAGCTACCAATTTTACGTTAGTCTTCCTTTATGAACAGATCTCCTATTGACATTAAAACCATTAACTGATAATGAAGTAAAGTCAGGGTAACTTCGGGAGTCCTGTTGACTGACTTTTGTGCTTCCTCCTCTGTTCTTTCAGTTCTCTTAGTAGCCTGCCCTCTACGTTCACAGGTGGAAGACTAATGGAGGTTTGATCTCTTGATTTACGCACTTTGCGTCCACCCTTCTCCGTGCGGACCTCGGGAAGGGTGATCCCGACTTTGGACCGCGCGAGCTGGAGGCGCGCAATAACCTCTACTTGGTGAATGCTATTCAGGGCTTCATCGTGAGGACTAATGCTACTCCTGTTGGCTATGTCTTCTTTAGTTTTCACTGCCAGATCGGACAAACGCTTCTTCATCACTCGGTCCCGACGATGCGCGGACTCGGTTCTTGAGACGTGAGCGTCCGTTCCTTTGTGCATGCCTTTGGTAACGATTGTCCGTGCTTTCTGCATTTTGATCTTCTTCGGTTTGGGTTTTACGAGAAGTTCGGGTATTTTCGGCGTCGCGCATTCGTTCACTTCCGGTACAGTCGGCAAGCTCTGGTCTGTGTCCTTTCGGACTCGCTTCTTTCGTTTTACTGTGATAGGATCTTCGGCGCTCTGCGCTGGAGAGGTTTCCAGGAGAGAAATGGCGGAAGAAATTGGGATCAGAGCTTTTGATGGCGGACGGCTGACTGGGCGTAACTGTTCATCTTTGCTTCCATTTTGTTTCGAAACTTCACCTGTAGGCTGAGATAATTCAGGGACCGTCTTTGAATGACCTGGTTTGGAATCGTTTGGCAAGGCTTTAATTGGTCCGGACATTTGCTCCGTGCTTTCACTCTCGGCTTCCGTTGTTTGTGTGGTATCTTTAATCCCTGAGATGGACGCTCTCTTGAATTGTTTATGGACCATTTTTACCAGATTCGCAAATTCATTCCCAGCTGGTTTTGCTTCTTCAGATGACCCTGCAGCACCACCAGCATCAATAGAATCTTGATTCGCCTTGGACAAAGCCTTCAGAGGCGCTAACCATTTGCTTTTATACTTGGTCTCCCCGCGCAACGCCTCCTTCGTTGCTTTCGCTTCCACCGCCTTCAATTCGGTCGTCAGATTCGACGCGAGGAGGTTAGAATTTGGGCCCTGCAGCTGCTCGCACAGTTTCCCTAACTCAACCTGCTTCTTCCTCAGCCGTCTGTACTCCATCTTAAAGATCGGGGATTGATTCCCGCTGCGAAGGCGACTCTCAAATTCCGATTCCTTGCTGCTGCACTGACGCTTGCTACGTGCAATGTCCACTAGAGCAACGCGCATTTCGTTCTTGATGCGGAAGAGTTCTTTGAGTTGCGCTTCGCTCAATTCATTGATGTCTCTGTGCTTCTGGAGCAGGCGGTCCTCCTCGTACTTATTCCTGAGGTTGAGTCGATCAAAGGAACGGCTGCTGTTCTGACGTAAGGAACTCCATCTCTCCACAGCCGTCTGAAACTGTCGGGATTTCCGCGTGATGATTGGTGTTCTGACCATGACGTCACTCAATTTCTGCTGTACCGTCGTCGTAGTCATGGTGATGAGGTTGCTAGGTGGTCCCGTTGGCCACACCCAAAATCAACGAAGGCGATTCTGCACAGATTAAAAAGAAGAGAGACAAGAGTATTATGATTATGTTTAATGTTTAATAAACATGCTTCTTTGGAGCTGGAATGGGGGTGGTGGAGGGAGAGTATCAAAAGACAGTAGGGAGGGGAGTATGAACCCTCCTCCCAGTCAACTTTGAATGTCCACGACAATACCGAAGTAAATTTATCCGGAAATTAGTAAATCATTTGACTTTATCATGTTTGCTGTAAAGCCTGTACATGTACAGCCCTCGAGACCGATATATGTCAGTCTTGTGGCCTGGGCATTCTTACACATTTTCTTGAGACCGAGTCGTGGGATGTCGGTCTACTGGTCCGTGTCTTTCCAACATTACACTCATGAACAAAAAACAAAAGATTCGTGGACCTCAGAAGTATAATGTAACTGACAATCACTTTTCAAGTCTGTTTTGAAGTTTTGTTCATAGTTAATGGCGATCAGCATTTCCACAAAATATGCTATCATCTCTTTTTTCCAATACCATGAAAACAGTGTTGGATTCACTACTGTGGTAGATTTCTGTTTGATAACAACTTCTTCTTCTTTCTTTGTTTAAATCTTTCATTGAACGAATCGCTGAATGAAAGTTTTTTGATAATTGACGTATTAGTAATAGGCTAGAAGGCCAAAACATTCTTCAAAAATAGGATTACATGGTCCATGAGACACATTCAATACATTCCATTAGATGAAATGGGACAAAATAAACAAAATACCAAATGTACTCCGTACATGTATTTTATATATATTTAAAGTGTACAGATGTATGAGCTACGTACAATACTAAACAGTGCAAAAGTGTTCGGTATAAACAAACAAACAAGCAAAAAACTGCCGAACATGAATGTGTCTGAAAAGAATTGGGACAATTTTATTATATGCCCCAATCTTGGGTAATTTCTGCTCATTTTTGTTTTGGTAAGAGGTAATCGTAACTGAGCTAACACATTGTCCAAGTTGGGCATAAAGGGGCGGATCTAGGGGGGAGGGGTGTTTCGGCGGTTTAACCCCCCCCCCCCTACCCCTGGCAAAAAGCTAGAACCGCCCCTGGCATACAGTTGCCCCCAAAGATGGTCAGACACAATTATTACGCCCATGTATCACATTTCTACCCGATATGTTTTATAGTAGGTTATAGCACATGTTTTCATACAAGATACAAAGTTTAGCCTGATTTACCAAATGGGATGATCATCATCGTTGATGGATGGCAAAGAAAAGAACAGACGAACTTATTTTAATAAACTTGAAGATCTTCTACGCCCGAAAGTATACCACAACTCCACAACAGGACACTGGTATATTTCACAAACGGCATAAAAATCCAATGAAAGACAACTGGCTGTTGCTTCGAGTGTCGCTAAGCCAGACTGTAGATTTATACAACGGTGTCATATGGCATTTACAAAGCAAGCTTGTGGTACAGTTGAGTTGGAATCCAGTCAACTCCGTGCCCAGATTGGGAATATCACAAAATAATCTTCCCGTCTTCAAAGCCGCAAGCATCCACTTGGAAAATATCACGAAATCACCTTCCCTCTCACAAAGTCAAGAAGATAAATGACAGATATAGACAGGATAAGCCTCGCATTAATATTAGTTCTCTATTTATGGATTGGTAGTCAAAACTCCACATAGCACTCCTGTCATATAAAGTTTGACAGCGAACTGGCTCGAACATAAAACGTTGACCCGAGAATACCTTTTATGATTACCGCTGCCATGACAACATAGTCCGTGGGTGGTGTCGTATTCTGAGGGTCCCATTCAGGTTTCAGGACATGCATCGCTATTTATGGTACTTTGGCATCGCGAAGAGTTTTATTGAATTGTATAGAATTTTGCCGGATTAGTAGAGATATTAAATAAGTTTTATTCTCGGGTTGAGTAAAGTAGTGACAAAAAAGCGATATATTGAAAATGACAGAAGTGACCTTGGATTAATTAACTATGAATATAACCCAAGTTAGTGAGTTACCCCTCCACAGGAATCTGATTTATAGCGATTATTTAGAGATCAGTTGCGATCACGTGATTGAACGACGAATAAGATTTATCTCACACCAGCAGACGACAAGCGTGATCGAATTAATGGGTATCGATTGAAAGTCAATCAAATTAATGGATTCGCCAATATATGCTTATCGGATAGATCTATAGATAAATGAGATTTCAATTATCGCGTGATAAGAAATGGTGTTATTATCACGTACCTGTCGAGATTCGAAGATATCAATGTGATTTACCGAGATTATTATCTTTCATCGTATGAGGATACATGTATTTGATATTAAAAACAAACTTCAATATGATGGGCGACCCCACGCCGTGATTTCAACAACAAAAAATCAATGTAGAAAAGTCAATATTCATGTTTAAAAAGTGTGCAGTGTGCCAAAAATATGTCGTAATAATTGAGATGATAATAGCCATGAGTAAGATACAAAATTCAGCAAAAGCGTATAAAACTCACAATTTTGCCTATTTGTAGCATACGCATAATGCGCATCATTTCGACATATTGTCATTGTAGGTCTACGAATGGAAGAAGAGCATTAAGGAATCTGACACTGAAATGCCCTGATGATATTCACGGGAAGGGGGTGTCATCCCATGTACACGTTAATCTAGAACATCTTCGAGTTTGGTTGTTATTGATTATTATGATTTAATCATTAACATACTCGTTTCTCTCCCCACTCTCTCTCCCCTCTATTTTCTCCCCCTTTATTGTCCCTTTCCAGTCATTAGATGGTGGCGGGCACGAGCCCCCGCAACCCCCTGTTCCAACGCCATTGGTTCTAGTTACTCAGCAGGTCTTTAAGATGGTTAAATAATGAAATATGGAAAGAGGAAAGGGAGAAGGAGATGTCGGTCATTCACTCGACCTTTGTCTGATTCCGACGGGGTGTATGATTTTAAAAATCGAAGCCCCCAGGTATGTACGTGATATGTGCTGTCTACAGAAGGACAGGGGTGAGTAAGAATTCGACGAGGATACAAGATGGTACGAAAGTTTAACCCCTGCTCATGCATGAGTTCATCGCATCTTCAAAAAAAAAATCCAAAAAAAAATTGCTTTAAAGGCCCATTGCACTACGTATAGCTTCCTTCGCCCTCTATTTAGCAAACAATGCCTAATCGGAGCCTGTTGGTCCCCCATGATCCTCTTTTTCTTATGTTAATTCAGAACTGATTTGATGAGATAACCACATTTCAGTTACCCAACAAGGAGGTCTAATCCCTCCTGGCCAAACTAGTGCAGTGGGGCTTTACGATACATTCAACGGCAATGATATGCCAAATTTTACAATGGCAAGGGGGTAAATCGAAGTTTGTACGAAGAAAGATAAATTTTCAAAAGGATGATCAATAAATCAAATCAAATCAAAATCAAATCAAGTGTTTCTTTGTGAGATATGACTGAATAATATCAGCAATAGTGAATAAAGCATTCTTCATGCGAGTACAGCCCTATTCCGTTCCTGCTACTACAGCCAGTTGGAGGTTGGGGGCACGACCCCCTCAGAAATCCGATTAGCATACAGAAAATACACAAAATAAAAATGAAATTAAGCCTCTTGTGTACATAACATCTTGGATACACCATTGAATAAAACTCTAAAACCCTAAGACTAAGCATGAATAGAGTTCAATCACGTATATAATGGTAGAACATAATAAAAATCAAATATTTGTTAAACAAGTAAGAGTTCGAAACACACACGGCAAGTGTATTTATAGAACAATGGCGAGGCATGTTTGTGTATATGCGACAACAGTATTGTGGGCAAACATATAGAATCCCGACTGGGCATAATGAATTTAAAACGTATTGTTTTTTTTCCTGTAAAAAAAAAATTGGCCAAATGAAGAATGCATTATAGGGAAAGAAATATAAAACTCAGCTACGATCGAAATCAGTCACTAGCAAGGATGTTCATGCATCACCACAGTGGTGTATCTACTATACTTTTTAGCCGGCAAACGTCCCCCCCCCCCTTCCCTCCCTCCCACCACCCTTGTTTAAAACCTCCATATAAAATGAAATAATTACAATTAATACTCTAGGTGAAGTCTGCTAAATACATGTATGTGAATGCTTCTGTGCATGTCGCCTCGCCCCTTCCGCTAGGAGAAGATTCCTCAGTTATTTATTAATTTCTGGATTCGCCTCTGAACAAATAATTTAAGTAATAAAAATAATATACTATCATGAGGTAATAATAAAAGACATTAGTATCCAATTCTTACCGCGAAAGCTCCGAACCACCATGTCATCCATTCAAACTGTGTGTGTATGCAAGCTAAAGGAGAAAAGCTTTTTGATTTTCAAAGATAGTAATCAATTTTTGACTATCAAATCATTCTACGAATCTTCCTCTTCAAAAGTCCTCACAAACTCGGCCAAGTAACCCGGATCGGTAACTTTTCCACAGCTCCCCCGCATATAGTAGTAGAATTCATCAAAATAATTCCCTCCAAGGTAAGTGCCCGCAAACAAAGCATCCTATCTTCTTTACCAGCTCAAGTGGCAATTAAATGTTTTTTAATTGGGCTAAATAGATTACGAAATTCGCTCCGGTCTACTTTCCGGTGAACTTTAGACAGACAGAGTCTGCCCCGTTTCTCTGGAGTAGCTCGCTCAAGACAAACGAGTCAACGAAGTGTGTCACTTTGGCTACTTTGACACGTACGAGGAGAAAGATGAGACGAGAATTTACAAAGGTCTGAGCCTAGAGATGTTCACCGGTGGTCGAATGACGAACCCGCTGGGACGATTCGGCGTAGGGGGCGTGATGGAATGCTTATAAACATCACAAACGCGGTCATAGGTCATGAAAAATGATTTTCAATCATGTCACTCATAATGTCTGGCAGCCTCTCCCTCCCATCCCCACCTCATATTACTCTCTCTCTCTCCCTCCCTCTCTCTCTCTGTCTCTCCCTCTTTCTGTCTCTCCTTCCAACTATTTTGTTCTCATATTTCTGTAAATGTATGTCACAGACCGAGATCTCATCACTCGTCACACATGTCATTCACCTTTCGATTCCTAATATCCTGTATATGCCTTTTGAAAAAACATCGCTGAATAAAACCAAAAATGTTTCAAGGACTCTTCAGGGACCATCCAAATCATACCCCGGCCAGAATAAATAAGATGATAAAGCTTGCTCAAGAGGACACTGAATTTCATATCTTTCATGGAAACTGCTTCAACGTATTGTGTTGGTATTGTATTGTATGGTTATGTTGTTGTTTGCGAGGTGTGTGTGTGTGGTGCGTATATACACCGTGCAAATAATACCATGGCCCTACGTTACTCCTCCATTCAAAGAAATATTTGAACCTGAAAATATGTCAAGGGTGCGAAATCGGAAGACATTTCTTTGCTAAAGTTCAGTCACAAAGCATAAAATTGGAGACCCGTTTGACTTGTTAGTAACCAACTCGATAAAATCGTATATCACCGTTACCAAGGAAACAAAACGCATGGTCGTGATCGCGTTGAGTCGGCCAAACACGAGTCAGCTTCGTACTGTTCGTGGCGTATGATACGAATGTACCCAGAATACACCATTTAGGACAAACATTGTCAGTCATTTCTTGTCTTTGTTCAGCTTAACTCGGGACGGAATGTCGAGAGCTCTTCACAATTCTAAATTGAATTGGTTGCTATATGCATGGGAGGAGAGAGCTAGAGCGAGTCAAAATGTTTGTCCTGTGTCTCATCGAATTTTTTTTTCTTCATTTCTTTTTCCTCTGCCATTTTCTAAGAAATAATACGAGTTTTTCTGCTCTATGGTCATCATTTTCCTCGCCCTGTTTGACTAATTGTTTCATCTCCATATCATTTTCTCTTTTTTTGGTCACCGTATGATTGCACTTTCTTCCTCTTTCTCTTCTTTTTTGCCTATTGCCCTTTAATTGACTTTCCATCTTTTCATCCAATTTTTCCGAGCTTCCCTTTTCATTTCTTGTCAGCCATTCATCCCCTGATCCATTTCCTCTCAAATTTGCTTTGTTTATTTGCCTAGAAACTTGGCAAAACTGAAAGAATTATTCATAATTCCCTTCTGATAGTACGCGTTAAAAATGGGAAGAAAAAATGGCCGCGTCATAAATTCAAATAACATAATTATTAAAGAGTCTTCTACCTTCTTGATCGTCCAAAATGGAAACTGGTTACGTATAGTAAGTTTAATTAAGTATCTATTCGGGTCTATAGTCGTGCTAATCAAATGTTATTTGAACGCAAATATTTGATCACGATAACGGCCGGTGGTGGCCGATCGATTCTCCCACTCGCTTTCTTAATCACGCGCCTGGACAATTATCTATTGCGTTTATTTTAATGAATTAGCTGATGTCATTAACACCATCAAAAGGTAAATGTTATACAATGGTGATTTAACAGGCAGCGTGTTTTTCCTCACTGAAATTTTGCCAAACTCTTTCCATTTATCAAGAAAGGACCATGAAAAATTGTGCTATGAACTATCTTCAGTTCAGCATTTTGACATATTAATACGATCATTTACTATATCAAATACGCATTTGTTTTTCATAACTATTCAGCCAATTTAACGAAACATAATTGTGCTTGTAATTAATCCAATATTTACTTACTCTTCAAATCAAGTAATTATAATCTCAATCAAATATAAAAAGAATTTAAAAAACTTCTTTTCACGTACATTCATTTGAAGAAAATAGTAATCAACTTCTACTTACTTTCAAAAAAACTTAAAATTTCTTCCAAATAGAAGTAGGCCTATACGTTTCTTCGCTTGAATGACGCCGAGATTGGTATTCCGGTACATGACATTGTATAGCAGACTCTTAGTCATATATACTAGGGTCGCCTTTAGCTTGAGATGCAACAGGAGTAATTAAAGCTTTGACTTTCCACTTTAAATGGATTTTGTTACTCCATGCACTTTTATATCAAAGAATAAACCCCGCCCACAACTACAACCAATTGTTGAATGTTCACACGTAATGATGACGTCACCAATGCTGACCACGCCCTCTACCAGTCACATTTCTTAGAACAGTCGTGTATTCCAACATGGAAATGGTGTAGTGTCCTTGGTTGAATGACCCTTATAGGCGGAGAGGGGTAAACATGACTGGTATCCAAAGCTCCTTTAGTCTCCAACTTCCCCCCTTTGGCGGCAAAACAAGACCATTGATGGTGCCACCAAACTAAACTTTAAACACCAAATTCTTCGAGTGGTTGCGAAATGTATCTTTCATTTACATTAAAGGTATTTGTCTTGTCACGCCGATTGTCCTCGGACGTGTCATTCTGAAAAGCAAACGATGTATAGCATTTATTCAAACAAGAGAAACCATTACTGCTACTCTCTTTATGATTACATGCAACGATTGCTTGATGCCTTGGGCTAATTATTTATCTGCTCAAAAAGGGCAAAGTTGATAATGATTACTGTTTCTCTGAAATGAGAATAAAAGATTGACGTCACAAATAAGTAGATCGGGACCATTTCCATAGTGTCATTAATAAGGAAAGCGTTACGAAATGGAAAGTGTTTTACAGAACAAATAAATAAATGGGTATGTCAATAGTTCTGATTGTTTCTGGACTTGCATAAGATGGTGTTATGGTGTATTAGCGATTAACAATAGTCATGGATGGCAACGTTTACAGTCGATAAGATGTGAAGTAATACGTCACAGATAGAGTATTGTTTTAATGGATGACGTTCATGGGATTAACAAATACCAAGAATCATCTTGTTGTTGGTGTTTTTTTTTGTCTGTCACTGTCTGAAGACTTATCTTTGTTTTAGTTATTGATCTTTCCATGATTGTTTTTTATTTGTTTACGTCGCTCTCTCTCTCTCTCTCTCTCTCTCTCTTTATTGAATTCGTTCCGCTATGATTCTTCTTCTCTTAACATGTTTTTCTCTTTTTCAATCTACGCTCACCTATATCGGTAGGTCCACGAGGGGGTAGCACAGGTGGCACTTACCCCCCCCCCCCCCCCCCAAAAAAAGGGCCAAAATGTGCGTTTGATTAATATATCCTTTTTCCTTCAGTAGTCACGAAATTTTCCTTACAGTGCTTTTACTTTATCTTCATGTTCTTTAGTTTAATCCTATTTCTGAATTCTTCGAGAATTCTGTTTACAGTCATTTTAATTTTAGTTCCTATTCTCTAATCCCTTTTTTCCCTTCGATGTTCAAGATATCTTGTTTACAACCCTTTTACATTTCTTCTCGTTCCAGATTTAAATCTTGCGTTCGGTTTTAAAGGAATTCTGCTTACAGTCATCCACTGGTCATCCTGTTAATCGTCTTGTTAACAGTTATTTGTTGTTTTCCTATTTATCTTATTCATTGGTGTTCAGTTTACTACAAATGGCAATCTCAACATGCTCTGGGCCCCTCGGACATCTCGGAATTGGTCCTTGGTTTCCGTTTTCACTTCGACCCAAGCAATGCTCTCTCAAAACAGTGTGTGTTCCAATTTAACAAGAGCATGACGAGGCTTAACATAAATTAAGGCTTGCGGTGTATGTTCACAATCACTAATATTTACAGAGCTACAATAAGGGTTTTCAAATATCCTGAAGAGGGACATGGAATAAGCTAAAAGATAATTTCTATTATTGGACAACACTGGCCTCAAAAACCGATCCTTTAGCGTTACAAATCCCCTATATAGGGATTACAAACTACTTATTGGGTATCTCTTTGTTATTGGGATTATTTTATTCTTGCTTGTATCAATCTCTCAAGAATAGCTACAAAAGCGAGCAATCAGAGTTCTCTCTCTCTCTCACTCTCTTTCTCTCTCTCGCTCTCTCTCTCGATATATATTTATGTATCTGGTTTCCCCCCCTTCTCAATCTCTTTCGTTCGCTTTCTTCTATTTCCTATCCCTTTCTCCTTTCTATTTCCCTCTTTCCGTACGCCCCTCCCCCTCTCCCTCTCTTTCTGTCTCCCCCTTTTTCTCTCCATCTCCCTTTTCCTCTCTTTCTTTCTCCCTTTTCCTCTTTCTTTCTCTCTTTCTTTCTCCCCATGTTTCTTTCTTCTCCTTTCTTTCTCTCTCTCTCTCTCTCTCATACACGTGTGCGCCCCAAACTCCCTTCTTTCTCTTTCTCTCTTCTTCTTCCTCTATCCACGCTCTCTCTCTCTCTCTCTCTGTTTGTTTCTTTATTTAATTATTTCTTCCTCTATCCACGCTCTTTCTCTCTCTCTCTCTCTCTCTCTCTCTCTCTCTCTCTGGTTTGTTTCTTTAATTAATTCTTTCTTTCTCTCCCACCCTCCTTCTTCCTCTATCTTTCCATCTATTCATCCCTCACCTAAGTCAGATTAAGAAGTGTCACGAATTCTGGTATTTGCTTATCTTACGGATAAGTCGTTCCGCTATTTCGAGGGGATATGTCTTAAAACCCAGAATTATACAGTAGCCCAAACTACAAGGTGCATGGTTTTGCAAAGGGGAATTATGGTAATACCCTTGTATTCAGTTTTCCGAATTATTATTTTATTTTTGTAAACAGTAAGTATTAAATGCAAGGCACAACACCAATTATCACTAGCTTTGTTTACTTACATTCAAAGCAAAGTAAATAACTCTCTTTTTAGTTGGAAGGCAGTTGTAAAAAAATAGAAAAAAAAACCCGAATTCGGGTTGAATATTTTTTTTTGAACAAACGCCGATAATTTAAAGGAATGATAACCAACACCGTCAGCCATCCATCCCCAAAAAATCCGATATAAATCGTATATGTATTACATGAATGGGTTTCAAAGTAAATTAGTTGGTTAAATACTGTTATGTAAGTCTATTTAGATTTGTTTTCATTCTTCCTTTTTTAAAGAAATGAACATCTAAAACGTGGAATATTGTAAGGGAATAAATGTTTATTTCCAAAACTGAAAATGTAATCACGTATATCAGTATACAATTACAGAAGGTTATCTCATAATGATTAATATAAATTGAACTCATACGTGTTTGGAGGGTGCTGTCATTAATACTTATACTGCAAGATGGAGAAAAAACTACAAATATTTTCAAACCACACATAGAAAATATTTCTTATATCACAGTTGTTACTATCATGGCTATGATAACAATAATGTATTTATATAGCGCATTTGAACATATTTTCCATATACATGTTCAAATGCGCTTTATAATTATGTTAATAACAGAAGAGATGAGTTTTTAGATATGTATAAATGAATATAAGATATACTTACAATATTATTTGAGTATGATGAGACACGTTCTCGGAAATGACCGAAGAGACGATTGGCAAATCTTTTTAAGATCCTAAAAAATCAATCAATTCAAGATAAATCAAATGTTCCAGGGTTTATTAGTCCCAACTGATGTCCAATCTGCGAAGATCATCTAATACTGATGCTGATGTTATCGACCGATACAATGATCTCAGTCAATCTGATTAGAAAATCACTGCGAAGAAGAGACCCCCAGAACTGTAAAGCGATCATATCTCACACTATATCTGTCACAATTATTACCGCTGTATGACTATGAAATAATTTCAATAGCGCTCTTGGTAACGCCGTAAACAACCTGCCAACTTGGTCGAAAATTACCACTGAAGTCGACCCCCTTTCCTCATTTCTAAACCTTCCCCTCGCTTCACCTCCCCCGCGTCAATCTCTTTGCAACTCGTCCTTTTCAAATTGCTCACCGAGGCGCGTCGCGGTCGACTCATCTCCGATAGCGCGCAAAACAATCGATACCAGTTCCTTTGTCGTCTGTGCATGTTCGTCTTGTAACACTGGCATCATTGGGGGTCTTTCTTTTCTTTAGTCTTCTTTCACAAGATTTTCATTAGCATTGGATTTGACGTCAAGGATGTAAAGCTGATCATTTGGTCAGGAGACATAAATATTTAAAACGCAGGTCGATAATGTGATGCATGTGATACATGTTTTCGCTCGTAGGTCATCTTGTAATTGTCGTGTCTTAATTAATACATTTCTCAAGTCAAATTGAATATAAATATTAGAGCGAGGACAATGAATAAATTAAAGCTCGCCATTAGTTACATAACCTCACAACTTTTAACAATGTTTGACTTCTTAGTAGTGAATTTAACTATTTTTGTTACATAAATAATTTGCCACTTTAAGTCCGATTTAAAAGAAAATTGTTTTGTTTTATAACATTTCTCTTGAATGATGCATTTGTCATTATGATGTTAAAAGATTATCGGCAACTTTCAAACCGTTGCTTAGTAAAAGAGGATAGTTCGTTTTCATTTCATCTAAAATGCATTACACTGCTTTCACGAAATTCAAACTTTAAAAAAGCAATGACATTTATCTAATTTGGACTTCAGTAAAATGTTTGACACAATTTTAAAAGATGAATGGCACATTTTAAACTAAAATAAACAGATTCGTCATAATTGTGTCAGATATGATAATGATTTTTGATGATTACTGCCTCATTAAGTGAAGAAAACGTAAACTATAAACTATGGGCATCTTTGTCGAATTAGGAAACCACAAATAAAGGTAAACTATTTCATATTTTTTGTTTAATAATATATCATGGTACGATTTTTCCAAGCCCTAGGAATTTTTTATTTTTTCAAAGGTTGGTATTGCATCAACAAACTGTAATAATGTATAATCCACAGTTTTGGATTCTATTCATTTAAATTGATTTGTGTTTAAATGGGTCTGATTTGTATCAACAAAGTTACGAGAAAGATAAGACAGAGGCATTCGGACTCCTGCCTACAGCACACTCCAGCCCCTCCTGACCTAGCGACTTGAAAAGTATCTGTCTTTTCACTTTGATGTCTCGGGTAGCTGACAACTTTGCTGGATAAATAGTCGATTAACAATTAAGTTGATTTCGTTGAATCTTGTGCGTGATATTGAATTAATCAGTGTGAATCAATACTATGGCCTCTAAAACAAGGACATCACTCTCAACAAATACAGGCTGAAAACTTGTCAGATGAAGATAGATCAATAATGAATCAAGTGTGGCTGTTTAATGTTGTTTTTGTGGTCAACATGTGTTGTGTGTAATCAAGAACTACAGGCAAAAGTTTGTAAAGGAAGCAGGGGTTTGGTAGGGTGTATCAATATTTTCCGGTAATTCAAAACGGGTCCCGTTGTTGATATTATAGATAATTTTGTTGAGGTTCATCTCATTCTTGGTATAACGGAAGATCAATCAATGTTGGGGTTAAAAGTTGAAGATCAAACCAAACTGGTAGAAAATATCATTAATTTGATAAAGAAAAAAAATTCTCTGTTTATCTAGAATTTAGTTATGGCAGCCTCTGTTTGTTTTCGTTCGCATGTTTATTTGTGTGTCTGTGTGTTTGTTTCTTTAGGGAAAACAGAACTGGTCCTACCATTGGGAATGTCCACGATTGCATCTCGTTCCCGTTATAGGTCGATAGTCAAACCAGTGTTATATGCTAACATTTCTTTGCTTGGTATATCTCGAATGTCTTCATGTCAGCTTCTATTTCTCATCTGGTTTAATAAGCCTCATTCTATTAAATTGTGCATTTAGTTTTACCGTGACGGAACAATTACGAGAAAAAAATACAAGTTACGACAACTTGATGTAGAAATTATTTGCAACAACAATAATTGTCTTATTTTAATCTTTCACAATAACCTTTGTTTACTGCAATCTACCACTTCCATTAAAACCAGGAATGAATCTTCAAGTCATTGAATGATTAAATACATAGAATATTCAAATTACAGAACACCATGGAGGAAGAGAATATATACATGCACAAATGATTGCCGAGTTGAGTACAAAATATCATAACAATAAAATGAATAGTGTTTCTTGAATAAATAAAAGTAAAATATGTTTACACTTTACAAATGATATTTTTACACTTGTTTCGTTTGTTAAATTTAACTTGTAGCATTAGTGGCCGCTGCAACGATGCTCTAATCTCCCATAATATGAAATGTACATAAAAGCATAAATTCCGTGCCCGCTATATTTCTTTTCATTTCTAGAGGATATGCTTGATTTTGTTGAACCTCTGTTTTTGAAGTTTTTAAGTTTTTGAAGTTTTATTTATTTCACATTTTACATAGAAAAACAGTTTATATTCTTATCTTTTTTATACAGGCGTATATTATTATAAGAATAGATTTCACACAAGAACAAACAAAATAAAGATTTCAAATCAAATACAATGTACGGAAAATAAATACGAAATTTCGAAATATGTATATATAACAGGCTAGGTAGAACAATGTAAAATGCGGGGATGTGGCAGGGATCATATCATCTCGTGCCTTTCTCTGCCTTTTTTGTTTGTTTTAACCTTTTTTGTGGGTCCATAGCTAGACGAAGTGCCCCATATAGCTATATGCCATTGGTTACAATTTCTTTTGGGGGGGGAGTGGAACAATACCTCAGTACGAAAGCATGAAGCTCTAGTCGTTCTTTAATAACATAATGATATGATAATAACCATTGTACATGTAAAAATGAACTATTCAAATTCTTTCGAAGAGGGAACACTTTTTTTTAAAACATTATCGATCACAGACCATTTAATCAAAGTTCCTTTAATGTCACCATGAACACTTGGAATGGTATTTGATCTTCACCGACTAATTCCAGTACTCTGCGTAGCCTCTCGTCTTGATGAATGCAGTTCTGACAATGAGAAACTATAGTTACCAGTCTGTTCATCTAACGACCACACTCCTTAACCATGAAAGGGACGTATAAAGTCAAAGTTAATGCATTGTATTCCCGACATCTATTCCTGTTCTGGACGACATTCACGATAGCTCCTACAGTCACAAAAAGCCGCTACGGTCACTCGGTAGACTGATTATTACGTCACAAGTCATTAGGTCATACTTCTTTATCACGATGACGTCATCCGGAAAGTGTCCGGTTGAAGGATGTCGACGATGAATATTCCCGGTAAGTCCCAGATGGTTTATAGGTCGTGCTCCCGCTGTTTGATCGGTTGTACGTGTCCCGCAGACTGGTACTCCTGCTTCGGATGTTGTCCAGGTCCGAGGTCTTGGCGGCCGAGCGTCGCTTGGGACGAATTGAAGATGGGCAAAGCTGTTTCTTCCACGCTCTCCTGAGCTCTGGCCTGAAACAATGGCAAAGATATAAATATATTTGAATAAATAACATGAAATTATTAATGAACTAAATATTCTCTCATATATAAATACGATATCTGATTAAAATTAGTACATATTATTTTTCCAACAGGAGTGTTTCCATGTTCAGGCGTATACAGGGCAAGTTCCTTGCTTAAAGGGATCCGGTTACTTTGTCTTAGATCCTTTAGAAATGATCCTTGATTTAGCTCATGCTGCAATGATAATTACAAACCTTTAGGTCAGTCAGGAACTCCGTGACTTTTACAAGCCGATCGCCTGTCTGATTATCAAGATATTAATGATTGGAATTATTGAAAACCGTTCGCCGAACGGTTTTCATAACACTACAGTCTATTGAGGAAAACAAGTATGGTAAAACCGGTCACTCAAAGATTTTTAATTTTTTGAGGCACTTCTTGGTCATTTTGAAGCGCGATTTTTTTTAGGGCTCCAATATTACACCATATCACAGACACTGGTAACATGGAGGACCGTGTATCTCAGATTTAACATTGGTAACGATCCCTTTAACGGGATTCTACAATTTCTTCAAAGCACATAGTATAGATATTATTGCAACGCTATTGATTTATAACCTATCTACCAATCACATATCACGTGAATACGTCCAGAATAGTTAATACGTTCAGTTAAGAAAGACAGATATACTGAAGCATTTCGTCATTCATTCGTCAGAGAAGGTGAATTAAAGTGGTAAGATGACTGAAAGAAAATGAAATCATTCTGAATTCAACTTTGTCAATATGAATTCTAATTATCCCTGTTAGAGTTAGCGGAAACTAATTTTTGTACTTCATAACTTTAATTATTTTTCCAAAATGTATACATCTTTTTGTTCCAAAATGTATACATCGTTAATATTCATACATTTTAATGAAAGTTGCTCTTGACGAACATAAATATTGCTTACTGCTTCCCGAAAACAAGTCATAACCAATGCAAGCTGAATGCCACGAATGAATTATATTTGTTAAAGTGGAAATTCAAAGAAAATCACGAATATGTCAACTAATGTATCACTAGAAACTGGTAAGCTAATATATGACCATCGTACAAGTTTTAGGTCAACTACATATCGGGTGATTTATAGAAATACAAATACAACTACCTCCATAGCAACTGAAATATACGGGAGATTCGCCAAAAAATAACGATGTTTTAATGACGTCACATAATGGACCAATACTGCCCAAGCAGACGACATCCCATAAAGAATGAACATAATTGCAAAGCTATTATTTCTCAAATTATAATGAGTTTAGTTTATATAAATGTAATGGCATTTCAAACTTTAATTTTGTTCCAAAATGTATACATCTTATGCAAACATATTAAAGGAAAGTTGCTGTTGACGAACAAAAAGGTTGATAGCTGCTTTCCGAACAATGTACTAACTATATAAGGCAAGCTCGGTGCCACGAGTGAATTTTAATTTTTAAAAGTCTGTAGAATGCAAGAGCGCAAGTTATGAAATTATTTTACAGAAAACGTACAACTGAGTTTCCGTAGTGTAGTGGTTATCACGTGAGTTTTACACACTCAAGGTCCCCGGTTCGAGCCCGGGCGGAAACTTGTTTTGCTTTTACTACTTCACACTGAAGCAGTACTTTTTCACTCAACTTTCTAAAGAGTAACTATTCACTCTTCTTCTTTCTGTCTCGTCATCATAATTTTCCTTCCGCGTCTCATCTACAATTACACACTTTCTAAAACTTTCATAGAACGTCAATATTTCCCTTAGTAATCCCTTTTTTTAATAATGTTGTTTTCGTAGTCATGGACTCAAGACCTAGTCGAAATCTTTTCTCAACTTTACTTTTGCCTCTCGGAACTAGCAATCGAAAAACGAAGAAAAATAACTAGTTTCCTCCCTGCCGACTTGTGCATGAAAGTGCAAAGTGGTATGCCCTACAAAAAGATGCATTGATTCAGTTGGTGTTTGGCATCCCTAATTTTTTGTTTAAGAAATCGCTTCCAAAGCCAACAGAGTTTCCGTAGTGTATTGGTTATCACGTGAGTCTAACACACTCAAGGTCCCCGGTTCGAGCCCGGGCGGAAACTTGTTTTCGTCATTCAAATCTTTAATTTTGTTTCAAAATGTATACATCTTATGCATACATTTCGAAGGAAAGTGGCATCTTACACACTAAGAAAAAATGGTGCAACTATGCACCTTTAGGGGTTCAAACCGATGCAACAATAGCAGCACCTTTAGGGGTTAAATCCTGCACCCTTTTTAAAGGTGCAATCCTGCACCCTTTAAAAGGGTGCCAGATTGAACCTTTTAGGGGACATGTTAGTACTCTTTATGGTTCAATCCTGCACCTTTAGGGGTGCAAACTGATGCAACAATATCAGCACCTTTAGGGGTTAAATCCTGCACCCTTTAAGGAGGGTGCCAGATTGCACCTTTTAGGAAACATGTTAGTACCCTTAATGGTTCAACCCCGCTCCTTTAGGGATGCAAACCGATGCAATAGCAGCACCTTTACGGGTTCCGTCCTGCACTCTTTAAAAGGTGCAATCCTTCTCCCATACTCGAGGAATACTCGTGATATTTGCTCGTACACAAATACATATTAAACATGCATGTTGTTTATTGGTTAGTAATCATAATAATCAATGTATCTATTGCTAAAACATGAATGTAATTGTAACATGATCAGACAAAATAATCTATTTGTTTAATGATTACCGAAGGAAAATTCAAATCACAAAACTGATGTGCATTGTCATAATTTGTTTAACAAATCATGATAATTGTATTTTTTATGTGAACACGTGTAAAGTAATCATGAATATGCATGCAATATGCAAACTTTTATTTTGCACCCTTTTTGGTCTAAAGGGTTCATTTTAGTGAGAAGGGTGCAAAATCTTATTTTGCACCCTATTTTGAACCCCTTTTCCTTCAAAAGGGTTCATTTTTAAGTAAAGGGTGCAAACTCTTATTTTGCACCCTTTTTTGCACCCTTTTTTCTTAGAGTGTATGACGACAGAAAAAGGGTTGCTTGCTGCTTTCAGAACAAAGCAGTAAGTAATGCAAGCTGGATGCCACGAATGAATTATATTTGTAAAGGCATTGTTTAACAATGTTTTCAGTTTTTAAGAATCTGAGATGCGCGGCCGTCCGTATTATCAGTGTCTCTGATATGGTGTAATATATTATTGAAGCCCTAACAAAATTGCGCTGCAAAATGATCATGAAGTGCCTCAAAGATTAAAAAAAAAAAAAATAAGTGACCGGTTTTTACCATACTCACTTTCCCCCAAAGTGTGTAGTGTTTTGAAATTTTGAATTTCAATGATAAATATCTTGATAATCAGACAGGCGATCGCCTTGTAAACGTCATGGGAATTCTGACTGACCTAGAGGTTTATGTTCATGATTGCAGCATAAGCTAAATCCAAGATTTTGTTGAGAAAATGAGACAAATATACGGAATCCTTTAAAAGTCTGCAGAGGGCAAGTTATCAAAATTATTTTACAATTGAAGTGCATCTGAGTTTTCGTAGTGTAGTGGTTATCACGTGAGTTTTACACACTCAAGGTCCCCGGTTCGAGCCCGGGCGGAAACTTGTTTTGCTTTAACTAAATCACAATGAAGCAGTACTTTTTCACTTAACTTTCTCAAGAGTAACTATTTACTCTCCTCCTTTTTGTCTCTTTATCATCATTTTCCTTCCGCGTCTCATCTATCGTTCCTTTTTTTAGTCATGTTCTCACGACCTAGTCAAAATCTTTTCTCACCTTTACTTTTGCCTCTCGAAACTAGAAAGCGAAAAACGAAGAAAAATAACTTGTTACCTCCCTGCCGACCAAACAGCTTTTTCTTTATGATTATTGTAAAGTGTAAAGTTGCACTACTCAAAAGATTCACTTATTTAGTTGCCTTTTGCATCCCTAAATTTTGTTTAAGAAATCGCACCTGAAGTCATCTGAGTTTTCGTAGTGTAGTGGTTATCACGTGAGTTTTACACACTCAAGGTCCCCGGTTCGAGCCCGGGCGGAAACTTGTTTTGCTTTTACAAAATCGCACACTCAAGTAGTACTTTCTCAAGAGTAACTATTTACTCTCCTACTTTTTGGCTCTTAATCATCATTTTCCTTCCGCGTCTCATCTACAATTACACACTTTCTAAAACTTTCATAGAACGTCAATATTTCCCTTAGTAATCACTTTTGTTAATACTGTTGTTTACGTCGTCATGTTCTCAACACCTAGTCAAAATCTTTTCTCACCTTTACTTTTCCCTCTCGAAACTAGAAAGCGAAAAAAAGAGAAATAACTTGTTACCTCCCTGCCGACCTAACAGCTTTTTCTTTATGATTATTGTAAAGTGTAAAGTTGCACTACTCAAAAGATTCACTTATTTAGTTGCCTTTTGCATCCCTAAATTTTGTTTAAGAAATCGCACCTGAAGTCATCTGAGTTTCCGTAGTGTAGTGGTTATCACGTGAGTCTAACACACTCAAGGTCCCCGGTTCGAGCCCGGGCGGAAACTTGTTTTTGTTTTACAAATCTTTAATTTTGTTTCAAAATGTATACATCTTATGCATACATTTCGAAGGAAAGTGGCATCTTATGACGACAGAAAAAGTGTTGCTTGCTGCTTTCAGAACAAAGCAGTAAGTAATGCAAGCTGGATGCCACGAATGAATTATATTTGTAAAGGCATTGTTTAACAATGTTTTCAGTTTTTAAGAATCTGAGATGCGTGGCCGTCCGTATTATCAGTGTCTGTGATATGGTGTAATATATTATTGAAGCCCTAACAAAATTGCGCTGCAAAATGATCATGGAGTGCCTCAAAGATTTTTTTTTTTTTTTTTAAGTGACCGGTTTTTACCATACTCACTTTCCCCCCAAAGTGTGTAGTGTTTTGAAATTTTGAATTTCAATGATAAATATCTTGATAATCAGACAGGCGATCGCGTTGTAAACGTCATGGGAATTCTGACTGACCTAGAGGTTTATGATCATGATTGCAGCATAAGCTAAATCCAAGATTTTGTTGAGAAAATAAGACATATATACGGAATCCTTTAAAAGTCTGCAGAGGGCAAGTTATCAAAATTATTTTACAATTGAAGTGCATCTGAGTTTTCGTAGTGTAGTGGTTATCACGTGAGTTTTACACACTCAAGGTCCCCGGTTCGAGCCCGGGCGGAAACTTGTTTTGCTTTTACAAAATCGCACACTCAAGTAGTACTTTCTCAAGAGTAACTATTTACTCTCCTACTTTTTGGCTCTTAATCATCATTTTCCTTCCGCGTCTCATCTACAATTACACACTTTCTAAAACTTTCATAGAACGTCAATATTTCCCTTAGTAATCACTTTTTGTAATACTGTTGTTTACGTAGTCATGTTCTCAACACCTAGTCAAAATCTTTTCTCACCTTTACTTTTCCCTCTCGGAACTAGCAAGCGAAAAAAAGAGAAATAACTTGTTACCTCCCTGCCGACCTAACAGCTTTTTCTTTATGATTATTGTAAAGTGTAAAGTTGCACTACTCAAAAGATTCACTTATTTAGTTGCCTTTTGCATCCCTAAATTTTGTTTAAGAAATCGCACCTGAAGTCATCTGAGTTTCCGTAGTGTAGTGGTTATCACGTGAGTCTAACACACTCAAGGTCC
Source organism: Strongylocentrotus droebachiensis (assembly GCA_035222895.1). Lineage (NCBI taxonomy): Eukaryota > Metazoa > Echinodermata > Echinoidea > Camarodonta > Strongylocentrotidae > Strongylocentrotus > Strongylocentrotus droebachiensis. The sequence goes on from JAVYIG010000059.1 coordinate 637,584, forward strand.
CCGGTTCGAGCCCGGGCGGAAACTTGTTTTTGTTTTTCAAATCTTTAATTTTGTTTCAAAATGTATACATCTTATGCATACATTTCGAAGGAAAGTGGCATCTTATGACGACAGAAAAAGTGTTGCTTGCTGCTTTCAGAACAAAGCAGTAAGTAATGCAAGCTGGATGCCACGAATGAATTATATTTGTAAAGGCATTGTTTAACAATGTTTTCAGTTTTTAAGAATCTGAGATGCGTGGCCGTCCGTATTATCAGTGTCTCTGATATGGTGTAATATATTATTGAAGCCCTAACAAAATTGCGCTGCAAAATGATCATGAAGTGCCTCAAAGATTTTTTTTTTTTTTTTAAAGTGACCGGTTTTTACCATACTCACTTTCCCCCCAAAGTGTGTAGTGTTTTGAAATTTTGAATTTCAATGATAAATATCTTGATAATCAGACAGGCGATCGCCTTGTAAACGTCATGGGAATTCTGACTGACCTAGAGGTTTATGATCATGATTGCAGCATAAGCTAAATCCAAGATTTTGTTGAGAAAATAAGACAAATATACGGAATCCTTTAAAAGTCTGCAGAGGGCAAGTTATCAAAATTATTTTACAATTGAAGTGCATCTGAGTTTTCGTAGTGTAGTGGTTATCACGTGAGTTTTACACACTCAAGGTCCCCGGTTCGAGCCCGGGCGGAAACTTGTTTTGCTTTTACAAAATCGCACACTCAAGTAGTACTTTCTCAAGAGTAACTATTTACTCTCCTACTTTTTGGCTCTTAATCATCATTTTCCTTCCGCGTCTCATCTACAATTACACACTTTCTAAAACTTTCATTGAACGTCAATATTTCCCTTGGTTTTATATCGTTCCTTTTCGTAGTCATGTTTTCAAGACCTCGTCAAAATCTTTTCTCACCTTTATTTTTCCCTCTCGGAACTAGCAAGCGAAAAAAAGAGAAATAACTTGTTACCTCCCTGCCGACCTAACAGCTTTTTCTCTATGAATATTGTAAAGTGTAAAGTTGCACTACTCAAAAGATTCACTTATTTAGTTGCCTTTTGCATCCCTAAATTTTGTTTAAGAAATCGCACCTGAAGTCATCTGAGTTTCCGTAGTGTAGTGGTTATCACGTGAGTCTAACACACTCAAGGTCCCCGGTTCGAGCCCGGGCGGAAACTTGTTTTTGTCATTCAAATCTTTAATTTTGTTTCAAAATGTATACATCTTATGCATACATTTCGAAGGAAAGTGGCATCTTATGACGACAGAAAAAGGGTTGCTTGCTGCTTTCAGAACAAAGCAGTAAGTAATGCAAGCTGGATGCCACGAATGAATTATATTTGTAAAGGCATTGTTTAACAATGTTTTCAGTTTTTAAGAATCTGAGATGCGTGGCCGTCCGTATTATCAGTGTCTCTGATATGGTGTAATATATTATTGAAGCCCGAACAAAATTGCGCTGCAAAATGATCATGAAGTGCCTCAAAGATTTAAAAAAAAAAAAAATAAGTGACCGGTTTTTACCATACTCACTTTCCCCCAAAGTGTGTAGTGTTTTGAAATTTTGAATTTCAATGATAAATATCTTGATAATCAGACAGGCTATCGCCTTGTAAACGTCATGGGAATTCTGACTGACCTAGAGGTTTATGATCATGATTGCAGCATAAGCTAAATCCAAGATTTTGTTGAGAAAATGAGACATATATACGGAATCCTTTAAAAGTCTGCAGAGGGCAAGTTATCAAAATTATTTTACAATTGAAGTGCATCTGAGTTTTCGTAGTGTAGTGGTTATCACGTGAGTTTTACACACTCAAGGTCCCCGGTTCGAGCCCGGGCGGAAACTTGTTTTGCTTTTACAAAATCGCACACTCAAGTAGTACTTTCTCAAGAGTAACTATTTACTCTCCTACTTTTTGGCTCTTAATCATCATTTTCCTTCCGCGTCTCATCTACAATTACACACTTTCTAAAACTTTCATTGAACGTCAATATTTCCCTTGGTTTTATATCGTTCCTTTTCGTAGTCATGTTTTCAAGACCTCGTCAAAATCTTTTCTCACCTTTATTTTTCCCTCTCGGAACTAGCAAGCGAAAAAAAGAGAAATAACTTGTTACCTCCCTGCCGACCTAACAGCTTTTTCTCTATGAATATTGTAAAGTGTAAAGTTGCACTACTCAAAAGATTCACTTATTTAGTTGCCTTTTGCATCCCTAAATTTTGTTTAAGAAATCGCACCTGAAGTCATCTGAGTTTCCGTAGTGTAGTGGTTATCACGTGAGTCTAACACACTCAAGGTCCCCGGTTCGAGCCCGGGCGGAAACTTGTTTTTGTCATTCAAATCTTTAATTTTGTTTCAAAATGTATACATCTTATGCATACATTTCGAAGGAAAGTGGCATCTTATGACGACAGAAAAAGGGTTGCTTGCTGCTTTCAGAACAAAGCAGTAAGTAATGCAAGCTGGATGCCACGAATGAATTATATTTGTAAAGGCATTGTTTAACAATGTTTTCAGTTTTTAAGAATCTGAGATGCGTGGCCGTCCGTATTATCAGTGTCTCTGATATGGTGTAATATATTATTGAAGCCCGAACAAAATTGCGCTGCAAAATGATCATGAAGTGCCTCAAAGATTTAAAAAAAAAAAAAATAAGTGACCGGTTTTTACCATACTCACTTTCCCCCAAAGTGTGTAGTGTTTTGAAATTTTGAATTTCAATGATAAATATCTTGATAATCAGACAGGCGATCGCCTTGTAAACGTCATGGGAATTCTGACTGACCTAGAGGTTTATGATCATGATTGCAGCATAAGCTAAATCCAAGATTTTGTTGAGAAAATGAGACAAATATACGGAATCCTTTAAAAGTCTGCAGAGGGCAAGTTATCAAAATTATTTTACAATTGAAGTGCATCTGAGTTTTCGTAGTGTAGTGGTTATCACGTGAGTTTTACACACTCAAGGTCCCCGGTTCGAGCCCGGGCGGAAACTTGTTTTGCTTTTACAAAATCGCACACTCAAGTAGTACTTTCTCAAGAGTAACTATTTACTCTCCTACTTTTTGGCTCTTAATCATCATTTTCCTTCCGCGTCTCATCTACAATTACACACTTTCTAAAACTTTCATTGAACGTCAATATTTCCCTTGGTTTTATATCGTTCCTTTTCGTAGTCATGTTTTCAAGACCTCGTCAAAATCTTTTCTCACCTTTATTTTTCCCTCTCGGAACTAGCAAGCGAAAAAAAGAGAAATAACTTGTTACCTCCCTGCCGACCTAACAGCTTTTTCTCTATGAATATTGTAAAGTGTAAAGTTGCACTACTCAAAAGATTCACTTATTTAGTTGCCTTTTGCATCCCTAAATTTTGTTTAAGAAATCGCACCTGAAGTCATCTGAGTTTCCGTAGTGTAGTGGTTATCACGTGAGTCTAACACACTCAAGGTCCCCGGTTCGAGCCCGGGCGGAAACTTGTTTTTGTCATTCAAATCTTTAATTTTGTTTCAAAATGTATACATCTTATGCATACATTTCGAAGGAAAGTGGCATCTTATGACGACAGAAAAAGGGTTGCTTGCTGCTTTCAGAACAAAGCAGTAAGTAATGCAAGCTGGATGCCACGAATGAATTATATTTGTAAAGGCATTGTTTAACAATGTTTTCAGTTTTTAAGAATCTGAGATGCGTGGCCGTCCGTATTATCAGTGTCTCTGATATGGTGTAATATATTATTGAAGCCCGAACAAAATTGCGCTGCAAAATGATCATGAAGTGCCTCAAAGATTTAAAAAAAAAAAAAATAAGTGACCGGTTTTTACCATACTCACTTTCCCCCAAAGTGTGTAGTGTTTTGAAATTTTGAATTTCAATGATAAATATCTTGATAATCAGACAGGCTATCGCCTTGTAAACGTCATGGGAATTCTGACTGACCTAGAGGTTTATGATCATGATTGCAGCATAAGCTAAATCCAAGATTTTGTTGAGAAAATGAGACATATATACGGAATCCTTTAAAAGTCTGCAGAGGGCAAGTTATCAAAATTATTTTACAATTGAAGTGCATCTGAGTTTTCGTAGTGTAGTGGTTATCACGTGAGTTTTACACACTCAAGGTCCCCGGTTCGAGCCCGGGCGGAAACTTGTTTTGCTTTTACAAAATCGCACACTCAAGTAGTACTTTCTCAAGAGTAACTATTTACTCTCCTACTTTTTGGCTCTTAATCATCATTTTCCTTCCGCGTCTCATCTACAATTACACACTTTCTAAAACTTTCATTGAACGTCAATATTTCCCTTGGTTTTATATCGTTCCTTTTCGTAGTCATGTTTTCAAGACCTCGTCAAAATCTTTTCTCACCTTTATTTTTCCCTCTCGGAACTAGCAAGCGAAAAAAAGAGAAATAACTTGTTACCTCCCTGCCGACCTAACAGCTTTTTCTCTATGAATATTGTAAAGTGTAAAGTTGCACTACTCAAAAGATTCACTTATTTAGTTGCCTTTTGCATCCCTAAATTTTGTTTAAGAAATCGCACCTGAAGTCATCTGAGTTTCCGTAGTGTAGTGGTTATCACGTGAGTCTAACACACTCAAGGTCCCCGGTTCGAGCCCGGGCGGAAACTTGTTTTTGTCATTCAAATCTTTAATTTTGTTTCAAAATGTATACATCTTATGCATACATTTCGAAGGAAAGTGGCATCTTATGACGACAGAAAAAGGGTTGCTTGCTGCTTTCAGAACAAAGCAGTAAGTAATGCAAGCTGGATGCCACGAATGAATTATATTTGTAAAGGCATTGTTTAACAATGTTTTCAGTTTTTAAGAATCTGAGATGCGTGGCCGTCCGTATTATCAGTGTCTCTGATATGGTGTAATATATTATTGAAGCCCGAACAAAATTGCGCTGCAAAATGATCATGAAGTGCCTCAAAGATTTAAAAAAAAAAAAAATAAGTGACCGGTTTTTACCATACTCACTTTCCCCCAAAGTGTGTAGTGTTTTGAAATTTTGAATTTCAATGATAAATATCTTGATAATCAGACAGGCGATCGCCTTGTAAACGTCATGGGAATTCTGACTGACCTAGAGGTTTATGATCATGATTGCAGCATAAGCTAAATCCAAGATTTTGTTGAGAAAATGAGACATATATACGGAATCCTTTAAAAGTCTGCAGAGGGCAAGTTATCAAAATTATTTTACAATTGAAGTGCATCTGAGTTTTCGTAGTGTAGTGGTTATCACGTGAGTTTTACACACTCAAGGTCCCCGGTTCGAGCCCGGGCGGAAACTTGTTTTGCTTTTACAAAATCGCACACTCAAGTAGTACTTTCTCAAGAGTAACTATTTACTCTCCTACTTTTTGGCTCTTAATCATCATTTTCCTTCCGCGTCTCATCTACAATTACACACTTTCTAAAACTTTCATTGAACGTCAATATTTCCCTTGGTTTTATATCGTTCCTTTTCGTAGTCATGTTTTCAAGACCTCGTCAAAATCTTTTCTCACCTTTATTTTTCCCTCTCGGAACTAGCAAGCGAAAAAAAGAGAAATAACTTGTTACCTCCCTGCCGACCTAACAGCTTTTTCTCTATGAATATTGTAAAGTGTAAAGTTGCACTACTCAAAAGATTCACTTATTTAGTTGCCTTTTGCATCCCTAAATTTTGTTTAAGAAATCGCACCTGAAGTCATCTGAGTTTCCGTAGTGTAGTGGTTATCACGTGAGTCTAACACACTCAAGGTCCCCGGTTCGAGCCCGGGCGGAAACTTGTTTTTGTCATTCAAATCTTTAATTTTGTTTCAAAATGTATACATCTTATGCATACATTTCGAAGGAAAGTGGCATCTTATGACGACAGAAAAAGGGTTGCTTGCTGCTTTCAGAACAAAGCAGTAAGTAATGCAAGCTGGATGCCACGAATGAATTATATTTGTAAAGGCATTGTTTAACAATGTTTTCAGTTTTTAAGAATCTGAGATGCGTGGCCGTCCGTATTATCAGTGTCTCTGATATGGTGTAATATATTATTGAAGCCCGAACAAAATTGCGCTGCAAAATGATCATGAAGTGCCTCAAAGATTTAAAAAAAAAAAAAATAAGTGACCGGTTTTTACCATACTCACTTTCCCCCAAAGTGTGTAGTGTTTTGAAATTTTGAATTTCAATGATAAATATCTTGATAATCAGACAGGCGATCGCCTTGTAAACGTCATGGGAATTCTGACTGACCTAGAGGTTTATGATCATGATTGCAGCATAAGCTAAATCCAAGATTTTGTTGAGAAAATGAGACATATATACGGAATCCTTTAAAAGTCTGCAGAGGGCAAGTTATCAAAATTATTTTACAATTGAAGTGCATCTGAGTTTTCGTAGTGTAGTGGTTATCACGTGAGTTTTACACACTCAAGGTCCCCGGTTCGAGCCCGGGCGGAAACTTGTTTTGCTTTTACAAAATCGCACACTCAAGTAGTACTTTCTCAAGAGTAACTATTTACTCTCCTACTTTTTGGCTCTTAATCATCATTTTCCTTCCGCGTCTCATCTACAATTACACACTTTCTAAAACTTTCATTGAACGTCAATATTTCCCTTGGTTTTATATCGTTCCTTTTCGTAGTCATGTTTTCAAGACCTCGTCAAAATCTTTTCTCACCTTTATTTTTCCCTCTCGGAACTAGCAAGCGAAAAAAAGAGAAATAACTTGTTACCTCCCTGCCGACCTAACAGCTTTTTCTCTATGAATATTGTAAAGTGTAAAGTTGCACTACTCAAAAGATTCACTTATTTAGTTGCCTTTTGCATCCCTAAATTTTGTTTAAGAAATCGCACCTGAAGTCATCTGAGTTTCCGTAGTGTAGTGGTTATCACGTGAGTCTAACACACTCAAGGTCCCCGGTTCGAGCCCGGGCGGAAACTTGTTTTTGTCATTCAAATCTTTAATTTTGTTTCAAAATGTATACATCTTATGCATACATTTCGAAGGAAAGTGGCATCTTATGACGACAGAAAAAGGGTTGCTTGCTGCTTTCAGAACAAAGCAGTAAGTAATGCAAGCTGGATGCCACGAATGAATTATATTTGTAAAGGCATTGTTTAACAATGTTTTCAGTTTTTAAGAATCTGAGATGCGTGGCCGTCCGTATTATCAGTGTCTCTGATATGGTGTAATATATTATTGAAGCCCGAACAAAATTGCGCTGCAAAATGATCATGAAGTGCCTCAAAGATTTTTTTTTTTTTTTTAAAGTGACCGGTTTTTACCATACTCACTTTCCCCCCAAAGTGTGTAGTGTTTTGAAATTTTGAATTTCAATGATAAATATCTTGATAATCAGACAGGCGATCGCCTTGTAAACGTCATGGGAATTCTGACTGACCTAGAGGTTTATGATCATGATTGCAGCATAAGCTAAATCCAAGATTTTTTTGAGAAAATAAGATAAATATACGGAATCCTTTAAAAGTCTGCAGAGGGCAAGTTATCAAAATTATTTTACAATTGAAGTGCATCTGAGTTTTCGTAGTGTAGTGGTTATCACGTGAGTTTTACACACTCAAGGTCCCCGGTTCGAGCCCGGGCGGAAACTTGTTTTGCTTTTACAAAATCGCACACTCAAGTAGTACTTTCTCAAGAGTAACTATTTACTCTCCTACTTTTTGGCTCTTAATCATCATTTTCCTTCCGCGTCTCATCTACAATTACACACTTTCTAAAACTTTCATTGAACGTCAATATTTCCCTTGGTTTTATATCGTTCCTTTTCGTAGTCATGTTTTCAAGACCTCGTCAAAATCTTTTCTCACCTTTATTTTTCCCTCTCGGAACTAGCAAGCGAAAAAAAGAGAAATAACTTGTTACCTCCCTGCCGACCTAACAGCTTTTTCTCTATGAATATTGTAAAGTGTAAAGTTGCACTACTCAAAAGATTCACTTATTTAGTTGCCTTTTGCATCCCTAAATTTTGTTTAAGAAATCGCACCTGAAGTCATCTGAGTTTCCGTAGTGTAGTGGTTATCACGTGAGTCTAACACACTCAAGGTCCCCGGTTCGAGCCCGGGCGGAAACTTGTTTTTGTCATTCAAATCTTTAATTTTGTTTCAAAATGTATACATCTTATGCATACATTTCGAAGGAAAGTGGCATCTTATGACGACAGAAAAAGGGTTGCTTGCTGCTTTCAGAACAAAGCAGTAAGTAATGCAAGCTGGATGCCACGAATGAATTATATTTGTAAAGGCATTGTTTAACAATGTTTTCAGTTTTTAAGAATCTGAGATGCGTGGCCGTCCGTATTATCAGTGTCTCTGATATGGTGTAATATATTATTGAAGCCCGAACAAAATTGCGCTGCAAAATGATCATGAAGTGCCTCAAAGATTTAAAAAAAAAAAAAATAAGTGACCGGTTTTTACCATACTCACTTTCCCCCAAAGTGTGTAGTGTTTTGAAATTTTGAATTTCAATGATAAATATCTTGATAATCAGACAGGCGATCGCCTTGTAAACGTCATGGGAATTCTGACTGACCTAGAGGTTTATGATCATGATTGCAGCATAAGCTAAATCCAAGATTTTGTTGAGAAAATGAGACATATATACGGAATCCTTTAAAAGTCTGCAGAGGGCAAGTTATCAAAATTATTTTACAATTGAAGTGCATCTGAGTTTTCGTAGTGTAGTGGTTATCACGTGAGTTTTACACACTCAAGGTCCCCGGTTCGAGCCCGGGCGGAAACTTGTTTTGCTTTTACAAAATCGCACACTCAAGTAGTACTTTCTCAAGAGTAACTATTTACTCTCCTACTTTTTGGCTCTTAATCATCATTTTCCTTCCGCGTCTCATCTAAAATTACACGTTTTCTAAAACTTTCATAGAACGTCAATGTTTCTCTTAGTAATCACTTTTTTTAATACTGTTGTTTACGTAGTCATGTTCTCAACACCTAGTCAAAATCTTTTCTCACCTTTACTTTTCCCTCTCGGAACTAGCAAGCGAAAAAAAAGAGAAATAACTAGTACCTCCCTGCCGACCTAACAGCTTTTTCTCTATGAATATTGTAAAGTGTAAAGTTTCACTTTCGTCATTCAAATCTTTAATTTTGTTTCAAAATGTATACATCTTATGCATACATTTCGAAGGAAAGTGGCATCTTATAGTCCTGTAGAAGTTTTTCAGACCTGGAAAAGTTGTTAAGTACAAGGTTTTTTTGTTGAATTGTGTTCTAGATGGGTATTGAAGTAAATTCAGCTTGGTTGCCAGCTTGGCAACCTTGAGCATTTTTTTTAATAGCCATATTAGCATAATCATCTAATTAGCATAGGTGTAATATGTAATAATGTTGCTAATCTCAATACAGGAAGCCTGAAAACATGGACAATACAACTTTTCAAGGGTAATCTATGACAAGGAATTCATTTATGACACCAATTTTATTTTTAAGTAATACCATTGTCTTAAATAGCATAATTAGCATAATATGTACAATATATGGACTTCATTGTCATTGTTTATCTACAAAGCCTAAAAATGGTGCAATGCAACATTGTAAATCACTTTCGAAAGATTAATCATTAATTCATGAGAAGATATTCCATGTATATGGAGTATAATTAGCCTAATTAGCATAATAATCTAATTAGCATATATGTGCAATATGTAATAATGTTGCTAATCTCAATCCAGGAAGCCTGAAAACATAAATAATACCACTTTTCATGGGATTTCCATGACCAGGACTTCATTTATGACACCAGTTTTTTATTCCAAGTAATGCAATTGTCTTAAATAGCACAATGAGCATAATGAGCTAATAGGCATGTGTACAATATATGGACTTCACTGTCATTGTTTATCTACAAAGCCTAAAAATGGTGCAATGCAACATTGTAAATCACTTTTGAAAGATTAATCATTAATTCATGAGAAGATATTCCATGTATATGGAGTATAATTAGCCTAATTAGCATATACACTGTATGTGTAATACTACATTATTACATAATCTTAATCCAGGAAGCCTGAAAACGTTGATAATATGAATTTTCCTGCAATTGTGCCACAAGTTTGAGCAACGTCGGGTTTGTACTCTCAATGCTTCTGGCTTTGATAAACATAGACAGATCATAGTTTGGACTGTTGTATTTAACATCCCTGGCCTATGTACGTATACTTGTCTCACCACATCATCAATTCCATCATTATCATCTGCTTTAACCATCTTCAGTGTGTTTCCTACAGTCTCTCTAAATCCAATGACTGAAGCCCAACCATCAATGCATGTGATAACCCCATCATTTCCTAGACATTTCATGAGGCTCGACAACATTGCCTTGCAACCAAGATAACCACCACATTGGAGATACAATTTGTGAAGCTAAATAGAGTCCAAAATAATTGATATTCTACATATATGCTAATTAGGATTATTAGTACAATAATTACATATTAAGCCAATTGCATTACTTAAAAATAAAAACTGGTGTCACAACTGAATCCCTCGTCATGGGAAACCCTGGAAAAGTCATATTATCCATGTGTTCAGTCTTCCTGGATTAAGATTAGCAACATTATTACATCATGTAATAATGTCGTATAATAAGCCTAATTAGCATATACATACGTGTATATGCTAATTAGGCTTATTATACGACATCTACATGGAATATCTTCTAATGAATTAATGTGTTGTCCTTCAAAAGGTCATTTACAATGTTGCATTGCACAATGACAATAAAGTCCATATATCGTACATATGCTAATTAGCTCATCATGCTATTTAAGACAATTGCATTACTCAACAATAAATAATGGTGTCACAAATGAATTCCTGGTCATGGAAAATCCTTGAAAAGTCACATTATCCATGTTTTCAGGCTTCCTGGATTAAGATTAGCAATATTATTACATACTGCACATATTATATGCTAATTAGATGATTATGATAATTAGGCTAATTATACTCCATATAGATGGAATATCTTCTCATGAAATAATGATTAATCTTTCAAAAGTGATTTACAATGTTGCATCGCACCATTTTTAGGCTTTATAGATAAACAATGACAATGAAGTCCATATATTGTACATATTATGCTAATTATGCTATTTAAGACAATTGTATTACTTAAAAATAAAAATTGGTGTCATAAATGAATTCCTTGTCATAGATTACCCTTGAAAAGTTGTATTGTCCATGTTTTCAGGCTTCCTGGATTGAGATTAACAACATTATTACATATTGCACCTATGCTAATTAGATGATTATGCTAATATGGATATTAAAAAAGTTGCTCAAGGTTGCCAAGCTGGCAACCAAGCTGAATTTACTTCAATACCCATCTAGAACACAAATCAACAAAAAAACCTTGTACTTATCAACTTTTCCAGGTCATGTACATGGTATATGGTACCGTCTACTGGACTATTATATGACGACAGAAAAAGGGTTGCTTGCTGCTTTCAGAACAAAGCAGTAAGTAATGCAAGCTGGATGCCACGAATGAATTATATTTGTAAAGGCATTGTTTAACAATGTTTTCAGTTTTTAAGAATCTGAGATGCGTGGCCGTCCGTATTATCAGTGTCTCTGATATGGTGTAATATATTATTGAAGCCCTAACAAAATTGCGCTGCAAAATGATCATGAAGTGCCTCAAAGATTTTTTTTTTTTTTTTAAAGTGACCGGTTTTTACCATACTCACTTTCCCCCCAAAGTGTGTAGTGTTTTGAAATTTTGAATTTCAATGATAAATATCTTGATAATCAGACAGGCGATCGCCTTGTAAACGTCATGGGAATTATTTTACAATTGAAGTGCATCTGAGTTTTCGTAGTGTAGTGGTTATCACGTGAGTTTTACACACTGAAGGTCCCCGGTTCGAGCCCGGGCGGAAACTTGTTTTGCTTTTACAAAATCGCACACTCAAGTAGTACTTTCTCAAGAGTAACTATTTACTCTCCTACTTTTTGGCTCTTAATCATCATTTTCCTTCCGCGTCTCATCTACAATTACACACTTTCTAAAACTTTCATTGAACGTCAATATTTCCCTTGGTTTTATATCGTTCCTTTTCGTAGTCATGTTTTCAAGACCTCGTCAAAATCTTTTCTCACCTTTATTTTTCCCTCTCGGAACTAGCAAGCGAAAAACGATGAAAAATAACTTGTTTCCTCCCTGCCGACCAAACAGCTTTTTCTTTATGATTATTGTAAAGTGTAAAGTTGCACTACTCAAAAGATTCACTTATTTAGTTGCCTTTTGCATCCCTAAATTTTGTTTAAGAAATCGCACCTGAAGTCATCTGAGTTTCCGTAGTGTAGTGGTTATCACGTGAGTCTAACACACTCAAGGTCCCCGGTTCGAGCCCGGGCGGAAACTTGTTTTTGTTTTTCAAATCTTTAATTTTGTTTCAAAATGTATACATCTTATGCATACATTTCGAAGGAAAGTGGCATCTTATGACGACAGAAAAAGTGTTGCTTGCTGCTTTCAGAACAAAGCAGTAAGTAATGCAAGCTGGATGCCACGAATGAATTATATTTGTAAAGGCATTGTTTAACAATGTTTTCAGTTTTTACGAATCTGAGATGCGTGGCCGTCCGCATTATCAGTGTATGTGATATGGTGTAATATAATATTGAAGCCCTAACAAAATTGCGTTGCAAAATTATCATGAAGTGCCTCAAAAATAAAACAGAAAATCAGCGACCGGTTTTACCATACTCATTTTCCCCAATAGTCTGTAGTGTTTTGAAATTTTGAATTTCAATGATAAATATCTTGATAATCAGACAGGCGATCACCTTGTAAACGTCATGGGAATTCTGACTGGCCTAAAGGTTTATGATCATGAATGCAACATAAGCGAAATCCAAGATTTTGTTAAAAATCTGAGACAAATATACGGAATCCTTTAAAAGTCTACAGAGGGCAAGTTATCTAAATTACTTTACAGATAAACCGTATCTGAGTTTCCGTAGTGTAGTGGTTATCACGTGAGTCTAACACACTCAAGGTCCCCGGTTCGAGCCCGGGCGGAAACTTGTTTTTGTCATTCAAATCTTTAATTTTGTTTCAAATGTATACATCTTATGCATACATTTTTAAGGAAAGTGGCATCTGATGACGACAAAAAAAAGGGTTGCTTGCTGCTTTCAGAACAAAGCACTAACTAATGCAAGCTGGATGCCACGAATGAATTATATTTGTAAAGGCATTGTTTAACAATGTTTTCAGTTTTTACGAATCTGAGATGCGTGGCCGTCCGCATTATCAGTGTATGTGATATGGTGTAATATAATATTGAAGCCCTAACAAAATTGCGCTGCAAAATTATCATGAAGTGCCTCAAAAATAAAACAGAAAATCAGCGACCGGTTTTACCATACTCATTTTCCCCAATAGTCTGTAGTGTTTTGAAATTTTGAATTTCAATGATAAATATCATGATAATCAGACAGGCGATCACCTTGTAAACGTCATGGGAATTCTGACTGACCTAAAGGTTTATGATCATGAATGCAGCATAAGCTAAATCTAAGATTTTGTTAAAAATCTGAGACAAATATACGGAATCCTTTAAAAGTCTACAGAGGGCAAGTTATCTAAATTACTTTACAGATAAACCGTATCTAAGTTTCCGTAGTGTAGTGGTTATCACGTGAGTCTAACACACTCAAGGTCCCCGGTTCGAGCCCGGGCGGAAACTTCTTTTTGTCATTCAAATCTTTAATTTTGTTTCAAAATGTATACATCTTATGCATACATTTTAAAGGAAAGTGGCATCTGATGACGACAACAAAAAGTTGCTTGCTGCTTTCAGAACAAAGCACTAACTAATGCAAGCTGGATGCCACGAATGAATTATATTTGTAAAGGCATTGTTTAACAATGTTTTCAGTTTTTACGAATCTGAGATGCGTGGCCGTCCGCATTATCAGTGTATGTGATATGGTGTAATATAATATTGAAGCCCTAACAAAATTGCGCTGCAAAATTATCATGAAGTGCCTCAAAAATAAAACAGAAAATCAGCGACCGGTTTTACCATACTCATTTTCCCCAATAGTCTGTAGTGTTTTGAAATTTTGAATTTCAATGATAAATATCATGATAATCAGACAGGCGATCACCTTGTAAACGTCATGGGAATTCTGACTGACCTAAAGGTTTATGATCATGAATGCAGCATAAGCTAAATCTAAGATTTTGTTAAAAATCTGAGACAAATATACGGAATCCTTTAAAAGTCTACAGAGGGCAAGTTATCTAAATTACTTTACAGATAAACCGTATCTAAGTTTCCGTAGTGTAGTGGTTATCACGTGAGTCTAACACACTCAAGGTCCCCGGTTCGAGCCCGGGCGGAAACTTGTTTTTGTCATTCAAATCTTTAATTTTGTTTCAAAATGTATACATCTTATGCATACATTTTAAAGGAAAGTGGCATCTGATGACGACAACAAAAAGTTGCTTGCTGCTTTCAGAACAAAGCACTAACTAATGCAAGCTGGATGCCACGAATGAATTATATTTGTAAAGGCATTGTTTAACAATGTTTTCAGTTTTTACGAATCTGAGATGCGTGGCCGTCTGTATTATCAGTGTCTGTGATATGGTGTAATATATTATTGAAGCCCTAACAAAATTGCGCTGCAAAATGCTAATAAGTGCCTCAAAGATAAAAACAAATAAAATCAGTGACCGGTTTTTACCATATTCACTTTCCCCCAAAGTGTGTAGTGTTTTGAAATTTTGAATTTCAATGATAAATATCTTGATAATCAGACAGGCGATCGCCTTTTAAACGTCATGGGATTTCTGACTGAGCTAGAGGTTTATGATCATGAATGCAGCATAAGCTAAATCCAAGATATTGTTGAGAATCTGAGACAAATATACGGAATCCTTTAAAAGTCTGCAGGGTCAAGTTATCAAAATTATTTTACAATTGAAGTGCATCTGAGTTTCCGTAGTGTAGTGGTTATCACGTGAGTTTTACACACTCAAGGTCCCCGGTTCGAGCCCGGGCGGAAACTTGTTTTGCTTTAACTAAATCACGCTGAAGCAGTACTTTTTCACTTAACTTTCTCAAGAGTAACTATTTACTCTCCTACTTTTTGTCTCTTTATCATCATTTTCCTTCCGCGTCTCATCTAAAAGCACACACTTTCCACAACTTTCATAGAACGTCAATATTTCCCTTAGTTTTATATCGTTCCTTTTCGTAGTCATGCTCTAAAGACCTAGTCAAAATCTTTTCTCACCTTTACTTTTCCCTCTCGAAACTAGAAAGCGAAAAACGAAGAAAAATAACTTGTTTTCTCCCTGCCGACCAAACAGCTTTTTCTTTATGATTATTGTAAAGTGTAAAGTTGCACTACTCAAAAGATTCACTTATTTAGTTGCCTTTTGCATCCCTAAATTTTATTTAAGAAATCGCACCTGAAGTCATCTGAGTTTCCGTAGTGTAGTGGTTATCACTTGAGTCTAACACACTCAAGGTCCCCGGTTCGAGCCCGGGCGGAAACTTGTTTTCCTTTTACTAAATCACACTTAAATTTCTAAAGAGTAACTATTTACTCTCCTACTTTCTGTCTCTTTATCATCATTTTCCTTTCAAGTTTCGTCTAAAATTACACGCTCTTAGTAACTTTCATTGAACATCAATTTTCGCCCTAGTAATCCTTTTGTTTTTAATTGTTGTTTTTCGTAGTCTTGTTCTTAAGACCTAGTCAAAATATTTTCCCAACTTCACTTTTGCCTCTCGGAACTAACAAGCGAAAAAAAGAGAAAGATAACTTGTTTTCTCCCTGCCAACCAAATAGCTTTTTCTTTAAGATTATAGTGCATTAAAAGGTAAGATGGGACGCACTACGAAAATTTGGACTCACAACCTGTATTCAGTTGCTGTTTGAAATCCCTAATTTTTTGTTAAAGATATCGCTCCTGAAGCCATCAGAGTTTCCGTAGTGTAGTGGTTATCACGTGAGTCTAACACACTCAAGGTCCCCGGTTCGAGCCCGGGCGGAAACTGTTTTGTAATTCATAACTTTAATTTTGTTCCAAAATGTATATCTTCTTATATGCATACATTTTAAAGGAAAATTGTTCTTGACGATCAAAAAGGTTGCTTGCTGCTTTCAGAACAAAGCACTAATTAATGCAAGCTGAATGCCACGAATGAATTATGTTTTTAAAAGTGCTTTAACCAATAGAGCAAAATATTTCTCTTGGACTTTACATGCAAAGCTGACAAACGGCCTTGGCATAGTCGAAATTTCAAATTTCTATTAAAAATGTCGACATGATCCCTACATCTGATAAAAAAACAAAAGGCACACTAAATATAGCCCATAGATTACAACGTTTGGGAGAACATAGAGCAAAAATAAGTGAGATACTGTTCAAGAACAATGTCATGTAGATTCACGAATTAGACATGAAATCATATCTACGACTCATTCGTTATATAAACATGAAAACAAATTAGGGCCCCGGTGCACCCTAAAAAGCTATAATGGATTTTGTATGTTTTTTCCCCATAATATTACAAGAACTCGAACGGATTATTTGTTATCGTGAACAAACGCTAATTACTATTGATGGTCATATAAAGGTAAGATCATGTCACAAAATGGCGCCTGGATGACGTCACGAGGGCAAGTTATCAAAATTATTTTACAACTGAAGTGCATCTGAGTTTCCGTAGTGTAGTGGTTATCACGTGAGTTTTACACACTCAAGGTCCCCGGTTCGAGCCCGGGCGGAAACTTGTTTTGCTTTAACTAAATCACGCTGAAGCAGTACTTTTTCACTTAACTTTCTCAAGAGTAACTATTTACTCTCCTACTTTTTGTCTCTTTATCATCATTTTCCTTCCGCGTCTCATCTAAAAGCACACACTTTCCACAACTTTCATAGAACGTCAATATTTCCCTTAGTTTTATATCGTTCCTTTTCGTAGTCATGCTCTAAAGACCTAGTCAAAATCTTTTCTCACCTTTACTTTTCCCTCTCGAAACTAGAAAGCGAAAAACGAAGAAAAATAACTTGTTTTCTCCCTGCCGACCAAACAGCTTTTTCTTTATGATTATTGTAAAGTGTAAAGTTGCACTACTCAAAAGATTCACTTATTTAGTTGCCTTTTGCATCCCTAAATTTTATTTAAGAAATCGCACCTGAAGTCATCTGAGTTTCCGTAGTGTAGTGGTTATCACTTGAGTCTAACACACTCAAGGTCCCCGGTTCGAGCCCGGGCGGAAACTTGTTTTCCTTTTACTAAATCACACTTAAATTTCTAAAGAGTAACTATTTACTCTCCTACTTTCTGTCTCTTTATCATCATTTTCCTTTCAAGTTTCGTCTAAAATTACACGCTCTTAGTAACTTTCATTGAACATCAATTTTCGCCCTAGTAATCCTTTTGTTTTTAATTGTTGTTTTTCGTAGTCTTGTTCTTAAGACCTAGTCAAAATATTTTCCCAACTTCACTTTTGCCTCTCGGAACTAACAAGCGAAAAAAAGAGAAAGATAACTTGTTTTCTCCCTGCCAACCAAATAGCTTTTTCTTTAAGATTATAGTGCATTAAAAGGTAAGATGGGACGCACTACGAAAATTTGGACTCACAACCTGTATTCAGTTGCTGTTTGAAATCCCTAATTTTTTGTTAAAGATATCGCTCCTGAAGCCATCAGAGTTTCCGTAGTGTAGTGGTTATCACGTGAGTCTAACACACTCAAGGTCCCCGGTTCGAGCCCGGGCGGAAACTGTTTTGTAATTCATAACTTTAATTTTGTTCCAAAATGTATATCTTCTTATATGCATACATTTTAAAGGAAAACTGTTCTTGACGATCAAAAAGGTTGCTTGCTGCTTTCAGAACAAAGCACTAATTAATGCAAGCTGAATGCCACGAATGAATTATGTTTTTAAAAGTGCTTTAACCAATAGAGCAAAATATTTCTCTTGGACTTTACATGCAAAGCTGACAAACGGCCTTGGCATAGTCGAAATTTCAAATTTCTATTAAAAATGTCGACATGATCCCTACATCTGATAAAAAAACAAAAGGCACACTAAATATAGCCCATAGATTACAACGTTTGGGAGAACATAGAGCAAAAATAAGCGAGATACTGTTCAAGAACAATGTCATGTAGATTCACGAATTAGACATGAAATCATATCTACGACTCATTCGTTATATAAACATGAAAACAAATTAGGGCCCCGGTGCACCCTAAAAAGCTATAATGGATTTTGTATGTTTTTTCCCCATAATATTACAAGAACTCGAACGGATTATTTGTTATCGTGAACAAACGCTAATTACTATTGATGGTCATATAAAGGTAAGATCATGTCACAAAATGGCGCCTGGATGATGTCACGAGGGCAAGTTATCAAAATTATTTTACAATTGAAGTGCATCTGAGTTTCCGTAGTGTAGTGGTTATCACGTGAGTTTTACACACTCAAGGTCTCCGGTTCGAGCCCGGGCGGAAACTTGTTTTTGTAATTCCTAACTTCAATTTTGTTCAAAAATGTATACATCTTGCTGCTTTCAGAACAAAGCAGTAACTAATACAAGCTGGATGCCACGAATGAATTATATTTGTAAAGGCATATTGTTTAACAATGTTTCCAGTTTTTACGAATCTGAGATACGCGGCCGTCCGTATTATCAATGTCTACGATGTGGTGTAATATATCATTGATGATCATGAAGTGCCTCCAAAAAAAAACAGAAAATCAGCGACCGGTTTTACCATACTCATTTTCCCCAATAGTCTGTAGTGTTTAGAGCTTTTGAATTTCGATAATAAATATCTTGATAATCAGACAGGCGATCGGCTTGTCAAAGTCATGGGAGTTCTGACTGACCTATAGAGGTTTATAATCATGACTGCAGCATAAGCTTAATCCAAGATTTTGTTGAGAATCTGAGACAAAAATACGGAATCCCTTTAAAAGTCTGTAGAGGGCAATAGGGCAAGTTATCAAAATAATTTTACAAATGAAGTGCATCTGAGTTTCCGTAGTGTAGTGGTTATCACGTGAGTTTTACACACTCAAGGTCTCCGGTTCGAGCCCGGGCGGAAACTTGTTTTGCTTTCACTAAAGCACACTGAAGCAGTACTTTTTCACTTAACTTTCTCAAGAGTAACTATTTACTCTCCTACTTTTTGTCTCTTTATCATCATTTTCCTTCCGCGTCTCATCTAAAAGTACACACTTTCCACAACTTTCATAGAACGTCAATATTTCCCTTAGTTTTATATCGTTCCTTTTCGTAGTCTTGTTCTCAAGACCTAGTCAAAATCTTTTCTCACCTTTACTTCTCCCTCTTAGAACTAGCAAGCGAAAAGCGAAGAAAAATAACTTGATTCCTCCCTGCCGACCAAACAGCTTTTTCTTTATGATTATTGTAAAGTGTAAAGTTGCACTACTCAAAAGATTCACTTATTTAGTTGCCTTTTGCATCCCTAAATTTTATTTAAGAAATCGCACCTGAAGTCATCTGAGTTTCCGTAGTGTAGTGGTTATCACGTGAGTCTAACACACTCAAGGTCCCCGGTTCGAGCCCGGGCGGAAACTGGTTTTTGTCATTTAAATCTTTAATTTTGTTTCCCCTCTCGCACGAAGCGCGGAAGCTTTGACGTTTCATTAAATTATTAGAGAAAGAAGACGATTCGTTGTACCGTTTTCGACTCTTAATAAGCCCTATTCATCTGAATTCAGTTTCCCCCTCTCGCGCGAAGCGCGAAAGCTTTGATGTTTCCTCATATTATTAGAGAAAGAACACGATTCGTTGTACCGTTTTCGACTCTAAATAACCCCTTTTAATTTTGTCTGAATTCAGTTTTCCCCTCACACGCAAAGCGCGGAAGCTTTGTCGTTTCATTAAATTATTAGAGAAAGAAGACGATTCGTTTTACCGTTTTCGACTCTTGAATAAGCACTATGCATCTGAATTCAGTTTCCCCCTATCACGCGAAGCGCGAAAGCTTTTACGTTTCCTCAAATTATTAGAGAATGAACACGATTCGTTGTACCGTTTTCTACTCTCAATAAGTCATATTAATTTTGTCTGAATTCATTTTCCCCTCTCGCGCGAAGCGCGGAAGCTTTGACGTTTCCTTTAATTATTAGAGAAGGAAGACGATTCGTTGAACCGTTCTCGACTCGTCTATATAAATTTTTCCCCTTCCGCGCAAAGCGCGGAATTTTTGGCGTTTCATCACAATATAAAGAAAGGAAGACGATTCGTCGTACCGT
Organism: Strongylocentrotus droebachiensis; assembly: GCA_035222895.1. NCBI lineage: Eukaryota > Metazoa > Echinodermata > Echinoidea > Camarodonta > Strongylocentrotidae > Strongylocentrotus > Strongylocentrotus droebachiensis. Next base: position 657,881 of record JAVYIG010000059.1, read on the forward strand.
TGTTGGCTCTTAAACCTTGTTTGAATTTAGTTTCCCCGAACATTTTAAACCTCTGATTTCTTTAGCTGATATTAAAGGAAAGTGAAACTTCGAGAAAATACAATTATTGTAGTTGTAGTCACTCTCGAAGTCGTCACAGCGGATAAGAAGTCACAGTTCGTAGGGAAAAAAACTTGTCGGCCGACCGACAATATACATCTCACCGACTTCAAACTTCTGCGTTGATATAGTACACGAGGATCGAGCAAGAATACCGACACAGCTGACCCGACACAGCAACATATTTACCTGTGTCTTTCTTGCTCCCTCGACGAGACGACTCCACCCAACAACCCCCTTCTCTCTTTTACTCCCACTCCTCCTCTTTCAGACTCTTACCTCCCCTCTCTCTCCTCTTTATCATCATTTTCTTCCGCGTCTTATCTAAAAGTACTCACTTTCCACAACTTTCATAAAACATCAATTTTTCCCTTAGTAATCCTTTTGTTTTTAATTGTTGTTTTTCGTAGTCATGTTCTTAAGACCTAGACAAAAATATTTTCTCAACTTTACTTTTGCCTCTCGGAACTAGCAAGCGAGAAAAATAATACTTGTTACCTCTATGCCGACCAAATAGCTTTTTCTTTAAGATTATTGTGCATTAATGTGTAAATTGTTATGCACTACTAAAAGATGTACTAATGCGATTGCTGTTTGGCATCCCTAATTTTTTTGTTTAAGACTGAATCGTTTCCAAAGTCATCAAGAGTTTTCTTAGTGTAGTGGTTATCACGTGAGTCTAACACACTCAAGGTCCCCGGTTCGAGCCCGGGCGGAAACTAGTTTTTGTAATTCCTAACTTTAATTTTGTTCGAAAATGTATTCAACTTATGCATACATTTTAAAGGAAAGTTACTTCTGACGACTAAAAAGGTTGCTTGCAGTGTTCTGAACAAATCACTAAGTAATTCAAGCAGGATGCCACGAATGAATTATATTTTTTAAAGTCTGTAGAGGGCAAGAGGGCAAGTTATCAAAATTATTTTACAAATTAAGTGCATCTGAGTTTCCGTAGGGTAGTGGTTAGAGCCCGGGCGGAAACTATTTTTTATCATTCTTAACATTTCATTTTTTCCGAATTTATACGGCGTTTCATGCATACTTATTGAAACGTTTGAGACACTCTTCTTCTTCGGCTTCTTCTTCTTCTTCTTCTTCGTCTTCTTTTTTTTCTCCTTCTTCTTTAACTTTGACCTTAACAAAATTGTTGCTGTTACTGTTAGGGTGTATAATTCCGCTATCAAAATCCTCTGGACGGCCATGCATTATGGCTCAAGGCATGGGCACACAGAAGATTTTCTTATGTAGGGAACCGGGGTAAAATGCAATAAATTATTGAAAATTTATTGCATTTTCTGCGTTTTTTTAATTTATGGAAACTGCCCCCTACCCTAGGCCCCGCTGCGTACAGTCATGGTTCAGTGACAAAGCAACGGCCTCGTAACTGTGAGGCCCCAGGATATAAATCGTGTCGATGTGCTATATTAGCGCCCTTTTGTGGGGCATTAATCGTCATTACTGTCATTTGTGACTTAAGAGCGTAGGTCCCCTAGTTGATAAGCATAGTAGCATACACATGCTTTAGCAGTCACGCAAAACACACATTGGCAAATTATTATTCAATAAAATCTGAGAATGTATACTATTATCTAGATCTATTATTTTTAAATTATTTTTTAAATAATTCCATAAATTGGGGTAAAACAAAAATATTCCAACTTTATGAGCGACAGTGTATATGTTTTATCAATATTTGTATTTTCTATGCATGTCTGTACATTTTCCTTACTCCATTGCTCTTCTTTAATTACACTATTCTTAGTATTTCTCCCTGTTTCTTTCGTGTCCTTTTGTTATTTTCATTAATCCTCTGGGGTATCTTTTTCTTTATTTTTGCGGAATAAAATATGTTAGGAAATGATCAAGATAGCATTAAAATTGATACACTTGGAAGTTCCAAATAAGAATATTAACTACACGCTTTTTCTCAGTATTAAAGGCTTAAGGTGACTCGGTAACATTGTTGAAGGTTGATGAAAAAATTGCTTAATTTGTGTATGAAATATTATTAATATTCCTTCTACTGTTCTAACCCTCTAGCATGCAACAAATCCTGAAAATTGCAAACTAAAAATATATTTATGGTTTTCTTGAAAGGCGTCATTGTGCGACATCCTCTCACAGTAAATTCTCTCAACCATTTTTGATAACTTTCCAAACAATTTTCCATGAAAATGAGACATAATAACAGACTTTTAATGATCTTTCAACACTTAAATGGCTTGAATGGTACAGATATAGCCAATTCATTGCTTTGTGGCGATGTATATTTACCTGAAATGTAATTAAATTGCAATAATATACGGTTAGGAGAATTAAGGAATCGATCAGATCAGTTTTTTCCCAATCTTTATCATTAATAATAATAATAACGTTTTATTTACCCAGGGTAGCCACTCCAGTTATGAAACTGCTCTTCCAGCGGGCCGTGCATGGTTAATAATGGTTCGTTTTCAGTCAAACTTTCAGATTATCTTTGATTGTACATCTAGCATTGACTTCAAGTCACTACCTTGGTCCCATTTTTATCTCATCTGAACAATGTTAACAAGTCCCTTTAAGTACATCTTGACTTCTTCATAATGGCCTTGGAACTCAAAATACGAATTTGCATATTATGATAATGTCTTCCAAATGTTGATATGTTATAGCGTAGGCAATTCTCTACAAGATCAGTTGATAAGAGAAAGGACTTTCCGTTATAAAGATAAGATCATGATTTGATTTTCACAAAATGGCGCCTGGATGACGTCACGATAACCTGATGAACTTTAAAAATGTTGCGGACACGTCTTATGACAATGACCTGTGTTCGGACTATGCCATAATTGACATAAAATGACTGAACCGATCTAAGAGTTATCGTTTGCACCAAAAAGTGGAGAAATAAATTAAAAGAAATAAAGAAGAAAGAAAATTCTGCCAAAATCAATAGGTGATTGGTCGATGAACGGTAGACAACCTAATTAACTTGTTTCCGCCCTGACGACCAATATGCACTACTAAACCAGGGAGGTTCACTACTAGGAACGTAGTCCAGAATCTGGCCGTCTTCATTCCCTACACACTTTCTTCAAGCCGCCGAAGATGGCGTCATCAACGAACTCATTATGGTCACCAGCCCAGCCTGAGAGCCTTTTTCGCCGGGCTTCCTAATTTATTACGCCTTCTTCGGCTGGCAGCAAGTAAGTAGGGGGAGGCCGCATATTGCGTTAGTGTGGTGAAGATCAAAATTAAATACACCAGATTCTGGTACGAAACGGTGCACTAGCACTTATGCAGTAATTGTTGTTTGGCATCCTATATTTATAGATATTTAAAAATCCATGATAAGGCATGTGGGTTTCCGTAGTGTAGTGGTTATCACGTGAGTCTAACACACTCAAGGTCCCCGGTTCGAGCCCGGGCGGAAACTGTTTTTTTGTATTTCATAACTTTCCATTTTGTTCCAAATTAGTACATATTATGCATACTTTTTAAAGGGAAGTTGCTCCTGACGACCTACAAGCTTGCTCACTGCTTTACCGACATCGCAATATCAGATGCAAAGTAAATACCACAAATGAAAAGTTTCATTATGATTTTTTTTTCTTCTGAAGAGCTAGAGGGCTATCAGTACAGTTTGAGAGCAGGCGCGTACGCAGGGGGGGGGGGAGTTGGGGGTTAACCCCCCCCCCCCCTCAAATTGTTTGAATGTTTGGGATTTGGAAGATAAATTGTTTGTTACCGGTTATCGATTTTTTTTCTTCAAAGTCTGATGTTCTTCTATTGTTTATTTGTTTCTTCCATCGTTTAATTTATACTGTTATTCATTTCATTCAACAACAAAAAATTGCATCTCCCCTCTCATTGTTCAATCCACCTTTATATCTAGCTGTCTATATATTTTTATTCGTGTTGAAGTGCTTTGTCACAGCAACTATATATACCTCGGCTATTAGGACATAATCATTCCCTTTAAAAAAAAATCACAAATGAATGGAAACATTGAAATTGAAATTGAAATCCAACTATATTGTACCACATACATCTGTGAATCTTGATGTACAACCCCTCTTTCTTTCTTTTTTCTTTCTTTTTTCTCTCTTTCTCTCTCTCTCTTTCCCCTTTTACCAATATTTGTTCCTCCATATTCATATTATTATGTATCCATTGAGGGTAGACACGCTATCAAGCTTTGCTTACTTTGTCAACCCTCCTGTTTGATGTTTCGATTAGTTACAGCCAGCATTACTTTATTCGACATTATATTCTTTTGAAATGTGTAAAATTTGCAATGTTTTGTTTGTTATATCTTTGTAAAAATGCAAAAGAAAAAGAAAATCAAACAGAAATAAATAAATCAAATCAAATTAAATCAAATCAATTACAAAATGTATTTCACTGACCTAAAAACGCAGAAAAGCAGAAAGATGCATAATCCCTGGAGTGAATTACAGATACAGAACAGCCATGTGAATACGGCTGACATTCGACCGATGGCGAAGAAACCAAAGAGCCAGGTAAGCCCGGTCAGTAGCCCGATGGCTAGGGCTTGCTGGAGCCTTGTTGCTAGGTCGTGTAGCTTACCCTTCTCGATCTTTGTGACACGGATCTTCATCCTATAAGGCGAGGGATAAGAGCGGAATATGTTCGAAATTGGTTTCAGTTTATTAACAGGAATGTGCATAAATTGATGCATGTAGATAAAAGAACATGTTGACAAAATCTTTAAAATATCGAAATAAAAAGTGACAATGAAAGGGAAACCTATAAGACTCTACTACATAAAAGAAGGGTTCTAACATTTGATTTGCCCACAAGAATAATACGCATTTTCCGATAATAGAATCACCAATCACCATCACAGTGATTTTGTCTTCTTTGACGAGGAATTAAATGAAAATTGTGGCGTAAATTAAACATTTGTAGCTTCTGCTGTGTAAATTGACATATGAATATAGAAAGTGAAAATGAATTTGAAATTTGAAATATGAAATTTGAAATTTGAAATGTTAAATTGAAATTTGAATTTTGAAATTCGAAATGTTAATTTGAAATTTGAAATTTGGAATATAAAATTTGAAGTTTTGAAATGTATTTACCTTGAGCACGTGAGTGTCTTCATAACGAGTATGTAGCAGACGACATTGAGTAGGAGTACGGCGGCCAGCGGAAACAGGAGAGCATAGATGAAATGAGGCCCACGTGATAAGAAGCAACTGACAACAACAACAACAACAAACAGAGGTAGCTCGTTAATGCAAGAAATCAGTTGTGGATCTAAGGGGCAATGAAAAAAATCCGCCCCTCCTCCCTCCTACCAAATCTGGTAAACCTTAAGTACACATTAAGTACCCCCAAAATGTGCACCCGCAGCAATTTAAGGACCCCCCCCCCCCCCCCCCCGTCCCCATCAAACCCCATAAGGCACCTGTCAAATAATATGGCCTCCCTTCTGCTTTATTCGTCAGAGAATTTTGAAGCAGACATTTGGTTGCTCTCTTTTGATTTGCACTAGAATCCTGGTTCCGTCAATTCTTATCACCGGAAATGTCCTCTATAAAATAGACATTGTTTATGTTCTTCACAAATGACTGATTGGTGCTGCAAAATAAGAGTTTTTCATTTAGAAAAAAGGGGAAAAGGGACAAATAATCATTACTTACAAGCTTTCTTCTCGGTACTCATCAGGTCCGATTTGGAACAAGCCCGTCAGGACAAAACCAATCGGGAGACCTAAAAAGAAGATAAAGAAAGAGTCAGAAAGTCGAAACTAACTTTGACCGTAGACATCACAATTATGTTTTATGAATATACTTACATGAGTATGCAACTTTATCTGATACTACATCGTATTTGTGTAGATTATGTTGCGAAGTAACATAAATTATACACGTATGTTATAATAATAATAATAATAATAATAATAATGAACGTTATTTGTGTAGCGCATATCACTAACACAAAAAAGTCCCTATGCGCATAGAAAAGCAGGAAAAGGGCGGAATAGAAATGAACATTTATGCCTGAGGGTACTTTAGGTAATACAAATTTAACATGAAAATTAAATGAAAATTAAATTAAATATTAAATATGTACATGATACTATAACCAAAGAAGTTACTAAACAGCTGGAACAAAATTAACAATTTACAAAAAGATAGGTCTTCAACAGAGTCTTAAATGATTCTGTTGTGTTTTCCACTTTGCCTGTTTGACAATATCAGGCAAGCTGTTCCACAATTCGGCCGAAGAATATTTGAAAGAGCGAGTGCCATAATATTTATAAATTACTTAATATAATAGTGTGAATACGTAATGCTTTCCAGTAACCATGCCTCCTTCAATAGTTACTGGACTTCTTTCTTTTGTATCTCATGTACGTAACAGAGAAACAATAAATACAATTTTGTTTGGAATGGAAATTTCTGAGACAGTAAAGAGAACATCCAAGGAATACTCTTTAGGCATAATATGCCTCCATTTATCTTCCTCATACCACTTTTAAGCTTTAGTTCATCTTCGTGATCATAGACTACTTAAAGTAGGAGAAGGAGAGGAAGAAAATAGAAGAAGAAGACAATAAAGAAGAAGAATAAGGGGAAGAAAGAGAAGAAGAAGAAGAAGAAGAAGACGTATAAAAAGACGAAGAAGAAGAAAAGAAAAAGAGGAGAAGAACAAGAAAAAGAAGAAGAAGAAGAAGGAGTAGGAGAAGAAAAAGAAAAAAGAAGAAGAAGGAGAAGAAGTGGTGTTTAGATATATTACCCCAAGCGACGAGACAAGCGATGGGCATAAACCGCCTTGTTCGTGGAACATCCATAACGCGAACCAGCAAGATATACAGGTTGACGCCCTCTATGCCCATCCACAGAACAGACGAGAGCGTGAAATAATGGAGCAGGGCGGCCACAGCCGTGCAGGCAGCCGGTGATTGGGTCTGGTCGATTCCGATGACGAACACGATATACAGGAGGAGAAGAGACACGCACCATTGGATCATGATGAGGCGAGGAGTCTGGCCCATCTGTTTACTGGTCGAGGGAAAAGGAGAATGAAGAAGAAAAAATGATGAAATTAATCAGCAATTTAAAACACAAATCATCAAGGTGAAAGCAAAGATTTTATCATCGATTGGACTGCACCTTGACATAACAATAGGGACTTTTAGATTCTGCACGACGAGAACGCGGACTGCCATTTTAAGGCAATGTGACATCCTTTTAAGGCACTGGCAGTGACGTCACATTGCCTTAAAAGGGCAGTCCTTGTTCTCGTCGTGCAGAATCTAAAAGTTCCTAATGTAAATCCATTCTTACCCGAACATGATGTAAGTAATGATGGTTAGGATCAGACCAAGGGTTGATACGACACAACCAAACTGACTGATGACGTCAAGAGCATATGGGTAGCAACCGTAACTAGGGGCCTGGAATGAGAAGATCAAGTCAAGATTATTTTCTTTAGGTGAAGGGAAAACAAAATTAATCAAGGTTATATGAAATTATAGCAATGTACTATGCCGCTGCCCCCACCCCCCTCCCCTCTTCTTAAAATCCATTCTCCTCCTCACTACAGTCCTCTTCTTCATCTTGACATGTTCTGTTATTGTTATTATTTCTTGTTCTTTCTTTTTATTCATTCATTTACTCATTCTTTTTTCTTCTTCTTCTTCTTCTTCTTCTTCTTCTTCTTCTTCTTCTTCTTCTTCTTCTTCTTCTTCTTTTTCTTCTTCCTTCTTTTTCTTCTTCCTCCTCATATTTTTCATCTTCCAAAAAAGCACAAACGCTTTACGGGGTTTCTGTAGTGTAGCGGTTATCACGTGAGTCTCACACACTCAAGGTCCCCGGTTCGAACCCGGGCGGAAACATTTTTGTTTCCTCCGTCGGTGAATGGAAGCTATTTCACCCCAGAAACTAATTTACTTATTGTTTCATTTTGCTGTGTGCATTTTTCATCATTCTTTCCTTTTCAATTCTTCTTCTTTTCTCCTTCTTCATTTTCCACTTCTTCATTATCTTTTCCAGTTTTAAAGATAAAGCTGAGTTCTGGTATAAAAAAATAAAATGAATTCCCACAGAATCAAACGAAACTTACACTGAATGTTCAAGATTACAAATTAATGTCATTTGCCAAACAATTTTGGTAGAAAATGTATACTGGCTGAGTAATGAGCGTAGAAAGATTAGGAAGTCAATGTTAGTAGCCCCGACACCATTTGTGTAGTCCCATATAAATCTATCTGTGTACAGTGCTTGTTACTTTACCAAGACTGGGCCGAGTTTATTATGATTTTGATGACTCCAAAACTTTGCAGTACACACCAATACTTACATGCTACATGATCAACTTTTTCTGATCCATTCCACACCTTTTCTTTCAAAATGCAATCGGATCACCAGAACTCACCTTTATTTTTAATCCTATTAAAACCTTAATATCTATTTTCCGAATTAGACTGTTAATACAATATCTGAGTTTCCGTAGTGTAGTGGTTATCACGTGAGTCTAACACACTCAAGGTCCCCGGTTCGAGCCCGGGCGGAAACTAGTTTTTGTTTTTTGCGTACTATATTGAAACCCCTCAACTGCAACTAACTATGTTGAAAATTGTTTTATACAGTAATTTCCTTGTTCTCTCCCCCTTCTTTCGTCCCCTCTTTTCCTCTTCTTCTAAATATCCATCTACTTCTTCTTTCTTTTTCTTCATCTATCTTCATCTTCATCTTCTCCCCTCCCTTCTCCTTCTTCCTTTTTCTTGTTTTGTTCCTTATTTTCTAACGAAAGAAAACAAATCCCGGAGCAATTTTCATTGGAGCAAATGTGGAATCACCTTGTGGCTCGTTCAGATATCATGCGGTAAACCGCCTCGAAAAAGCAGTGTAAATGAATGACAACTGCGCGCAACAAGAGTCGTGCGCGTATTCCTTTAGCTCTGTGTTATAAGATACAGAAATCCAAAGCGTATTGCACTTAACGTCATCATAACAAATTCCCCCGCGGTAAAAACAGCGTCAGATCTCAACGAACGCGCGGCTACCTACCATGAGCACAGCGAAGTTGGTGAGATGATCACAGCTACAGACTGCCTGGACGTCGGTCTCGTCCACCAGATCGCAGCCGAGAGTTGACCAATCACCTTCTCCATCGTTCACATCAAAGTCCCAGTATGTACAAGTCGGTGTGTACGTCGGGTTAGTCTGGAAACGAATTAAAAGAACATAACACTAATCACAACACACTCATAATTATTTTTTTTGTTAAATGAATATAACAATGTTTTATCAAAGATAAGCAACTAAATAACAGTTTAAAGAATGAACACACAAAGTTAATTCATTTTGTGATATAAGTATAATTCAAATGTTTTTCTTTGCAATCAATATAATGATGTGTTTCTTATGTATGTATTATTTACTTAATAAATGATGGGAAAAAAAGGGAAAAACACACTCATGGGGCGAAACCTATGTCGGACCGCTTACATGGCTGCACTATGGTTCAAATGAACACCAAATTCATCGAAGGCATGATTTTAATTTACATACATTACCTGATTACCTGATTTACCTGTTTACCTAATTCAAAAACCCTTATCTATTACTCTGTTGCAAATATGATGTATATGATCTGCCCCGGATCAATACACACAAAACCTGTAGGAGCCAATTTTTCAGAAAGCTATGCAGGCAATGGGTACAATCTAATCTCAGATCAGCATGATCTCACGCTTCTTATGTTACTCTATCCACCTTTCCTTCTTGTGATATGCGCTAAATAAGTACGGTATTTTATTATTACTGTTATCAGCTAGTACAAGCATGACAAGTCTAAGTGAGCATAATTTTTAAATACTACATTTTATACATAACACAAAGACTTTCGAAATATATAACTAAGACTATATAAATATTTTTTGCGTCACCTACACAAAATTGTTACATAATACGAGTACAATATTTCTATAGGACGTGCAATGTGGTATTGAAAATGCGCTTATTAAGTAGATTTCTCGAAAGCCTTTGTGATCGTGTTTCATTATGTTGGCATGGATGTCACCTCTGGGACGTGTCTTTTAATGAGAGCTAGGATTCATCTACAGTGATTGCAAGTCCTTCAATCAATATAAACTTACAATAACTATACTCTCTTCAATACAGAGTTACAATGGATATCAAATTGTGATATATTTGAATCAATCGAAATTGTCTATTAAACGAAGCCATTTTGCGTTTCTATTTTCTGTTCATTGTTTTCTTGACGGAGTACGATAGGGCAAATTGTCTATGTCATTATCTTGTTTCAGTTGCGGGAGTGGTTTGGATGAACATTACTACACTTTTTTTTCTCTTCATGCCTATATCTACACAATGCGTATAAACAGCATTTCACTTCTGGGTTAATAATCATAAAACTGTCGTTAAAAAAGAACCAAAACAAAACAAAACAAAACACACAAGCATATTCAATGACCACTCACCTGATCAAATGGTAGTTAAGTAAAGTTGAGTTTTACTTCTAGTTTCAATGACGTCTATAGTTTAGATCAACATTAACTGACCCTGATTCAACTTTGATAATTATGTTAACTGAAAGAGGACAAGAAAATAAATGATCTTGTACTCTAAAGTCGAGTTGAAAAGCTTTCTCGGTTGTTGAGAGTGTAAATATTATTTGCAGCAATATCGGTTTTAGTAAGATAGTCAGAAGGAGGTTGAGTTATATTTCCCTTTAGAATAATCTTACATCGCAACAAGGTCATACAATCCTACTACCCTTTCGTTTATTATCCCGAACTTCTCTTTCGCTCCACCCCTACTCCCTCAAAAGCATCCAACCACCCATCACTAACCTTCTGTATCTTAAATGTCATATTGATCGGTGCCGACAGTCTCTTCATCTCCTCATCGTTCCGCCGCATGGTAACCGAGAGAACCTTGCTCCGTATACTACACCCCTTGCTACCCCGGTCGCTGGATGAGGGGTTGCCATGGTAACCACCCGTGGACGTTGATGCGGCGCTCTTGAAGAGCGTATCGTTACGGTAGACGATCAGGTCGATTCGTAAGTTGCTTGTCGAATCGATAGCTAACGAAGGAGAAAACATCATAGTTTCAGTTTATTAGATTTGTAAGATATGAAAACAAACTCACAGTTTGGAGACCCTAAAATTAGCATTCTTTCCAGACTATAGTTTGAATACAGCCATGAGGGGATAGGCTCTTCGGAGAAAAATTGAGATTAACAATATTAAAAGACGTCCTAAATTATCATGATTACGACACAGTTGATCGACTGATTCGCCAGTTTGATATTCCAGAACGTGCAGCGATGACAACTTTTTAAAGCATTAACTTTCTTAACCAATTTAATTAAACTTTGAAGAATCCGTTCTACGATTTGTTGTTGTTTCTAAATTCATGTTCACCCAAATCAAGGTTAGACTGCCCTTTAAGACATAACTGGTCCATGCGATACAGATGAAGATCGAAAAGACTTACGAAAAATCAACATAACGCAATCTCAGTAGCCAAGTCCACCATTATTAAAATTTGGTATCATTGTAATAACATGGTTTATGTGAGATATACAAACGGGAATTGAGATTGCACTAGAGATGGTGTCTCTCAAGTCTTTGGGATCGTTTTAGAAAATACCTGAATTAAGTAGCTTCCCTGTCTCGATCTCCACGACGACCTCCGCATCGTTTACCCCTTCATCCGTCTTCCTGACCTTCTCGAAGACCACCTTCCCCACATTAGCGCTCTCGTTCTCGACATCAAACTCCTCTTTGACGTAAATCTGCAGGACATCGTCGACAAAGAACAGATCTTCGTTGTGGTCATCGGCGACGAGATTGAAGGCCGCCATGGCGAGATTGACGCCCGATTTGGAGAAATTTGACGTCGTGTTTTTAGGGAGTTTGACATTCGTGAGTAGGCGTTCGACGCTTTGGACGATTTGCGTTGAGGATGATGCGCTGTAAATGTCGGGATTATTTTGCGAAGTCGATGACGATGATGTTTCGATGCTGATGATACGGTCGACGACCTCTACGAAATTGCTAGCGACCTGGAGATTGAGTTATAAAGAAGGTTGAGAATATATATATCATAGATCAATTATATCCCAACGAATTATAACAACGCAAGAGAATCATTCGAAATAATGATCACCCTGTTACCATAATAAATCAATGAATAGTGTTTAAAGATTCGTATCATACTGTCTTGATAATGAACTCCATATTTGTTTTAGATTATGATCCTTTTCCACAATGGGAATGAAAAGAGTGAGAAAATTTAATTTAAAAATGTTTGCACTTCTTTACTAGGACTCTACCTTCTCTTCTCTTTATCTCAGCCTGTACGTGCTTCAAAAGTCAGTTTCAAAATATAATGAAACGGCTCAAACTCTCTAAGAGTTTATATGCTAATTGCAATGACGAACCTTCGTCATTGCCTTGTTTTTTTCGTTCACATTCTTCTTATTAATATTCTTACTTCTTCTTCCTTCTTCTTGTCGTCCGGAATCCCATTCGTTTTGCACGTAGTGCTTGTTATTCCTAGTTAGGTGCTTTCCTCATGTCCTTTTCCTTTCAAATTTCATAGGCATAGTCTCTAACATCTCATCAAGGTCACTACATTCTTCGATTCTCGAAATCACTCATGCATGACCGTCCAGGCACTATTTGTCCGTTTCTGGTCCAGTTTAAGGCCTTTATATCTTCCTTCCTATCTCCACTATCCTAGATCCTACAAACTTCTAACAAATTCCTCTAGATAGTCTGATAGATGTTCTTTCATCTGCGACGTATCACTTGACCTTCAAAATGCCATCTTCATACTCCAAATTCAAATCTAAAACCGACTCCGTCAAAAATCTCTCAAGTTCTTGAAAAATGGACCCCTAAATAATCTAAAACTGCCATAACTTTCTCATATAAATTCCGTTTTGTATTTAAATCTCACAGTATCTTTATCTCATAATTGCACATAGCCATGCCAGATTTCACGCTCCAATGGCTTTGCACAACATAAATAGCGCCCTCTAAAGTTCTGGGAATTGGCTTTCTCTCTGTGGCCGTATCTCCATAATGGCTTGGCAAACCCGTACCCTTTTTTGGATTTAGATACTTGAAGATATGCCCTTTCCAGCCATATACAAAATTATATACCCTATCACTGACCAAATTTGAGAAAATTGCCCTCCAAATTCGCCATTTTCAAGAAAATTGAGAAATAACTTCAACTTGCTCTAAAATGGCGATCTTTATACCTACATCAATGAAACTTGGCAGACACATGTATCCATATACGTGACAACTGTCTGCTAAGTTTAGTAAAATCTAATGCCCTCTTCGCAAAGTTATCGCCAAAAATGATGAACTTACTATGCTTTACGTAATAGCTCGTTTGATGCGTGCAGTACGTTTTGCGCAGATGACAATGGTGTCAAACTGACCGCACTGAAGTGCCCTTTCGAATGATACCAAGTATAGACCATGGGCCAAGGCCTGTTTTCTTGCTTAGTTTTTGAATTCCGTGGTCTCCGACTGGGAAGTACCTACAAATGTGCTAAATATGTTGAAAATGTGTGGTTGGAACAAAAATGACATGTTCCCAAGTTTGAAACTTGAGCAATAATTAATAACGGCAAAAAACAAAGAAAAAGTTAAGAATTGGTTGCTATGGGCTTTTCCTCCCTAGCAACTATACAAGGGGAGATATTTGTTGGAATATTTTTCAGCTTATATGCTTATTGTGCATACAAATGGTGTTTGGAGAAGTGTGATGTTCAATCATGTAAAAATGTAATATGCATATTAATTAATACCTTAATTAATACATGTATTATCCTTATTAATCAAGTACATATTGTTAAAAAGTCTCATAAAACCTGATATCAGTATGAACATAGAATCAGATGTATTTGTGTATTTATCAATTTGTCCAAAGGGATGGTATTATTAGTCACATGCCCCATACCCCCACCCCCTTAACTAAACCATTCCCCCACCCCCCCCCCCCCAAACCAGCTCCATGAAGCGAAAACGACAAAAACATACAGTACTTTCCAATCATATAATCAGCAAAAGTTGTTTTCTAACCAAATTTCATACCATGCTCATTTTTATATTTACACACAGCCACCCCACCACATAGATCTTCATTTATATGCATATATAAAGGCTAGCCCCCCCCCCCCCACACACACACACACAGTAATACCAATTGAAATAATGAAAGAAATTAATTTGAAATAAATTATTTGTGACTCGTAAATTCAAATGTCCCTCATGTTTGCTGATAGCCACTTTATCCAAGATACACAAACTCATGCATATGAACACACATGCCCCCATCATATACCCCCCCCCCCCCCCCCATACACAAGCATAATCGCATCAGTTGTTATAATCTTGCTTTCTTGGATATTATCTTCCTTTTTTTCTCTCTGTGTGACCTCACATTAAAAGCTATGACAGAATGATTTAATAGTATAGCGTTTAATGTTCTATTTACTATAACAAATAAAACAAAGGTTCACAGTACAAGTTCCGAAACACTTTTTACATATTAAACCTTGTTTTATGTATTTCACATTGGCATTATATATGTATGTACTGTACCATCAGATTTTGTTAAACATGTTTAGAAATCACATTCCTAGAATATTAAGCTCTCTTAGCTCTGTCATATTAAAATGGTACATCTCTGGATCTATTGATAATTTCATTCAATTAATTCAGCCAAAGTAAGCAGGTACATGTATTGTAACTTCTTAGCTCTTAGAAACTATACTCTACTGTACTCACTTTGATTCTAAAGTGTAAAACTCAGAAGTGCACTCAAAATTACTTTCAAACTGAGTTACTGCCAAACTGTTTAACTCTAATAGACATGGGTTGCACATCATAACATATATGTACAACAGTCAATAACGACATAGATCACAGATTTTGCACAATTGGCACCTACATACATGTATATGGTAATTTAAAGCACCAACAAGTGTTTTATTATTTCCACCTTAATAAGTCAAGGTGTAAAAAATAGGGCTGTCCAAATGAAGATTTAGATATCGAACTGTAAATGTTACTCTAAAAATAGTGTACATTCAACATTATAGAAGTTCAGAAGAAAAAAAAGATATTATCACAATATCTGTACCTAATCATTTTAGTATTACTTGAAGTAGGCTTACTTTTGTTGTAATACATCGTTAGAGAAAATATATTGCATAATCATTGTAGAGCATTTTACTGCTTCCACTTCAAATAGTAAAGGTAAACAAAAAGAATTGTCTTTACTGATGGAGATTGTAACAGTGTGCATGTATGCAAATGTTTTTTTTTTTTTAAATCAATAATATATATATATATATAATTAAGAAATATTCAAACCCATGAATAGCAATGAGTGATCTTAACACCTGTAAGGAAGCAATGGGTAATAATATTAATTGAAGGTTGTATTGTAGAAGAAACCTACAAAGGGCTTGTAATTTAAGGTTCCTGATACAAAATTAAATGAAGTATCTCAAATGTAAAAAAATAAAAACAAAAACAAAATATTTGTTGGAATGACAGTACAGTGTACAAACAAGAAATGACATTACAGTTAATTATTTACAATGTACCTTTTTACAGCATATTTTCATTTACAATTATTTCCACATTATTGTAAGACACATATATTAAGGAATACTGAAAGAAGTGGTACAAGCATCTATAAACAACAGTAAGTTACTGTGCAGTAGCTTTGTATTCAAGATAATAAGAAATGCATGCAAGAATAGCTGGTTGAAATAATTTGTACCGGGGTATGTTTGAAAATCGTGTTAAGACATTGGAAATATGATTTTAAAGAGTTTCTAATATTAATGAAACAACAAATGATGATTTTTGGAAGGAAGTCATATGCATATCTCTAAAGCGTTTAGACTGTATATGTATTAAGCGCTATATAAAAGCGGAATATTATTATTTTTTATCATAACCTGCAAAACACAAAACTTTGATTTTAGCAATTTCTTCAGATGGGTAGATAATCAAATGACAATCTGTATAATGTTCAGTTAAATGTTAATAATGCCGGTATACATGTAGGTTGTATTTCCAGCTCTCCCTTGCTCCTGTACATGCTAATGGCGTGGCATTCTTCCCCATGTCCAACAATAACCGTGACATCATCAATAATGTCCTTTCCCGACTTGCTCCATTTCTCAAAGAGTAATTGGAGGAGATTCTCCTTGTTCTCCCCACGAGAGAGAAACTTTGTCCACTGGTTTGGAATCTTCTGGTCACCAGCGAACATTTTTGTGAGCTGGTACCCCTTGACAGCTCGTCGCCCTCGTTGGTCGAAGTTGGTCGAAGTTATCGGATCTTCGAAGGTGGCTTTATCCCTGAATCTTCTGCCTCCAGTGGAACATCATTGGTTCTTGTGGCTGAAGCAAGTTTTTAAAGACACAAAGAGAAACAGGAAAAAAATTATTATTGGTCCCAGCTTTACATGTAATAAAGTAAATATCCCATATATACAATTGGAACACATGTTCAGTCCCCTTCCTAAAAAAGGAATACATGAATTTCATCGTGGAAAAAATAATTTTTCAACATCTTAGTTAACAAGATTGAAAGCTGAATAACTGTTTCATTTTGATGGCTTGTTAATGTGGTCAATGACTATCCACGCTTTTTTCTGAGTGGCATTATTATTAACTGAATCAAATTGCTTATTATTTGTAATTACCTCCCTATGATGTTTGATCAAACTTTAATATGTCATTAGACATTAAACATTTACCATTCAAGATTAACTATAAACAGTGTCGACCTTACGACCATTATCACCTTAACGTAAATGTATGAATAAGGAGATTCAGCACTCGCACAGCTAGTATTACAGAAGACCTAGTGCATACAATGATAATAATATTTATATCTGTAAAGCGCTTTGAGAAGGCCTTCGGTCCTGAAAAGCGCTATATAAGAACTAGCTATTATTATTATTAATGAAAAAACCTGGGACAGTTGCCAGGAGTGACAACAGTCAAGATTTTAATGTTCTTTTTCTTTTTCAACATCGATGAGTGAAATGTATTGTACAATATGTACTTTACTGTCATTTCATTCAGCTCAGTCAGATGTCACCCATGACCAATTGTAACTTAAGTAAAGCTTTTGAGTGAATTAAAGTATTGTACAATGATGTTGGAAAATTTTAGAATCAATATTGGTCTAGAGGTGGTCGTGTCTTGTTCAAATAATTGAAGTAGGGCCTACTATAGGTCTAGTATCAGAGGAGGCAAGTTGGCTCAGTCGGTAAAGCGTTCGCCTGTCGAACCCGTGTAGAGAAGAGTCACTACCTTTGCACGTTAAGAACCCACTGCACTATTCGTATAAGAGTAGGGGAAAACCCCGGTGTACGTGGTCCTCCTGCCCACACCCCCAGTATAGTACGATAATACTCTGTAAAGAGGTCTGTATTAAAAAAGGAAGAAGAGTATAGGTCTAGATCTAGATTCTAAGTCTAAGAAGTAAGAGTAAGAACCTAACTTTGCTTTTTTGAGCGAGTGTGAAACCGAAATTTTTATGATGATAGCCTACCTATATCTATAGTGCCTGTAGCTGTATATCTTATTAAGGAAAAAACTAGTTTGTGGGTAAAAGCAAGTGATTTCAGGGATAAGCCCACGCAAGAGAACCCAGACCTTACACAAATACCAATGCATGGGACAGTATTGTGAAAAAACTGGGCCAACAATCCTATGACTAAAACCCGATGAAAACTTCACTGTTTAATCATAACAATACTTTTGAAATATTTAAAAAATGACAGTAATAAATTACCTTCATGTCCTGATCTTTCTTGCTTCTTCCTGACCCTCTCGATCTTAGTTTTGTCGGTAAATCGCATGTAACATGCGCGATGGTAACCCAACTTTGAGGAGACACATTGAGAATATCTGGAGACAAAACAAGCTCCAAATCATACTTTTCAATGGCATGGGTAGCAATAACACCTTCTTTAATGTCAAATTCCTTCCACTGGTGAACACTGATAACAAATTTCCTCCAGCTTGTCTCAGAAAAAGAGATAATATTTGTTGAATCACCATCAACATTGTGCATGTAACACTCTATGGTCATGGTGCACTAGCAGACTAGACATGTAGACAGTGCATGCAAGCCAAGACTCAGAATACAGGGACTGTGATTGGTCAATTGCACTCTGAGCTCTAATACCCCAGCTGTGATTGGCCAATTAAGGAACAGCTATGACATCATCATTGTAGAATGGCTGTCTGCTACACACAGTGATATTTGCAACTTTATATCAAAATTGTGGAAAAATGTACCAGCCAAAACATGGGAACATTTGACCATTGTTCTTAGATATATGTCCATTGATCATTTAGGACAAAATAAAGTACTTCCCAGGGGGAGACCACGGAACTGAAGAATTTTGAGGCTTGGCCCATGGTCTAGTATGGTATATGTTCACGCAGAAAATTGTGAGTAAATCGCATTTGAACAAGGGTCACAATACGAATTCCGCCGAGTTTCCGCCCTATTATAACACGTTTCGGCCATGACGTCATTTTTTTGTGTTAGTATGGGCGGCCGTTCGTGCCAAAGCACGCGTCGTAACATGTTCATCATGTACAAGTCCTATTGGTTTTGCACGCAGTGCTTGCGAGCCCTTTATAGATCCCTTCCTCTACTCCAATTCCCTTCAAAATTTGTAGGCGTAGTCTCTAGCATTCCTTCAAGGTCACTAAATTCTTCGTTCTCCGGAAACCCTCATGCGTGACCGTCCAGGCACCATTTTTTCCGTTTCGGGCCGTTTTGGTGACCTTTCTTTCGCCCTAACTATCTCCACTATCACAGAAGCTACATACTTCTTACATATTGCTCTGGATAGTCCGAGAGTAGCTCCTTCGTTTGACACGTAAAAACATGGCGTCATTGCACGCACATCGTTGTGACACGATTGCATTTCTAGTTATCTATATCTTATCGTTGAATTAGTTGTGAAGTTCCGGATGAAAGTTGCACTATCAAAACATTATAAGTGCAGCGGCGCTTGGGAGGTTTTGATAAATAACAAAACTTAAACATTTAGTCAAAGCTTTGTTAAACAGAAGAGGGAAAGAGAGACTGGGAGAGAGAGAGGGATAGAGCAAAAAGGGGGGAAGAGAGAGAGGGGCGGTATAGAGAATATCATTTGTTGATATGAATCTAAACACAGCGTGCATTAATATGGGATTTAAATATTTGTATCATAAAATCTATAACCAAAAAACAATAAAATGAAATTTTATACCGAGAGGCTAATCAATTTTATAAATTAAAGAGTTTTTATTGCAGTCTAAGTTACTCAATTTTCAACCATATTACTTCCGCGTTTAAATTTTTAAGAGACTTTTGAAGTAGACTTTCTTACCACTTCTGAAACGTCCTCAATGCGTGAGATCTTCTCCAGGACACGCCCCGTCATCCTAAGCTCCGCCTTGCTGATATCATCAATCTCCTCTGTCCAATCAGCGAGTTCGGCTGAGATGGACTCAGCCGATTGGTCCGCGCTGGGCTGCTGCGCGACGTCACTGTCAATGACACCCTCCAGCCATTGGTAGAAAGTTGGTGAAGTAACAACCCCTTGAGAAATCGTTGTAGGAGGAGGTGCAACTATAGGCGCACGAGAGAGAGAGAGAGAGAGAGAGAGAGAGAGAGAGAGAGAGAGAAAGAAAGAGAGAGAGAGAGAGAGAGAGAGAGAAACACGCAGCAAAAAGCAAATTAATGATTAATCAACATGAAAAGGGTAAAATAACACTGACGCTATAATTTACTATATTACCTCTCTCTCATACTCCCATGCCGAATTTCAAACTCTTTTATCACCGAGGACCAAGACACTTTTGTGGTGGCCAATGACACAGTTAACCGCAGAGCAGAATTGGGTCGTTTAAAAATAATTCTAGAACATAATTATAACGAATGAATCATGTGTATAACTCTTATACCCCATATGGAAACACCAACGAGTCTTGAATAACACTAAATTATCAGCTGTTGCCCTTTAAATGCACTTATAAAAGTCCCTTTCCTTGCCAAGAATTCAAATAGTGCACTATTATCATATGGGCTAAGAATAGCAAATTTTCCTCGTATAACAGAAAAAGATACAATCATTGACAGGTTTTTTTCCAGTGGAACATAATTCACGCAAATATTTAAAGCAGAGAAATAAACTCTAATTGGACGCTCGAAATGTAATGTTTCTCTATAATATTAATTGTATGGCAAGTGGCAAAGAAACTGTAAACATGATTAGCCTGAGAGGATCACATTAATGTGTATTCATCATTTCATGATTTTTAGGAAGCTCTGCTTTGGAGACACGATGGCGTAACTATGGGTGAAAACGGGCACGTCCCCCATGAAAAGGTGAAAAGAGAGGGAAAAAAGAAAGAGTAAAAGAGAACATGATCACGGTGATTTAAAAAAAACCCCGTAACGACCTCTTCCATACCTAACCCTAATCAATGGCCCTCTTAGTTCTCATTTCATACACGGAGTCATATTTGTGCCCCCCCCCCCTCCCACGATGCCGGGGCCCACTGAACGTCTGGACCAAGTTTTTGACCCATTCCACATATTATAGCCCAAACGCAAGAAAATCATGATAAATAGAAACGTGTACTGATATGGATGTTGATTTTTCTTTTTCTTTTTTTAATAACATTTATGTCACGCATGTGGAAATTTGTTTTCGAGGGAAAGTGTGAAATTAATAACAACAAACCTGCAGCGGTCGGTGAAAGGGACATCGTAGACGTGGTCGAGATTCTTTCTGCGGTGGTTGAAGGATGAGTCGAAGATGATCTCATGCTAGTATCCATTGTGACGTCACAATCTATCTCGTCTTCTCGACATGGACGAGAAGTATTTATGTAAAGCTCTGTGACGACTTTGGTGTGAGAATAAAAGAAGGATGAATTAGAATATGATTAGAAGCAGAGAGATGGGGATAGGATAAAGGGGTCAAGCGGGACGGAGAGACATGAAGGACGAAAGGTTGAGAGAAGGAGCGGGGAGAGGTGGAGAATGAGAAAGAAAGACAGAGTGGGCCAGATAGGGAGGGAAGGAGAGAGAAGAAGAGAGAGAGATAGAGAGAGAGAGAGAGAGAGAGAGAGAGAGAAAGAGAGAGAATTAGGGATGGGGGTTGGAGAGGATCAAGATTGAGGGAGAGGGGGTGGGTGGTTACGACATTTTGATCGCGCGACCATTGCTCTGCATGATCGCATCAATTTCCTACATTAACCGAATAATTAACATCAGCTTGAGACCCAACACTATACCTAGTCATAACCCTAAACTTAACCTAACCTAACCTCAAATCCAATTACGACCCTAACCATATTAAGCCCGGAGTAATTGCCGCAGGAGCAAATGTCCAATCATGGGGTGGGGGATACTACATAGGAGGGAACGGTGTGGCCCACAGGAGAACATCGATGAAAGATTAGCACATTAGTGGGACTCATGTTTAGGACAAACGTTATAAACAGTTTACTTTGCTGTCTACATGACTTAAAGCCCATATGTACTAATTTACAGGAGGGATTAGACCTCCCTGCAAGATCACTGACAGGTGATGTTCTCATCAAATCAGCTCTCGCTTAACATAAGAAAAAGAGGATCATGGAGGACCAATCGTCACCGATTAGGCATTGTTTGCTATACCGTGTGTCTCAAAAAAAACGTAACACTTTTGAAATGGTTGCCAAATTGAGCATATATAATTTTATGAAAAAATGTCTATATGTATGGAAAGCTAAAGGACCAACCTTTCATATGATATGAAAAAATTAAAAAAAAATCATGCTTCGATGGACAGTGTTCACTTAAGTTAGAGGTATGAAAATGGGCCTGCGCAGGATTTTTCCTTCCAATTTTGGACAGGTAAATTACTTGTAACTTACAAAATAAGGTCGATATGAGATATTCATGATCGATGGATCAAAAGGATATTTTGAATCAAAAGGATATTTTGAATACCTCGAATTCTGGTATTTTCAATGCATAATGAATGATGTACTTAGCTATTACATGTTTGGGTCATTCATAAAACCTGAATAAAATGTGATTGATGATCCACCAAACTTACGGAAGAAAACTGATAAAGAAAAGGCAAGGGGTAGGTGATGGGATGGGAAAAGGTTGTGGGGGGGAGGAGAGTGGGTTGCATAATGTCAATTATGATTTTGAATACGGTATTTCAATTTAACATTTTCCCATTCTTCCTTCATCCTGTTCACATCTACCAGATCAATGATACAATAAGATGGGAGTGGAAGTTGGTGTGTGTGTGTGTGTGTGTGTGTGGCAGGGGTGGTGTTTGGGGATTGATAAATGACAGAGAGAAAGGACTGGTATTCAAAACATCCTTTTAACTCTTAATCCATCGATCATGAATATCTCATATCAAACTTATTTTGTATGCTAAAAGTAACTTACCTGTCCAAAATTGGAAGGAAAAATCCTGCGCAGGCCCATTTTCATACCTCTAACTTAAGTGAACACTGTTCATCGAAGCATGATTTTTTTTTCAATTTTTTCATATCATATGAAAGGTTGGTCCTTTAGCTTTCCATACATATCAACATTTTTTCATAAAATTATATATGCTCAATTTGGCAACCATTTCAAAAGTGTTACGTTTTTTTTGAGACACACGGTATAGAGGGCGCAAGTAGCTATAAGTAGTGCAGTGGGCCTTTAAATGTTAGAGATCTATAGATAAACGGGTATGTCAAAATTAAATATTAATTGAATGTGAAGCGTTAATTTAATCTTTAGCAAAATTAGGACCTACATATTTCTGTCTCTTCCAGGCAGTTTGGAGCCGGGACGCATTTCGTTCTGACGGACGCGTTCGGTCTGCTACTCAGCTCGTACGTTCCATTTTGACCGCGTCTAAACCGCACACAGATCTTCTCGGCTTGTTCACACGTAATGTTTCTCATATCCAACTCATACTCGACATCCGTAAAGCGAAATTCATCCCCGTTGATCAGTGATTGGTCGGCCTGGGGTTGCGTCAGAGCCTGTTCGACCAATGACAGCCGGCTAGACGAGTCGTTGTGATCGCCCTCCAGACCACGTGACCAAATCATGAGCTGCCATTGGTCGTTGCCGGTAACGTCACTGGTCAGGTTTCGGTCGTACATGATAGTGACATTGATGCGGAATGAAGTCAGATTTCCAGCTTCGATTTCAATTGATCTATCCATGGATATCTCCAGGGCATTGACGACAACACCATCTTCAGATTAAAAAAGAAATTCGAAATATTATACAAAAATTGAATTAAGAATATTGTTCAGTTTAAAGGGAGTTCTGTTTTCAGACTGCAAATGCCTTCAAAGTGCATGGTTATTGCTCTTATTCTTATCTATAACATTGCTATGAAAGTAATTTTAGACCCCCAAATGTGTGAAAGTTAGCCAATACGATCAATTCAGCTCCACTTTTAAAACAATACGGTGACCGTTAATTAATTATTTAATTAAAAATAACAATACATGGGCTGGCTGGTTGTGCGTAATATAATCAACACGAAAATGCCAACAAAAAGCCAACATCGGCATTGGCTGAAACACGACGTTTTTTCAACGGCTTTTTCAAATTATCTAATATTTGTGGTGGTACACAATTATTCGAAATCGTTATACTTATGGATATTTCAGCCGTCTCTGAACCGATTTTGATCAAATAAAGATGATTTTGTCATTTAAATTGTATGTTCTTTCAAATTTGACACTCAGTTTTTCATTATCTCACAAACAATTATTTTGTGTAGCGCCCTCTGCAACAGAACTCAACTATCCCTTCAAGTGAACCAATGAAACAAAAAATGTGGCAAACCTTTGTCGCCCCATTCCCCACCCTCCCCCTCCCCTCTCCCCCTCTCTCTTTCTATCTATCCCTCTCTCTCTCTCTCTCTCTCTCTCTCTCTCTCTCTCGCTCACTTACATGAAATCGATTTTTATTTGTTTAAGTTTTGTTTTCAGTTTTGCACATGCAGGAAGCGCTTAGAGACTTCGGTGCATGGTAAGCGCTTTATAAGTAACGTTTTTATTATTATTATTATTATTATAAGAATAAATCAGTATAAAACAAATATAACCAGGTAAAGATCCATGTTTTACAAGGGGTAAAGGCGGAATCGAAGAAACTATTTTTAAAAAGTGAAGAACTTAAGGCTACCAATTCTATTAGAGACCTACCCAGTGACGTATTTAGAATGCATACACAAAGGCGGCGGAAGGTATAACGCCATACCCGTGTATCGCAAACCCTCGTTAAGTTTTGTTTCTACACCTTCAGAGGGAGGGGGGGGGGGCACCAACTTGATCTTATACTGGATACACCAGGGTGTTTCACAAAGACTAAGATCGACTTATGTTGGACTTGAACTACGGCAGACCATTCATGCCACTGGTTGCTCTCACCACTGGTCTCTCAAGTGACTTCATACATGTACAGAATTACATTTTCTGATAGTTCATTATTAAAGAGAAAAAGGTACTTACTACTACGGTAGGCAGTTTATGCCCTTAAAAAAAAATCTTGAACCAGATGTAGAATAAAACGGAAAAAAGCTTAGTATTTATGATCATTAAATATCAAAAATTCCTTCAATAATGAACTATAAAATAAAGAGAAAGTTCTGTCGATTTGTGACCACGATGTGTACGTCCCTCGAGACCGATGCCAGGAACGGTGAGAGCAATTAGTAGCATGAACGGCCTGCCATAGTTCAAGTCCAACTCAGGTCGATCTTAGTCTTTGTAAAACACTCCCCAGGTCTGCATCTACTGATTTCGATAGAAAGGAAACTTAACATTTGCCAGTAAACCTGGGAAAGTTTGTGTCTCTGGCTTGATTTTGTTTGCAATAAACAAACAAACAATGCAGGAAATCAATGAAAATCAAGCCACCACTATATCATCATGTTCTCTTTTCTTCCCCGACTACTCTCGGTATAAAATAAAATCCACTTGGGATACCAAAAGCCCTGGGAAACATGAGCGTCTTTACTTCCTCTCCTTTGTATGGTTTCAAGTGGAAGAAATATCTTTATGCAGTGGCATAGCGTGAGTTTAGTCACGGGGGGGGGGGCTCAGTCACGGGGGGGGTGCAGTGATCGCATAAAATGAAGGAAACGCGAGGGACTGGGGAAGAGACTAAGAGAAGTTGTCAAGGATATAAGGTATTCAATTTGTATTCTTCTCGTTTTCTTTCATTTTTTCTCCCATTTTTCGTTCGTTCCCCCCTCCCCTTTTTTTCTTAGGGGGGGGGGGCGTCATCCTGGTTCTACGCCACTTCAGGGATGTCAGGAAACCAATGTTCTCGAACCATTTTACAACCGGAAATCAATAATAATACCATCAAGTTGATGGGTAAAGGCTATAGTCAGACTAATAATACGTAATTTGGCAGGAATATGCAAGCATCAATTATTTCTAATTTTCCCCGAGAATGAAAGGGACTAGACAAGTTTGATATACATTCGGGACAGGGTGGTTGTGTTGTAAGAACAGAAAATGGTTAAGTTATTGGAAAATTTTGAACGAGATGATAATTATTATATTTTGTGTTGAAACGATTTTGTATTTAATGTTCTTCTGTCTAGCATATATACAAAACGTGGGTAAATCACAAGAAAATAGTTTTCCATATCCTCACTTTTACTTCCGTGTAAGTCAAATAAGCAAGTATCCAACGAAAGGGTAATAAAGATGAAAGAAGGAGAAATAGAATGAGTTATATCAAAGGAGAGTTTGTTGACCAGAAATTCAAAATTATTGAAGGGGTGAACCCTTTCACCAAAAAAGTGCGAGATATTGCTCTCTATAAGCCATTCGTTGCCCCCTCCCCCTCCCCAATACATGTTATAATAATAATAATAACAAACAGACGATTACAAAATAAGAGAGAGAGAGAAAGAGAGAGAGAGAGGGAGGAGGGGAGAAAAAATCACGGTGTCTTCGGTCCTACCTTTACAAGACGGTCCAGGAATGCAGGTTTGAAGCTCGGCTGTCGAGGTGAAGTTGACGGAATTTTTCCTGAGCAGCGATGCGCAGATAAACCGAGCTCCCTGGCCGCAGGACGCCCGACGGAGATCGAGCTTGTACTCGACCACCGGATGGAAGACCAGTGGCACGCCAGGATGGAAGGATTGGGTTCTCTGGTCGATGTTGAGGGCCTGTATGGTGTCGGGATGAAGACGGATGTGTGTTATTCTATGCTGGTTTAGATTGTATCGTTTATAATAAGCTTTCAATGTCCTTCCGTATAATTATGCAGATGTAATACATAGCTTAGTGCTTGAATCTTACTTTTTCGTCCTTTCTCTCATT
Source organism: Strongylocentrotus droebachiensis (assembly GCA_035222895.1). Classification (NCBI taxonomy): domain Eukaryota; kingdom Metazoa; phylum Echinodermata; class Echinoidea; order Camarodonta; family Strongylocentrotidae; genus Strongylocentrotus; species Strongylocentrotus droebachiensis. Next base: position 684,392 of record JAVYIG010000059.1, read on the forward strand.
TCCCCCTACACATCTACCACATTTACAATAAATAAGTGTGCTGTTCTTTCTTTAACCTCTCACTCTCACTCACTTTCTTTCTCCCTCTCTTTCCTATTTCTATCCTGCCCTCTCTTGATATGTTTATTGTACATTTATCTTATGACACCGACAAATTCTACATAATTCATTACAACAATAACGTTTTGCAAAAGTAATTCAACTTTAAAAGTATTTTCAAGATGAATTATTTACAAATATGAAGGTTAGCTTCAACCAACACATCATTTAAAAACAAATTATGAGCTTCCGGACAATATTTTATAATATCTGAGTTTTGAAAATGTAAGCGATTATCATTTTCAACTAACTGAACATTGCTCAAGGGTCTTATATCTATGGCGTTGCTAACATGGCTTCTAAACGTAATGATCCCTATTCATAATTAAGTGTTTGTAATATACCCCGTTTACTAATGAATTTCAATTTGTGCATGCTTCTCTCCCAAAGCCCTTTGTAAACATTACTTGTTGCTATACCGGGCAAGCCTCTAGCTAGCTTTTTAGTCGTCCAGAGAAAATATATTCAAAATGTAGTAAACAGTTCCATTGAATCTGTGGGTACAGATATAATCTGAACACAACGGTATAGGGGCAGTTTCATGACATTCCGCCGCCCCCCCCCCCCCCTGAAAAGAAATTCTTCCATCTTCGTCTTGTTACCTCCCTCTGAAGTCAGGCAATGTATCCTGCTCTGATAATTGAATAGACGATTAAACAAATATTCGATGGCTGCCCAAAGAAGGCCCATGTGACAAAATTCATTCTAAGATTTGATCCACAAACTTAATGTGATTTCCTGACACAGTGAGATTTATCCCTGCTACCCTTAACACCTCTTTTCATATTAAATTCGACATCGAATTTATCTAAAATACAAACCTAAAATAGGCCCCGATTGATACAACGGTTTTAAGCTCTTCTCAACATCAATTTCATTTTTCGACGATCGGGCATGATTGCGCAATTTCACGAATTTGCACGCGATCAAAATACTGTCTTGTCCCCATCCGGTGTACATTGCATCTCTCGTAATATTATACGGACAAACCTTTCCCTGTTGGTGTGTATATGCTAAAATGTCATAAATAGACACGTCGAAAACATTCATAGTTTCACTTCGGTACAAAAACCCGGTTTATATTACTTTCACATGGATATGATCATGTTAACAGTTTAGCGGGGGTGGTGGGGGGGGGGGGTAGGAGACACGGGCAGTTGCTCCCAAGTGCACATCATTATGTAGCAAACAACACCCCCACTCACTGACGGCTCCTGCATTTTTGTATAGAATAATTGTTGCATTAGTTTGGGATAGGGTCCATGGCTTAATTCTTAATTGTAAATGTATTCTTAGCCTTTTGACACATGTTGACATTTTTCTGAATCTGTTATAATTATGGCTCAAATTTTACATCATTATATAATTTATTGTTTTTAATTTTAGCAAGCTGGTTGGCCTTTCGAAAATTATATCATTGCTTTTAATTAGTGTTTAAGTAATACTATCTTCCCCATTTTAAATCACGTCGATCATGGCTATACGAAAAATGTGTGTTTTCATTCAATATTTGAGAAATCCATTTGCGATAATATAGCCCTTTGGACGAACAAATTGTATACTACTATGCCATCTGATAGGCTATATTTACTCCTTTGAAAAAAATTATAATAATTTCACATATCAAAAAGAAGGGTATTTCATTTAAAATAAAATCTGACCTTTCTCGAATTCTTGTAAAACAATACATAAACAGAACAAAAAAATGAACATTTTACAAAATCAAACAACGACAACATCATCATCAACAATAAAACATTATAATTTAAGATATATTTAGCGCGCTAAAATATTAGAGCATGATGAAGCTCATATCGAATCATCTTGTCAGTGTTTATAATACGCGCTGATAACGCTCGGGACTCATGTACGGATTAAATAATTAACGTTACCCATCATCTGAGTTTCCGTAGTGTAGTGGTTATCACGTGAGTCTAACACACTCAAGGTCCCCGGTTCGTGCCCGGGCGGAAACTGTTGTTTTCGGTAACAAATAGGGTAAAATAGTTTGGCGCTTATTTATGAGCATTCTTTTGTTACTGTTTATATATTTACCTTATTTTCAATACCAACTGTACCTGCCCTTTCTTCTCAATAAGTTTTTTTCTTCCTTCTTACTAAATCATATACTGATATATTAACTTGTCTCCCTCTTCATTCTACCACAACATTTCTCTCTACTTCTTATAGTGATGAAATGCGACTAGGAACTACTCAACGACAGAGAGTCAGGGACTAAAGGATGTGAGATCTGAGATCAGTTAATCGTAAAAGAAAGATAATCCATTTCGCTCAATTAAATCAACATACATGAGGTGCGAATGATTGGCTACACGTTCTAAATATCCGCGCAAAATCAGAAACCTATAATTACGGGAAATTGACAATGAATATATTTTTGGCGCGAACAATACAATGAGTACGTCATCGACAAATGAAAACCATACCTCTCCGTTAATACCACCCCCTAATAGTAGAAACTGTCAAGATTAATCAAAAATTGACAAACGGGAAATGTTTAATCAAATCAAAGCATGAGTAATGTTCACACGACTTTAAGTTAACTTTAAGTTAAGGTCGTGAATTTAAACTTCGAAGTTATCTTGCAGTTAGGGGCGGTGCGGACGAAATCGTCGTTACAAATATATGAATTTCATCCGAATTTATAAACCGCGAGCGATCTTAAAGCCCCACTGTCCTACTTGTAGCTACTTGCTCCCTCTATATAGAACACATTGCATAATCGGTGACCACTGGTCCCCCATGAACCTCTTTTTTCTTATGTTAATTGAGAGCTGAGTTGATGAGATAGCCACCCCTGTCATTAACCATGCTGTGTGGTCTAATCCCGGCCAAATTAGTACAGTCGGCCTTTAAAGTTAGCGCGATAACTACAAGCAGCGGATAACTGTATGTGCCGTGTGGATGCAATCAGCTTCGAGGTTACGCTTGCTTAAAGTTAAAATGAATGCTTGCCCTCGAAGTTTAAAACATGGAGTACTCGTTGTGTCGTTGTTAGTGGATCAAGGTTTCATAAACTTGAAATTTAAAAATTACGTCGATCCCGTGTAAACCTAGCTATTGTTATGAGTATCAAAATGGATTTTGGAGAAAGCGGTGGACAAAATGGCCGTTTGGAAAATCCCGATAGTGACACCTGTTCTGCCTAGTCCAAGAGAGGATTTAGGAATTGAAAAGGTGTATTCTGATTCATGCCAGGCTTAAATCATCATGGTTCGACCGAATTTAGTTCATCACGTCGGTGGCTTGTGTACAGGTCTATAAATATATCCATTCTATATATTGTATTTTCGGGTCGAAAATCCATTTAATTGGAATTATTGTGCAGGTCAGCGATGGTAATTGGGACCGTATGGTATACAACTGTACTTTTGTGTATAATAAGTAACATATACATCATGCACATGTCGAAAGTTAAAACCTCTCACAAACATTTTCATTTCATAAAACAAAAATACAGTATATAATTTCGATCATGAAGATATATATATTTATAACGAAGCATGTACTGAAAGCCTATTAGAAAAATATGACTAGCTGAGGCACGCTTCTGTACGTCCAACGTTTACTTGAAAGATTTATGTTTTGCTTTATATTACATATACGATTTAAAGCCCTTACAAAAACATTATTATGGAAATTTGGTCCACGTGTTGGCATATTATAATTAGAAGGAAAATAATCGGTAGAAATCCCCTGCTTTAGAGCAACTATGCAAACAATAATATTTCGGAAGACGAATCCTCTTTTTTCAAATTAACTCCCTGATGGGACGACACTGTATGGACAATCATTGAAAGTCTGATTGTATTGTATACATTTGATAGGCTGCAGTAATTTTTTATCTCCTCTTATCCTTTTTCAATCTTGACCAGCAAATATGTTATTTGACAATGTTATTGATGTAAATTAAGCCCTGTGAATCACAAGTTTACTTGTAAGAGGACTATATAAGTAAATAAAGATTTTAAAATATGATGAAAATGAAGGTAGTGGTGATGATAGAGATATCAATGGTAGAGGTGGTGGTGGTGATTGATGATGATGATGATAATGATGATGATGATGATGGTGATGATGATGATGATGCCGAGGATGATGATGATGATGATGATGATGATGGTGATGATGATGTTGATGATGGTGATGATGATGAAGATGATGATGTTGATGATGGTGATGATGATGATGATGATGATGGTGATGATGGAGATGATGATGATGATGATGATGGAGATGATGATGATGGAGATGATGATGATGATGATGATGATGATGATGGAGATGATGATGAAGATGATGATGTTGATGATGGTGATGATGATGATGATGATGGTGATGATGGAGATGATGATGATGATGATGATGATGAGGATGATAGATGACAGTGATGATGACAAAGATGATGATGGTAATGGAGATCATGGAGATGATGATGATGATGGTGATGGTGATGGAGATGATGATGATGATGATGATGGTGATGATGATGATGATGATGGTGGTGGTGGTGGTGGTGATGATGATGAAGGAAAAGTTATATCGTGATGATTATGATGTTGATGATGATGGTGATGGAGATTATGATGATGCTAATGATGATGATGGTGGTGATGATGGTGGTAATAAAGATTGATCATAACAATAATAAACGTGATGTTGATAAAGATGATAATGGCGATGCGGAGTGTTTTAACTTCTATGTTAGAAATGAAACTGAAACGAGAGTCTACACGAGATTCATAGCAAAATATCCGACCTCTATGCCCTCCACTCCAAAGCCCCCTATAATAGGGAATGTTAGATTCTGCACGACGAGAACGTGGACTGCCCTTTTAAGGCAATGTGACGTCACATTGCCTTAAAAGGGCAGTCCACGTTCTCCGTCCTGCAAATCTAAAAGTCCCTAATATAAAAGATAAACTAACCTGTCCTTCAAATGATATTTGTGTTCCGTTCCGTTCTGGCACATTACTTCCCCACATTGAAAGCTTCCACTGAATATCTGTAACGTTTTCAGGAGCTGTTGTCTGATTGGTCGAAACTAAAACTGAAACGTTCAACTGGAGCGGGTTTAAGAGGCCAAGAACGACCACCGCTGGCGGCAGGATTGCGATGTCGAGACGCTCTAACGTGACACCTATAGGTTAATGGATTGAGAAGACAAATTAGAAGTGAATAGAGGGGTATGATATCAGGTATGATATTTATGAGGGCATCTATGGCATCTAGTGCAAGAAAAGAATCACATAGTCGATGTGAGTGATGTCTAGATAAATATAAAAGGAAAGGAATGTTACAAAATGTTTTATAAACCAGCTTTATTTTTTAAAGAAGATCATTGGCAATAAATCTGAAATCTAAAATTAACAAGTATTATCGAAACGAGACCTGCATCAAAGAACTTCATTAAATAATACACGAAAGCCCTATGTTATTTCAACGTCCGCGGTGTTCTTTTTTATGATGTAAATTATAGCACACAGTCTCCCCTTAATATGACTAGATTACAGTGACATATTCAATAGGTCTATCTCACCTTTCGTGCTCAGATATAGAATTTCAATATATTTTGTTTAAATTCAAAGGCGGCATGTGCATTTTATTGCCTTATTTTCACGTAATAAACTATACATCGTGTAATAATGAAATCGACTATGATCTAGCTTTACACTGTCTTTGAAATATGATTCTTCAAAAAAGTAGTAAATGTCTTAAATGATCTCGGCATTAACAGATGGAATATGTTACATGAGAAACCAACAGATGGTCAATATAAGGAGACAGAGTCGTCACTCTCGGCTTGGGGGGGAGGGGGTATATAACTTATGTTTCCTTTGCGTATGTGGTGTTTCATAAAGCTGTTCGTAAAGTTACGCGTGACTTTACGAACGACTTGAATATGAAGTGCCAGATAGGATGCCCAAAGCTATATTTCCAATCACCTTAATTAAATTATGGCAAAAAATAAACTTTGCATTAATTTTTTTTGTTATAATAAGAATGATAATCTATATCTGCACAGTTCAACTTTAGTCGATGCAGTTTAAAAATTATTTGAGCACCCCATTTGGCTTGTCATATTTAAGTCATTCGTAAAGTCATGCGTAACTTTACGAACAGCTTTATGAAACACCCCCAGGGAGTATATTTTATCAGACGTAAGGGCAGGGGGCAATTTCACCAAAAGATTTCGGAACAAATTTCCAATTATTCCTTTTACCCAACCCCTTGGTGGATTGACATCTTGGTACGTTTTAATGACTTACGTCGTATTGGTTATTATTTTGAAAAAGCATTCAACGAGATGGTTGGATTCTGGTAGTGATGTAAAATAATTGTTGGCTTCTTATTTACTTTCTACCTTCGCAGAAATATAGTAGTAGTAGCTGTCAAATGAAAACGTTTGCTTTACATTCTTGAAATGATCTCATATTTCAAACTTGACGATAAAGAAAGAGCTCACAAGGATGGATTACATCATGTTCAGATTCATTCACAAATTACATAACAAGTGTCAAAAGCTATCCCGAACATTACTTTCTTTCTCGAGAATACTTCGAAAAAACCATGCAAATACCTGAATGCTTCTTGGATATAATTTGTGTTGTTGAGGGAAAGTGGGAGTAACTTGTAAAGATTGATACCAATTTAATGAATGCATATAATGGGGAGAAGTGTTTATGTGATACTATAGGGGCAATCGACATTGATTAATGACACTTCTTAAACTTTCAGTATCTGTTTAAGAACTATACGAGAGGTTTACATAACACCGTGGGACAATAAGAGTGGTTGTTGAATGGTTGTTTTAAAGGCATTGCTGTTGGTCTATTTTCATAGGAGGGGACAAATGCATTGATAATTTGAAATAATAAAAGAAATAACTTTTTGCTGTGGCTGTCTTCTGAATGTAACAGTTGGCTGCCGGAAATCAGAAATTGTCATTCTAACAAACCAGTTATTGCAGTCAGAAGACCGGTCAAAATGATGGTCCAACTTAAAACTACAACAATTGAAAGAGATACAAAATAGAATAGATAAGATAGTGATCATAGTTAAACGCCTCGTAGGATACACGTGTGCATGCTGAAGACGAAATGTAATAGACTCATCGTTTCTTATCATCTCGCTGATCAATAACAGCACATACAGAAATATTGGTATGATAGTGAGAATGTGAGCTGACTTTTTTCTCATGGATATTTAGTGATTTTGTTTTCGTTTAATCCATTGAACTTTCTTTGTAAAATTGACAAAGATCACAATCCGTATCAGGACAATTACCCCTGGACAATCACCCTCCGGAAAATTACTCCCTGGAAAACTACCCCCAAGGAAATAACCCCCAGAAAAATACCCCCCCCCCCCCCTAAGGACAACCACCCCCTCCCTGAGTACCATTACCCCCAGAAAAAATACCCCAAGGACAATTACCCCCACCCCTGTTCATTAATGGGGAAGTCTATCATAATAATAAATTGGTTTTAATAAAAGATGAGGGTTTTGGGGGGTAATTTTCCTCGGGGAGGGGGGGAGGTAATCGTCCAAGAGGGATACATTTCCAAGGGGTTATTTTTCCGGGGGCAATTGTCCTCGAAGGTGGCTGTCCTCTTGGGGGAGGGAGGGGTGTCCTCGGGGGTTATGTTCCTGGGGGTAATTGTCCTTGGTAATTGTCCATGGTCCCGCTGGCAATTGGCCGGGGTGATTGTTCCAGGGGTGACTTGTCCTAGAATCGTTTCATAAGAGTAAGTTAGAATTTATTAAGTGGTTCTTAAGTGTTATCCACCTTATCGATTACGAAAAACATGTATAATTTCCGTTGTAAAGCATAAACCCCTAATGTTCGCCTTTCATTTCAAAGACAGGAAATATTTTAAGGATAGATTTAATTGAGATACCAGATCCACACCGGAAAGCATTGTGCTAGAGAGATAACATTTGTCTCAGTTTGACAAGCCACGGGAAACGTAATTAGGAAGACAAAACAATACATTGAAAATGAACTGTTTTCATGCGTAGTATTCCCGGCATTTAACATTAATTTACACAGTTTGAAATGAAAATATTTCGTATAAATTATAGGCATAGCACATTAAACTTTGCAAGTATTATGTATCGTCTGTTCAACAAAGAGATAACACGGATGACGCCCTTCTCTATCAATGGTTATGTAAGGTATGAATAAAAACAGATTATTTCTCCCACTATTCTTCCAATTTTGCAGTTCAAAACGTTATAGTTATTCGTTTTCCAAAATAGCGCACAAATGTTGTGCAGTGATAGTGGTTGATGATACTTAATGTATGTAAAGATTTGATGACAAAATGTCAGAATTTCTATTTTCTCCCTTCGCCCGCTCGCAAATTATGTTTAAAGAGAACGTTAGGACTGGGCGTTGTGGCGTGCGCCTGTAATCCAGCTAACAATGGAAGTTACAAACTGATTCAGCCGAGGACGCAGGTTCGAAACTGAGTCATGTCTTTTGGATGGTGACGCATAAAGGTCGGTCCCCAGACGTAAATAATTATATCTGATTGATACACGTCTGTAAAAAAAAAAAAAAAAAAAAAAAATACACACACACACACACACGGATGAGAGAATGAGAGATGCCACCCCAGCAAAATTGTGGTCGTAGTCTTATGACCGTAAGTCACATAATTTTGAGTTCATCAAATTCTCATTATCTTCTCTTAAAAAAATATGTTAATTTTCTACTGAAGTTACGTATTCAAGTTACCAAAATTACGTTTGGGAAGGTTTGTGTGAGAGCAAAATAGATTCAGATAGATTTCTTAGTTTTCTCGTTATTGATCAATACTCCCTTTAAAAGACAAATTGATCCAAAGGATAATACGAGCATCTAGAACAGGGTGAAATGTCAAATAAAGATAGAGACTTTCATGACCTTCTGACTATGAGGCAGATAAACGGGATGGGAGGGCACAACAAGCCAAGTACCCTTCCAGAACCGTAGTGGTATTCCTAAGGTTTAAAAGGAAAAAAATATATAAATATATATATATATATATATATAATTTGTGTAGGCCTATCCCCTTTCAATTTCTATACTCAATAGATAACTGGACATTACTTGTGATATTCATTTTTGTTTATTTTCTGCTTGTCACGAATTGTTGGGAGTTGTCCACCCTTTTTCAGAATCCTGGACCTCCCAATATATACAATTTTCACAACAATTCAGACAATAAAACTGGTCCAATATATGTTGTTTATCGTAACACTAGGAGGGGTGGTATATCACCCCTTACCGTCGATTGCTTCCAAATTAACATTTATTCTCGCAGCAATAAATGTCGGTATACATAGTTCAACATGATTTATACTCTGTATATAGTATATAGTATCCGACCAAGGAGCTAACCCTACCTCATTCACCTGGCTTGGTTGAGTGTGACCATGTTGACCAGTGTGTATATCTGCAGCCACATTTGATGTATTATAAATTTATCATTTCTTATAAAGGAAACTCGATTAGAGCGGGAGAAAATCTGTAAATATAAGGCATCTCGTAAAACCTCACGCTTTCAATATCATGAAGTAATAATCATGAAGAGGCACTGTGGTTTATTGACGAGGGCTCTTATCTTGTCTCTCATACGAAAGGTCCCGGGTTCGATCCTTGCAGGGTCCTTACATCCTTGGACAAAAGCACTTTTCCCACATTTGTCCGTCTTTACCCATGTGTATTTAATGGGTACCTTGCAATTCAAGGGATAATAGAAATTGCATGACCCTAAGGAGGAACAGTATCATATACTGATTATGCTGACGATGAGGCTTAATTCCCTTGGCAAATAGAGAGGTCAAAACATTTTAATCAAGATATAAGGCCTATGTGAAGCTAGTAACTGGTAACTGCTCGAAAATCGGATAAGTGCAGTGGACGGAAATACAACATTTGAATATAATTCCATGAGTTGCCATAAATTTGAGGAAAACAATCCCCGTCACCTTTTACTGGAATACTACCAATAAGTGTCATAATGATGTCTAGTGCTGTATCATATATGCAAACTTGACTGTAAACCTAACTGATCAATTCTAATTGTTCTTATCTTACGAAGCAGTAGAGTCAAAAATCATTTCATGAAATATATTTTTTCAATCTGGCACTTTATTAAAGCTCGCGATATTCGACTCCATCATACAAATGAAGTACTTCCGTGAAGTAAATGTTGATTTTTGATGAAACGCCAACCAAAATATTTCCAATTGGAAGCGCTATGATAATACCACTTCAGAGTTTAGCTTAAGTATAAGAAAAGCATGGCTCTAACTTGTCATTTGTATGCAAAGTAGTGTTCGGCATAATACTGTATTGTATGCATAGGCTTGCGGGGCGGGAGCTACTCCCACCCCTGAAATAATTTTAGGGGGGTATTGGGGGTGTGTGGGATCGTGAACCCGTATTCGGACTGTAACGTCATTGAGGGTCTACTTGTAGTTTGTATGAACTACTTCTTATGTTCCTAAGCAAGTAGTATTTCCACCATTAGAAAAAGTAAATTTGGTATATTTTGTCGGAGAAGTCAACCCCTAGCGAAACTTATGCTTATATGCCTATTGCTGTATGTGATGTTAAAGGGGCATTCACCTCAAGTGAGGGCGGAAACACGATTTCAAATTGGAGAGGTTTCTGAGTGAAAAACAAGGAAATCCTGAGGTGAGAAACCTTCTTCTTCTTCTGTTTTATATATTTTTTTAATACTTCTTTCACGTTCTTCTTGTTCTGCTTGTCCTCCTATCCCTCCTCCTCCTCCTCCTTCCATGTCTGATCTTCCTCCTCCTCCTCCTCCTCCTCTTTCTTCTTCTTCTTCTTCTTTTTCTCCTTTTTTTTCCTTTTTCTTTTCTTTTTTTCCTTCTTCTTCTTCTTCTTCATCTTTTTCTTCTTCTTCTGCGTCTTCTTATTCTTCTCCTTCTTCTTCTTCGTCTTCTTCTTCTTCTTCTTCTTCTTCTTCTTCTTCTTCTTCTTCTTCTTCTTCTTCTTCCTCCTCCTCCTCTTACTTCTATTTCCTTTTCTCCTTTTTTCCTTCTTCTTCTTCATCTATTTCTTCTTCTTCTCCTTCTTCTTCTTGTTCTTGTTCTTCTTCTTGTTCTTCTCCTTCTTCTTCTTGTTCTTCTTCTTGTTCTTCTTCTTCTTCTTCTTCTTCTTCTCTGTAGTAGTAAGGATTCGTCGCTCATTATAATTCGGATCGATGGAGGTCTACCTTGGCCAAGATGTAAACAAATGGACGTTTAAGTTCAATGTTATCGTAAACAATACTTGAAGAAAGGGCCATGAACTCGCTTAAAACCCAATTTATGAACTTGAATTTCACCAATAACATTGTTTCAAAACATGAACTACCTCGATACTGCGTGTAGCGTCAACTGTGCCTGTATTTTAGTTTAACAATTCGAAGGCTCTTTGAAACGTGTGTTTTACATTTTAATATCAACAATTATAAATCAACCCTTACACAAGGCCAGAAGTGAAGCTCTGTCAAAAATTTCGGGAACAAAAATTGAGGCAAATATTAATTTGGCTTTAAATTAAAAACCAGATAAGCAATGAATGCCAATCCCCAGTAACGGAGCTAAACCGCATGTTCCATAATGTGGTTTCAGGATAGGAAACATATAAAGAAACTGTTCCCATGCATGCTTTGTAAAGATTCTCTAAACCTAGCAAAAAATACTTGAGAATCGTTTGTCTGATTCATTGGTTTAGTTTTTGTATTTACACTTTGCTGCATTCAACACTGGGATGGATAAAGCGAGTGTTCATCCTGTAATTTTAGAAACATAACCCTCGTCCCATTTAAACGGTCATTTAAAGGTACTATGTCCCTTTTGCAGCCAACGTCAAATTATGTCGGATTTTGCAGGAATTATGAATATGTCATGTATGTCGTATATGTGAAATTTAAACATTAGCAGTGTCCTAGTATTCAAATTATGCAAGGAAACTCGTTTTATACTTCTAGACTTCCCTGTCAGACACTATTGAGTGACTGACTGACATCTTTTTTTTCTTTGGTAATAACATAGACCGACATACAATGAGTTGTAACAAGTACATGAGCATTAATTTGTCTACATCAATAACCTACTACTTGTAATGGCCAAAATTAAACTGATTGAATCTTTGTGCAGCACGAAACGTACGACCATTCTGTACAAGGGTATATGAAATCAGACTTATTACTTAGGTAAATTTTCATAAATGAATGATACACGCCCATAAAAACTAAAACAACAACAACGCAACCACTTATGTCGATTCGACAACTAATGGTCGTATTTTCCGACAAAAAGCCATTTTAAAACCCTTTCGTTTTGAGGGAAGTTCTAAATAAGCATTGTCTTTCAAATGCCGTTGGAATTTAACTTTTTCATTTGTTTGACCTGCAAATGGTACATAGTACCCTTCTCACTGAAATTATACCAATATAGGATATTCTTATATAAAATTGAAATACAGCTTTTGAATTGGTCAATTGGAAAACTTGCAATTGGATACAACTTTGAGTTCAATGTGCTACCCATCATCAGTCTATCGGCGGTAGTATGGCAACACGGATCTTGTTACTTCAAATAAACACGTTAACTAATTTCCTTGTTAATAGAAGAGCTATCACAAACTTGAGATTGAATAGGGAACCACAGCAAGCGGTCTCAATGACTGAATGATTTATTTATGCATTGCGTATTTTATAGGGCTATCAAATCTTAGTGTCGAGTTTCTTTGAAGGAATGCAGAAACACATAATTTTACAAAGAAACAGGATTTTAAAAAAGGAAAATTTAGAATTTGTAAATTTAAAATTACTTTGCTATCCTTGTGTACGGGTGAAAATTCCATCGGCGTATCGATCATGTCGATATAGTGCCCGTCATCTCTGCCATTTGTTCGAACAAAGAATATGACTAAAAATAAAGTCTCCTTTCAAAAGTCTCCTCTAAAAAAGTATGATCTTTTCTTTATTTGGGGGCATAATTATAAAAACACGCTATTCAAAATATTCATTGAGTGCCGCCCCACTATGCAGAGGACAAGTATGAATAGATTATCAACTACCATTCATCGAGGGAACTTAGGAAAGAAAGGGAAAGTTTCTTAACATGAGAGTAATGTGTACAGGAAATAAATAGGAATCAACGAGTCAACCCTTTGTCATTGTTTGTATTCGATAAATAACATGAATATATATATTATTAATACAAATGAAACAATTAAAATTTCTTTGAAAATTGCAAATTTGCAAGATTGCTCCATTTTTCATATGTAGAGCCTAGACAGAGAAGCAGGAAATATAAATGCAGGGCTTAAGACCCCTGGAGTCCAAAGGCATGGTGGACAAGCGGCCCCCTGAATTAAAAATGCATCTCAAATATCAACAGTTATGGAACTACAATACAAATAAAACATCATGATTTTTTTTTTAATTAACTGCCCCTGCCCCCCCCCCCCCCCAGCCCCGCACTCTAAGATGAAGATGTGGAACACGATGAATCAATATAGTGTGCTCTCTATATACATCTCTAACTTGAAATGTGATTTTCAAAAAATATATATATATATTCTCTACAATCTGAGATATGGTAATTACCGTTCTCCATCTGTATCCCCTCTCCGGTTGTCATGGAAATAAGGCAGACTGCGGCTAGGATGATAATAAGCATTATAAGTCTATCCATGATGTTTAAAATGTATATCGGTATGAAATGCAAATAAGTTAAATCATCTCATAGCATTCCTGAGCGGGATGGTATTCCGAAAATGGCTTTTTCCAGTGTGCGGTTGCAGTTGTAAACTCACTTTCAAGAATATAGCAAGAAGATTTTGTGTAAGGTTTGTGTCAGGATGAGCACTGGATAATTCGTCGCAAAATCGTGGAATTTATCAAGATCAGTTTCATTTGATTAGGCCTACAGTAGCAGACGATGTAAAGATCTTAGAACCGACAGCCTCTTGCTTCGCGCACTTATCGCTACTTTGAATCAGGATGCTGGGCTTACGGGCGCGCCCGGTTGCGGCGATTCACGGGTTTAGCCACAGCTCAGTCTCTCAGCTCAAATCCCTCAGCCTGTGAATTAACCAAGGAGTTTACACACAACCAATAGAACTCGTCCGGCCTTGCTGGATCAAACCCGAGTTATGACCTGACTGCTGCTGGCCTTGAGCATAGACTACAAACTGACAAGCTCAAAGTCATGATCATACGTCGTGCGGAAGCTCGGGCTGGCTGACATGACTGATTTGTCAAACCCCAAATTCTGTCAAGATTCGTTAGGGTGGTACAGTTGTCGACTGACGGACGCGCGATCGCGAGGAATATTATTGTTATCCACCCCAATTGTGAAAGTAATAATTTTAAGTACTCAAGAGCCCGCGACACCTCAAGACTTTCATTTTATTGAAATTTCAGATCCGCTAGGCGTGGGAAGATTATTAAGTTCACTAATGTTCAATAGCAACTAGTCAGTATATAAGTGCATACCGCTATAATGATGACATTAATCGGGTGGTTAATTGAGTAGTTTCGAACATTTGACTGGAAGGTCGTAGGTTCGAGCCACGGCATTGCACAAAAATCACAAACGAATTTGTTATCTTCTTTCTATTACCTCACTATTTCATTTGTGGAAAAGTTGACTTGGTAATTGGTGTTCTTCAAACATAAGCAATGTTCATGATATTGTAGCTTTTTATTATTCCGAATCCACATAATTATCCCCTTGATCTATTTTCAGCAACAACATGATTGAGATCTAATCATACTGGGATCTCGATTTAGGTAAAACTGGAATAATATTCTCTCTCTGTCTATTTTTGGCTTTAGAAATTAGAAGCGTAAGCCTATGTTTGTATTTCGGAACGCCTTAGATTTAATACACGAATTAATTGAGGGGTGAATCAATAGGTGCCAAGGCCTTTTAAAAAAGCAACGCCGATATAGCGGAGTAGTAGAATGAATGAGTGAATGGACAAACTTTAAACAATGAAGAATAATAATATCTATTATTCTGGGTTAATGTAGCGCTTAATTGAATACATCGACGATGACCGGGGTATTAATATGATTGCAGGGCCCTCAGGGAGAACAGTATGAATACTGATGAGGCTACCCTGGGTAAACAAGACATATTATTATTATTATTATTATTATTATTATTATTATTATGTCTCTTTAAGCGCTTTACATAAATAATACTACTACAATGACTTTCGTAACCTACCGGGTATACCCAGTTAACACCTGGGAGGAGAGGGGCAAATGTAGATTAATGTCTTGCCAACGGGCATTTTATTTTGATTTCCAACACTTCAATTCGGTTCTTAGTTGCTTTCACGCAGTCTTTTATATCACAATGTAAATGAACAACCAATACTCAATGATTTTTTAACAATGGCATATCCATACATGTTGATAATTAGGTATAAAAGGCCCGGATAAAAGGGTACCTGCTGAGTGGCGTAAGCCAGCTCCACCCTGTGTGATAAATAGGCCATGTTTTAACAACATGAATCTGATAAATCCACGGTCAGTAAAGCCTAATTCTTGCTAGGGGGACAATGATTATTGCTTTGTTAGACACGCCTATGGCAAGCTTTACAACGTCACAGTGAAGGTCAAAGTCGAGTTATGATAATGATAATAATGATGGAGATAATGATGATGGTGGTGGTGGTTATTGATGGTATGATGATTATGATGATGATGATAGTAATAATGATAATCAATCAAAACAAAAAAAATCATTACAATAATAATGATGGTGATGATGATGATGATGATGATTCACAGCATTTGTATGGCGTCATATATCTGTTTCAAAAAACATTCAAAGGCGCGAGCTCCTCCAATAAAGTTAGCATTTAAATGTCTGAAGGAAGATGTGATGATGATAATAATAAAAATGATTACGATGATAATAATGATCATAATAATGTTGATGATGATAATAGTTTCGATCAAGGACCGACAAAAAAAGCAAATGCAAATTACGATAGAAAAATAGCTCGACAGATAATGTACAGGTACAGGCGGGTACGCAGGGGGGGGGGTTTCGGGTTAACCCCCCCCCCCTTTGGTAATTTTATGTATGTAAACCCCCCTAAAAAAAACCTAAACCCCCCCCCCCCCGCTTATTCAGCGGTCGGCTGAGTCGTTGCGATTTTTGGGGGGACCCCCCCCCCCCCCCCAAGAAAAATTACCTCTTACCCCCCCCCCCCCCCCCCCCCCCCCGCTTATTCAGCGGCCGGCTGAGTCGTTGCGAAATTTTCGAACCGATTTATAAATGTTAAAAAAAAACCTTAAAAAAATCCTGCGTACGCGCCTGTACAGGTAATGAAACTCAATTCTAGATACATAATGTAGATACGTTTTCGGCTGTTGTGTTTTGAATTGTTCTGTGGAATACAACTTTTTCAGTTAAGAAAGAAATGAGTTTCAGAGAATAGCTTTGGTGAAGGATCTGTCTCCAATAAATGGGACCACACAAACACAATGTCCAAAGTTTAATTTCTCTCTAGTAAATTGGGAATGTGGGAAAAAATTTAAGAACATTAATTGTCATTGCTACTATAACACATATCCACTGATAAACCAAACATGAGAAAGCTTGCAAATTATTTCAAACTTTACCAGAACTCAGCCTTCTCTCTACAATGTCTAAAACCTAATCAAGGAGTAACAAAAATCTTAAACTTTTCACTTTGACGACCTTTAGTGTTTGTTAAGTTCGAGGGGGGTCTGACGTAAAAAATCTCCTCTGGTAGACCACGACAACACATCCACTCCTATAAGCTCTTTCCGGTATGAATATCAAAATATGTGGATCAATTTCGGATACTCATCGATTGTTTTCTGACAACCAAGCAGCTAAAACTTACACAACACACAAGACACAGGAAGGATGGGAATATTGATTTCTGATTGTGGAGGTTGATGGAGTGAAACCAGACGACACTTTATCTCATATTGGACAATGCTGATTTACCAATCATTTGTTGTTTTAGTGATCACTGTTTCCTTAACTTGTGATCATTATTGTCTCTTTGTAATTATGTTGTTTTCTAATGAAGCGGTAGTGATTCATTGGTGTATCTGGTGTCCAAAGATCGAAAGGACTAATGAACAAATGGATGGATGGCAGCGATTTAATTTTTTTAATGTTGTTTGTATCAAGAGGTTACTAAAAAAAAGGCTAGCCTAGTAACTCGTTTTTTAAATCATCATATTTGGGCGTGGTGCTTGTTAAGTTTGTATGAAGAATATGTCTGCTGCCGTTCTTCTTTCTCCCTATACCCTTTTTCAATGTATCACACCCCATCCTCTTTTCCTTTTTAAACTATAATCATTTCTATATTTTTTCTGTCAATATTGTGATTGTGACTGATTTGTTTGAATAAATAAATAAATTTCAAAGAGCCCGTAAGGAGAAAGTAGGATCATGATAATGGTTACAGCAGAGGGTATACTATGGTTGAGGTCATATTTTTTCTGTTCATAGTATTATTCATTTCAGTTTTAAATGTTCATAAACTAGTCATTAAAGTACATTCAAACTGATCATGGAAGAAAAAAAACACGCAGGTCTAAGCTCTTCGTTGCATTTGGTCAGGTATCTCCTCCATCTCACGACATCGAACAAAAGGTGAATTATAAATGAATGCAGGGTAGCTAGCGCAACCAGATAGAATGACCGAAAAGGGAAGAGGGGGAGAGAGAGGGAGAGAGAGAGAGAGAGAGAGAGAGGTGGAGAGAAAGAGAGTGAGAGAGAATGAGAGAGAGAAAGAGAGAGAGAGTGAGAACGAGAAAAAAAGAGACAGACAGAGAGAGGGTGGACGGGATAGAGAGAGGGGGAGGGCGGTAGAAAGAGACAGACAGGAAAAGAAAGGCAAACATTTTTTAAGGGAGAGAGACAGAGAGAGACAGAGAGGAAGTTATTACACAGACAGGATGCTCCAACCAAAAATTGAAAGATATTTGGAATTTGAACTAGATGTTCAACACACTCGACAATAAAACAATCTACTAGCGTGGAATATTTTGCGCCCTCTAGGTATAACCATGGCTTGCCTTTAATAAACTATACATGTAGCAAGTAATGTATGCAGTTTGCATTCTGACTATTGAAATGCAATCATTTTTTATCCGTAACAAGTAAATAAAATAATTCGTAACGAAGCACTTCACAAAAACGTACGCAGTAAATATGATTACATTTCGAAATGGCCTTCTGATACACACCGAACCGCTCCAGAATAATTCCTAACAGTCCATAAGCCCCCCCCCCCCCCCCCCCACCACCATCATCAAATCTATATAAAAAAATGGGGTGTCTTGGTGTGTAAATTGATTTGTCGATGAACGCATAATGAAGTAACAAGACAGGTAACGACAGAGGGCGCTCGTACTCTCTCATCAGATCGAGACATGGAGGCGAGTTGTTTTGAAGAAATTGATATCTTGGTAAATGTCGGTCTTACTTTTTTTTGTCGTATATGCTCGTTTGTTCGTTTAAAAAAAGCTTGATGCTTCAGTGTTTTGATATGGTGTTTTTACAATCAGTCCTAAAATTGTCAACGTCGTCAGCATATCTGTAGAACCTAAACCTCTCAACTTAAATTGGATGCAGTATGTAAAGTGTTGTATGTATGTGGCGGATCAGTAGTTGTTTGAGCCGTAAAATGGGGGGGGGGGGGGGGGGGGGGGGAGTGATTGGGACTTTATGACGAGGTTATGCATCTACATTTATACGTTTGTTCCAGCCCAAGTTGGGTACACTATTGCCGATATCACTTCAAGTCCGGTTCAAGTCACGGGCATTTGACTTCTTTTTCTTGAAAGTATACATTGCGTTGTTAATGGGCTGATGACTTTTTTTTCAAGTATTCTTATACTTATTTTGTTTACACAAATCATATAAAAAATCCATCACGTTTTTATTTCACTGATTATAATGAGTACTATCAACAAGACGCGTCGTCAGGTCAATCTTCGCGACCTACATTTTTTGAGTGGTTCAATATGACGTCACAGAGACTTGCGCGTACGCTTCATCAAGGGGAATCCCCATGGTTTGTTGTTTGACGTCACAATATTATGGAAGTGATGATGTCATAATGAGTTAAGACAATGGATACGCGTAGTGTTTTAATGAAGTGCACGCGATGAAAAAAGGCGCAACCATTTATTCATTGCATTGGAAGTACTGAAGACTATTCATGCGCTCAGGATTCATGGCATCTTTACGTAGTGAGTAGGCCTATGTATAAGTAAAATGTTGGGTTTAATTTTTAGCGACATATGCTTCATGTGCAATATTTTATACAAATACGTGATTCATAATTATTCATATGTATTTATTCACAATTATCTCTTCTTTGATACTGAGTAAAAATGTGCCGTTGGGGGGTATTTATGTATGCATCCAATTTTAGGCATCTTTATGAAATCCAACTTGAAGTAACTATTTTTTTATTTTGACCGTAATTGGACAATATATTACTCGAGTGGGGTAATTAAAATACCAAGAGTCAGTTTGGTACATTATTAATCTCGTGCTGGGAAAAATGTGTACCCAATATTTTAATTAGCCCCTTCCCTCTCATCCTAAAGAGGGGTGAACAGCCCTTGAACAACAGCCGACAATGCGTATATAAAGTGCTGATGTTTATGATTTTTGTTAAAATGTTGGTGTAATATATTTTGATTGTTTTCAGTGTTGCAAAACATATAGTCTTTTCACGCGACCCTCATAAGATGACATTTTTTTCATTGGGCCAAGTGCATGGAAATCGATTTTGAACAGCGACCTCTATGTTTATGATATCCCGTTTCCTTTCATGATTATTTATGTAACCCAGTGATCTGATTGTTGTACAAATAAGAAATTGTAAAACAGCTAATTATTCCATCAGTCGAAGAAAAAAAGATTATTTCATGAATATGTCAATTCAGAATTTCAGAATTCCTGCCCCAATATTTCTGAAAACGTATATTGTTCAGTGTTTGGTTGACCCGTAAACAGTTTTAATTGAGCCAATGCAAATTTATTACAGGAAACACGAATATAACCATAACTGAAGCGTACGTGCATCGGTCGACAGATGCAGGGGGGGGGGGGGGTTCCTTAATTACAAGATGAATGTTCTTCGAGAGGAGTGAAGGGGCGTTGGAGTGTTTACTCCATCTGATATTGTTCATTTCCCAATCTATCTTTCTCTCAAATTCACTCTTTTGTTTTTGTTACTAATCGATCGGGGGCAGTTCCTATATACTCACGTATGCGCCCCTAACCCCGCACCCCATCGAAGCAATTTTAGGACACGTGCATTGTCTATATAGCTGGGCCCATTTGCATTATTTGTTTTGGTCTTCTCTCAAAATTCCGTTCATAATTCTATTGAAGTATTTAAAAAGCTAGACTGTCCGGAATTACATAATCCCGCAGGAGAAGACAACTCGAATAGAAACAGTAGTGGCAATGTGGCATAGTCAAATTCATGTTTCGTGCTGAAAAGAGCCCGCGGTAGAATGAATTTCATAAACCGATTAATGCTATACATTAGTTATGTCTCTTTTTATAATGTTTATGGGACACATCCAAATAAATGCGAGAAAAAACACCCCCCCCCCCCCTGTCTAATATCATATTTTCAGACAGTTTATAATATATCCTTATTTACAAACACCACCTACATACTGCCTTAAATATTCAAGAGCTAGGAAAGAACGCATGAGCCAATATCTGCGAATATTGCAATTACATGTACGTACACACGCAGGGAGGTAATTAATTAGTGAGAGAAACGAGCAGAGTTAATTAGAGCAGTTCAGAGACAACAGGAAGAGACCGGCATTGAGATTACTGACGGACATCGTCAACCCCGGAAATGAAAGACGACATCTCGGTCACAAAGCTATTTACTTCTTCCAGGGGCCAAGGGGATTAACGTTTGCCGGTGGGACGACTTCCATTCAGCACCGATATCTTTTCGATTAGAAAATCAAGCTGAATAATGAAACTTTGATTTTTATAAAGCAAATTAATTGTATACAATATTTTGTTTTTTATTTAGTATTCTTGTTTACATGATATTCTGCATTTTGTTTGAATAATTTTGAACAGAAGCCGATATTTTGACCAGTCCAAAATTGTAATCACTGTTCGCGCGACCCGTACGATGACGTAAGAAGGAAGCCGCTGCCATGGCAGTCTTCGCAGGGGGTCCAGAGCTGCAAAAGTAGTGAAGTGGCGCTGTATGGCTGACGTACTTCCGCATCTGAAATTAGGACCTAAATCCGGGTATAATTGAAGACTAAAATCAGGTTACACCCCGTTAGAGGAAGTCATTTCGACAAATCTTCAACATCGCCTTTCAAATTTAGACATTTTTCTCTGCTTGCCGCGAAAAATAGCTTGAAAATTGCGTGGAATATTTATGCGCCGAATGTAATGCGGTTCGGACTACTATTGACTATTAAACAAGCAAGATGGCGGAACCTAACTTGGGAAACAGCCTAACTTCCATGGAATGGCTGGGTCAACTGAATATACCAGCATCTTTGAATGGAAATTCTCCAAATGGTAAAAATGGACCTGGATCAACCAATTCGTTGGACCCATCAAAAGGGACGATTCCCATGCGAAAATCACCAAGTTCACCGCTGGATACATCAGCGACATGGGACGAACAGCAGCCCGTGAAGGACGGGAAGCCGCCGTACAGCTACGCGAACCTAATCACGTTCGCTATCAACAGTTCACCGAAGAAAAAAATGACTCTTAGTGAGATATATCAATGGATTTGTGAGAATTTTCCGTACTACAGAGAAGCAGGGAATGGATGGAAGGTTTGTATTATGCCTGTCATGAACTGTCATCCAATAATTTAATGTCTATTAAAGTCTGTACCAATCAATGAATCTCACTGGACAGCTCGGCCACTGCCGTGCTACACAGTGCCAATGCAATGCATGTGCAGTGGCATTCCATTGACATTCTATTGCCAGGCCAACTTTGAAATTAACATTGTTATTGACTGATGCTTGCATTTTCTAAAGTTAGCAGTAGGGGTGCTGGGCTGAGCATAAGGATCGTCTTTGTAAACACGGACAGACGCATCCTAAAAAATAAGGATCGTCCGCATTTTTGCGAACGATTGTTTTTTCCGATCCGCGCGCGTTGGCAATGCAAAAAATGGATTCCGCGATGATGCTCCTTGGTGCATTTCACATTGAATTTGCACAGAGACCCACACGTTAATATGAATGATAAATCGTTTTGAAGAAGGACAACCAATAGGCAATAGGTCTACAAGAAGACAGTGAACTGGGGGCATTTTATTACACAGAATCTGTTTTTTGCATTGCCAGAGCTCGGATTGGGAACCCTACACCTGCAGAGTGCCAAAAACAAAAATGTCTGCAAAAATGTGGACGATCCTTATTTTTTTTAAGACGCGATCTGTCCGCGTTTACGAGGATATCCTGTGGACGATCCTCATTCTCGGATCAGCGCCCCTACTGGTTAGTCCTGACAAAAAACATGGGCAACATTTTATGAATATATTACAAGCTTGAGTTCACTGACATCCTGTGTGTTAACTTTATAACACTCATTTTAACACTTTAAGTTTCAACGAATGAGATGGCGGCAAACTTGTGGCTTTGTGCTTCATCATTCATACTAGACCGAATTTTTCTGTCTCTTTCGTTCGTTAGCCTCTGATTTGGGTAAGGTCGGCTCTCTCTTTAGAGACAGAATAGCCCTATACGCTGTAGTGGCCGCGCGTTTGTACTAAGAAACGTTACACAAAACTTGGCCAAACTTAACCCCTAATTTTGATATTTTACCGGATGCATATCCGATGTATTTATACTCCTAAATTTTCTATATAACTAACTACTTCGGTTCCACTTACCAACTTGGCTACTTGAATCCGTTTAATGGTCCCTTTTCAGGAAATTATGGGTCAAGATCGACATCCATGAAGAAAATCTTGCAGCCGGGTCTCATTCTTTCTAGTCTACGCCGAAGGCAAAATGATTATAACGGAAAAACTGTGCACGAGCTGACATGCACAGTTTTTCCGTTATAATCATTTTGCCTTCGGCGTAGACTAGAAAGAATGAGACCCCGCTGCAAGATTTTCTTCATGGATGTCGATCTTGACCCATAATTTCCTGAAAAGGGACCATTAAACGGATTCAAGTAGCCAAGTTGGTAAGTGGAACCGAAGTAGTTAGTTATATAGAAAATTTAGGAGTATAAATACATCGGATATGCATCCGGTAAAATATCAAAATTAGGGGTTAAGTTTGGCCAAGTTTTGTGTAACGTTTCTTAGTACAAACGCGCGGCCACTACAGCGTATAGGGCTATTCTGTCTCTAAAGAGAGAGCCGACCTTACCCAAATCAGAGGCTAACGAACGAAAGAGACAGAAAAATTCGGTCTACATTCATACCATCAGGCACAGGTATAGCCTTGGGTGTTTGATGGTTTTGTAAAACGCTGTCATGGTCATGAATTTTAGAAAGAGATGATGGGATAGGGAACCAGTGTTGAGTAGAAATTGTGATGGAAAGAACATATATATATAATTCTTTAAACAGACAATATAAGCACCATTCGCATCTGGAATCAACTACCATTCACTGCAGTTACTGCCCCAACAGTTGCTGCTTTCCAGATGACCGCCCTCCCTGTCATCAGAGGGTTGGAACCTCCTGTAGGTTCCAGAATGCTGTAAACCATATATAGCAGCATGATTTTTTACTTGCACGTCACTGTTTTACTGTATAAAGCAATTGTACACCCTTTTGTTTTCTGCACCTTCACCTGCTGTCACAACACATCCCATCCCAGTATAGCTTGGAAAAGCTGCTTCAGGGATTACCTCATCAAGTATCAAAATATCGATCATGCAATCTTATAAAGTTAGAAAAGTCTAGGGCTTCCAGAGGCAGGTTGACTAAGCTTCACTTCTGTATGCAAACATTTGCTTGAAAGTTCTGGACAGTGATGGCGGAAAGAGTCCCCTGGTATTATTGTGACATACAATGTACAGTACATGTACGAAACCCCATATTCATTCCACAGATAGCGCTTTATTTCGTCAAATGCCTTGTTGTCCTCTCCATAGTCTTTGCACACGAATGTGTTCAGGCCCACAATAAGTGGTTTCCTATTTCACCAAATAATCAAAAGCTGAGTATCCTTATGCAAGATTTGCTGGTAAAACATGTACATGTAGATGTGCCTGTCAACCGTTGAGGCCATTTCAATTTATCAGTCGTTCAATAAAAATACAAAATTATGTTTTTTTGCCAAAATATTACAGTAAAATTTAGTAATGCACTTATTTATTTATTTTATTTATTTCTGATATTTAGACAGGGTGACTCATTATTACCAATAATGATGGTCTTCCATGCGGCCCTGTTAAACTTAATGAGGTACATTATAGTTTAACAAATGGGGCCTGTCACCACGAAATGAGTCCAGTTGGTCAAAAATTTTAGTCCTGTTTTTAAATATTATATGAATCTACATTAAGTAAGCTTTAAATTAAGGGGTCACACATTAGAATTGATAAATTATATCCAGAAATATGAACAAAAACCTAATTGGACTTTATAAACAATGGGATTACCCAGTTTTGAGAAATGCATCATTTTCGTGATAATTTCAGATTACATTTAACCTATATTATTTGCCAAAAAATGTTAGAAGGAGATATTTTCGTGACCTAAGCTCTGGGGACATAAACTACAAGACATTAATCAGTCGATTTTTGGAAAAATCTTAAATGTGGTAGGTGGGTCAATTTTCAGTACATACACTGTACACACTATACATCGCTATTACTACGATTGAGCCTAATGCGACACTGGACTCATTTCGTGGTGACTGGCCCCAAATATGATAATAATATTAATAACAAAATCTTTAACATAAATTCATAACGGCAATAAACAATAAGAAAGAACATGTATAAACATATACAAAGTATTTGGTATCCTCGTAAAAAAATGGTTTGTTTTCTTTTGCTTTGCTTTTCATTCAAGAAAACGTTGTTCCATAATTATAATATTTTAATATAACATTATAGCATAGACAGTAATTAGTTTTTTAATCCGTACTGTAGGTGTAGAGACTAGGAAAAAAATCTCTCATGTATTTTAAATGAATTGACCAAGCTATTGCAGTATATTTGTTTGTGTAGCTTCTTATGAGAAGTATTATAAGTATGACAGTATTAGTTAAATTGAAAGTATAGATTTGAAGGTTAATAAGTGCAAAGTAATGAGATCTGTGAATATCACTTGCCATGATGGTTTTGATCTTGTAGCCAACGATTCATTCAAGCATTTTCTGTAATTAAATAAATATTACAAAAACCAATGACTAGTATATTAATACCTGGCAAATGATGAGGATCCAAACATGAGAACAAGTTACACTTAAAGATAAAGACCAGTTATGGTCATGCGATTGCATTGTGAAAGAAACGTTGTGGACTCGATCAGAAAAGGTTGATCATCTAGCATGAGTATTGGTGTGTACTGCAAGGTTCTGGAATCATCAAAATGATAAGAAATTTGGCCCAGTCTTTGTAAAGTTACAAGCACTGTACACAGAAAGATGTATATGGGACTACACACACGTGCGCGACACATGCGATTATCTCTCACAGTCCAATAGATAAACTAATTTACTAAATATATCAATTAGTAGGCGGTTTCCCGGCAAAATTTTTATCATCATGTATTAGTCAAAACATATTCTTTCACATGATTGGTATTAAAGAGCTTCCATTTCAAAATTTCCATTTGAAATTGGGCGTTTCCAATACTGGTCTTTACATTTAAGGAAAGCAACAAATAAAAAGAAGAGATCACAGTATATGAAAATTATAAACGTTAAAAGTTAAAACCAATGTACAGTGTGTATGATTTTCAAATAAACGTGCATGTATCATATCTTGGCCTGTTACCGATCATTAGATCGGGGGCCGATCATGGGTGATCGGATAATAACTTCTGATCGCCGATCAATAAAAATGATCGAAAAAATGCCGAAAAATGTTCAAGTTTTTGGCTATCAAATGCTATTAAAAAATTCATAGCTGGGATTATTTTGTCATTTTGAGTTGTTGTAGACCATGTTTGTTGATATTTAGTGCCTTTTTATGACTTTGAAGTTAATAATATTGGTCTAAGAGAAGAGGCAAAACATGCTGGCCGCCAATCTTGGATTATAATGCATGCCTACATTATAATTTTTACGATTTACGATTTTTTTTTTGCCGATTATTTGTTCCAATACCGATCACAGGTGCGAGGGTGTCGCTCCGATCTTCCGATCTGATCAAAGCCCCAACTTACAGGGTTAATCATATCCATAACATCAACCATAGCCTCAAGGAAAATGAACCAAGTTCTTCAGGGAGACCAAGAGTCTTCCCCAGTTATATCATATTATGTAGTTGAAGGACCAATTCGCCATTTTGAGAACCCATACATGTAGTGATATCATTCTCCATCCATAAGTTTATTATTGTTCCTATCCATTCTGTTCAAATGTTCACCAGCTCATGGCTCTGATTTGTCTGCTGTGCGCCAAAGGAACTTGCAGTCAGGTCTGGATTACCCTTCCAGCTCTGATACACAACACTCACGCTACAGATGTTTCATTCAATGTACACTGTTGTTTTAGACGATTTATTTATAATTTGGTATTGATGCAACCTCCATGGAAATAGACTTATAGTGACTTGTTTAATCTTTATTGAAGTCGTCTTTCATGTCCTCCAAATTATTAATTATGTTTCAGTTTAGATTTACAGCATATCATAATATGTGATTAAGTGTGATAGATTAGCAATTTAACAAAGTGAATAAGGCATACTTACTTTTCAGCACTGTTTCAGGGGAAAATACATGGGGGCTCAGGGCGAATTAGCCCCTGAAATGCCAAAAAGAGCCCCCCCCAAATTGCATAGAGTTCAATGCAAAACAAAATAAAGAGTGTTATTTTCATGCAAGCGAGCTTGAAAAGTAGCCCCCGAAATTTTTAAAGTATTTTTTTCCTGTCACATTATTTTTTAGCCCTTCACTATCACATACCGGTACATAAATTTGTATGTACATGTATACATGAGCTTCATAAATTGAAAACTGTATATCGAACAGGAAGAAAAGGTGTCTTGAAAACTCTGTGATAGTAATTTGTATCACAGTGCACATGTCTGTGGTTAGCAGTGAATATACTAGTCTATCTTATTCAATTAAATTTGTTATTTCAATTCCAGCTAATACATTGCAAATGCATAGGTACATTCATGAATTATATATAAGGGTCATTTCACGTTAAGTGTACACTTTTTTTCTCACTGGGGGTCAAAAATGAAAATTGTTGTTAGAGCAAAAGATGCACAGATTCTGAAAGTTTGGGGTATATGTCAGAAATGTGTAAAATTATAGAGCGTCAAGTCCATGTTTACATATAGAAATATTCGATTGAAATACAGTAACAAAAATAGGCGTTTGGAGAGGACATTTTGTTTAACAAAGAACACATCAGCTTTATTATACCTGTAAATGGTATACACATAGTTTTCTGTACTTTTATATGCCTTTTTATACTTATCAGATGTTGATGCACTTATTTCCTATTCACTTAAGCCATATTTTGCCATAAAATTAGTGTATTTTATAGGAAACTGAATTATGGGGAGGTTGAATTTATTTAATGACATGAGAATTTCTTGTCCTTCTTCTTATATAGACTTCAAATTTGGTATACAGTGTTGCATTTATGTCTAAATTATTTGATGCTGTGTAAAAAAAAACAAGTGAATGCAAGTTTTAATCAAATATGAGCTTCCAAACTTAATTCATTGACGTGTTTTGGAGAGGACATTTGTTTAACAACAAATCTTAGCAATATGAACTCTTACTATATTAGTTGATATGTAAATTGCTATGCATCATTCATTTCTAACATTTCTGTAAGAACATGCCAATAGATTATTGGAACATTATATGAGCCAAGTGACATATATTGGAGAGGATAAACTTCAAATTATTCACCATCATTACAACTCCAACTTTATCTCAGAATATATGGCGTGAACGTTTTGTTATTCATACATTGTTTCATGTTATTTAAACAGTATTTTACAATAAAAACAATACTGATATTGTCTATTGATACACCAGTTTTTATATACAAGTCTTATTATTTATTTTTTCTATAATCCAAACTCTCAAAGAGTGACTCGTTGATATACATTGTATGTTATGGAGAGGACACTTTGTTTAACAGTGACATCTGAATGTTTAAATGCAATTTACTTTTTTTGTAATCAATACATTCACCAGTCTTTATTTTTGATTTTCATATACCAAGTTAGATAACGCAATATAAGGTAGGAAATGTCCCGATACCATGCATATTGTCAATTAAACTACCGGTAGTATTTATAGTGAGTAATAAGCAAAAAAAAACATCTTACTTTAAATTCCTGCAAAAACAATATGAGAATATAGGTTTCCATAATTGTTGGTATAACTGATCAGAAAGTCCTAACTGATAAATGAATAACAGGTACTGTAACAAGTTACTTGCTTGTCTTTAAAACCTTCTATTTCTCAACAGTAACAAGACACTTCTTGTCTTTAACAACTTTTTTTTTCTTAACAGATAACAAGGCACTTGCTCGTCTTTAACACAGTTCTTTTTTAAACAGATAACAAAACGATTGTCTTTAACAACTTTTTTTTCTTCACAGATAACAAGGCACTTGCTTGTCTTTAACAAAAAGTCTATACCTTCATATATTGACTGTTCTTGAGAAATTTTCAGATCAAATCTACACATCAGTGTCGTAAAGTGATATAGTTTACTTTATATATACTTTTAACTTTTTTGTTGCTATAAACCATCAACAGTGCTGGGATCATCAACATAAAATGTGTATCTATTACAAATATAATGTGTAGGTGATCCCCCCCCCCCCCCCAAAAAAAAAAAAAAAAAAATAAATAAATAAAAAATTCTAATTCCAATCATGAGATGCACTTATACCTGTAAATTTAATAAACACAAATGATACTTTTGAAAGCTGTGTAAGGAAATGCCCTCCTCATCTCAATTTTGCATAGATGGGTCATTAGGTCGAAGACCAAAGGTCATTTTACCTATCAGGGAATAATTTTCCTCAAATTTTTTGATTAGCAATTTCAGCCGATGGATAAATATTTCAAATGAAATTCTGTACATTTCTATGGAAGAAAACTGCTACACAAAAGATATTTTGTATAGCAGTCATGCAAAAATGCATAGCAAATTGCGATGCGATACCAGGAAAATTATTCCCTGCCTATAAATTAAGCTTTCATTAGTTAAGCATTGGATACAGTGAGTATCAGTATTGATAAATTAATTATTAAAAAAGAACATTCACATGCATCATGTACCGGTATATCATTTTAATTTAAGTACGGTATGATTTTTTTTTAATGAATATTGCAGCAAAGGAAATTGGTGTCTGTAAAAAATTTAAAAGTTTGTCAAAGTTTTTGAAAATCTTCAATAATCTTGGATCAACCATTTTGGCATTTAACTGATTTATTTGTTGCAAATTTATTTGTCCACCTTTTCCATTCCACCTCAAGACACATTGTCTCACTGTACTTATTATGTTCACTTGCCATTGTTAACGTTTTAGATTAATGAATCATTCTTTTCTTTGTGTTTCCTTGATGTCTTGTGCCGATTCTTGCTGTAAAACGAACAATAGAGGGTGAAAACCTTCAATGTAATGTAACCAATTGAAAGAATTGAGAGCATGAATGTGTAATGAGGCTCAATTTCAATGTTGTCTGCAAGATTATAAGTTAAACGATCAATGATATTCAATCCATTTGAAAGAAACTAGATTATTGCTCCCTTGAAAGCATATTTTTGGGGATATTCATTCCAAGTTGACATATTATAGCATACATGTATGCCATAGAATATTGCCACAAACATGACTACCGGTACGTATCACAATTTATATTAAATTGCAGTGACATATTCTGGCTTAATGCATCGTACAAATACATGCATAATATGTGATGCAAGTATTAAAGTCCTCTTCGAAATCTACATTCCAAATTGTGCATTAGTCCACCCTCCTTATTGTGTTGAAACAATATGCATCAGTGGACAAATTGTTAAATGTTGTAAAAATTTAAATCATGGTCACTCAATAACTGTAATCTTTTGACTTATATTTGTCAAGGCTGCATAATTTGACCAACATCACACATGCTCATAAGTAAAAGTGGTGCATTGCAGTTGGTCCAAGGAAAACACTGCTATGTGCATGCACTCCCATGCTCCAACATAGGGATGGATGTATATGGGGCAAAGGTCAGAGGATTTGTTTTCCCTACTTGAAGTGCCTGGTTAAAAAAATGTGTCCTCTCCTTAACAACCTAATGGCATACATTATATTGCTACCAGGGTGGTAAATGATTGCAATGATCAGTAGATTTTGTCAGTTACACACTTACAAATATTGCACTTTAAAATGTATTTAATATCAGACTATGTTGTGAGAATATTTCTGTCTTTGCATTCAGAAATTACCCAATTACATAGAGGAATTAATGAAAATCAATACCAAAATAAAATTATAGCTGTTGACATGATATTTAATGAATTCTTATACTGAGTGGAACAACATATCAATGTTTTCTTACATGAAGGAAGTGATTATACTATAAAAAAATAATTGTTTCTGTACATTGTTAACAATGGGTAACTCTGTTATGGAGAGGACATTCAGTTTAACATTGCATTAGTGTGAGATACTGACCATCTATAGATATGTAGATGGAAAATCACATTTCATTATATTAAATGGAGGCATATTATTATTGTATACCAGTGCCATAGATAGTGCAAGCCTCAGTGCTTTAATATATGAAGAAAATACCTGTTATGGAGAGGACACACTTTTAACGGAAAATAAAGTCATCAAATTAACCAAGCAATAAAATATATATCACATATTTTGTTCATTGATTTGAGACATGTCCTCATTTTCAAACATTCTGAAGATTATTTAAATAGAGTTTAGGCCCATATATATCATTTTAAGTCACTGCTGCTGGCCTCAATGTTATGGAGAGGACATGTTTTTTAATTTTAACGGAAAAGATGCCTTTTACAAAAATATTCATCATTTTCACATTTATTGGTCAAATTTGGTCAAATAAGTTTTATGATGTTACATAGTGGCTGTGCTGACACTAAAACATTAAAATTTTACACAACTCTCAATAGATTCATGTAAGATATCAATGAACATTATCAAAATTATGAAATGAGAATCCCTTTTCCGTTAAAAATGCACTAAAAATGCTGAAATTAACAGAAATAATGTTTGCAGTGTTATGAAAATTGAACTGTAGGTTGCTGTTGATAAGGTCCATCAAATAAAATGGCCAACATAAAATAATAATTGTTTAAAAGATGCCAAAATGGGGAAAACCCCATTTTTCAAAAAGTGTACACTTAACGTGAAATGACCCATAAGTTAAAAAATATACAGAATAATAGAGTACAAGTTTTACAAACGGTATAATGGGAATAATTAGGAAAGCCATAACAAAAAGACCAAGTGGGGGTTTTGTTGAGATGGCCACATGAACAAAGCATAAATGAAGTGTATTGTAATAAATTTTTGCCATAATTTTTTATTTAGAAAATCTGACTTGGTGTAAAATATAACTGTAAAATACATACTGGTATATCATTACATAACAAAGAACAAAAACAAAATAACAAAAAAATAACACAAACAAACATAATATACCTACAAAAACCCTACACCAGATACACAATGTAAGAATAACATTGTTGAGCAGAAATGAATTATTCAGCAATTTCCTGAAAGATCTTTCTGAATTTACTTCTGTTAAATAGTCTCCTGTGGATTGCTAACCCAGGGAATAATGAAAGGGTATGAAGGAATTCTAACAGTATTTTCTTTTTTCACCTCTTTTGAACTTTTCCATTAATATCTATAATTCATATTTTGCATATTTGAATTGTAATAGAAAGAAACATTTTTTCTCTCTTTTATGTTTGCAGAACTCCATCAGGCATAATCTCTCATTAAACAAATGTTTCATGAAGGTTCCAAGGTCAAAAGATGATCCAGGAAAGGTGAGACTTTTTCTTCTTTTCCATTTATGAATATACCTCAGCCATACCAATGAGATTGACACCAGACCGAGAACAGACCAATTGAAAAATGACATTACGGCCAAGAATCGGTCAGTGTTTGGAGTCTGTTTGGTGGTGTGACTTTATAGTACTCATCTTCTAACTTGTACACTGTCTATCCATTTGTAAACATGCTGATGTACAGTACTCTTTCCTGCAATGTTTTTTTTTTTTTTAAACAGACAATTAAACTTATCTTTTTAAACTCTTTTAAACCTACTAGTACTTTGTGAGTCAATAGTACACACAGACTATGGAAAGCAATACCTTTACGGTAGTCCCTTTGTTTCACTGCTGCTGTACTGTAGCTGCAAGTTGGTTGATTAATGACTGTAAAGTTGAAATGTAATTCTAAGTGTTATCTCTAACAAACACACACACACATATGTTGCATTCATAATAATAATAGTAATAATGATGATGACAACGACGACGATGTTAATAAATTGATAAGGATGATAATATTGTTATGTGATATTTGTTTTCTTTGCAACTACCATATACTGAAGATATTGAATTATGGTCAAGTTTGTGTAAAAAAAACAATGTGTACAGTATGTACAAGTACCAATACCATCCTGAATTTTGCACACAGAGCCTGTATTATAACTGTATTATACATGTACTGTTTATCAGCTTTGTGCTCCATATTTGTGGGATGACAACAAAATTAAAATAATCATCAAAAAAAAATTTTGAACAAAAAGTGAAAAATCGACATGAGTGCATGCCTTGGTACATTTGCTAGTAGATCAACCATGAAGTCATAAAATTAATTCCATACTGTGACTTCTGAAGTATATAAATAACAAAGTGTCCTTTACAAAATAACTTGCAGTGATATTTTTAGATTTTGTGCGTTTCATTTGCTTGGATTCGGGGCCATTCAGCAAGTAAAGACTGCCTCTGTTGACATTTATTCCCGTTATCATTTAGGCCATGTTTGCTCAGTTTGTACAGCCTTGTGTACTCCCCCTATGTAGTTGCATAACAAGGCGATTAATCCTCGTGTACTTACACATTTCACAAGGCAAAACAAAATCAACTCTATCCAAATCCCTGACAAAGCAAAGAAGTTGAAACATTCTCATCACAGTATTGATTCAAATTCTGAATGACAGTGGAATGTCAAGTTTGTTCTCTTGTCTCCTTGCTGATTGGATATGAACAAGTGGTAGATTTCGGGGCGGGGTCGATTTGTCCCCCTTGACTTGAGGCTGGGTAAATTTGCACACCTATGAGCTTTTATTGACTATGTTAGGATCTGCTCAAATTGATAGGACAATGTTATCCATTCTGAACAAATAAAGGGAGTGTTAGCACAATCGGGACATCTTTATCGACATGTGATAACTGTCATTTTTATAGAGGTTTTATAGTATATTTGTTTTCTTTGACGAGTCCTTATCTTATGAAGTGTGTGGGTGTACAGTGTACATGTTTTAATTTATATTGTTCAGCAAGTTTTTGTTTTTTAGAGATGTATTTTTTTTTCATTTTTTTTAAAGACAGCATTATTCTCAGAATGTGTGACATACAGTGTATATATTTGAAAAAAAATTATATTGTCAAAAATAAGGTAGGCCTACATTTCTATGTTCATAAGAATGAAAAGTAAATAGACATAAATAACCTTCAATGAAAAGAAGATGACCTGTGTTTGGTAATTCAAGGGCACATATCAAAGGTCTGTTGCCATTCTATGGGCGCGTTTATCAAGGCTTGCCACTAGATATGTACATATCGTACCCCACTATTGAACCCCACTATCATACCCCACTATACGATTGTGATTTGCAGGATGACGCGTTTATCGACCCTTCACGATTCAAAATAAAGGCCTTGTGTCTGCCCAGCTGTTTTGACCCGGGAAGCAGACAGTTTCTCGGAGGTCAACTTCACACACATGCTTGTACACAACACCTGGGTGGTCCTATTTGTATGTGAGGTTCAAAACAGCTTTGCGTTTATCGATCTCTCAGAAACGTGATTCTGGCTGTATGTCACATACAAAACACACCTTTTTGCGTCTTTAGATATGCCCATATCTAAAGCCCTTTAAAAAAAGCTTTGAGTTTGTCAACTTCTAAATTTGCCTGAAAGACTTTTGAGAAACCTGATTCTAGCCAAAAATTTGGTAGATAAACGCAACCTATGTTGTTCTATAAGAACAATTATGCATACTACATTTTCTATGTAAAAAATATCAAGCCCAAGATTCTTGTACATTGTGCTGTTATCTGTGAAAAAAGTGTGTCAAATGAATATCAAAATAGAGTATCCAACATTGATTTGAATGTGTTGTACTCTTAATAAAGTTTTATACATACATGTTCATGTACATAAAGTGTACAGCTTGAACAAAATTCAAATAAAAGTCAACACTGTACACTGTATTAAAATTACATTTTATCTTCTTTTACTCCGAATTCTTCTTTTACACCGAATTCTTCTTTTACACAAATGTATACTTTTAGTAAAATGTTTTTATTTCATTATTTATACACATGAAGATTATGATTTTTTTCTCCCATAATGGTGCACTCTGCAGTACTGATGTACATTTAGGATGTACATGTAGATTATACATAAGGAAGAAAAATGGTTTGGAGTATAGAATTCCCTGAGTAGCAGTACGTTCTGTTGACAGACACAGTGGTATTATGCAAGGCAAATGGTTGGCCCCTGAGGACCCGGCCATGGCCCTATGACCATAATGCCTATGACCTTTGATTCCTGCTCCTAGATCTCTGTTTTTGATCACTTCAGAGTGCACTCTTTCCTGTTCTCGTTGGTTGTTCGTTGTTCCCTTTCGTTTTATACTGTCACATGCTCTAGCTGGCTTGGCTACACGTGAACAGTATACGACATGTGTACTTGGTTCTCTACTGTGTATAATATAATTCACACGTACAATACAATATGTGAATGTAGGCTTACTGTATGGGTCATGCAAGTGCTTTGTATGGAACTTTAACAAAAAATATTTTGTCATCAGAACAAGAGCTCTTTAAGTATGTATGTAACACAAAGATAGGTTCATAGCAAATGATTGCTATTTTGCAATTGACAACGTTTGATGTGTTGTATAATCAGTTGAATGCACGATCAACCAATCGATCGTAAAAATCAATTGCAAAGCTTTGTGTCACAGGGTCAAGGTTTCCACTACTGTCTGTTTATTTGTAGACCATTTTAGCTAGCATTTTAGTGGAAAATGGTCACTATCCAATCTAAAGTTAACATTTTACATCATACACTGTAAGGCCTGTCATCATCAGCTCGAGTTAGCCAAATAATCCACTATTTGAACTATCCTGATCGCAAATTATCCAGCTCATTGCGTCTTTGCCTGCAGTTACAATCAGCGGGATATTTGGTCCAGATAAATCTTGGTCTTGTTTCCTAAATATCCCGCTATTTGTAGTGGGCTAATTTGCGCCCGTACGAGCTAGTTTGTGATGAGAGTATCCGTCTGATAAAGACGCAATTTTGGGGCTTCGGGATAATATCCTGAGTCTGAAAATAGCGGGTTATTTAGCAAACTTGAGCTGATGAAAACAGGCCTATATAGTGAGCGATTTACATCAGATCTTGAAAGCATGGAAGAGCTCTGTAAACTTAAAAACCAGCTCTGATAAATAAACAAATGAATGAAACCCCCGAACCAACCAACCATCCAAGAAACAAATACAAAAGCATAGGAATTACATGAGGAAATCTCTCTCTTTTAAAAGTGCCAGTTATTGAAAAATAGTTCTTGTGAACAAAAAGTAAACTGTTATTGGTCTGCAGAATTGCAGAATGCAGATGTTAGTTTAACACTTTAGGCCTAGTTCTCAACTGGCGGCGCGCGCGCCACTTGTGGCGCTTGCGGTCATTCGGAGTGGCGCGCGACTGTTGCACAATTAACAACAAAAAAATTGTATTTTAGAATTAAAAACTCAGCAAAATCAAAAAGACCCAAAATGTCTGCTTCAGCTTAAAGCTAAACTTGAGTTCTGGTAAAAAAAAAGCAAATGAATTCTCACAGAATCAAACGAAAGTTACACCGAATGTTCAAGATTAAAAATAAATGTCATGTGCCAAACAATTTTGGAAGAAAATGTATACTGGCTGAGTAATGAGCATATAAAGACAAGGAAATCAAGGTAGTACCAGCCCCGACAACATGCGTGTTGTCCCATATATAGCTTTCTGTGTACGGTGCGTGTTGCTTTACCAAGACTCGGTCAAATTTATTATGATTTCGATGACTCTAGAACCTTGCAGTGCACACCAATACTTACATGCTACATGATCAACTGTTTCTGATCCTTTCCACACCTTTTCTTTCACAATGCAATCGCATTACCAGTACTAAAGTTTAGCTTTAACAAAAAGGAAAAAAGGGTAATTTAACCTTTTTGTACTATTTATACGACTCTTAACTAACCTTAGCTCCGCAGCAATAAGCTTACGATGTGCCACCAATTTTAACATTGCCAATCTCTGGAAACATCTTGTTTCTGTTTGTTTGATTTTCACTTAATTTGGACAATTCCCGTGTTTATTGCTCCGAAATATCTACATGTATATTTACCTCCAGTGTGAATGTACTCAGGAATTGTATGAAATTATGATTGATATATTTTGGAATAAAGAGGTGTTAAAAATAACACATCTGGGCCTTTAGAAAGCCCTAAAATACATCAGCTTCAGGGGGCTCTGCCCCCTGCACCCCGCCCGTTGTCGGCTCGATCGCTACGCTTCCTCGCAGCAAAATCAAACATATAGGTTGGCACCCTAACTAAAAATTATATTCGTTTTGGCGCTTCTAATAAATTAGTTGAGAAGGCCTGATCTAGATACTTTCAGTTGTAGGCCTGAAGGCTACTTTTATCCAGACAATTTGTGCCTGTAGATCCGCAATGTTGTTTTCTATCAACGTTTTCTATCATGAACAACAACACAATGTGTATGGACATTTGAGGAAGTAATGTTTAGCGAACAGCGATTGCAGATGTATTATACAGTAGGCTTGGCATTTACACTCTACCACAACAACTAGTGTATGAAGTAAAACTAGAAAGTAAAAAGTGTAACTACAAATGGCAATGAAATATGATTGATTTGAGAAGAATGTACATACATGTATGTTTATTCCTGCATACATGTACATGTAGAAAACTGTTGTACATTGATTAAAGTGGTCTTAACATATTTTCTCTCACTTACTTTTTACATGTCATTGAGCAATATCGCAACTGTTTCAAAAAATCAACTCAAGGGCAATATCAATAGAGTACCGAAGCTGTGACGTCATAAAAATCTATTTTTAGAATTTCTCAATTTTTTCTTCATTTTCCGAAAGAACATCAAAAATAATGTCCAAATGTCGAAAACCAATTGAATATGTTAAATATTGGCTGAGATATGACCATCTGAATAAATATACTCCCCATAGGAATTCAGTGTTATATGCTCTGGCTCCTAATGGTTAGGAGCCAGAGCATATAACACTGAGCTACCATAGGACATATATTCATTTAGATGGTCATATCTCAGCCAATACTTAACATATTCAATTGGTTTTCGACATTTGGACATTATTTTTGGTGTTCTTTCGGAATATGAAGAAAAAATTGAGAAATTCTAAAAATAGATTTTTGATGACGTCACACTTCTCCACTCTATACCATATTGTAAAGGAAAACCAATAGAAATTACTTTCTGAACTTCAGATTACGTAATACCTCCTTGTCATGTTGTGAAGGCTATTGATATTGCCTTGAGATTTATTATCAAAAGCAGTTGCTACTTCTAACAGGAAAAAAAAAGTTCAGGGTTGTTTAAGATTTAATTAAAACTTTAATCCTTAACTTGGGCTTCCTGTACATAGGCATTTGCTAAAGAGAAGGTTGAGTTTAGGGAAGAGGTGAAAAATAATTTGTGAGCGTTATCATTCTTATTATGCAAGTGTGGAAGAACATCAGATAAGACATGTTCCCTGAAAAGCATGGCTCTTCAAATGCCTTTATATTCTAAATATGTCATGTAACTAGTGCTGTAGTCAAACGTTTAACCGTCCGGTATCCGGCCGCCCATGGCGGATTCCGTTTTCAATTGGACGGTTTCGTTTACCCTTTTTTTTTTTTTTTTTTTTTTAATTTTTAATTTTTTTTTTTTTATTTATTTATTTATTTTTTTTTTTTTTAAAGTTTCGATTTATGCCCCTACACCTGGCACTATGCCTGGCAATGTCTCCCAGCTCAGTAATCTGTGTGTTGACTCACCACTCTGAAACTAGAACAACACTCCAATTTGTCTGTCATCTTGGTTTGAAAGTAATCTTTGTAATAGATCTCAATATGTAATTTATAATAATAATTCATCCAACTTTAACACATGGCCTACCACAAGGTTCTATCCTAGGTCCTCTACTGTTTTTACTTTACATTAATGATCTTACACATTCCTCTAAAATCGACATTGTTACTATTATTTATGACAAGTTCACAAGCACAAATAAAATTCCTTCCCGCTTTTTCACACGGACCTGGCTTGCTGCCGACAGAGTCGGTGAAGAAAAAGAAGAAAAAAAAAATTAAAAAAAAAATTAAAAAAAGAAAAAAAAGAAAAAAAAAAAAATCCTTTTTTTTTTTTTTTTTTTTTTTTTTTTTTATAAATAAATCGTTTAACCGAAAACCGTCCGGTTTTGACTGGCGGTTAAACGGAATTGGAGATATCCGTGATGTTACAGCACTACATGTAACATCGTAAAACTCGGGGGTAGGATTTTTACGCCACGTGTTCGTGTAGTCCCATATACATCTTTTTGTGTACAGTGTTTGTAACTTTAAAAACTTGGCCAAATTTCTTATCATTTTGATGATTCCAGAACCTTGCAATACACACAAATTCTTATATGCTAGATGATCAACCTTTCCTGGTTGATTCCACACTGTTTCTTTCACAATGCAATCGCATGACCAGAACTCAACTTCATCTTTAAGTGCAAACTAAATGCTGCTGTGGATGTCTATAGAGAAACAGCTACAATGTAGCATCATAATTAGAGTAAAGAAAATCAGTCAGAGTCAACTGGAGAAAAGTGCAAAATTGAACACATGCGGTTAGTTTCTGGATTGCTGCCCAATATTTGCTTTTCAAAGCAGATACTTGTCTCTTGTTTTGTTTTGTTCCCTTGACCTTGCGAAGCTGTGATTCAATGCATGTGAAAACAGCTTGTTAATAGAGAAACCACAAGTCAGAGAGACACCAATCTGGCATAATGATATGGTGGGCTAATACTTAGGCCCATTACAAATCGAGAATCTTCGAGAGTACTTCAGACTTGAATTTTAAATCCATTTGCCAATCAAGTTTTTAGAACATTTTCAAAAATATATTTACCAAAAAAGTATCTATTACTTTTTTAGCCGGTATTTTTTTAAAGGGCTTTACTTTACAAATTAAGCAAACTACATCTGGCCAGTTTTCTTTCTAATTTACTGAAACCAGTTTTCATGTACTGTATATACACTGAACATCAGTTTTACATCATTTAAAACTTCAAAACACATGTACATGAACAGTTTTTGCACAATTTTTATTTAAATTTTGCTTTAAATTTTGCACAAAATGTGTGATTTCCCCCAAAAATCCCAACTGTGTGACCTGATTTTTGAATTTATTTCTTAATAAGGACTTGAGGATTTTTAATTGATGAAAATAGCTTTCTAAAAGTTATAGAAAAATGAAAATATTCACTACAATAAAAAACAAACATAAATCATTTTTTGTGAGTGTGTGGAGAGTGGATTGAAATGTTAACTTTCTATGATACACGTGGAAGTTGTGTGGGCAGATTGATTGGAAAATTCCACCAGCTCAAAATTTTCGTTTTTATATGATTAGCTTTTTATACAATTGGCCGTGTTGGCAACTCTATTTTTAAAACTTCCTACTCATATTTTCATTGCCATCATAGTGTGTACTGTAGGAGTGATTTATGAATGATTGCTAGGTTGTGGTTTGCTGTGTAGGCGTGTAAACTTGAGCAATTTTCAATCTTTGCACTACTATAGAATCTCTATCTTCCATATATGTGTACATGTAGATGGT
Organism: Strongylocentrotus droebachiensis; assembly: GCA_035222895.1. Taxonomy (NCBI): domain Eukaryota; kingdom Metazoa; phylum Echinodermata; class Echinoidea; order Camarodonta; family Strongylocentrotidae; genus Strongylocentrotus; species Strongylocentrotus droebachiensis. The sequence continues at coordinate 724,930 of JAVYIG010000059.1, forward strand.
TACAAAATTTACAGTTTTCATTTTTTCGTATTCAAATATTGATGAAAGGAGAAGTCTTGCATCTTAATGTACATGTACCCACCCAACCCTTTCTAAGGTTTTCAGTCAGGGTTAAAAAATGTGTTTGTCACCAATTTTTTATCAAATTCTTAGAATTCTGACCACCTTTTTAACAAACTGTTTTAATGAGTCCCTATTAAATTATTAAACCTTGCACTTTGTACCGGAACAGGTACGTGTAGTTTAAAGAAATATAGAGAACATACAAATTGAATGACAATAGCAATTGACAAATATACATGTATATGTTTGGAAGGATGAAAGGAGGAGTGGGAGGGTGGAGGGAGGGGGGGGGGGGGTGAGATGAAGAGAATGTGAAGACCCACCCCAAGTCATATATGGATACTTACATTTATGTTGGATTTTGTTCAAAAGCACTATTTACATTTACATGTACATGTACCTGTAATGGCTGTATATATATGATACAATTTAATTTGTCTTGTGTTAATGAATAGTTCAGAGAAATGCATTATAAAAGGTCATATGGCGAATTAAGCGAAATGTGAATGCCATAAAGAATTGTACAAATATAATTCTCCCCAAGCAAGTACATTTTATGTATTAAATGTAGTACCGTATTTACAATTGTACATGTAGATGTATTTTACATTGTATACATGTATGTGTATTATGAACATGAATGTCCCTTGTGCAATACAGTCTTTGTTTGCCTGTATGAATATTTTTTTAAAGAAATGTATCAATAGATTCTTTCCTCGAGTCTAAAAGAGCTACATGTAAAAGATACTTGACTTTCAGTAAATTTCAAGCTTACACAACTTTTAAAAGTAGGTCACTAGATTTGCACTTTAGAAGTAAGCATTTCCCTGTCCAGAAGTAGGACTTACAAGTGACCTTTATGCATATTTTGTTGATACATCTAAACATCTGTGGGATTTTCCACAGTCTCTGTCTCTCGGACCCTCGGTGCTTTGGACAGAGATGAAAAGATTGTGCTGTTTTATTTCATTTCAATCAGAACATGCAGTATTCTAACTTACTTTTATAAACATTTCAGAAGAGAAATTTGGAGGCTTTGTTAAGTTGGTTAAAATTTTCATTAAAAATAGTATATTTAAGAGATCATGTATAAATTAACTGTGAAAGCAACGACTCTGATTTAAGTAATAAGAAACATCTACATGTACAAATAGTCCATTTCATGTTTTTGTGCCATTTATTGCAAATATTCCTAACTCTACCAGGATGATAGAAGAAAAGAAACCTGCTTTATACGTGCAACATAATATTGATGTGTAATAGATTCATGTACTACTACTACGGTATAACTATACCAATATGCCTATGCTTACAGTACATGTACACTGAACATGTACATGTATACTACATTGTGTGAATCCCATTTATTTATATTCAACACCCACTACAGCTGTACTCTGCATATTGCACAGAAATATTCATGTTCTTTTCTCCCAAAGTAGTACAAAAGTGGTTCAAAAGTGGCTTTGTAGACCGTGGGGGTGGAAGTTCAAATATAAAGAGGGACTTCCCTCTATTGGCTTTTGATTCCGTTTTTAACCACAAGTGGAATGCATGCATACATGTACACGTGATGTCTGTACTTCTGCATACGTAAAGTAACAAGTTATACCTACATGTACAGTATGCATGCTGAGATATGATTTGAAACAGGAGTGAAAATGGACAGGAACACCCAAAGATTCCATTGATTGAATCAACACCTTAACAAATATGTATGGTTGACACACCAATAACTGTGCTTGTACTTTTTATTTGATTCTGTGTGTACACTCAACATTGTTTTAATGTATGAAAAATACAATTCTGGGAATGCATTTTGCAGGATGTGGTTTTGTTTATGCACACATTTATTAAACATTCATATTGAAGGTGTTATTCAAAATTAAATAGCATACATGTAATCTAGCATACAATGTACTTGAATTTTTGTATTGTTCTTATTTCCCTTCATTTCCTTAATTTACATACCAGTATGCATACTGTAAATTAATTTGACCAGATGTTATCAGAATACCGGTATAGAATAATTTTATTGGAAATAATTATGTTAAAGGATTTAATTTTTTTTTTTTTTTTTTTTGTTGGGGGGGGGGGGGTGGGGGGGTGGGGGGGGGGAAGGGCTGTTATGGTTTTATGAATGTTTTATTATTGCTTTGCTAATAGACCAGTTCACGGTTAGCACATCACTGCAATGACCCCGAATATCCACATATCTTCAAAACATGAAGACGTCCCACTTTGTACATTTTGAAATAATCACTCCTACAGCGATATATAGATAGCCTTTGTTTCCCCTTTTCAAAAAATAGTTCCACCTGTGTATCATGGAGTGCACTGGATATGCATGAATGAATAATGATCACATAACTTTCATGAGCACGTATCCAGTATTACGTCTCCGTGTATTTCAAAATTTGTTCTGCAATGACCTTTATCTGCTCATGCTCAGACTGCAACCGTGAACTGGCTTATTGTGGAAGATTATCAATGTTTTTAGTAGATCGTCTACTACAGTATTTTCAGAACCCTTTGTACTTTCCTTTCTTTATAAATAGTATGATGTCCTTTCATTTCTTTCATTTTGAAATTAATTCCTTTTGTATTTTCTCTTTGTTTGTTTTCCAGGGATCATATTGGGCAATCGATAACAATCCACAAGACGACAGTCTAAGGAAGAAGAGGAGGGTAAGTATCATCACTTGTATTTAATTTGCGAAAAAGAACATTTGTCATTTTAGCGAGCATTTCTTAGCCATTTGTCTATTTAAGAGCGGTGTATGATGCAGGCTGAATTATTACTGTAAAACCAGTATTCTTTTCGTGTTAGTAATTATCACACTATTCTATGAGTGGTCACAAAAATGAAGAATTACGTAATAAATCGATTTTGAGAAATTAGCTAAAGCTTTTTATTGTCGGAATCAAAGAATCATTTTAAAGTTTTCATTGAAACAAACATTTCTAGGTTGGAACTTTAACATTTAAAAATTGTCTAATTGTTATTTATCATACATATACATGTACATTGTATAGATTACTCTCAGTAATTTCAATCAAATGAATGGGAATATATCAATTCAAATGATTTGTACAGTACATCAATGAAAAAAGATATTAGAAAGATTGAAAAAAAGTTTGAAAATTTGAAAAAATACAGGCAAGTTTACAATGTACAGTACATACATTTTGTGTAAGTTGGGAAATGATTACAAAAGATTACTGATACTGATTACAAAAGAGCAATCCATTTTGGTAATACTAATGTAATGGGATTAGATATAAACGAGGTGAAGGACAATTGTGACATCATCAGTTTTAAATATCTGCTGATTCTTGGAAAACTTTCTGTTGATGGGTTTAAAAGATTGTTGGTTACATTGAGCGTTTGTAAGTTGCAATGAAACACAGTAGTCTGTTGCATTATCAATTAACCATCCTTGAGTTTGATGGAAATAATTTAGGCCTACATGATATTTGAGCATACATTTTGGCTTGCTAATTTTTTGTTTGTTTGTTTGTTTTTGTTTGTTGACATTTCAAATCAAAGTCATTAATGAGTACCGTAGGTTAATTAATTCTCTGATTTCATAGAAAAATAATTTAAATCTGCTTTAATCTTTATAACCAACCATGCCAAAATATTTGTGTTTTATACTTCATTGTTTTTGCCTTGTTTTTACAATAAAAACATTAAAAACAATATTTGCACTGCAGCTGTCTGTACATATATATGTGCTGGGAAACATAGCATCCAGCATGAATAGATAGCATGCAGCATTGGTCGATCATGGAGCTATTCGGAAGCACACAGACATAAACTGTGACCCAAATTTGTAACCTTTCTATTATGTTTCTGATGGGAATGTCTTGTCCATCTGTTCTCTCTCTCTCCATTGCAGCATCCTGGTATGTCACCGTACAGTCCTGAAGAAAGTTTAGAGAGTTCTGGCGGAAGTATCGGCAGTGTCATAGTTACCCCAGCATTTCCAAATAATCATGTAAGTATTTATGACGATTGTTTATATAGATGCTGTATAGAAAGACTTGATGACTATACAGCAGCCACAAAGTAATCCAAAAGACCGAAACAGCGAGAGGTGTAGAAACCTCTAAAGTAGTGCGTGAAAACTGGGGGGGGGGGAGCTCTAGTGAAAAAACAGATAAATACTTCAAAATGTGGGCAGAAAACTAAAGATCTCCCATGAACAAGGAAAGTCTTTTTTTCATTGCTATACTCTACTAAGGCCACCAAAGGGGGGAACAAGAAAGTGACCACTGTAGACTGTTGACCTTTCTAGATGGGTTGACCTTTTGACCTTTCTAGAGGGAGACAATGAATAGATGACCACTATAAACAGGTAACATCCGAGACAACCCATATCTTGTTAGAGGGAGCTGTTGACCACTAGTCCGGTGTCCTTTATAGAGAGTTTCTACAACAAACTATTCTCCACTCCTGACGACGGATAGTCAACCTGTTCGAAATGTCGAGCCACTCCCGCCACCCATCCTCTCCAAGCGCTATAGTTCTCCTTAGAATTACTATAAGCTAAGAAAGATAACCAACAGTCTTTTTCAAGACTACACCAACAGTCCTTTTCAGGACTACACACCCTCAAGAAAGATTACAGAGAGTCCTTTTCAGGACTCCTCAATCCTCCCTCTCTCTCACATGGTGCACCCGCAAGCCTACTGTATAACAAATATTTCTTTCTAGAGAGAGTCAATATAGGTGACCACTATAAACAGGTAGCCTTTCAAGACTGGTTCTACTATGTACAACCCATATCTTGGTAGAGAGAGATAATACTGCTGACCACTATAGTCAGGTGTCCTTTATAGAGAGGTTCTACAACAAATATTTCTTTCTAGAGAGAGACAATATAGATGACCACTATAAACAGGTAGCCTTTCAAGACTGGTTCTACTATGTACAACCCATATCTTGATAGAGAGAGATAATACTGCTGACCACTATAGTCAGGTGTCCTTTATAGAGAGGTTCTACAACAAATATTTCTTTCTAGAGAGAGAGACAATATACAATTTAGGTGAAAATTATAAACAGGTATCATTTCAAGAAAGGTTCTACAGCATGTGTCTTCTTTATTACAGAGAGTTACACTGGAGACCATTATAGACAGGTGTCCTTTATAGACAGGTGTCCTTTATAGAGAGGAAGATATGTTAGACTGTACCTTGTTTCACAATATCAATTGTGACTTAACCCTTACTTTTATGAAAAATTGCAAGTACCGGTAGATGAAATAGAAGGAGAAGAAAAAACATATATTTGCATTATAATTGGCAGCATATCAGCTATTTTCATTTCCCAGGTATTCCATACTGACAAGTCCCTTCCTAAAGGTAACAAATTAGGGATCAATTTACCCATTGCAATGATTTATATCTTATTCATGGACTATTTCCAAAATTAATAATTTCTCATGTTTAAAAGGGGACTGAAGAATATATCTCAAGTTATTTACAAACTTTCATGTTATATTAGTTTGGCAAACAGTTGGAAGTTAGTTGATGAAGATAAAATTTCCCAATTTCATTTAGAACATGATTATCAATGTTATGATGTGTGACTACTCCTTGTATTTTGCCAATTCTGAATGCTTTTAAACATAAAACAGTATTTGGCAGCTTGATAAATAGCACTCCAGATTTATAAAAAAAAAAGGATCTGGAATAAGATCTTGCTATATCAGATTGACATTTGGCCTATTTTTAACTCCCCAGTACAATTATAGAATAGAACTTCATTTTATACATTGAATACTGTTGACATTTTGGTTTCGATATTGCATGCAGAAGTTTAAAGAGAGATCTATGTGTATAAGTGCTTGGTTTTTCTGAAATGTTGATCATCTTAAAAATGAGCATGAAATGAAAGTTTCTATAAAAAATCTCTTGTCTTATTTAAACTGCATGATTGCTACTGCTAGGCATAGGCCTAAGGGTTCAAAGTCCAGATCTTTTAATTGTGGAAATAATCTCAGTATTTAAATAAAGGCAGGCTGATTTCCACGTTTTTGTATGCTAATCCTCCTGAGCTTCATGTAATCCACACTGATGGTTTACTTAACGTGATTGAGTACTCGGTGTGCTTAGAGACAATTCAATTTCACATTCATGAGTAGTCGTGTACTGACAATCCCTACGAAAGGTTCATATTAAACCTCAAAGAAAAATAACATGTGCACATGTTAATAGTGACATTTTATTGCAGGTATACACATGTTCATGTTAATCATTGTACATGTACATGGACATTTAGGAGCATAGCTAGAGGGGTGAGGGATGTCCCCCCCCCCCCCCCCCCCAATTTAAAACCTATCCTTTTTCCCAGTAGCTATACAAGGCCTTCCCCCGTATGTTTGACAAAATGGATCTTGCAGTGAAACACACATGGAGTTGTCTTTAAAAAATTGGGCATAAAGGCAGAGGGTTTAGGGGCCTGATGAGTGTGTAAAGAGATAGGAATGTAGTAATAAAAGCTGCAGTCATTTTAGGGAGAAAGGTGCCCAAACAATGTTCTGTGGGGTTTAAATTAAATGTGCTGTATCTGTGTGTGAAATGTAGAGGGACACCCAAATCAGTTTTCAAGAGCTTTCATATTCTCTTTGGGTAATAAAGGGGGAGTGGGGTCACACAATTATTTTCTTAGGGGTGTTTAGATCTAATGCACAGTATCTGTATTAAGTATAGGGGAGGGGATGCCCAAATAATTTTTTCTAGGAGTTTTAGATTTAACACGTGTAGTACCGGTATATGTGAGTAAAAGGGACAGGGTGTTTGAATAATTACTGTACAGGGGTTTAGATTTAACATACAGTATGTATAAGTTAATGGGAGAGGGGTGTCCGAATGATTATTCCAGTGGGTTTAGATTTTAATAATCCACAGTATCTGTGAAACACTAAAGGTATTAAAGGTCGTTTCTTTTGACGGGCAATCTCCAACCCTGCTCGACCAGAACAGTAGCGATCTATGTTAAATATAGACTATCTTGTTTAATTACACTTCCTATTTTACATCCCCTTTACATGTATTTCTGATGTACAGTAGGGTGAGATATTTTCCTTCACTTGTTAGGTTCACATAACAGTCTGTTGACTTGAAGTTTAAGTCATGGTTTTAAACCTTGAATCTAACTTGTTGTTACAATGGGGCCGTGCGGACACACCAGTTTTTACTCAAACTTATAAACCACATGCGATCTTAAGGTTAGCATGATAAACTGAGAGGGGGGGGGGGTGTATAACTACCAAGGTTTCACAAACTTAAAAGTTTTAAAATATGATGTTCTGTGTAAACGTAGCTCATGTGTTGTGCAGACACTACTTGTACATGTAGTGACTTTGAGGTTACGCCAGCTTGCAGACTGCTTGCACGGCTTGTAGATTAGTACTTCAAATGCTTGTTGCTCCTGTCCTTGTTAATAACTTCGCAAACTTAAAGATAAACTCCAGTACTGGTAAAAAAAAAATTTTCACAGAATCAAACGAAACTTACACTGAATGTTCAAGATTACAAATAAATGACATGTGCCAAACAATTTTGGAAGAAAATGTATACTGGCTGAGTAATGAGCATAGAAAGACAAGGAAATCAAGGTAGTACTAGCCCCGACACCATGTGTGTTGTCCCATATATAGCTTTCTATGTGAGTGCTTGTTACTTTACCAAGACTCGGTCAAATTTATTATGATTTTGATGACTCCAGAACCTTGCAGTGCACACCAATACTTGCATGCCACATGATCAACTGTTTCTGATCCTTTACACGCCTTTTCTTTCACAATGCAATCGCATTACCAGTACTAAAGTTTATCCTTAAAGTGTGAACATGATTAGGATTGTCTTGTGTGAACCTAGCTCCACTGATCTTGATACACAATCAGGGGATTTGATCATGAGAGAGCTTCTAAAGGTCAGTTCCTGGAAGAGAATATTAATTAAGCACAGTTTAGTACGTGTATCTATTAGCAATAAACTTTTATGGCATACAAGCTTTCGATATATACACTGTATGTACAGTACGTACTGTATGTGCCTGTATTGTATTTTTTAATTTTTTTTAATACACTTATTATAAACATTTTTATGGGAATCAACACAAATTTTGTAGAAATATTGGTATTTAGGTCTTGGAATCTTTGAGACTTGGATAAAATATTACTTCTTTTGGTATGTTTCAAGATTGTATGTAGTTCAGATTGCTTTTTCCAAGCCAGTAGTACAATAAACAAATTAACAAAAAAAGGAGAAGAGATATTCTGTCTGATAATAATTATAAGATGTTTAAGTTCTCAGGATATGCGAGACTACCTACTTTCTGATTCAGACATGTGCCTACATGTATATCGTGATGTTACTGACAAAAGTGACAAGAATGTACTGTGGAGGAATGCTACTATAATCAAACACTCGATTTGTTATTGAACAAGTGAGGAAATTTCAAGCTCAGTTTATAGTATTCTCTAACACCAAACCCCCGACTTAAAAAGAGTTGCGATAGATTCAAGTCAAATCAACTGGAATCAATCACAACTCTTTATAAAGAGTCGGCCCAGAAATATAGTTTATTCCTTTGTTTATAATCTCTATACTTGTGCTCTGTCACTTGGAGCAGTGAGACTGATTTTCAAACCAGATTTCATGGTTGATGAACTCTACTAGTGCTATGGTCAAACGTTTAATCGTCCGGTATCCGACCGTCCAGGGCACTAGCCGTTTTCAATTTGACGGTTTCTTTTACCTGAAGATTTTTTTTTTTTTTTTAATAATTTATTGAAATTTGTGTTTTTTATTGAAAAATCAAAAGAAAATCACATTATTTTCAAATAATTTACATAACCTATCTTTTCCCCCTCCTACAGTTTGCATCACCGCCTCACAGCCATCTATCAAATTCAGGAGACCAAAGGTTATTTGAGTCGAACCCCAATATAGAAGACCTCAGTGCATCCTTCAGGAGTCTCTACAAGAAAGTATTTGACAACCCACAAGGAGGTAAGCTAATTCATTCTAGTTTTTGTTGTTGTATTTTAGAATTAAAGTTCTGTCCACACATGGCATGGTAAACCACTCCCCCCCCCCCCCCCCCCCCCCCCCGAACAGGAATAGCAAACTTAACAGAAAAGTCGAAGCGTATCTGTCCCATACTTTAATACCCGCCAGTCTGATATCCCTTCTCCAGCTTGAATCAGACAAAACATCAAATAAAATATTTGTACCGGAATGTCACTTTATATTTACAATTCAATAATTCAAATGAGTAATACAAGTTTGTTAATGTGTGGGGCAAACTTTGGACTTTCCCAAACACATTTAATTATGTGTATTTAATTGAAAGGTTATTTCCTAAAGCTACAATGCAAACTTCCTCTTTTATAAGGAAGTATCCTTTTTCATGGAAATTGTATAAACACAGGGTCGCAACTGATAATGTGATCATAATCAGTTTTCATGATTTTACACAATAGACCTGCTCACTAATCAGGGATGCCAGTTTTCGAGCTTCGGGAACATATTCCGAGTCTGAAAATAGCGGTTGATTTTGCAACTTCGGTCTGATGAAGACAGGCCTTCTGAGAGACTAGGCTTTTTTTCTTTATGGGCCTAGGGGCTCGCTGTGCGCAGAATTGTACACACATTAATGGTATTTCCACCAAGTCTGGTATCAGCAAATTATGGCCTTCTGCACATGGAAACTGACGCCCCACTCCCTTTAGTATTTAGAGAATTTTACCAAATCCATGCACACAGTTCTGTATACTTTGTTTAAAAGTGGATCTAGGAACTTTGGAGTAGTATAAGTCATTGGGAGCATGACCGTGATTATGCCTACATAGCTCAGTCATCACAGAGTCCTACTATTGTTACATCTGCATACATGTAAACTTGAATAAAAGTGATGAATGCATTTGAAGGTTAACCATCATTTGAGGGAAATAATGTTGAAAACAAGCGGTTGCTTGGAAAAATGGGGGAGGGCTCTAACCATCATCGGAGGAAATAATGTTGAGAACTAGCGGTAGCTTGGGAAAATGGGGGAGGGTTCTATTGCATTGTACATGTACGAGTGAATTAGGACGAAACCGCACAACATGTTGAATCTCATGACCAGTCTACAAGGTCAACCCACAATGTGTATCAGAACGCAGGAGGGACAACTGGCGAGTCAGCTGAGTGTGTTCATCAGGGTTTCATTCAGTTCCAATCAGTGGACGGAGTAACGTGCCAATTCATAGCACCCATCTGCCGTGGCCAATTTGAGCTTCATCATCATGAAGGGATCGGGATGATGTATGATGATGAGGTGATATTTATTCACTAATAGGTTTGGGGCGGCTTTGTACATGTTTTTACAGGTGTGAGGTCTTTTATTTAAGATGAAAGAAAGAGACCAGGGACCCATTTCACAAAGCCTATTTCAATGACAAATGGCACAAATCAGTGACAATTCTGCTGATAACCAATCAGAAGCAAGGATTTCACTACCTTATAACAAAAACTGTTATTTGTCACTGATGACAAGTTTTGTGAAACAAGGCCCAGGTTCCCCATCTTATACGATTCTCCGGTTGAATCCACCTCAATAAAAGTTTGTTGTTACTATACCATAGTTTGCCACATTATTTAGATAAATCATCTTTGCTTTAGAGACTCAAAATAATTGTCAACTTTCTGAAATGAATTATTGAGTAAAAGTCTATTCTACCAATTTCCCTTGGCATGATTACAACATCAAAAATATTTGAAAATTTCTGAAATGAAATAGTTGATTCTAGCAATTTCTATTGGCATGACTATAGCATTTTAGAGCACTTTGGATATTCTAGGAGACTGCCATTGACAAAGTGAGATTGGACTTGGAAGAGACGAGCCAAAATTGATTCTTTCCCCGACCCACGCATCAATTCAGATGTTATCTTATTAGGATATCCTCGTCCCTTTTGGGAGGGAGAAAGACTGTTATCAGTCAGTGAGATGGGAAGGGGGCAAGGAATCTCTCTAAGCACTGTTCAGACTACCATATTTAATCATAATATAGTTATTCATAAGCAAGTAATCAACGTTTCTCTGAACGTTGTATAATGAGATGTTGTATACATGTACATGTATATGTGTATTGAAACTTCAGGGACTCGGCATCCGTTTTAGTCTGAATGTAGTTATCATATGAAACTGTATAAAGAGGCGGGGCTTGTCGTGAGCGCACACTGATGATTAGCAAGCTGTCATGTTAAGCCTCGGTCACAAATGCCATTACGAACTGCTACTAACGCCGTACAAACGATTTTCAGACAATAGAAATTTGGGAAGACAATGGAAAAACATGGAGATTCGTACGAAATTATCCTTCGTACGAACCTTTGTGAGCGTAGCATTAACTAACCTCTTCAAAACTAGTTTCTTTTTAAAACAACTTATCTTTATTTAATGTTATTATCGAGTGTGTACGCCCCTTTGCCATACAATGATTCTTGATACAACGTTTCTTTGTAAGAGTTTTGTATGAATTGCCACTAGCCTGAACAAAGCTACACGATGCATCTGTCCAAGATGACGTAGTAGAATTGATCTAGTGAACAGCTGTCCGTCTGCTTCCCCCTCTCTACTACCCAAGGGATCTCTAGACCCGTCTTCACATGGCAAAGTTTTCAAAGTAGCCTGCTAACTAATTCTGATCTTGAGAAATTAGCCTGATTGCAAGCTCATTCGCAGTGAAAGTGCAAATGCTCTATAACCAGATACTGTTTCGTGCATGAAACGGTAGTGAATTTTATCAGTGGTTCACGCTCGCAAGTGTTTCATGCCTCCTAATTACTTTGTTGCGATTTGCAAAAGTTTCTTGCAATTTGCAAAAGATTCTTGCCATCAAAGTTTCTGGTCAGATTACAATAGTGATCTGTTTTACCCCTGAGCAAATTTCTTGAGTGACAGGGATTGCCCGACTCAGGACAATGGAAACAGGGAATTTCAAACTCTGACTCTTGGTCAAGAAGCGCGAATTGGCCCAAGTTCAGGCTTGATTAAGGCTAATATATATACAGTATTTTCCTCAGTGACACCACTATAAAGCTGACTCTTAAATGGTCTATTCTAGACCATTTGATGTAAAGTAACTTTTGTTTGGTCTTTTGATAGTCTGGTATTGAATTTTTTGGGTGGACTGGGGTAAAATGTGAACAGACCCATTGACATAGGCCTGGTGCTTCAGGGGGATAGTGAGGGGGAGGGGGGATCAGACGCGAGGTTTGTGATGTCATTAAGCCACATTTTTAGGGTTAAGATGTGGAAGTAATTGGCTCTATTAGGCCTCGCTCCTTGAACTTGGACGTCTTGCATTCTTGTGTTATTTGTTTGTTTATTAAACTATTTTTATAGAAAATCTTTACCTTGATAATCATTTGCAAGTAGAATTTCAAAGGCATGTGAACTTGTCTACATGTACATGTATTCATATTCATATTTATTTCATTTCCAACAGAAAGGTAAAAATAAAACAAAGATATTACATTTTTTTTCATACATAATTCATTTTTTCTGGAAACTATACAAATACACTTTGCACATAATAAAATTATTACAAGAAATTCTTAATTTCTGAGAAAATCGAATAGATGAAAGATGGACCCTGTACCGAATGATGTATAACCTAAGGGGCCCCTCATTGTTCCTTGTTTATAATCCCATTTAGGTAATCTCGAGTTTGGAAGGATGACTGATTAATCTTGTCATCCTCTTGTTACATTGGCACATGATGTCATCATATCCTCCCTGTCTTTATCACAAATGATAATCTTGACCCAAAGGTTTTAAAAAAAAAAAAAAAAAAAATTGGAGCTCAAGGACACTATGCTTAGAGACTTGAGTATAGGGCAACTTTCTCTTTCAAATAAAGGTTACCTTAAAGGGGGTGTAGCATGGCATATACTGGTTAACACCACTTCTTTTGGACAACTGCACGTAAATGAATGGACTTGATTAATGGTCAGCACAGCTAGTGTTGGCGAAACAGAAGGAAGTTCGTTTCACGCTTCAGTTTCGCGTATGTGAATACTGCTGTCGCGTCGTCAGTAGTCGTATTATACCCGATTGGCTCCGAGTCAGGCTACGGGAAAGACACATAGTCTTGTCACGCTACACCCCCTTTATATTACCAAATCTTCTTGCAAATGAAAAAATAACTTTTAATATGCCTCAATAAAATATAAAGTAGGGAAATGTTATTATACATGTACTTGCATGTTGTCTTTAAAATGTAAATGTGTGTCCTTAAATCCAAACCAGTGAATGAGTAATACATGTATACATTGTATGCTTCTCTGCCCTTCTTGTAATTCGGGGGGGGGGGGGGGGGCAGTAAACCGTGAGACCGTGGTTCAATTTTAAACCACTCTTTTGTAAATTCAACCCCTAATTTTATCTCATTTTAATGATGATATCAAAATCTAACATCACCCAAACTCAACCCTTACAACCAACAAAGAGGGTGTGTGCTTTTCTGATTGAAGTTTCAAAAAATGATGTCATTGTAGAGCAAAACATGAAGCTAAACAGGAAAGAACCCTTTTGGAAAAACAAGCAATTCATGGCAAAATCTTTCAATTTTGTTTGATCTCGAGGCGTCATTGCATTGTTTCCATGCATTGAAGAGCTTTCCAGAGATAAAGTGAAAGAAGTTAATGTTAAAAAAACAGGAAAATGTTTTTCCTCTCTGAGTATAATGACGTTTCTGACAATTCCTTGATGTAACTATCATCTGTTGAGAGCCGGAAGGGCATTCACTAATGTACTTCAACACAGGGTTAAAGGGGCTCTAGCACGGGAAATACTGGTCGACGCCATCTACGTCTTCTTTTGGACAACTGCACGTAAACAAATGGACTTGATTAACTGGGTCAGCGTGTTAGCGTTCGCGAAACAGACCAAAGTTCTCCTCACGCTTCGGTTTCGCGTATGTTGCACGCACGTGAATATGTAGGCCCTTCTGCGGTCGCGTCGTCCGATATCATATGATATCCAATTTTCCCTGAGTGGGCCTCGGGAAAGACGCATAGTCTCTGACACAGCAGAAATCATGTCCATTTTTAAATTGTCTCTATTCCCCCTGCTCCCATTTTCTATGATCTTGTTTGTTAAATTTTTTAAGCACTCTGTGCCTTTATTGGGGGGGGGGGGGGGGTAGCTTTATCAAGTATTTACATTGGACTCAAAACTGGGATACCCCAGGTTTGAAACCAAGTCGATGTACTAGTGCCCTTTCAAAGGCATCAGTCCCCTGGTTGCTTAATGACAAGCATACACATGCTTTCTAAGCAGTCAGGTAAAAAAAAAACATCAAACTTACAGTATTTATAGGACACAAATATTCCTGTAGTGTAGTACTGTAAATCTCCGTGTATAAGGCGCACTTTTTTGCCTCCAAAAAAAATTGAAAGTCGGGGGTGCGCCTTATACACAGGTACAGAAAAAAAGTTTTTTTTTTTTTTTTTTTTTTTTTTTTTTAATTTTTAGTTTTGATTTATGGCGCTATGCCTGGCAATGTCTCCCAGCTCAGTAATCAGTGTGTTGACTCACCACTCGGAAACTACAACAACACTAAAATTCGTCTGTCATCTTGGTTTGAAAGTAATCTTTTTAATAGATCTCAATATGTAGTTTATAATAATAATTCCTCAAATTTTGTTATATAACAAATGGTGTACCACAAGGTTCTATCCTTTGTTTATTAATTTACATTAATGATCTTACACATTCTTCTAAAAACGACATTGTTACTATTATTTGTGACAAGTTTACAAGCACAAATCAGCGCCTTTAACTGCACCTCGATGTTAAATGAAGGTCCTTCCCTGCATGGGTTTTCGGCCACAAAACAACAACAAAACAAAAAACGATTTTTTTTTTTTTTTTTATTTTTTTTTTTTTTTTTTTTTTTTTTTCCTCCCCAAAATAGGGGTGCGCCTTATACACAGGTGCACCTTATACACGGAGATTTACGGTATGTAGTGATCCAACTGTTGCTGTATGACATCTTTTTTTCCCAGAAACATAGCCATTCTGTTGAGGTTTGATATTTATGTTAGAGGGGCATCGTGTAGATCATGACAGATATTTGTTCCGAACATAAACCTAATTCAATGAAAGTTGTGCAAGACAATGAACAGTTGTTGGGCTTTCTCAGCCTTGTGGGCTAGACTAGGGGCTCGTTAGAGGAATGATATTTGTGTATATATCTTTTAGTAGATGGGTTCCATCAAAACTGTACAACAAACAAAAACAAATAAACAAATATTAAGTTTATGTTCAAGGGCCCAATAGTTTGAAAAATGAATATAATACAATTTGTTATTCATGCAATCTGCCTATAAAATGCACTTATACATGCATGTGTACGTGTATTACATTCTAAAGTGAAGTATTTGCCTGTTATTTTAACATAAAAATTAGATTTCCTGATATAATATTTATTGTATGTGTAATGAGTTGTGTCATAGAAGTTGTTTAAATACTACAATCGCAATTTGAATCCTGTGTTTGCACTGGCAGAACTAATACAAATAATACTCTAGATGATTCAGAGACTATAAAACTCCTACTATTTTTCAAATACACAGTACTATTAATAGCCAGACTTGTAGTTGTAATTTCAATCCTGTGTTTGCACAAACAACAACAAATAATACCCCTGATGATTCACAAACCCAAACTCTTTTTATTTCTTCGTGATATGGGTCATTAAAAGCCAGAATTGTGTGTGAGATATGATTCTGCAGGATATCTTGACTAGAAATGTGGACTTTGTCCTAGCGTAATATTAGACAAAGACACACATGTAGGCGTACATGTATTTCCTTAACCCAGCATCAGTTATTTTGTTTGTTTGTTTGTTTTTTCAAAGTAGAATTTTGGGGAATCCCCACAATTCATATATCACATCATGGAAAAGATATTCTCAGAATAGAAAGGATCAGAAAATTCCTGTTAGGCTAATTGATTTTATGGTGATTTTGACTACAAAAACTTGTTTTGCATATATTTAAGGCAGTCCCCTCACAAGCAGGATAAAAATAACTGCTCATTTACAAAGACGAGTTCTATGCACAACAGTTCAATGTGTTTTCAGAAAGTGGTGTAATTCATTTTGTAAAGCTCAGTCAAATGATTGCACAACAAGATAGCAAGACTTATAGTATGAATCATAATCGCACACAATTGCAAACATGGTTCAGGTTGTTGATGCCTTTGTAGTTAAAGGGAAAGTTGAGTTCTGTTGCAGAGGGCGCTACACAAAATAATTTTTTTGTGAGATAATTTTTTTTTTTTTTTTTAAATTTGGGTTTTGAAACTAAAAGCTTGCTTAGAATTCAAAAGATCTTTTCAGCAATTAGAAACGATTGGATACAAAGTGATTTTATGGAAGTGGACACTGAAAATTTTGAAATAGAATTGATGATATTTGGACGTTTACAGAAACTATGTGATATAAAATCTAGGCGGTTATATGATTACTTCACTGAAGACCTTCAAAAAGAGTATACATTACATGTTACAGATGGCAACTGTCAATTTGATCTTGGAGAGACGGAGTTGAAAGAAACATTCACAAGGATGAAATGTGCAATGCTTTGTAATAAACATAGAGAGTTTCAATACAAACAATTACAAGGGGCTGTATATACGAAAAGAGAGCTCTTTAAATTTGGTTTTGAGTCAGACCATTTTTGTTCCTTTTGTAGACTAGAAGTAGAGACATACCAACATTTATTTTTAGATTGTCTTAAAGTTAAAAGATTATGGCAGGAGGTAATTCAAAAGTTACATTTAATCGAAATTGACATTGATGATTGGAAACCCATTTTTATGGGAATATCCGGCAATACTGCGAGAATATTTGTAATAAATTGTATCATATTTTTAGTAAAGTATATCATTTTTATTTCTAGAAAAGAAGGAACTTTGCCATCTGTACAGAAAACAGTACATATGCTTAAAAATTACAGAGACGAGGAATACAAAATGGCCTTCAAAAAGGGGAAACTGGGGATGCACTTACAGAAATGGGAACAAATCGATGCATTTTTACTTTAATGGATGTGGGTATTATTATTATTTATTAGTATTATTAATTCTCTCTCGTGTACAGGTGGACAAACCGGAACAGGTTGCATGCAGTGTGTGTGTCGGCGTGAAGGGGGTATGATGAGATGGGTGGGCAAAAGGAGGGGGGGGGTGGGTTAAGAGTTTGTGTGGTGTGAGTTGAGGGAACAGGTTGCATGCAGTGTGTGTTTGTATGTGTGTTTATGTGTGTGAAAGGTGGTGTGGGTGGGCTAGAGGGGAGGGGGGGTGTGAGAGTGTTGTGATAGGATGGTAATATGTAACTTTAAACCTTCCTCTACTGTTATTTTGATTATACACTGTTACATGCAAGACTTTTTTTTCCCTTTTTTTTTCTCTATGTTCATTGATTGATGTAACTTATGAAATGTCTTGTATCAAAGATCTTGTTTTATATTGCTTATCTTGATAATTTCTTGTTATGTGAATTTCTTGTTATGTGAAATTATGAGGAAGGAAATAAAATATCATTTAAAACAAAAAAAAATCTACACTTTAAACCTTCCTCTACTGTTATTTTGATTATACACTGTTACATGCAAGAATTTTTTAATTTTTTTTTTTCTATGTTCATTGATTGATGTAACTTGTGAAGTGTCTTGTATCAAAGATCTTGTTTTATATTGCTTATTTTGATAATTTCTTGTTATGTGAATTTCTTGTTATGTGAAATTATGAGGAAGGAAATAAAATATCATTCAAAAAAAAAAAAAAAATATCTTTTATTCCAGTTAAAAGGGAACTCTGCCATCCGTGCAGAAAGTAATACATATGCTGAAAGATTACAGAGACGAGGAATATAAAATAGCCTTCAAAAAGGGAAAACTAGGGACGCACTTACAGAAATGGGAACAAATCGATGCATTTTTACTTTAATGGATGTTTTTTTGGTTATCGGGTACAGGTGGACAAGCCCGAACAGGTTACATGCAGTGTGTGTGTGTTTGGTGTGAAAGGGTGTGAAGTGTAGGTGTGCTAGAGGGGGTGGTGGGGGTGTCATGAATTTGTTCGGTACGAGTTGAGGGTGTGCGGGGGTGTGATTGGGTGGGACTATGTAAACTTTATACCTTCCTCTATCGTTATTTTGATATGTACAATCATGTATAATTTGAGATTTTCCTATGTTCATTGATTGATGTAATTCATGAAGTGCCTTGTATCGAAGATCTTGTTTTATATGACTTATTGTGATAATTTCTTGTAATGTGAATTTATGAGGAAGGAAATAAAATATCATTCAAAAAAAAAAAAAAAAATAATGAAAAACTGAGTGTCAAATTGAAAGAACATAATATTTCAATGACAAAATCATCATTGTTTGATCAAAATCGGTTCAGAGACGGCTGAAATATCCATAAATATAACGATTTCGTACCACCACAAATATTAGATATTTTGAAAAATTTGAAAAAACGGTTGAAAAAACGAAATAACGGCTTTTACGTCGTATTTCAGCCAATACCGATGTTAGCTTTTTTGTTGGCATTTTCGTGTTGATTATATTACGCACAACCAGCCGGCCCATGTTATTTTTAATTAAATAATTAATTAACGGTCACCATGTTTTTTTGAAAGTGGATCTGAATTGGTATGATCGTATTGGCTAATTCACACATTTTGGGGTCTAAAATTACCCGTTCATAGCAAGGAGGTTCTAAAAGGGCACTAGAAATGTCATAGATAAGAATAAGAGCAATAACCATGCACTTTGAAGGCATTTGCGGTCTGAAAACAGAACTCAACTATCCCTTTAATGATAAAACATTCACACTTCACTACAAAGTCTCCTCTTTTTTATCAAAAGCAATGATTTCAAAGTGTGAATTTACACGGTATCTATAGGCTTTTTGTTTAATTGTTTAGGTCTGTAGACTTCATATGCTCTGATTGACATGTCAAGGTTTCCAACTTAGGGAACTGCTCCGACACAATAGGCCTGTTTTCATCAGCTCGACATTGCCAATTATCCCGCTATTTGACCTATCCCGATCGCAAATTATCCAGTTAATTTGCGTCTTCATCAGCCCGAAGTTGCAATTAGCGGGATATTTGTTTGAGTTAATCATCCCAAGATATCTTGGGCTAGTTTGCAAACTATCCCGCTATTTTGCAAACTATCCAGCCATTTGTCCGATGCGTTTTCACCAGCCCGAAGACTCACACAATGCGTGAACGCTGAGCAAAATATCTTGAGTGTCAAGTCTCGAGCTGATGAAGACGCGATTTGTAACTTCAGGATTATTTCCCAAATCAGAAATAGCGGGCTATTTGGCAATGTCGAGCTGATGAGGACAGGCCTAATGTACATGTGTGTTCTGATGGAGAAATGGGCGAAATGTATCATGGTCGGCCAGTGTTTTTGTCTAGTACGGTAGATATTATATTCTATTCGCGGGCCTAGCTGATTCGGTTTTGATAGAAGATGCCCTTTTCCAGCCAGGAACACGATGAGAGAACCTAGAGGGATATGATCTATGATGTCATACACCGTCCCTACAGACCAAAAGAGGAATTTTTCTATTAAACTGTCGCGACAGATCCTGTCCCTTAGTCCCATATGTAGTAGATGGTAGTGATTAGAGAGACTATTCACTATCACACTTCTACTACTTTACACATTAGGAACAAGGAACTGCCAAGTATTTGCATCAGAATCTGTAGAATTTGTAAGAAGGAAAATGTGAATGAATAAATAAAATGTGAATAAGTAAATCCTCTAAAACCAGAAAGTTTTGCAATGTGCAAAGATTCAATGTTGTTCCATTTGTGATTCAATGAGTATATTGAATTAAATTGACATTGACAAGAAAATATGTACCGGTAAGTATAAACCCTAGTACGAATGAAAAATGGTGCCTCCGTAAAAGTCAATGAGGCTTGACAATTGAATGCACCAGGCGCAAAAGTAATAATAACATAATGCTTAGGGGGAAAAGGGGAAAAAAGGGGGATTTGGTATGAGAGATATGGTCTTAAAATAAATTATGCATTATAAAGAGAGAGAAGATGTTTCTTGTGAAATCTTTTGAATGAATTGTTAAGTCGAAAAACAGGTAGGGAATTCCAAATGTTAGTACGAACATAACAGAGAGAGTTGTTTAATATATTGGAAGAAGCATTCCAATGATGGCATTTATCAGCATTGATTGATTTCTTTTTGGGGGAGTAAAAAAAAAAACATTCACATAAAGCAGTCATGAGACATACAAAAGCATTACAATTATTGCACTATTTGGTATGTTAAAGAAACCACAAATTCTTGGCATGAAGCCATGAAACTTTTGCAAATCTGATGCAATTGTGAAATTTAGGAATGTTTCATGCTCACAAAGAGTTCTGCGTTGCTAGTTCTTTGTGTTTGAAATTAAGAAGAAAAATATTACAGGGGTTCAGATTAGTGCATGGGCAAATGAAATATTATTTAGAAAATTTGTGTTTACATGGAAAAAATGTAAAATATGGAACCGCTGTTTACAAATAAATCCTGAAGTAAAGAATGGGAATCAATTTTTCTTTCCCTTATCTGATAATACGCATATTTATACCTATGTTAATCGCATGTGATCATATTGTATTACATTGTCAATATATACATGAGCATGTATCAGGATGACACAAAGCATTGAAAGGAAGTTCAGCAACAGAAAACAGTTCCGGGAAATGCCCAGATCATACATGTACCATGATTCACGGCAAAGTATTTGGAGCAACATTACAAGGCAGCCCCCCCCCCCCCCCCCACTTCCCCATAATACTTTATATTGGAGCTGTGGGTAAATTAGTTTTGGAAAGTTCTGGAAAATTAAAATTCTTTTAAAAAACTGGTTATAAAACAAAAATACAAAAGAATACATTTAAAATTGTTGCTTCTGAATGCACATTATAATAAAATGAATTAATTTATATGCATTTGTTATTTCTGTATAGCACTTTTGCTTGCTCTGATTTTACAGACGAAATGAACATGTTCCTGTAGAATTTGATGTGGCAGTTAATAAGCAACAACAGCCAATTGATGAATGCGTCAAGCCATCAAATATTCAAATGTTGCAGTTTGGCAGATCCTTGGGTTCTAGTTCAACATTACTACATCATATAATCGTATATGTCTGTATGTCAAATGTTAAAGAAAAAAATGTCCTTTTAATTTGTATGAGTACTGTACAAACTTTGAAAAGAAAACTGAAACAAATTACATGTATATATTTATTGATTGTGATCAATTAATGATAAATTGTAGCAAAATGGAGGTTATTTATCTTCGTTAATATGAAAATGAAACTACCTTTTCATACCAGGAAATATGTCATACTTGATCGGTTGATCCATCTTTCAACGTCAAAAGTACATGTTGTCATGATTTTGTCACGATCTCAAATGGGATTGATCTTTAAGATAATATAGCTTGACTGTATCATGACAATTACCCCCTGACAATTACACCCCCCCCCCCTACACCCCAGAAAACTACCCCCCCCCCCCCCCAAAAAAAAAAAAAAAAAAAAATACCCCCCCCCCTTGTTTATAAAGGGATAGTCCACCCTGATAAGTTTTAAAGATACTATGTCCCTTTTGCAGGCCCAAAAAATGAAAAAGGTAAATTCCAACTGCATTTGAAAGATAATACTAATTTAGAACTGCCCTAAAAAAGGTGGGGCTTGAAAATGTCTTCAAGTGGGAAAATAACGACTATTAGTTGTCAAATCGACTTTAGGGCTATAGAGCCCAAAAGTAATAGTCTTGATTTTCAGACAATTGTACCGAATGGTCATACGTTTTATGCTGCGCAAGGATTCAATCAGTTTAATCTTGGCCATCACAAGAAGTGGGTTATTGATGTAAAAAAAATGCTTAAGTACCCTACAACTCTTTGCATGTATGTTATTACCAAAGAAAAAAAAGCCAGTCAGTCACTCAATAGTGTCTGACAGTGAAGTCTAGCAAGTAAACGGGTTTCCTTGCATAATTTGACTATGAGGACACTGCTAACGTTTAAATTTCACAGATAGGACATACATGACATATTCATAATTCCTGCAAAGTTCTACAGCATTTGAGGTTGGCTGCAAAAGGGACATGTATAGTACCTTTAATAAAACAGATTTTTTTTTTTTTTTTTTTTTGGGGGGGGGGGGGAGGGGGTATTTTTCCTCTGGGAGTAGTTATCCTGCTGGTAATTGGTCAAGGCGGTGATTGTCCTAGAACCTAGTTTGACTTATGGAGCTCTCCCCTAGCACAAGTAGTAACAATATTAAATAGCTACATTTATATTGCAAATTTATATGGCTTTAGCCCAGCTGCCCTAAGGTGCTAAATGCATTTAATTAATACATTTCTACCAGGTACCCATTTACTACACCTGAGTGGAGAATGGCAAATGTAGATCAATGTCTTGCCAAAGTACATTAGTGCCACGGTGAGACTCAACCCATGAGCCATGTGATTAACAGTTGGGCGACGTATCCACTTGACCACGACACCTTCACATATAGAGTACCGAAGCTGTGACATCATAAAATCTTTTGGGGGGGATTTCTCAATTATCTTCATTTTCCGAAAGAGCATAAAAAATAATGTCCAAATGTCGAAAACCAATTGAGTTTCTATGGGAAGCCTAACAGTCTCTGACTCTCAGCGAAGCATCTCCTTGAACAAAGTAGACTGACTTTTAGTCTACCCTATTGTATCTTTGACAACACAAAGCTCAGAGCAAATATTGCCAGATAAAATGTCTGATCATTCTTTGCTTTCTTCTCTCTCTGTAGATGTTGGCGACATCATTGCACAGTACAAGCTTCAGCTGGAGCAGTCCAATTCATCGCAAGGATTAAATCAGCAACAGGGTGGTGTCTTCAACAATTCACAAGGTAGCATATCCTCACTCAACAACAATCAACATCAGCAACTAAACCAGCAACAGCAACAGCAGGTCTTACAACAGTCGCAGCAACAACCACCTCTACAACTGTCATTAGGTATGTTGACCTAAATACTGGTATGGTTTGACTGAAGAAAGGTTTTGTGGGGCTTATCAAAACTTGACATGGGTGTTACGTTGCCTTAGTATACTGTAAATCTCTGTGTATAAGACGCACTTTTTTGCCGCCGAAAAAAATTGAAAGTCAGGGCGTCTTATACACATTTTTTTTTTTAAAGTTTTGATTTATGCCCCTCCATCTGGCGCTATGCCTGGCAATGTCTCCCAGCTCAGAAATCACCACTCTGAAACTAGAACAACACTCAAATTTGTCTGTCATCTTGGTTTGAAAGTAATCTTTTAACTCTTAAGCTGCCACCCATACAATGCACCCAGTGCTACAGTGCTAATCCCTATTGTGCCAGCCACAAATCTCCTGTGTGCCAAGTTAATTTTAAGGTTGGTTCAAGTGCGTGTTATTTAAATCTTTACAAAAAACAAATCGCTGAATTACTCGAGAAAATCCAATCTGACTGTTGTATCCAAAGACGCGCAATCCAAAGCCGATAATCTGATGCACGCGATGGTACTTTCAATAGCGTAGCAAAAGCACTCAGCATGGTGCAATGGGCATGAACAATAACTGTTATTACATATGCGTGCTAGCGTGCACAAAGCAGACAAATGGTAGCTCGCTAGCATGAACGGAGCAATCAATCTATAGCGCGCTCGCGTGCACAGAGCACTATAACAATAGCGCGCTAGCAGTCTCATGGCAGGATATGAGTTAAATAGATCTTAATATGTAGTTTATAATAATAATTCCTAAATTTTTGTTTCTATTACACACGCCGTACCACAAGGTTCTATCCTAGGTAGGTACTCTACTGTTTTTAATTTACATTAATGATCTTACACATTCTTCTAAAAACGACATTGTTAGTATTATTTGTAACAAGTTCACAAGCACACTAATCGGCGCCTTCAACTGCACCTTGATGTTAAATGAAAGTCCTTCCCCGCGTGGGTTTTCGGCAACAAAACAACAACAACAACAAAAAGAAAAAAAGTGCGCCTTATATACACAGGTGCGTCTTATACACAGAGATTTATGGTAGTTAGGGAAGGGGCCATGGTTAGAGTAAAGTGTGTGCACATTTAAAACTTGAAGGACAGTGTCACAGTGATGTGTGTGTTATTGCATTTGGAACTAAACTGATGCATAAGCATTAACGATTCATATCATTATAAATAGCAGCAATGAACTCAATATTATTCATTGTACTCCACACCCTTTATTTTTTCCCAAGATTTTGAGAAAAAAATGGCTTTCTTTCAATACCATCTCAACCCAAAATGCCTATCAAGGCAAATACACTGAAAACAAATCCATCATTTTGATTAATCTTTCCTTTCAGTTTTGCCAAGAACTATCCATTTAGGTTTCACTAGTTCTTTGTCTGAAATTTGATATGGATTGAAACTATTGATTCAATCTACCATGTCTTTCCCTACATATGTATATAATGATTATCTGGAATGCATGTATAGTATTCCAAGAAGCACACAGTGTCAGTTTATTGAAATCAGTTCAGGGTAATCTCAAACGGATGAAGAGAGTTTGTTTTTAGAAGGGAAATGTCCTGTAGGATGTCAGTGTGATTTCCGATCGTTCTTCCAGAACACTGCTTGTCGTGATGTTTGTTTTACTTTCATTTTCAATTTCCTTCTGCTTGTGATCCCTTTCCTTTAAGTGCTTTTTGACATCAAACCATTTTTCTTTTCTTTTTCTTCGCTTCTTTATCATTTGCATCATTTTAGTCTTCTTCTTCTTCTCTTCCTGTCTTCTCCTTTTTCTTCTATGTATTAATTTGTCTTGTTTTCTTAATTTTTTTCTCTTCCTTCTAAATTTATTTTTTTTCTTTTTTTGTATAAATCTTAATATTAGTCTATCACCTCTTCCCTCATTTTTGTTCTCTCTCCTCCCCCCCCCCCCCCTCTCACTGTTACTTTCACCTCAATGATCCAATAATTCTCTCTTCTCCCACCTCTTTCATTTTCTTTTTCTTTGCTCTTTCTTTCCCTTTGTCTTCTTGCATCTTCTTCCTTTTCTCTACTTTTTGTGGTCTTTCCTTTAATTATTCTCTTTCAATAGCTTTCCAATTTATCTTGTCTTTCAATCCATACATTTTGCTACTTACCCTACTCACTTTGTCTTCTTCCCTCATCACCTTATCTTGAATATTGACCAAGAATCTAACACAATACTATTTGCAAAAACTGGGTTGCAATAACAATTTATTTGTTCTTTTTCTATTTTAAAAACAGGAAATACAGATTGGATGAATAACCTTGACATTCTCAAAGAAAGCGTGCGGGTTGCAAGCAGCTACAATTTCTCAGATTTAGATTTATCACAATTTGCAGGTGAGTGGCCATAACCTCATTATCTCTTTGTTCTATTATCTGTCAGAATTATTAAAAAATTGTTTTATTCACAACACAGCAAGTACAAGTTTTGATCAAAATCAGCATATAATCTATAGAAAAGTAAATTTGATAAATGGAGGCTTCATGCCTATTAGATAAGGCTAAGAAGACATGTTCAAAGTACATGATTCAAGATTTGAGTTTTATTGTTGTTAAATATATAACACAGACAATTTTTTACTTCCATCTGTGTTAAAAACAATGTAGTTGTAAACAAAGCATTGTTGAGAGGAAGAAGGGTGTTACAACTTTGTTAAGATTTGAAGTAACTGCCCTTTCAGATCTCACCAGATGGTATAAGACAGGTGGTATTACAGTGAAACCTGTGTTTCAAGACCACTCAAGGGAAACAAGAAAAGCTGTCTTTATTGGCAGGTGTTCTGCATGTACAGGGTCCATTAGAACATGTATGTTTCAATGACAAATACTATTTGAGGGGGAAGATTTTGACAGGTGATCACGAAAACAGCCATCCCAGATTAGCAAACATTAAACGTGTATAATACTACAATGCTTTAAAAACAGATCTTTTTCACTTTCTATGAAATTAGTCATATAGCTAGTATGCAGTTAACAATAATTATAATTATATTTGCTGATATACATGTAGCCCCTAACACTTACTTTATCAGAAGTCTCTAAGCGCTCTACAATAATGCTGCATAATAACCCTGGCTTTAGCAGTGCAGCTGTCACACGCTCTGCATTTCAAGGAATAAATTCCTACCAGGTCCCCATTTACAATGCCAAAGTAATCTTTTGGGGGGGTAATTGATTGAATGAACACTTGCTGTATCACCAGTGGTTCTCTCTGAAAATATGTGAAGCAATGCCTTTTTGAAGAACATTCTAGCAGGTATTTGGACAGTCCGTTACCTAATTTGGTTAGATTTCATGGAATTCTGGTAGTTGCCCTATGAAGTTTAGTTATTACCAGGGTTTATGGAAGGATACCATGACAAAGGCATAGGAACTAGTATGTCACAAAGGCCAACCCTTGTTTTGTTTCCTGACTTGCGGTTTGCTGACAGTAGTGTGGAGAGAATCAGTGGTACACCTAGTCAGTGAGATTCAGTTGAAATCAGAACAGAATAGACAATTTTTTATGTTGAAAGACATTAAAGACTATACATCCCTAACTTCAAGATTATCACTTGCCATTAAAAGCCTTGTTTTTATAATCTGAAGCAGTATTGCCCCATAAGCCAATGAAGCAAAATCAAATGACCTACGGTAAGGGTACTGGGCCTCATATTTCTGTATCTTACAGCACACAGACGTTCCTAGGGTCCTTCATGTGGTGCTTTTTTTAACTAGCATTTACAAGTAAAATGCTTTTCTTTTGCTATTAAAGCTTTGGGATGCATTTTAAATGCGAAAAAGAGATGATGACTGATGAAATGAAAGAAAGACAGCGCAATTTCACCCTAAAAAGGGTTTATGAAAATATGTTATTATATAACATCTATTTTACTGTGACTATTAAGACATTTTAAAATGATTATGAAAATAATGTTTATATTATATTTATTCTTGGGAACCTACAAAAACAAGCTGTGCTTTCCAGTAGATTCCTGTTTCATTTCATAACTTTGAACTTACTGTGTCAACTATGTTCTTTATTGTGCAAACAATTGATATATGAAATGGAATAAATTCCAATCAATCAATCAATCAATCAACCCTAGCCCTATTTGACCCTTGTTGATACTTCTTAATGTGACAGGTCTGATGGAGAGTATGAGGCAAGCAGACTCCAAGAACTGGTCGTTGCAGCCTGGGCAGTTTGCAGATCTGGCTGAATCGCTAAACAACTTCTTCCAGCAGACGGGCGTGGCTGGTTTTCTCAACACAAGTCGGGGTAGTGGAGGAGGTATGCACCCCCTCTATTGATTCGTACAATGGGCAGCAAGAAATGAATGAATGTGATGAAAAAGTAGTTGTAGAGATGGGAAACAGAAGAAGAAAAGGCAATCAGAGATGAATTTTAAGGCTGATGCTTTTCCCCTCTGTAGTACGTATTTTACAGACCTTATTTATTCATTTATTTTGGCGAGAAGTTTTCTACTTTTTCATTGTTGAATTAGGCATGGAATATCACCAATGAGGACTGCACTAAGTCCAAGCGCCCCTAGCACTATTTGTGTACTCCTTTTGAGTTCTGGGGCAAGATGTACTTTATTTCCCATTTGTAGAAAGGGTTTGCTGGTGTTAGAATAGAAAGAAAACAAAGAAGTATTAGAAACAGAAGAAGATTAAAATGAAAGAAAGAAAATACCAACATGTGTGCAGAAAAAATAAAGAGTAGGAATGAAAGTAGGATAGTACATACATATATAATAGGAAGGTGAGATGAGTATATAGAAATTTAAACTATGAAAGAAAGGTTAGAATAAAAGAGGACAAAAACATCAGGTGAGAAAAGAAAAAGAAGAAAGATATTAAAAGCAGAATGAAACAACCAAAATTGAATTGATAGAGACGTGGCACACCTCTTTCACTTTCAAAGTAAACCCCCCCCCCCCCCCTCAAAGTGGATGGAGAAATAGGATAAGATGCATTCTGTAATCAAAAGCAAAACCTCAAATCTATGAAGGATTAAAAATAAGTAGAGCAAAACATATTGTGGTAAAACGTGTGCTTTTAAGGAAACTGAAAGAATTTGAAAGCACATTAAACATTCTTAGTTCTTATTGGTTTTGGTTTATCCCGGATCCATTATTGTTGAAGAGAGGAAATAGGAAAGGAAATTGCACTTCAAATCAAGGCCCCTTTCAGTTGTTTGGCATGACCTCAAGAACCCTAATTTGTTAAAAAGTCAAAATTTCATACTTACTAGCTGTACACACATTTTTGTTATTTAGATGATTTGTCCCTTTACTCTATTAGACTATAGATCTATAAAAGCAAAAATGTGAGATCTACTCTATATATATATCGGTTTATGTCAGACAGCTGATACAGGTGATTTTTACTTTTGAATATGATATAACGACTTTCAAACCAGTATCCTGATGAAACTCTTCCATAATCTACTCTCTAAATCTTTCAGAATTATATTTGAAAGGACGGTTGAAATGGTATGACATCATTCACATGATGAATAAATAATCATACTTTCTAGCTGCAAGCAATTTTATCCCTTTAAGGTGATTGGTTCTGTTATATTGAGTGACATATCTTTTCTTCTGTGTTTGTATCAATAAAAGCAAAGATAAAGATGAAATCTACTTAAATCTGTAGGATTATATTTTTTTTCAAATACTGGTTATGGGATGAAATGATAACATTTTCTCTGTAACAATTTATAATCTTGTGTTTTGTTCTTGATGCCCCCATTATAGGTAGCGCGTTCAGTGACAGCCCGCACAGCAGCATCTCCAACTCAACGACAGGTGGCGGGGGTTTCCTGATGGGTTCACCGCCCCTCCTCAGTCCCAACAGTAGCCATCAATCCTTGGGTGTGCCTTCACCGGTCATGGGCATGAACCTCAGCCCCACCATGGTTCCTCAACCCCACCAGGGGACATCGCCAAACGCTCACATGCAACGGGTAGTCCACCAGAATGTGCTGCCGCGACGCACACCCGATTTCCCCGATGACGACATTGAAGATAACTTTCCATGGGACACCATCGCGTAGCCGTTGCCTTTCCTAGATAGTGACTTGGAGATCAGAACTCTCTCTCTCTCTCTCGCTCTCTTGTCCCCCTGGGTGTTCAGCACCTGGGTTGGGTCTTTGGGCAAGAGAGTGGTGACCCCTGGATGCTTCGGGTGTCTTGATACATCCACTCATGCTCCGTGCCAGGTGCGGAGACTGTGCTAGTTTCAGAGGCTGTGCAAATGTTGCTGTAAGGGAACCGCAAAGGGTGCAGGCCCAGCATGGTGTGAAAAAGAGTCTTGTCAAGAAAAGCTTGGTGGCACATCTATCTTTCATCGGATTGGGAAAGTGGACTGCAGCATCTACAAAGTGCATCTGGTATGAAGAAGCAGGTTGGCTCTGGAACAATGGCTTCATCTGTAGAGAATGCAGTTGTGATTCTATGAAGGAAACGAGTGTCGCAGGAATAACAGCAATGTGGTACACTTTCAAAGGCCACTGAGGAATGCAGTTTAACCTCCCAAAGAAGATGAGTGTTCTAGAAGAAAAAAGAAGTTTGGGATACTCTGAAAGATCACTCTTATGAATGCAGTTGAGTCTTTCTCAAGAAGATTCATGTCGTAGGAGTAAAGCAAAATCGAATCTGAAAGACTGCTGAGGAATGCACTCGTCTTTTTAGAGAAGACAAGTGTTGCGGGCAGAAGACAAAATCCTGTAGACCCTGACAGACTGATGAGGAATCAGCTTTTGTAGAAGTCAACAGAAGATTAAGGGTATAAATCTGAGGGTTGAATCCCTTCTGGATGATGGAGTGTAGAAGGTAAAAGATCCTTGTTTTGAAAGGCTCTTGGAAAAGGTGTCTCTGGATAGTACTTCCTTAATTTAATGAATGAAGAAGCTTTTCAGAGGAGATGATGAAATATTACGATCATTGCTGCATGATAAGTAAACTAGAATGTACATCCTTGATGCAAATGGGTAAGAAATGGACCCAGAATCTATATAAGATAATCCAAAGCATTAAGACTGCACCCTCTTTCTTGTGTAGCATCAAAGGAAATGCACACATAGGGGAAAAGGCAATAGTAAATTGCCTGGGGGAATTTTATCTGTTACTTTTCAGAATATTTTATGGTAAACACTATCTCGCCAATTATGTTGTACAGATGTGAATATGTACATAGACGAACAGCTATATATTTGTGATGTTTGGGTGAGTGTGTGTGAGTGTGAACGGCAATACACCCAAGACTATGCTGGCTTGTGGTTCTCTCTAGTCTCTTATCTTTCTCAGATACTTCTAACAATTTATACAGGGTGGTCCATAAAAAACAAAATATCGTAATTTCAATAATGCGAGTCAAGTTTTACTGGTACCATTATACAGGGAATCTTTCTGGAAGAAAAATTATACCTTATTACCCCAAATGGGTATAGTATTTTTGTTTGTTTCTGGATCAATTTTTATGAAACAACATTTACCGGTAAGACATGCTCTGGCAGTGCTCCTTGCAGAAAATGATGCATCATTGTGTAATTTCGAAAAATTGAGGTTTGTGACAAGCTGTAATTAACTTCAGATTGAACACAAGCATAATATTCCACACACCTTTGTCTTTTTTCAGGTATTTTTAATGACTTGTTAAACACAGACATGAAATTATATGAATTGTTTAAAACAAAGTTTCGTTGATACCGAACAAATTTGAACCCCCACCCTTGCATCAAAAATTGCCCCTAAAACAAAAAAAACCTCTACAAAATGTGTCAATAATGGTGTCATTTTTCTCGTGAAAAACTCTCCTTCCGCTGTTACCAGTGAATTTGACCCCACTTTAATGAAAGCGTGCGAATCCGTTTTTATTGGACCACCCTGTATAATAGATTTTATTCATTTAATTTTTTTAAATATTTTTGTTAAAGCCAGGTCTTAGTTAAGAAGCTCTAATTGCAGTGGCAGCTTGTTTAAGTACTGATAGTAGTACCATGTTTTGTTTGTTGATACCTCCTCCATATTTTCCTGTTTGGAGAAATTAGGAAAGTGAGTGCATGCGATGCGCTGTTAAAGTCTAGTTCAGATTTGACGCGGCAAAACAACAGCGGTTCTGTTACGATGATGTTAAGTGTATTGCGCTTCACATTTCCGATCTGACAATCACAGAGCTCGGTAAATAAGCGCACGACCTTTGGTGCGCACAGTTGCTATTCATATATGTGAACAAAAAACACGGTGGTTAACCGCGTCAGATCTGTACGAGCCTTTGATGTTTGATTTGCTTTTAAATAGATGCATAATTTTATAAGGGTCTACCACATTTGATACAGGATTGCCCTTTTTCACGATAAGCAGGCATATAAATGCATGATGCATGCCCATATCTATTGCAATATACAGTGTATCAATTTTTTGGATTGACTTTTTTTAAGGCAGCTTCATTAGATTTGTTTTTATGACTATTAGATTTTGGATTAATTATTAATTTAATCATTTATATTTGAATTCATTTTTTAACAATTGGATTTCTTGTTCGTAAAATGTGTTGTACTGAAATTCTATAAAATCATGTTTTATTTGGTAAAATTAACTTTTTAAGTTTTATTTTAATAGTGAATACTAAGCTAAAAATCAGATTATGTTTATTCAAGTTAAATAATTAAAAATATTCTATTCTGTTATACAGGGTTATTTAAACTCAAGAGTTGTATGCCAGATTATTTTCTCTCTTATTGGGCATTTTTCATTTATCACTTATCCTGTTCATATTATTCATCACAAACTTTGTTTGTAGGTTTTAATTTTTTTAAAGAAATATAAAGATAAATAAATTGATATTAAAGTGTAAAAAACACTTCGCACAGAATCACTTTCATTTGCAGGAATATCAAGCACTGCAATAATCTTTCTCTCAAAATTTGATATTGTAATGTATTAATGACGATTGTATGTGGCCTTTGATTACAAGAAATCAGGTGTTTCAAGTTTTTCCATCATTATTCAAGGTAATGCTATTGAAAATGAGTGAAACCAAGACTTATTGTACATAGTTCATGAGGCTGTTTATGTTATTAATTGTGAGGTGTTGTCTATACTTATTACCGCTGGCAAGTTGACTGTAAAGCAACCCATCATGTTACTTGCCTGTATGGAAGTAAGGAAGAAATCAGTATAATTGCCTGGCACACAATTCTATGCAACTGACAGAAGATATATTGAATTGCTGAATTCTTCTTTCATAATTTGAGACATTACTTTATGAGAAATTCACAAAGCACAATATATTTAATACAACACAATCATATCTAGTCATCGATGTGTGAAAGGGCACACACTTTATATTGTTAGACAAGTGTTTTTGTGTTTGTTTTGTTGTACATGTATTATGTATGTGGTGAATTAAAATTATTTTGTAAAGCCTACCGTGCACTGTACAATCCAATGGCACTCCAACATTGGAAAAAAGAAAAATATTTTTAGGTATTGAATATATGAAAATATTAGTGCTTTCAGGATTCTGCAGTCATGTTCATGCATGTACCTTAGATGCGCAGGGCCAGCTGGGGGGGGTGTTTCACAATCGCTGTTGGATCGTACAGAGGAAAGTGAGCTTAAGCCGTAGTCCTTCTTTTCTATCAGTCCGAGTGCTTATCCATCAGTACGATACTGTTTCAGGGTCTCAAATACAGCTTTTGCGGTTATTATTACCTGCCTTTTTTTTCTTCTTCTTTTTTAAAGTAAGTAGTTGCTTGAAGTTATACATAAAGACCCAAGGTTATTGCATTATTAAAGGTAATACAAAGTTTTGGGAAAATATGAAAATTGGGTGGATAGTGATTCTTTACAATTTTTATATAATTGGATGCCCCTGTGGATATATTATAAGCACCAAAAATATTAGCCCCTAAAACACTTCTCCTTTCGAGAAAAATTGAATATAAAAATTTACCGGTGCACCCGGTAAATTTTGATAAATTTCAAATAGTGCCTTAGGCCGTACAATGGTAGCTGCGACCCTGACAATTTCAGAATATGTAGTTGTGATATATAATTACCAAACGGGAATAGCGAATCGGTCGATTTTAGTCAAGATACATTGTTTCAGGGTTTAATAAATATCTTGACCTTGAGAGGGAGCTATACAACATAAATAGTTTAATATTCATAATTTCATAACTTTAGACTCGATTTCAACCGCAACAACGATCACTCAATATAGTAGGATCGCATATGCTTCCAATATGTTCATTTAAACCAAATTCATGACCCCATACCAAAACTTTGTATTACCTTTAAAGAGGCCTTTTGAATATCTTGACAACTGGATTGAATTTCTAAACAAATTATCACAATACTTCTACTAATCATTGAGGTTACCTGGTAGATAATTTTATAAATCCAGAATGGAAAAATAAAGCTTTATTAAAGTACGAAGTATGAGTGCGTTTGTGCAGCTGTGACATATTATCCCTGACTGGGACCAACAGTAAACTACTGTGCTGTCTTTACTGATCTGATTGAAGTTTAATTCTTGGGTGAAAAGGGCTTGTGACCAGTGTGATTGTTTCATAATGTGATGGCCTTTTTCTGAGTATTAATGTTAGCAGGGTTTGCATACATGCATGTAGCAGTGAATTTGGAGCTTGGTCATTTGCAGTGTCTTTATTATTAGCGCCTTCTGTAAACAATTCCGTTGAAAGGTGTAAATCTTTTGTTAATCGGTTTAACTTCTGGATTATCTTACTACAGTCAAACCTGTCTATAGCAACCGCCCAAGGGGAACACAAAAAGTGGTTGATCTTAACTCCAAGTTGGACTTAAACTTTATGGAGAGCCATTTGTAGCCTCAAAGTGAAATATATTTATAAGCAAAAATTCATAGATTCCACATCGAGAACATGGAATCTCCTTTGATAATAGGAAATATGAATGATTTGAATCAACATTTTATGCCTTTTAAAATAACTTTTACAAAATATTTTCAAAGATGCTAACGGTTTTCCATAATTGTTGAGTTCAACTTAGGATCTTTTGTGAAACACTCCCCAGGAGTCATGGGCTCGTGTTGATGATGCAAAAGGGTCTTTGTTGGATTCTTGGTATAATAATAGTCTTATTGCATGAATGACATTTGGAAGTGAATTCATTTCAAAACCATTTAAAGATAAATGCTATACACATCTAGTATAGACAGCCCTTTATTTAAAACATTATCTTGGGTAAAGGCGTATGGATCGTGACATGGACAAGGAATTTTAGCTGCATCGATATAGAATGTACTCTTGTCTTTTAAACTCATTTCATGCCAAAGGTTAGAGATATTATTTAGAACAATTATATTTGTAGAAAGTCTAACAAGCTGCGAAGGGTTGTATAATGAATGTTTGCTGTGGGGAGATCATGGTATATGTTTTCTAATCAAAGTATGAAAGAATAACTCTTATTTTAAAGTTATATTTTAGAAATGAATTTTTAGATTTGTATGCACTTAAAGGATCCCAAGTTTCAAGCAACTTCAAATTTTGCATGGAATGGATATAAAGTCATTTAAATCTTAAAATGAAGTTCAGTTTTCATTGAATTGAAGAAAAAAACTAGTCTGGTTAGAGTTAGAAGGTGATAACTCATACTTTTACACATGATTACCAGTAATGGCTTAACGCCCTTCTGGTGCCCAACAGACAAAATAATTTATTACACAGTTTGTATGGATGTGAATTATGCTCATTCTAAACTAAATCTTGGAATTTCCAGGTTTTCTTTTATATGACAATAAGAAATAAAAAAATTGCAATTACCATTAAAAAAGAAGTAAGAAACACTGTAGCATCAATCAAGGATTGTGTCTCTCTTAGGAAAGGTCCTGGGCTCAATCCTTGTTTGATGATTTACCACCTTTGTCTCTCTCTCAATCCGGAGGGGGGGGGGGGATGTTTCACAAAGATCCTAAGTTGGACTTCACAATTATGGAAAGCCGTTAGCATCCTTGAAAGTATTTTGTAAAAGTTATTTTAAAGGTAAAGACCAGTATTGGAAACGCCCAAATTTCAAAAAATGAAATGGAAGCTCTCATTACCAATCATGTGAAAGAATATGTTTTGACTAATACATGATGATAAAAAATTTGCCGGGAAACCGCCTACTAATTCATATATTTGGTAAATTTGTTTCTCTCATGGTCGTGTGAGAGATATAGGGTAGTCCCATATACATCTTTCTGTGTATAGTGCTTGTAACTTTACGAAAGAATGGGCCAAATTTCTTATCATTTTGATGATTCCAGAACCTTGTAGATGCTAGATGCTAGATGATCAACCTTTTCTGATCGATTCCACAACGTTTCTTTCACAATGCAATCGCATGACCATTACTGGTCTTTACCTTTAAAAGGCATAAAATGTTGATTAAAATCATTCATATTTTTGATTATCAAGGAGATTTCATGTTCTTGGTGTGGAATTTATAAAAAGTCTAAAATAGTTGAATTCGCTTTGAATATATTCTATTTTAAGGCTACAAATGGCTCTCCATAATGTTTAAGTTCAGTTCAACTTAGCATCGTTGTGAAACACCCCCCTGATGTAGTAAATGGGTAATTAGCAATGCTCGGGTAATAATATTTGCAGGCTCCTCTGGAAGAACAGCATCTATTTTTATGAAGCTACCTAGTGTGAATTAGACAATATGATTTTTATTTGGTAAACCTAGATGTGTTTCAAATCGTTGTTTGGTGGTCAATTTGTAGTAAGTCACAACTAGCAGGGATCTCTCTCTCTTTGTTTCTCTTATGAACTTACATAGCAAAGAGAGTTCATCATTGGAAGTTCAGATAGGGAATACATGTATCTTTTTTGTATACAAACATAGACCAAAAAATTGATGGGTAATTGGTGTATCATCGCAAAAAAAGCTATGATGATATCCTGTAATCTTTCATACTGATGTGTACATAGAATGACAAAACTTGCAATAAGGTCATTTCATTTTTAAAGGTATTTTCAGGGATGTTGTTACCCCTACTTAAAACTATTTTTGTATAAATTATTTTGAACTCTTGTTATGAAAGCTAGAGAGATATATATTAAGAAAATGAGTATATGTACATAATCATATAGTTATCTTCCTAATTTGTGTTATATATATATCCCAAGGTGTAAAGTAGAAGACTCAACATTGCCTGTCTCTGTACATAGAAACCATTATATATATATGATATCTTCTTTCATTTGTGAAATATGAATGTATCATACTCAATTGAACTCTCATGAATGCTGTGTATTTGTTTAACATTTTGCCTAGAAAGTAATAAAATGAGCTTGACTTAAAATTGCTTTTTAGATGTCCGGATTCTTTTTTCTTGTTTAAATTTATTTTATTTTATTTTCTATTTATTTTTAATATTATTTCTGTGATAAGAGAGATCTGATCCTTATGAGAGTAAAGTTGGCTGGGTATTTTTGTTTTTATTAGAAGCTTGATCTAAGTGATGTTCAAAAAACGGTAAGGGATGGATGGTGGTGATTGATGATGATGGTAGTGGTAGTGAAGATGATGTATGATGATGAGGACGATATTGATGAGATGAATAATGGAGAAGATGATTTAGTGATCGATGATCACGATGGTGAGGAGGAGGATTGTTGATGATGATGGTGATTATGATGATGAAGATGATGAGGAGGATTGTTGATGGTGATTATGATGGTGATAGTGCATGATCATGGCATTGATTCTGTCAAGTAATTATGAACTGATCATGATAAGTTAAACAAAAACATTGATGACCGTCAGGTGATCAATCATTCAGTACATGCACGTGCAATCCTAAATGCGCATTTTGAAAAGATTTTATTTTCTGTTTATCGGCTGTTCAGAGGTCGAAAGATACCATACCTTTAATTTAGCATCGTTTTCCATCCCGCTGGCTTCAATTTGTGGGGCATCTCGATCGTAAGTAAATCAAAACATAAACTAGTATTAAGAACAGCACTAGCACTGTCGATTTGTCCAGCGTAGTCAAAATTATGATTGTGAATCATTGAAGTGACACTAAAATGTGAAAGTGTATCCTTTTCCTAGGCTATTAATGGCAATAAAGCAAGCACTCTTTGACTAGATCTGTTTGTTCAGTCCCATGCGTGGACAATTATGTGTGATCTGGTAACTAAAGAGAGATGCAGAGACTGAGACTAGTGAGAGAAAGAGATAGAGAGAGAGAGGGCTAGCTAGGGGAGGGGGTGAGATTGAAAAAAAAAAAAAAAAAAACTGTAGTTAAAGATCTATCTAACAAAGGAAAAGAAGGTACAGCTTATGGGAAGAAAATAGAGAAAGAAAGCCAAATTGGCGCTTGTTCAGAAAGGTATCCAAAATTTGACCCGTAACTCCGGCGTGGAGATGGACCTTACCAATACCACGCTTACAGTTACTAAAACACAAAATGAAGTAAATATTCATTAAATGTCCAATTAAAGATCATGAGTTAAAAGTCGTTATGTAATATGTTTATTACCTGTTTCGTGTCAATTTTCTTGTTATTTTTGGAGTATTTTTCGGATAAACGTTGATATTATTAGTATACACTTTTTCACAGGTTTCATTGCAAACCGTAGACCGAAAACTTCAGTCTCTCTAATCGTCAGTTGTTCCACTGAGACTACGTCTGGCTCCACTAGACCTCCGATTATAGAGACTGAAGTCTGGGGACCTCTTTCTGTGAGGCACTGTACGGAACAAATGGTTCGGTTCGACCGGACCGCGATGAATGAAATATGCAACGAGATTTTCACTCTTTACATCCTCATAACTGCTGCAATTAGACCTATAACACAAATTAAAAATAACATATATATAGCTTATTTGACTTACGATAGCTTGCTCATTTAGATCCTAAATTAATGATTAATCCGAGAAAGTCTCGTCGTCAACATTATCCGTCTTGGTGTTAGTTGATGAATATTCATTTTTTCTTTTCGAACGTCCAATAGCTACCGTAGCTACGTACGAGTAAGCCCAGCTTGACCAACGAACTCCCACGAAACGAGTGCTCTGATTGGCCATTGGCGTAGGTTGACCCGGAAATATACCGGCCGCCGGGTCATATAGCTCTATTTTCGAGTGCATGAACGTAGTTTCACAGAAATTGGATAAATTCATATAAGTAAGTCCGAAAATTTCACATTCTATAATAGGTTAGCAAATTTTGAAAACTGTAATTAGGAGATATATAGACCGACCTAATTTACATCTGATTTAGAAATCAGAAAATTAGATCTAAATAAAGAAAATCGGGGAGAAAATGTTTTGACAAAAAAAGCTGCCATTGTTGGCTATAGCTACCCCCACGGTACGAGATCTCTGGGTTGCCATCTGTATTGGGGAATGACAACAAATGTCAGTTTTATTAAAGAAATGACCCAAATCAGATGGTTATTGCTGTCTAGGCAAACCGTAGACTGAATTTTCCGTCTCTTTCGTTCGTTAGCCTCTTATTGGGTTAGGGTCGGCCGGCTCTCTCTTTAGAGACGGAAACCGTTTATACACATTCCCTTGATAACGCCACGGCCATTTCAGGTCGTATTGTTATGCCCCCAAAATCCCCCAAAATGTCATTTTACCTCGTGCATATCCGATTGTAAATTAGGCCTAGGCTATAATGCATCGGTTCCACTTACTAACTTGACTGAAATAATCTGTTTAATGGTCCCTTTTAAGGAAATTATGGGTCAAAATCGACATCCATGTTGAAAATCTTGCAAGCCGTGTTAAACTCTCGCTGCGCATGGAGTCATCTAAATCAATCTCATCCCTTCTAGTCTACGCCGAAGGGCAAAATGATAATGAAGGAAAAACTGTGATAACGCCATTACGAACATGTAGATGGCGCACAGTTTTTCCTTCATAATCATTTTGCCTTTGGCGTAGACTAGAAGGGATGAGATTGATTTAGATGACTCCATGCGCAGCGAGAGTTTAACACGGCTTGCAAGATTTTCAACATGGATGTCGATTTTGACCCATAATTTCCTTAAAAGGGACCATTAAACAGATTATTTCAGTCAAGTTAGTATAATAAGTGGAACCGATGTATTATAGCCTAGGCCTAATTTACAATTGGATATGCACGAGGTAAAATGACATTTTGGGGGATTTTGGGGGCATAACAAAATACGACCTGAAATGGCCGTGGCGTTATCAAGGGAATGTGTATAAACAGTTTCCGTCTCTAAAGAGAGAGCCGACCCTACCCCAATAAGAGGCTAACGAACGAAAGAGACGGAAAATTCGGTCTAGGCAAACCGCTGCACAGTACAAGTGCATACCGATGGTGGGTTGCGGGCGGACGTACGCCTGTGTGAAGTTATCTACCGTAATGTCTCAGATCCTCATTACGGTAGATAACTTCACACAGGCGCGCGTCCGCCCGCAACCCACCATCGCTATGCACAAGTATTGTGCAGCGGTTTGCCGTGAAACCTGTGAAAAAGTGTATCAACGTTTATCCGAAAAGTACTCCAAAAATAACAAGAAAATTTAGAGATTAAAAGAAATAAACAAAAACTGAGAAATCGAGATCTAGGTCTAAATATAGATTAGAGGGCGCTAGTGTACTTTCGTATCCAATTTTTACCTGTTACTCCGGCGTGGAGATACCCTACTAAAACATACCGAAAAATCAACTTAATATTCATCCATTGTTCAAATAATGGTCATGATATAAAGTCGTTAAATTTCTTAGTCTTACCCCTTATGTGTCAAATTTTTAAATCTTTTTTTGAATATTTTTTCCTAAAAACAAAGACATTATAATATTCACTTGCTCACAGGTTTCAAAGCAAACTGCTGCACAATATACCGTACCCGACAAAGGGGTGTGGGCGTGCGAGCGTAGGCTAAAGATGAAGTTGAGTTCTGGTCATGCGATTGGATTGTGAAAGAAACGGTGTGGAACCGACCAGAAAAGGTTGATCATCTAGCATATAAGAATTTGTGTGTATTGCAAGGTTCTGGAATCATCAAAATGATAAGAAATTTGGCCAAGTCTTGGTAAAGTTATAAACACTTGCACAGAAAGATGTATATGGGACTACACGAACACGTGGCGTAAAAAGCCGGCCCCCCGATGTTTACGATGTTACATGCATATTTAGAATATGAAGGCATTTGAAGAGCCATGCTTTTCAGGGAACATGTCTTAACTGATGTTCTTCCACACTTGCATAATAAGAATGAGTAATGCTCACATATTATTTTTCACCTCTTCCCAGAACTCAACCTTCTCTTTAAGTTGTCGACTATAATCTATTTCACGCATGCTCGCGCACCCGCCCATCATCGGTACGGTAATACGGTATGCAGCGTTTTGCCGTGAAACCTGTGAGAAAGTGAGTATTATAATGTCTTTGTTTTTAGGAAAAATACTCAAAAAAAAATAAAGAAAATTGACACCAAAGGGGTAACAGTTGCTAACTTCACCCACGCACCCCGGCCTACTGTTGGTTGATGGATGGCTCTACCAATACTGATAATAAGTATATTGCACATTTATCACTCATCCTGCTCAACGAATTAGTATCCCATGTAAATCCAATACATTATCTGCTAGGTTGGGGATCTCATGTCTTCTGTGAACCAAACATACTACTGATATACAACGTTGTCTCGTCTAACTAAAGATGCTACCACACATGATGAGCGGTGGCGCTCTATGGACAAGAAGATGGGCTATGGTATGTATGCTATATAATAAACAACTAAATTATTCACACCCCTTGTAAATTTGATGGGTTTTTATTTTTCATAACTCGGGAAATAAAGGTGGACTGGTTGACTTGAGAACTTTGTTGAATACTTTTTGATGTAATGAGCTTTTAATTAGCAAAAATTACAACACTTATTGGTAAGGGTGTGAATAATATAGTTGAGCTGTATCTGCAGAGTGTGATGAAGTAGAATTCTGTTGTTGGAGGCATTTCATACCGGTAGTTGTAAGACCAAACAAAAATATTCCTTTTCTCTGCTTAGACTGCTTATTAGCTCACTGTTACAATGGTTGGAAACAGCAAAGAAAAAAAGAGTGGGAGCACATGCATGTTCACAGGCCCAAAAGTCATACTATGGGAGGGATATAGGTACCGTGAAGAAAATTAAAAGCTTCTTACACATGCTGGTATTCATACGGATACCTCTTCCTTGTACAGTACCTTGAAGTTCAATAATTAAAAATGTTGATATATATATTTAAATAAATGCTTCTACTTTGAAGTGACTGATAATCGAAACAGACATGTTTAAATTGTATTCTTATTCCAATGATTGTTCTGTAGGTACTCTGCACTTGGTGGTTGAGTCAGCTGATCGTAGCAATCGATGGGGCTAACATTCCTGTTATTTCAACCCCTACACATCAACATGAAGCAGGATCTACATCAACTCCTACGCAAGGCAGTAATGAGCCAACTTATGCACCCATACTTCCCCCTACTCCCCAAAGCTCAGGTATGTAAAACTGCCAACTGTCTACTGCTGCTGTGAGGAATTGCAGAAGAAGGGTTCTGATTAACAATATTAACACATTACCAACTGGAAAAGAGTGGTTTCTGTATTAAACCTATGGGAAAGATGAGAATTCAGTAGCTAATGGGTTGATAAATGGCAATGGTTACAATAATAGAGTGCTTATTAATACTGCATTTGTAAGCACTTTAATGCACATTCTCCACTCCCTGGGGAGAATTCCAGTCTGGCGTCTATTTACAGGAACATGTAATGGATAGGTACAGTTAATGCTGAATAACCACAATTTTGCATCCTACTGCAGTATTGGGTTCCCACTTTACACCCGGGTGTAGATAAAAAGCATTTCTTAAGGACTGTGCTGGGGATTGAACCCACATCCTTTGCATCTACAATAAAACATTCAAATCTCTCAACCACAACACCTGTACATGTCATCAAGAACCCTGGTCCGGCACAAGTGTGCTTTGGTGAGACATTAATCTACATTTGCCACTCTCCACCCGGGTGTTCAAGGAAGAAATATTTTGAAATGCTATGAGCATTGAAATTGGTAGCCTAGCTAGAGCTGTTGTAATTTGCCTTGAGCACCTTTCATGGAAGATATAAGTGCTATCAAGATATTCAATTCAATTCGTTTTATTCATTTCCACTTTCAATGAAAACAGTACAAACATATACAATAATAAGCATTTGCAATATATAAGAAAAC
The DNA here is from genome assembly GCA_035222895.1 of Strongylocentrotus droebachiensis. Classification (NCBI taxonomy): domain Eukaryota; kingdom Metazoa; phylum Echinodermata; class Echinoidea; order Camarodonta; family Strongylocentrotidae; genus Strongylocentrotus; species Strongylocentrotus droebachiensis. Next base: position 767,366 of record JAVYIG010000059.1, read on the forward strand.
AAAAATAGGGAACTAAAAAAAAAGCAAATGGCCTCGTGAAGGCATAGTTCCCGAACATTAATTAAGAGATTTACTTACAAATACAGACTAAACTAAAAAAAAGACACATTCATGACAAAACATGACGGGAACATCGGTAATGGCAGGTAATAAACATGGAAGTAATCATTACAAAATCATAAGTTATGTTATTACATTATTTCTTCACACAGGACGACTAGGAACAAGTGATTATCTGGCTGGCTTCATCATCTGCCTAACGATGAATATTGCCATCATAGCCATTGCTTTCTTCTTTTTGTGTTACCTCGGTAAGCTGTCATCACGTTCAGGTAAGATAATCAAAAATTAGTCTTGATTTCAATATGTTATTTATATATACATTCTAAATAATAATAATAATAATAGATCACATTTATAACGCGCCTAATACATTGTTTCTAGGCGCTAGACATTCTCTGCTTTTAGATGCCTTTCCTTTCATTCTTTTTTAATCAAGGAAAATTCATTAATCTTCATGTCTTGGAGATGATGATGATAATGATTCACAGCATTTTCATAGCGCCATATATCTGTTTCAAAAACATTAGAGAGAGAGAGAAAAGTGCTTTGAAGTGATGTAGCTTTAATAGCAAGAGGCAGATTATCAGTAAATGGATTATCAGTTGGCACTTGACCTACATCATTTGTTATTAATTGCTTTCTCAAACGTTGACCTATTACTGGATTACATAGTGAAAGTAATCCAGTAATAGGCCCTGAGCATGTACCAGCTATATTATTTGATAAATGAAATTTATTGTTGAAACTTAAATTGCACCACTCCCCACTTTGTCTCTGTGCTTTTATGATTTCTTACTTAATTGTGACTTTTATTTGTGGCCCTGAGCTGTTAAGTTACATAAACTCATGTTATACTCGAATTGCCAAAGGCCAGAATTATAGTATGTCTACTGGTGGTGGAAAATAGGAAACATGGTCTGGGTTATTAATGTTGCGTATCATCTGCAAAAATATTGATGATGGATAGAAATCATCATCCTTTCTTTCCCACAAACATTTGGTCTTTGCTGACGAATGTCATCAGGAAACATTGATGATGGTACATTGAAAGAAAATTATTATCCATTTTTTTCTTCTCCAATAAACAGGTGATGAAGTAGACTCAGCAGAACCCCGTCAATTATTGTCTTGGAAAGAAGCACTCCACCCAGTGGCAGGTAAGTGTTTAAACAAAGTTTTATCTTACAGCCATTTCCAATCTGTTTTTCCCCATTCGCTACCAACCACATCAAAGATCTCATTATATTTGGAGACTGTATCAAGCTGATAGCCCTACTAGAGCTTGAATCAGATAAGATATCACATTAAATGATGATTTTATGTCAATGTATGTTCACAGTTCCATAATACAATTTATTAATACTTGGTGAGGTATGGAACATGCTCTAGACTTGCCCCTGCCTATCAACGTTTGGGACATAATTATATTTTTGTATCCAATTGCACGCTTCTGTAGAAGCCATTATTTACATGACCGTTTCATTTTCACCAATTTTGCAAATTGTTGTAGAGTTGTGATTTTAACAATACATGAAAATGAGCTGGCAACACAAGTGCGAACATGCATACTAGGTACAGGTAGTCAGCGTTAATTATTGTGAAACCAAATTCATGAAAATGCCTGTGTCCCTGTCATTGGTGAAAATATCTGTACTGAAATGTATTGCCTTATAAGTACAGTTTTCAGTATCAAATTTTGTAATATTTAAAGCATCTCACTGATATATATGTCGTGGTCTAGTGGATAAGTCATTGGACTGTCGATCACAAGGTACACGGTTCACATACCTACCACAGCTCTAACTTTTTTTTGCAAGACATTAATCTACATTTCCCACTCTCCACCCACGTATGGTGAATCTGTACCTGGTGCTAAAGCTAGCGTAATAATTTCGAAAGCTCATTGAAAGCGCATGGGGACGTTTTATAATGTGATTTGCACTGTAAAAGAACTAAATATTATTATTCTTATTATTAATTTCCAAAGTTATTTGAAGGGAATAAGGATGTTAAATCTTAATGTGATAGTTGCTATAAAAGAATGGAATATTAGTTTATGAGTATTATCATAATTTCTTCTTCTTCCCCTTTTTCTTCTTCTTTTTCTTCTTCTTCTTTTCTTCTTCTTCACCTTCTTCTACTCTTCTTCTTTTTCTACTATTCTTCTTCTTCTCTTCTCCTCCTCCTTTTTTTCTAATTCCTTCACCTTCTCCTTCTTTTCCTTGCTACTCTTCATTGTCTTCATCATTTAACTTCTTCCTTCTGTTCTTTCCTCCTCCTTCTTCTTCTTCTTCTTCTTCCATCTTTTCCTTCTTCTTATTGTGCAGCCAAAGTCTTCAAAAAGAGATAGTGTTCTTCATCATCATGAACAAGGAACTCCAGAGTGTACCTCCGACCATCACAGAGCAGCGACATACCGGTATTCATTATCCCATCATTTAAAGCCAGTATTGTACTGGCAGAGCAGAATACATGTATGAACCTTTGGCTCAAAACTACCCACAAGTCACAAACAGAAAAGACAGCAAATGTGGGAAAAGGGTGATTTAAAAAAAAAAAAAACATTTTAGCCCTCCATAGGCTATTTTATTAAGTCAAACAAACATTTTACAAATCAATGAAATTAAGTCTTTCTTTAACTCAAAAAGGGTGATTTTCGTTTGAACAACCATTTTCTTGCTTTTTCTTTTCTATGAATTAACAGTTTGCTTGTTGTTCTATGATATTTCTTGCGACCACGCGAGCAGTTAATAAGCCAGTTCACGGTTGCAGTCTGAGCATGAGCAGATAAAGGTCATTGCAGAACAAATTTTGAAATACACGGAGACGAAATACTGGATACGTGCTCATGAAAGTTATGTAACATTATTCATTCATGCACATTCAGTGCACTCCATTGTACACAGGTGGAAGTACATGTATTCTTTGAAAAGGGGAAACAAAGGCTATTTATAAAGCACCTCCATCGCTGTAGGAGTGATTATTTCATAATGTACAAATTGGGACCTCTTCATGTTTTGAAGATCTGTGGATACTCGGGGTCATTGCAGTAAGGTGCTAACCGTGAACTGGTCTATTGTTCATGTTACGGTTTTGAAGTGAAACAAACTTAACAAACTTTTTGGTAAGAATATATGTTTACCTGGAGATGCCATTTTTCTTTAGATTTCCTTTACCACCCACAATCAAAGCTATTTTATCTCAAGAATTAATCCACCTGTTGAACGGTTTTTCGGAAGGGTATGAATAGACTAAAAGCAAGATGTGGCCAAATTATAGCCCAATCTGATTATTCTTTATTTTTCTGTAGACATGTTCATTAGCTGTTAAGAACTTGGCCACATTGCAGAGAAACTTATAGATATACACTCTTTTGTTCTGATCTCCAGTGTTCATTTTCTCTGATTTTGTGAAGTTGACATCATTTCTTTCCCATTTTATGATATTAATGATAATAATAAATTGTATTTCTACAGCACTCAATACAAATGTTTCTTTAAAGCAGTTTACTCATCAAATTGTCAAAACAATCAAAAGTATCTTACATATTTGAAGATATTAATAACTGATAAACTAAATTTACAAAGGAAGTAGTCTAGTAAACAATCTATTATAACATTTGAAACTTTGGAATCACCAGTTCAGTTATATGAACAAAGCAGACACATGGTGATTCAAGAAGTCATTTGCCGGCAGGTCACTTTAATTAGTCTATATGTCCAGGTACTGATGTGAAAACAGTGTGTGATCATTGTACTTATTGAGTCATTTGTATCCGTTAACAGTATAGTGAATTGCATGCTATCAGGGTTATTTTAGTGTACATTTATGGTGGTATATATACTTATAGTGGAATTCCTTTTTTTGAAAACTTAAGTAGTGATACTGCAGTAAAATTATATTTGAAAAAACATGAAAGTTGTATTCAGTACTTAAAGTGCATTATATTTTTTAATGTGTCAAAGTAGTTTTTGGTACTTGCAGTATAATTCTCTTTTGAAGAAAAAAAGGAAGGATATATTCTGGAATTGTCATTTGAAAAGACCAGCTTAAGGTAATATTTAGTGCTACTTGCAGTGAAAGTTTTAACTTTACATTTGGAAGGTACTTTCAGTAGAATTTGAGTAATTGAAATTAAAATGCAGTGACATTCTATCTTGTAAAAATTTACTTCAGTTTTATATTGTATTTAACTCTTGTAGTCAATTCCATAATGAAAGACTTAAATGCAATGTTTTGTACTTCTAGATATCTCTATTTTGAACGACTTACAGTAAAATTGTGTTTTGAAAGATGTAACATAATGCTCAGTACTTCAGTTTAAATTCATTGTGGAAATTTAAAGGGAAAATGCAGTAGTAAAATTTCACTTTAAAGGCTAATGACTTAAACTTTAGAATTAAATACTCAGTACTTATCAGTAGTTAAAGTGAAATCCTGCTTGTGAGACCTAAAATCTCAACTTGCAGTACTGTGCCATAATGCCATTCCATTGCAAGATAATTGTCTGAAAATGTGTGCCAATTGTCAATCATGTAGTGAATGGGTATTGTTTTTATAAATAGTTTTCTCTTTTTTTCAATGTTCAATTCATTAAGAAATTACAAATATTGAATCTGTACTGAAAATCACTTTAATTGAATTAGTAAGTGATACAAAACACAGCCTACTTTTGTATATCATGAAAAGTTTAATACTATTCATTTTGTATCTGTAAAAAATGTGTATTGCATATGTTTGCAAGAACAGGGGAGTGTTTCATCAAGCCTTAATATTTTTAGAGAAAGGTTGAACCCACTAGTTACGTATAATGGTCAGGAAGTGCACACGCGCTATAGCTTTACAAGAACTGGGGGGTGTTTCACAAAGATTCTAAGTTGAACTTAACAATTATGGGAAGCCGTTAGCATCTTTGAAAATATTTTCTAGTATCATGGGGGATATCATGTTCTTGATGTGGGATTAATACTTCAATTTTTGCTTTTGAATATATTTTTCTCCATAATTTTTAAGTCCAACTTAGAGTTAAGTTCGACTTAGGATCTTTGTGAAACACCCCCCTGGTGTCCTCCTCTTGATCGATCTTCTAAGTGAGGAGCTTCAAAAATTAAGAAGCCTGTTTTGAAGGCTTTTTATAGCCTTGAACTACCATGCTACAGGCTCTGTCTTCACAAGTACTGCAACTACACACGGATGTAGTATTGCTACTACCTCTCAGATAATTCGAGAAGTTTCGGTTGCCATATCTCAGTCGGTTTTAAGTTTTATTGAGAGGGGCATAGCTGCCTGTGTGTAGAATATCATAGTAGACTGTCCTGTGGCTAATACAAATGTTTTTAGTCCTGTAGCTTGATAGACTCGCCTAATTGAAATATTGTATTTCAATTTAATAAACATTTGCTTGACTTAATTTTGAAAGTGTATCATGGTGAAATCAAATTGATCAGTTTAATATAAAATCATGTTTCTAGTGCCCCTTTGATGCCGATTTTGAATAGCGTATAAGTATATTTTAGTTTGTAATATAGGTATGTGCAATATGTAGTCTTTTACCAGGGAGTTTTCTTTGTTATGTAATGGAATGTTGTGTTTTAAGCAAACTAGAGAGGGCACTGTTCTGTTGTTTTTGTTCTCCTTTTTTTAAAACTGTAAAATGCAATTAGATTATAGATATAACTCATCAATATGCTATATCGTATCAGAATGTACTGGATGAAAAATAATGTATTTTACTACAATCATTATGAAATGAAATTACTGTTAATTCATATGCTTCATATGATCAACTAAAATATTGTATATGTACTTAATGTTTTGTATAATGATATAAATGTCTACTCAGTGATTACACATCAGCTCATCAAAATACATGTTTTAATGAAAACAAATATTTCATTTTGTAACTTTGTATTGTTTCTTGGGCAGTCAAACTAATAACAATTCTGATCGACCAAACCATATACAAGTAGCTACTAAACATCCAACTCGTATGATATCAAGGTGATATTCATTATTTTTACATTTTCAACATTTTAGAGGAATAGCTGCACAGATAATAGCTGCAGATATTGCAGATGTAAAGAGGACAGAAAATTGAAGATTCTGAGAATAGAAATGCATTGCGTGTAAAATGAATTTTCCATGGATTAATGATTCAATTAGATTCAATTTAAGTCAATTCAATTTATTTTGCCAAGCATTAAAAAACATACAGGGTAACAAAACGACAGTATACAAAGTATCACACAATTAATTACTAACATAGATAAACACAGAAAAACACATACCGGTAATCATTTTACAAACATGAATAAATATTGTTAAAACACAAGGTAAACTGCTTAGGCTGGTAGCAGCCAGAAAGGAGGTGGTCCTATGTATGGGGCTGACCAAATAATCAAAGATAAAAAGTATTATGATTTAATTTAAGCTATATAATAACATGTAAAACAAATGAACAATTACATTAAAAATATCATAATGAATTTATAGGTAAAAATATTTTTTGTATTTACGGCGTTCAGTTCACGTATATGAGCAAGAGGTACTGGTAGTCAAATATTATGAGGATGTAGAGAGGAAGATATAGAGACGAAACGGTCGAGAAACACAATTGTCTCACTTATCTTTCTTGTGCACTGATGGGGGTAGCAGGTTTCACTGCACTGTATGCTAATTATATTGACATTAAGACAGAATTATAAAAAAACAATGTTGACAAGTTTATGTTATTATTTTTATGTATTATATATTATACTGTTATTATATATTTCAGGCTTCTTCAAGTATTATGATGCTGCAAAATATAAATCCAATAAATACAACAAATGAACAAAAGGCATATGTATATAGTTGTCAACACAAACAAAAAGTGACAAACCAAGACGAGCCAATGGTGGAGAGTGGGAGAGAGAGAGAGAGAGAAAGATGTAGATGCAGAGAGAGTACGAAAAAAAGATATAGGGAAAAAGATAAATATATATTCATTTTATTTCATCTCTCTCTCTCTCTCTATATATATATAAGTAGCTTGCTAGGCCACTATAAAAAGTATATAGTCATATTAGGTTCGAATAGGAGATGAAGCCGTTAACCATTTATAGACCCGACGGAAATACTTAAATTTGTAAATGTATTTCAGAATTCTTAGTATAGGTATCTCATATATATGACGTCCATGTGAAAAACGAGCGAAGCCGATTAGAAGAATTGGCGTGACGTCGCTCGTGACGTCAACGCGAGATCGTACCAGTTTTTATTCCCGCGGTGATCGAAAACTTGGTAAGAAAGCGCGCGCCTGTACTTGAAAAACGAGCGTGTACGTATTTCACGTACGTACGATACACATCGACTCTTGTGTGGAATCTCCATTAAAATATGAGATTTTGACCATCATACAACCATTAATTCAGATCTGAGTAAGTATTTGCAAATTTCAACTTCCTCAACATTAAGTGTCATGATTTTGCGAATAATTGTGCGGTATGTTATGTTATGTTTGCTGATGTGATGACACTGAATGAATTGACGTGCTGAGCTGTGTGCTGTAACTTTCAGTGCAGTCCCACATCCTTTCTTTCATGTGTGGAAATGGTCGATCGTTTGGCACTCCTTCAATGCAATGCATGAAGTCTAGAGTCTAACCATAAACGGGATGGCAACACGTAGCAGCATTCTATCCTGGCTGTGTATTGAAACGGGCAGCACTGTACCAGTAGGGGCGCTGGTCCGAGAGAATGAGGATTGTCCGCATAAACAAAGATTTAAGGAAGGATGGTCAGCATTTTCATGGACATTTTTTGTCTGCGGGTGTAGGGATTCCTATCTGCACGCTGGTAATGCGAAAAAGGGATTCCGCGTAATAAAATACCCTTAGTAGTTCACCGTCCTCTTTTACTAGGTATGTTACAATGTATGTGCTTTCGCCAAGAAGGTTTCTGCCATGGGGCTGTGCACTATTGGAGACCAATTTGGATAGCCTACGTAAATGTGATCTTTTGATGGGCTGATTAGATTTTTGTTTCATGATTTCTATTGGATGAGAAGAATGACATTGTTATCTTTCATTTCATACTAAACTTTTTATGATTTATGTTTTCGGCGGTTTGTTTTGCTGCACTGTTTCACAAGAGCCGTGTTTAGTGCCATTCTGTACCCTGATCCTACCTACAGGATTTGAAAAAAAGTATCTAGACCGATTGGTTAACATGTGAATTTGCTTTTGGTGAAATTTCAGCAAAATCTAACGATTAGAAATATGTTTTTTTGGATGAGGAATGTGAAAATGTCATGCAAAAATGACGGCCCGATTAGCGTTTTTTTGTGTATTAACATACATTTTGGGGTAATTTTATGTCATGAAATAGAATCTTTCGGTCACATTTGAGATCGCAACTTTTCGTTTACAAACAAAGGAAAACAAAGCAATTAAATACATGATTTCCGGGCGTTTAAAATTGGCATAACTTTCTTATTACTGGGGCTATTATGATGAATGAGGCATCAAATAAAAGGTCTTATCAAGCTCTGTCGAATGGCATAAAGCAGGAGCTTGAATTCTGAGATTTAATTTTTTTGTAACATCCCTACTTTTACGGGTTGTCGGTCTTCCTGAGGATTATCATTCATAACGTGAAGGTCTCTGTGCTGTGTAACTGTAAGTGAGAAACGCATCATGAAGCATCACGCGTAATCTGTTTTTGGCATCGCCAACACGCGATTCGGTATTAAGGATCGCGTAGTTTAGATTCAATACATATCATTGCATGATAACCAATGCGATGTTGTCTTTTATCTACAGCAGTCAAGATGAATGGAGACCTCAATCATTCGAGTGCTAATGGGGCATGCGGAGAGAGGGTTGCTATTTTAGATGCAGGTGCTCAATATGGCAAGGTTAGTACATGTATCTACATCTGTGTCAAAAACAACTGCTGATAAGGCAACTTTTCTGTTAGTTAAACCATGTACAGTGGAACTGGTGTTTAAAAACTTATCACGGGACACAAACTATGAATATGAATGTTCTTAGCAAAAAAGAGTGATTATAAAGAGACGGCTTTCTTCAATTTTTCTACAGTAATCACCAAAGCTAAAGATTTCACTTTATTTCAAATTCTTTTGACAAAATGTCAACAATTCATGTTTCATGTGTACATTTTGATTTGTTAAAAATAATAAGATTCACCGACATGTTTAGTGCAAACCTATCTTGAATATCATATGATGAATAGTAATGTATGATATTTGAAATAACATTTTGATTTACTACTAGTAGTAACCAATGAAAGGTATTGTTTTCTCTTGTTTAATCCACAATGTGTGAATTTGTATCACTTTTGTTTCTCCTCCCCCCTCCCCCTTCCTGCCGTAGGTGATCGACAGGAAAGTACGAGAACTTTGTGTGAATTCTGAGATTCTACCCTTAGAAACTCCTGCGTTTATTTTGAAAGAAAAACAGTACAAGTAAGTACATGAATGTTATCATCCTTGTCGATGTTTATAAGGCTAATCAAATAAAATTACAAACTTCAATTTTATGAACGTGGTAATTATAGACCAAGATCAAGGAGATGTATCCCATTTGTGAAGCACTTTAGACATAAACATCTTATTTTTATGGACTAGAACTATACCATATATTGATAACAAACCATCTATCCTTTTCATTTGAAAACAAATGTCTGATTTTTCATCGAGTTAGTTTCCAAAACTTTGTTTTCTGAGATGATTTCATCAACAAAATTTTCTTTTAAGTATCATTGTGTTCATACAATTACTTTGTTTAACCTGTTTAACCTTAAAAGGCGTACAGTACATTACAGTACAGTCTAGTTTGTTTGCCACTCTGTTGTGTTTGGCATGGCTAATAGCTCTGTTGGACAGATTCGAGACGTTCAGCATGTGACACATCACCTGGTTTGTTTGTTTATTATGCCTCCGCTACAAAGTAGCCGGAGGCATTATGTTTTCGGGTTGTCCGTCCGTACGTACGTACGTACGTCCGTACGTCCCGTTCTCGTGATCGCGTTATCTCAAGAACCGATTGATTGATTCCCGCCAAACTTGGGTCATGTATGTATCTCACAGAGCCAATGAACTGATTAGATTTTGGGGTCACGAGATCCAAGGTCAAAGGTCACAGGGCTCATTATGTATGCAAAAATAGCTCGTGATCGCGTTATCTCAAGAACCGATTGATGGATTCCTGCCAAACTTAAGTCATGTATGTATCTTGCAGAGCCAATGAACTGATTAGATTTTGGGGTCACGAGATCCAAGGTCAAAGGTTACAGGGCTCATTATGTATGCAAAAATAGCTCGTGATCGCGTTTTCTCAAGAACCGATTGATGGATTCCTGCCAAACTTAAGTCATGTATGTATCTTGCAGAGCCAATGAACTGATTAGATTTTGGGGTCACAAGGTCGAAGGTCAAAGGTCACAGGGCTCATTATGTATGCAAAAATAGCTTGTGATCGCATTATCTCAAAAACCGATTGATGGATTCCTGCCAAACTCAGGTCATGTATGTATCTTGCAGAGCCAATAAAATGATTCGATTTTAGGGTCACCAGGTCAAAGGTCACAGGGCTCTTTATGTATCAAAAAATAGCTTGTGATCGCATTATCATGAGAACCAATAGACAGATTACTATCAAACTCAAGTCATGTATGTATCTTGCAGAGCCAATGAACTGATTAGATTTTGGGGTCACCAGGTGGATGGTCAAAGGTCACATAGCTCAATATGTATGCCTATAAGTAGCTTGTGCATGCATTATCATTAAAACCGACAGATGGATTACAATCAAACTTAAATTTAAAGATTGTTTCTGTTTTGGTTTGTAAAATTGCTCTATGGCGGAGGCATCATTTTTGACTGCGCACAGTCAAAGTTCCATCTAGTTGAATAAATACAGCTGTGGGCCTTCCTCCCTTATAAGCGTGTAGATTTGTAGGAGAAATATCAATTACCAATTTACTATAGCATAGTGAGCTGTTCTATTTGTTACGTGTAAAATCAGGACTCTTCCTTAATTTTTTTTAAAGTCTAAAATGACAAAAAAAGCTATTTTGCCAGTGTGGTTTCATCATCTTAATCAATTTTCTTTCCTTTCATGATCCCTCTAAATGCCCCATCAGCAGGTATTTTGATGAAAGGTTTTAACAACCTTTTCATTAATGCTACTGCATGGTGTTGCCAAGATCTTTTACTTGTGAATACTCACAAACCATAGATAGCTATATAAAACATAACTAACATTTCTCATAGCAAGGATCATCACACAGCTACAATTAAAATGAAATAAGCCAGTAACTCTAAGATCATGCATTAGGATGATTTTTTTATTTTTTTGTTGTAATTATATTAATTGTTTTCTTTTTCTTTTTGTCCTGTAGAGCTATCATAATCTCAGGGGGTCCAAACAGCGTCTATGCCGAGGATGCTCCGACCTATGACCCTGCGATCTTCCACTGCGGACTTCCTGTTCTGGGTATCTGCTATGGCATGCAGGTGAGAATGAAACGGTCTAAAGTTCAACAAGACCAAGGCAACGATTCTGAAATGGCTGGGTTATTCTGTTGGTGTTTGTTTTGTAGTGAACAACAACATTTTTAATCCGTGCTTATATTGATTTCTAAAGAATATGCATTGGAAAGTTGAGTTCAATGTCCACATCTCCACAGTTTTTATTGCTGCTGGCTTTGGAGAAATTTGGCACCATTTGGTTACTCACATGATGTTGAGTTATAAATCAATTCTTTTTCCCTTGGACAATTTATATGCTTTTTGCAATTGCTAATGTGTCTAGTGCAAAAAAGTACCATTTACACTGTATTTTATAATAGCATGATGGATAGGAGTTCTACATGTATATTAAAAGCCATTTATTATTTATGAACTTTATTATCACATTTTTTACAGATGATGAATAAGGAATTTGGAGGGAGCGTTCACAAGAAGGACACCAGGGAAGATGGCCAGTTTACAATCACAGTCGACCCTACAGTCTGCCTCTACAGGTGAGAGAGTGTGCACTCTTGAAGCAGGATTCAAGCAGCTTGTCTTGCTTTCCGTTTATTAACTGTGAAATATGTAGAGAAGATCCATGCAGGCGCAAAGAAACAACTTCAACATACTCTACCATATGTCTAATAATGTATCTAGGAAAAAGGTTGATTTTTTTTTTCCTGGTACCATAACAAATGGGAGAAGTGGTGGTAAGGAAAATCACAGAGTTTCCAATTTGTGTTTAATCGATTGCATCTTAAAACTTCCACACTTTTCATATCATTGATTTGATTTTCCTGAACCTTCACTGATGTGCTTCCCTTAGTATGCGTTTCTGTCAGCAGACTTGATGCGCGAGTTAACTGTCTTTTAAATCTTGTCAGTCCAAAGCAAGTCATACACTATAATCTTTGTTGCTTTTTATCTTTCTTTTATGTGATTATTTCAGAGGTCTTGAGAAGCAACAGAACGTGCTGTTAACACATGGAGACAGCATAGACAAGGTGGCAAAGGGCTTTGTGGTGGCTGCTAAATCAGGGAACATTGTTGCATGTAAGTCACAGCTGACTATCTCAGCGGGTATTTTATGATTTATCCTTCCTTACAATGTTGTAGATCGACCAAATGTGTTGCGTTTCTCATTAATTCTTTCAGGATCTATGTGTTCAGATTCTTCCTTAACCATTTATTTAGTCTAAAATACATAAGATAAATCCCTTTACTTAGGTTTCTTAAGGACATCCTTGATAAAAAGACTTGTCAAGGGGGAAATTCAAGGGTGGTGAATATGTTGAACAATGGTAATACATGTCGGCTTCATGATCATTGGAATTATTCAAATATTTATGTTGACGATGATAGAATACTAGCTACATTTATATTGGGCAGATATCCATCCTAGTGGATGCTCAAGGCACCTACAAAGTACAACACTATTACCATGGCCTTAGCCCAGTGGTTCTAAGTTGCCTATTAAATCCTATCTGCACTAGTTTGGCCAGGAGGGATTAGACCTCTCTCCATGGTCACTGACAGGTGGTTATCTCCTCAAATCAGCTCTCAATTAACATAAGAAAAAGAGGATCATGGGGGACCAACGGTTACCGCTTAGGCATTGTTTGCTATATAGAGGGCGCAAGTAGCTACAAGTAGTGCAGTCCTGCTTTAAGGTATTTGAAGAATTTCTCCCCACTAGGGACCCATTGACTACACCTGGGTTGAGAGTGGCAAATACAGATTAATGTCTTGCTAAAGGACATCAGTACCATGGCTGGGACTCAAACCATGAATCATTTTCTTATATTAGATAGCTTAGACAGATACCAAGATGTGATTGGTCCAGACCTTGTCATTATTATATTTTCCTGGCCGGTCACTTTTGATGGTTATATTCATCAGCTGGTGAAATGAATATACTTTTATGCCTCCGCTACGGGAAAATATAACCACTTAGGTAAATATAACTCTCTTCAGGGGTCCAAAGAATGTTATATTACACCCCCTGCTAGTCAATATCTGTATAAGAGTAGTGATTTTTATAATTTGTATAATTGTGTACATTGTTTGTAAAATACACCTGTACCAGTGAGCAACGAATTTCCATTTTAGTGGACAATAAAATCAATTCAATTCAATTCAATTTAATTTAATTCAACATTATCTATTTTTCATGTAGCGATTGCCAACGAGAAGAAGCGGTTATATGGAGTACAGTTCCATCCCGAGGTAGACCTTAGTGAGAACGGTCAACAGATGCTGCAAAACTTCTTGATGGAGATTGCAAGCTGTGCTGGATCTTACACGATGGGCAGCAGAGAAGACTCCTGCATACAGGAGATACAAAAGAGCGTCGGCAACAATAAAGTACTGGTGAGTATTAAAGAATTCGGCCAGATTCCAAACAACAACTAACAACTCGAAAAAGAATCGCTCATAATTTTGAAATTACAATGAACCTATCAATGCAAGTTTGAAAATGATAAACAGTATTTCATGTATAATCTTTCGTGTTGATGTTTTACCAGCTTGTGTATTGCTTTAATTATGGCAAATGATATACATGTGATTTGCTGATTTTTTTTTCTTTCCTTGCTTCCAGGTTCTTGTAAGTGGTGGTGTAGACTCGACAGTGTGTGCTGCTCTTCTCAGGAAGGTAATAAATTCTTTTAAACAAATCATTATTATTTAAGTGGGAAAAGCAGTGGACTGGAATGTTGTCTGAGCAGCTAACTAGAACAGCTGAATATGGGAAGTTATGGAGAACCTGGGTCTAAGTGGCCTCAAAGCTATGGGACATACATGTAGATAGATAGATAGGGAGAAAAATCAAAGAAGTGACATGAAAAATAGCCAGGCGTTCTGCAAGAAAAAGATAAATAATTCTCCTCAACTGACGAGGGGCAGGGTCACAAATTCTGTAACAAATATAGTAATATTATCATTGTTTATCATTACTTGACAACTTTTATTTGTGCCTTGTCAAGAGAATGCTTCTATCTGCTCATCTTCTTTTTCATAGTCCTTTTTCTCTACTTCTATATTTCCCTGTTCATCGTTCATTGCTCTGCTTTATTTGTCACCTCTTCCTCCTCCATTCTCAACTCTTTTCTTTACCTCTGATTGCCCCTTGCATCCACCTCTTCATTTACTTCTTTTCCACTTGTAATTCCTTTCTCTCTCTCTCTCCTTTGTCTCTCTCTCTCTTTCTCTCTCCCTTCTCTTCCTCTTTTACTTTCTCTTCCTCTTTAACTCTCTCTCTCTCTTCCTCCTCCCTCTCTTTGTTCCTCACTCACCAATTCTTTCCATGTACTTATTTCATTGTTGTAATATCTTGTATCCTCTTAGGCATTACGAGCAGACCAAGTGGTGGCGCTACACATAGACAACGGTTTCATGAGAAGAAACGAGAGCCAACTGGTCGAGGAGTCACTTAGTAGACTTGGCCTCAAACTTAAAGGTAAGTTAAAAATGTAAGAGAGAAACTCCAGCTCTAGATATTATTAAGAAAGTCTTTGATGTGTTCTTTTTCAAATATGGATGCTTACATATTGCAATCCCATTGTAATATACAGAAATGAGATCGATGACATCGTCTTGGTAGTGTCTGGATAAGACACATTGAAACACGCTTAGGCAATCACCTGTATAGAAAGGCCACATGTGTAAAGACCACCAATTTCATTTCCCTTGAAAATTGAAACCTGAACTAAAGCCACCTCTCAATGAATACCACCTGCCTATAAAGACCACTTTCCTTGTCTTCCTTGAACAGGCTTCACTGTATCTATAAACTTCAGTTTGAATAACTACTCAAATTTTCCCCTAAAATGCTTTGTGCTTTTCTATGAACAGCTTACAGAGACTTTAGTTTTATTATAGTTTTACTAGTTCCAATCATCTTAAGAATTACATGTATTAAGAGTGTTTCTCTCTGCATTGTACTTGTACATCAAACAATATTTTTTTCCTTTTCATGAGGTCAGGGATCAAAGGGTCAAACATGTATATGACACATAGCTTGTAATCACAATATTCTGAGAACCTTTTCATGGATTGCAATAAAATTTTAATTTTTAAAATTGCTTCTGTTTTGGTTTGATTAGATTTTGGGGTCACAAGGTCATAGGTCAAAGATCACGGCTAATTATGTATGCAAAAATAGCTTGTGATCACATTATCATTAGAACAGATAGACAGATTACCATGAAACTCAGGACATGTATGTATCTTGCTGAGGCAATGAACTAAATAGATTTTGGGGTCATGAGGTCAAGTTCAAAGGTCATGGGGCTCATTTTGTATGCAAAAATAGCTTGTGATCACATTATCATTAGAACCGATGGATAGATTACCATCAAACTCAAGATATGTATGTTTCTTGCAGAGCCAATGAACTGAGTAGATGTTGGGTTCATGAGGTCAGAGATCAAAGGGTCATACATGTATTTGAGAAATAGCTTGTAATCACAATATTCTGAGAACCTGTCAATGGATTACAATCGGACTTGAATTTGAAAAATTGCTTCTGTTTTGGTTTGTAAAATTGCTCTATGATGGAGGCATCATTTTCAACTGTGCGCAGTCGAAGTCCCATCTAGTTTTATAACCTCTTCAAGAAGATAAACTGTATGCATTCCAATGAAGTACCCAATTTTTACATATATTCTGTTTCATATATTCTTCAGTTGTAAATGCTTCCCAGTCATTCTACAATGGCACCACCTCGGTCCCTGTTGATAAGACCGATCCAAAGTCCCCCAAGCGCATCACCAAGACACTGAACCTTACGATCAACCCGGAAGAGAAGCGTAAGATCATTGGTGACACCTTCATGCAGATTGCTGACGAGGTCTGCGTCGAGCTCAATCTTAAACCGGAAGATACCATTCTTGCTCAGGGTAGGTCATGTCCAGTATAAGTATTTTTGTTAAAGCTTTGGAGTTATAGGGTGGAAACACTTGGAAATATTCTTTCTCTCTCTCTCTCTCTCTCTCTCTCTCTTCTCTCTCTTCTTTCTCTTCTTTCTCTCTTCTCTCTCTCTCTTCTTTCTCTCTTCTCTCTCTCTCTCTCTCTCCTACTAAGATAAGCGGGCAGAGCAGATCGGTCAAGAGCAGAATTTGTATGCCTCCGTTACGAAGTAGCCGGAGGCATTATGTTTTCGGGTTGTCCGTCCGTACGTCCGTACGTCCGTCCGTACGTCCCGTTCTCGTGATCGCGTTATCTGAAGAACCGATTGATGGATTCCTGCCAAACTTTGGTCATGTATGTATCTTGTAGAGCCGATGAACTGATTAGATTTTGGGGTCACGAGGTCAAAGGTCAAAGGTCACAGGGCTCATTATGTATGCAAAAACAGCTCGTGATCGCGTTATCTGAAGAACCCATTGATGGATTCCTGCCAAACTTTGGTCATGTATGTATCTTGCAGAGCCGATGAACTGATTAGATTTTGGGGTCACGAGGTTAAAGGTCACAGGGCTCATTATGTATGCAAAAACAGCAAGTGATCGCGTTATCTCAAGAACCGATTGATGGATTCCTGCCAAACTTTGGTCATGTATGTATCTTGCAGAGCCGATGAACTGATTAGATTTTGGGGTCACGAGGTCAAAGGTCACAGGGCTCATTATGTATGCAAAAACAGCTTGTGATCGCGTTATCTCAAGATCCGATTGATGGATTCCTGCCAAACTTAGATCATGTATGTTACTTGCAAAGCCGATGAACTGATTAGATTTTGGGGTCATGAGGTCAAGGTCAAAGGTCATACGGCTCATTATGTATGCAAAAATAGCTTTTGATCGCATTATCATTAGAACAGATTGATGGATTTCTGCCAAACTTAGATCATGTATGTATCTTGCAGAGCCAATGAACTGAGTAGATTCTTGGGTCATGAGGTCAAAGATCAAAGGGTCATATATGTATATGAGAAATTGCTTGTAATCACGATATTCTGAGAACCTGTTAATGGATTACAATTGAACTTGAATTTGAAAAATTTCTTCTGTTTTGGTTTGTAAAATTGCTCTATGACGGAGGCATCATTTCGACTGCGCGCAGTCGAATTCCATCTAGTTTTTTATGCCTCCGTTACGAAGTAGCCGGAGGCATTATGTTTTCGGGTTGTCCGTCCGTACGTCTGTACGTACGTACGTCCCGTTCTCGTGATCGCGTTATCTGAAGAACCGATTGATGGATTCCTGCCAAACTTTGGTCATGTATGTATCTTGCAGAGCCGATGAACTGATTAGATTTTGGGGTCACGAGGTCAAAGGTCACAGGGCTCATTATGTATGCAAAAACAGCTTGTGATCGCGTTATCTGAAGAACCGATTGATGGATTCCTGCCAAACTTTGGTCATGTATGTATCTTGCAGAGCCGATGAACTGATTAGATTTTGGGGTCACGAGGTCAAAGGTCACAGGTCTCATTATGTATGCAAAAACAGCACGTGATCGCGTTATCTCAAGAACCGATTAATTGATTGCTGCCAAACTTAGGTCATGTATGTTACTTGCAGAGCCGATGAACTGATTGGATTTTGGGGTCATGAGGTCAAAGGTCAAAGGCCACAGCGCACATTATGTATGCAAAAACAGCTCATGATCGCGTTCTCAAGAACCGATTGATGGATTCCTGCCAAAATTAGGTCATGTATGTTACTTGCAGAGCCAATGAACTGAGTAGATTCTTGGTTCATAAGGTCAAAGGTCATGGGCTCATTATGCATGCAAAAATAGCTTGTGAACGCATTCTCATTAGAACTGACAGATGGATTACTATTTAACTTAGGACATCTTGCAGAGCCAATGAACCGAGTAGATTTTAGGGTCATGAGGTCAAAGATCAAAGGGTCATATATGTTTATGAGAAATTGCTTGTAATCACGATATTCTGAGAACTTGTTAATGGATTACAATTGAACTTAATTCGAAAAATATCTTCTGTTTTGGTTTGTAAAATTGCTCTATGACGGAGGCATCATTTTCGACTGCGCGCAGTCGAATTCCATCTAGTTTTTTTCTTAAACCGGAAGATACCATTCTTGCTCAGGGTAGGTCATGTCCATTACAAACATTTTTTAAAAGTTATAAGGTGGAAACTCTTAGAAATAAACTCTGATTCTGTTCTGATCCTGGTCCTGATCTTCAAGAGGGATATAAAGATGACCAATAAGAACGTTATCGTTCAAGAGAGAGTGTTCGTAGCATCCAGAACATTTTGGAATTAAGTCCCATCACATTGCAGTTGTGGGGAGGGACTATGCTTTTATCTTACCCCTTTGGATTACTTTTCAGAGTCAAACTTCTTTGGATCAAGGAATGTTTGTAATAAAACCTCACTTAATATATCAGGATTTTAAAAAAATGGGAGACAAAGAAGTAGGTGTAGTAGATTTACCTTGTTATAACAAGAGTTTGTTATAATTGTGTTCTGTATAATGGGGCTCCACGTGTTTGACATGCTGTAGCTATGCAATATTGGCAGTAATAGATGTTTTACAGATATATTCTACAGTAGGAAACATATTCTTGCTAACTACCTATTTGCTCATGTTTCATAAATCTTACTAGAGGTAGTATTTGCCATGAATTCTAAAGAAAATCATTTTGTGCTGCAAGATTTTGTGAATATGATTTTTGTGTTGAAACATGTTGTCATTTTAAGAGGATTCCCACTGTCGCTGTACTTTGAAACTGGATGATTTTCTTGAACAAGCATCTCCGGTTCAGGTGCTTGTACATCGCACTACTGAAACGTGGGTTTATCAAATGTTTTTAAGCTTGGTTGCCTTTGAAACATAAATGTCTGTTTTAATTATATTTATGTTCCTACTTATAAATTGTATTGTTTGGAAGAAAATAAATGTTCATTTGAATTGAATTGAATTGCAGGAACCTTACGTCCGGATTTGATAGAAAGTGCTTCAGCGCTTGCCAGCTCCAATGCTGAAGCCATCAAAACCCACCACAATGACACAGAACTGGTACGACAGCTCAGGGCTAAAGGTCGCGTCGTCGAACCTTTGAAAGACTTCCATAAAGATGAGGTGCGAGCCTTAGGCAAAGATCTTGGTCTTCCAATGGACGTAGTACATAGACATCCCTTTCCAGGTAGGATATAAAACTTTACACAGATACCAGTTTGTGGGAGTGTGTTGAGAAACAATACTGCATTTAAAGGTTGTGGGCATTTCTAAATGATTTACTGGAACTTGATCAAGTTTACAGGACAGGTCCACATAACATGATGTACATGTACATCCAACTGATTGTATTATCAATCAATCGATCATACAATCACTTGACTTGCTAAAAAAGCTTTGTGTAATTTGCCCCAGATCAGAAAATGAGTACAAACAACTTATCGAAAAAGAAAATTTAAACAAATGTTAGCAGCAAAGAGTCAGTGTTCTAGTATCATTTTACCTGCAATCCATTACTTTCTTGACAGTATGAATATCTCAGATCATTCATTTCTGACTCATTAATATTCAATAGATTCTAGTTGAAAAACGGTACAAATAGAATGGATATGATTGGAGCATATTTGTTATAAATTGCTCAGTGAACTAATTTTCCCCTCATTCCCTCCTGAATCCCAATGCTGAACATTGAACTGTTCATAATTCTACTCTTTTTTTCCTTTCCTCCATAGGTCCTGGTTTAGCGATTAGAGTTATATGTGCAGATGAGCCATACATCGGCAAGGACTTCTCAGAGACAAATATCCTATTAAGATTACTAGTCAACTATGCAGAGTCAATGGATAAGGTAAGAGGGACAATATGATGGATTTATGGATAAAAATGAAAATAATGTAACTTATATAGCGCCAAATTCACTCTCTGGAGTGCTCAAGGTGCATGTAGAAAATGACTTTTTTCCCTCATGTCTAACGCACATTTTGATACCATTTTCGTTGAAATCGGATATACCTGTAAGGCGTTACTCAACAATTAGTATGCGCATGTCATCAAAAAAAAAAAAAAAAAAATTACATCAAAATTTGCATAAATTATCTTTATTAATTTCATTAAAATAACTCTTTTGTGTTAGAAAAGAAGTTTCATATGAATAATGAGTTTCAACATTCAAAAAGTGGAGTTTGACACGTTTTCTGTAAAATGCATAAAATTAGCGCATTTTGCATAATTAATTAGGCTAACAACAAAAATTTGCATATTCGGAAAAAACTAATTATACCATCTTGTTCCTTACGTAAATATCTACAAACATGCAAATTTTCGTGTTCATCGGACAATCGACGGCCAAGATCATAGGGGGGGGGGGGCCTCCCAGGCCCCCCCCCCCCCCCCCCCCCAGTCAGAGGGTGCTCAAAATAGCCCAGTACAGTAAGGGTTAAATAAAGAGGTATTGAATTCACTTGGTCAGCTCTCTGTCTTCGCCTACAAACGTACAGGTTTGTAGCTGAGTCTTGCTTTCAGATGGTGACGTTAATGGTTGGTCCCAGACGTAAATAATCATTTCTGATTGATACATGACTGTAAAAAAAAACAGTTACACACACACACACACACACAGTGAGTATTGGAGCTGAAGTGAGTAAATTCAGAGTTAAATTCCATGTGGATACAAATTTATTATTGTGCCTTTATTGTTGTTTTCCATTGAATGACTAATGTAAATTTTGGGAATGATATGTATTATTGGTGTTTCTCTGTTTCCTTCTCTGTAGCCCCATGCATTAGCAAGTAAGATCAGTTCAGCAATGTCATCAGATGAGATAGATCAGCTTATTACCATCACGAGTAAGGTCAGGTTAGCGTCAACTCTGCTTCCAATCAAGTCTGTAGGTGTTCAGGTAAGTTCAGAGTTCAAAGTTTATCTGCCCTTTTCTCATAAAAAATACATTTAAAACAAATATAAATTTCACAACCATTACATTTAGCACAGCAAGATTTTTAGGGTGGATAAATTGTGTAATTTAACAAGTATTTATGTACAATATGTTAAAGGTAATACAAAGTTTTGGGAAATTTTGAAAATTGGGTGGATAGTGATTCTTTACCATTTTGATATATTTGGATGCCCCTATGGATGTATTATAAGCACAAGAAAATTTAGCCCCTAAAACACTTCTGCTTTCGAGAAAAATTGAATATAAAAATTTACCGGTGCTCCCGGTAAATTTTGATGAATTTCAAATAGCGCCTACGGCCGTACATTAGTAGCTGCGACCATGAAAATCTCAGAATATGCAGTTCTGATATATAATTTCCAAACGGGTATAGCTAATCGGTCGATTTTAGTCAAGAAACATTGTTTTATAGCTTAATTAATATCTTGACCTTGAGAGGGAGCTATACAACATAAAGAGTTTATTATTTATAATTTCATAACTTAAGACTCGATTTCAACCGCGACAATGATCACTGAATATTGTAGGATCGCATATGCATCCAATATGTTCATTTGAACCAAATTTATGACCCCATACCAAAACTTTGTATTACCTTTAATATAGCAGGTCACATTTTGTCAAAATAACAATCAATTGATAATTATTGTGATAATGATAAAGTTAAATGTTAGGTTTACAGATGGGGGGGGAGTAGTAAAGAGATGTATGAGGTCGAGAAAGGTAGAAATACGCAAGTCATTGTGATCTGTGCACAAGCAAATTGAGTACAGATATTTTAATGTGACATATTTGATGTGTATAATTTTGGATTGGCTAAGTGATGTCAAAATGGATGTTTTTAAGTATACTCCAAGTATATACTCCAAGTATTGTAATGCATACTACCCAAGGATTTCTCTTTTCATTCACTTTCACCGTAATTTCCTTGTCATGTTTCATTTCAACATTATTTTCCTAACTTCCCTTTTACAGGGTGATGGACGAACATACTCCTACGTTGCAGGTCTGTCTTCAGATGAGGAGTCACCTGACTGGGAATCTATTATGCAGCTGTCTAAACTCATCCCTAAGATATGCCACAGTGTTAACAGGTAAGTGAAAACTGGGCCACCCACAGGAGTGGTCATATGGTATTAAAGGGCAGGTTTCACAGGATGCTATTCGATTCAGTTCAAGGGATATTTCTTGCAGCTTTTTGAACTCGTCATAGATAAGCCGTGGAACCATATAAACAGGCATTGTGAAAAAGATTACATAATGGAGTTTTCAAGAAAGAAAGAAAATAACACACTACAGGCATGGACTACCTATTTGTGGACCAGTTTGCATTCACTCTACGTGATGAGCTGGTTTTGATTTGTATAATTAGATCAAAGGTAACTCATAATTATTTCAACCCCCTCCCCCCCCCCCCCCCCCACTACTACCACCACCACCACCACTACCACCACCACCACCATTACCACCACTACCACCACCACAGAAAAAAAGATTTATTGGCTTAACCATTGAGAGTCAAGATGTAGATTATAAAGTTTTCTAGAATTAAATTACAATGCACGGGTGATGGAACTCGCGCATAATTTGCTAGAGAAATAATCATTGAAATGTGTTTGCTGATACATCATTTTTACCTTTGTGTTCAGGATTGTGTTTATCTTTGGTGAACCGGTAACGGAAACGATTCAAGACGTTACACCAACCTTCCTCACTCCCAACGTACTGGGGACGCTGAGACAAGCTGACTACTATGCTAGAGAAGAGCTCGTCAATAGTGGTATGTATGGTACTGGGGGAGGGGTGCAGGGATAAGATGATGATGATCATGTTGATATGATGATGATGATGATGATATAGGTGGTGGTGGTGATGATGATGATGATATAGGTGGTGGTGATGATGATGATGGTGATGATATAGGTGGTGGTGGTGATGATGATGATGATATAGGTGGTGGTGATGATGATGATGATGATGATAATGATGATGATGATAATGATGATGGTGATGATGATGATGATGGTGATGATGATGGTGATGATGATGATGATGATGATGATGATATAGGTGGTGATGATGATGATGATGGTGATGATGATGATGGTGATGATGATGATGATGATGATATAGGTGGTGGTGGTGATGATGATGATGATATAGGTGGTGGTGATGATGATGATGATGATGATAATGATGATAATGATGATGGTGATGATGATGATGGTGATGATGATGGTGATGATGATGATGATGATGATATAGGTGGTGATGATGATGATGATGATGGTGATGATGATGGTGATGATGATGATGATGATGATGATAATGATGATGGTGATGATGATGATGGTGATGATGATGGTGATGATGATGGTGATGATGATGATGATGATGATATAGGTGGTGATGATGATGATGATGTTGGTGATGATGATGATAATGATGATGGCGATGATGATGGTGATGATGATGGTGATGATGATGATGATGATATAGGTGGTGATGATGATGATGATGATGGTGATGATGATGATGGTGATGATGATGATGATAATGATGATGGTGATGATGATGATGGTGATGATGGTGGTGATGATGATGATGATGATGATGATGATATAGGTGGTGATGATGATGATGATGATGGTGATGATGATGGTGATGATGATGATGATGATGATAATGATGATGGTGATGATGATGATGGTGATGATGATGGTGATGATGATGATGATGATGATATAGGTGGTGATGATGATAATGATGATGGTGATGATGATGATGGTGATGATGATGATGATGATGATGATGATGATGAAGGTGACGATGAGGTGGTGATGATGATGAAGGTGACGATGATAATGATCATGATCATGATCATGATCATGGTTGTGGTGATGATGGGATAATGACCAATGATGGAGTGATGGTTATGGCGGCGGTGGAAATGGTGATGGTGTAGATGACTGATAATGATAGCGGTGATGTTGAGGAGGAGATAAAATATGAGATGAAAAAAGATGATGATGGTGATGAGAGGAATGATATGGACTCATGGAGGATAATTAGAAGGTTTGTGATGATGAAGGAGAATGTGTTGACAATGATTATGATGTTGATGTTAAAGCAAACATAATAATAGTGATGACTGATATAAATAAGGAATGATGATATTGTAATGACAATGATAATGCCATAATCACTAAAGTAATTTTGACACCTTATGCATACCTGCCAACCCTCCCGAATAATCCAGAATATCCCGTTTTCTGGATTTTTAGGACCCCAAAATGCGGGAGATTCCGGATTTTCAAAATTTCGATTTGTTTGTTGTGTGTGTGTGTGTGTGTGTGTTGCTTAAGCCAAATTAAGCTTGTTTTATCATATGCCGCGATGTGAGAGTTCACGTATTGCATGCGTTGAAGGGCTGCATGATTGAGCAGTGAATTTGTATTTGCTTTTTTGCACAGATTTACCGCGTATTGCCAGTTACACTGCCGCTGCATGTGCGAACACCTGTTAAGGGGAGAGATTTCTTATTTTCGAAGACATACCGTGCTAAAAATTCTTAATTCTCATTTTCAAATGTTGGCAGGTATGCTTATGTCTGGTTAGAAGTTACTTGAAATTGAAATTGAAATTTTCATATCAGCCTTAACTTGCAAGGGAGTTGTGTTGACTTTTGGATTTGTGAGGGAATCACTGGCATAAGTTGTGTGATAATGCTCTGACATCACTTCCAAATTGGGTAAATTGCTAAATCCGTCGTACCTGGCAGGAATTAATTCCTTGAAATGCTA
This sequence comes from Strongylocentrotus droebachiensis, assembly GCA_035222895.1. Taxonomy (NCBI): domain Eukaryota; kingdom Metazoa; phylum Echinodermata; class Echinoidea; order Camarodonta; family Strongylocentrotidae; genus Strongylocentrotus; species Strongylocentrotus droebachiensis. Next base: position 792,632 of record JAVYIG010000059.1, read on the forward strand.
GAGCGCCGTAATGGCAGTTGTGCTAAAGCCAGGGTAATAATCGAGAGCGCCAGGAGTGTCAAGTCTGACAGACATGAGTGCTATACAAAATTATGTTATTATTATATCCTTTTGCCTGTCAGGATATGACAAAAAGATCAGTCAGATGCCCATCATCCTTGCACCGATCCACTTCGACCGGGACCCTGTGATGCATCAGCCATCGTGCCAGCGAAGCGTCGCTATCAGAACGTTCATCACGAACGACTTCATGACCGGTATCCCTGCCCAGCCAGGCAAACACATACCAGAGGATGTAAGTTACAAATCTCACATAATGTTACAATAATGATAGTGATACTCTTTGAGCAGTTATTTTAGTGAGGGTTTATGTTTTCGCAAATTAATTTAGGGTTGCCAATTTAAAAAACTGTAAAAGTGGCTGGCATGGCATATGTGAATATGCTTTTGCAGTATTTGATAGATACCATATGATAGTTAGAGGAATAGATATGTTCTTACATACTGTCAACCTGTAAAATTGCTTTAGTCTTCTAAAATCAGCCCCCCCCCCCCCCCCAGGGGTGCTGCAAGGCCATGGTTTACCCAAGTGCGAGTCTTTTTGAACAAGGGTAATAATAATAATATGTCTTGTTTACAGAGAGTAGCCTCATGAGTATACAGTTCTTCCAAGGGCCCTGTAATCATATTATTACCCGGCTTTAGCCGAGATACAATGAAAGGCACTCTAGCAACTCAAGAATTTCTTCCTACTGGGTACCCATTTACCTCACCTGGGTGGAGTGTGGCAAATGTATATTAATGTCTTGCCGAAAGACACGAGACAGGGTAAACAGTATTTTGCCGAGAAATGTGTGGAGCCCAACCATTAATATTCATCTGCTTTGCTTATTTCATACAGGTTATCATGAGGATAGTGAAGGCCGTTTACAGCGTACCAGGGATCTCACGAGTCATGTATGACCTCACAGCCAAGCCACCGGGAACGACAGAATGGGAATGATGATAACTGTACAAGAACCTTTTAGAAATGGATAAAGAGACTTGCAAGCAGGGATGTGTGTTAAGGAGTGTATGCTTAGATGGAGTGGAGTGCCTAAGAACGGGGTTGCTGCTCTCGCCCTGTTCCGTTGTGAATGAGATGTGGATGCAGCAGGGATGAAGGATGTTTTTTTAACAGAGAAAGTGCCCTAAATAAAGATAAGATAGAGAGCGTGAAGTGCGATGTTATTTATTAAAACTAGGCTAATTGACTATATGGCATAGGAAAAAAGTTTATTATTTGATTATTTGAGTTTGTTACAGAAATCATAACATGATCTTTTCCTTTTTTTCTTCATCTTCTTTCTTAACTAGGTATGAACCCTTTGTGAAATCTTCACTATTTTGGCAATCACACACACGAATGTAATTTAATTTGCAGAATCATATTATTTCAAGTTAACATGGAAAAATGTGCTATTCAAAGGACTACCAAAGTTGGGGCAAAATGTAAAGCATTGTCAGTAATGGATTTTCTCCTGTAACAGAAGATTTGAATATAATAATTGACTCTAAATCAACACATTCTATATTGTATTGAATATTTGCATAACATATTTATATTGTTGCCATCGGGCTAATTACCCTGAATTTTGCATGGACTTTGCAACTTTGCTGTTATGTATATTTGAAACTTTGCACAAAACCTGACCATCTTTTCAGTCATGTCCCCACATTACGGAAAGTGCTTGAAAAGATTTGAGTTTCATCATGAAAAGGTTTCAAAAATATTGACTTCCACAGTCTCTCTTGAAGTGGTGTTCATGAATGGGATACATTTTTGCTTGGAAACTTTTTTTTCAAACATTTCAGGAAAATTTTCAATGTAGCCTTTTAGTGAAATAGTTCATTAATCCTTGGGCAGTTACCGGTACTGTATAAGCTGATGACAGACACATACAATTTTTCAAATCACAGTTTGCCTAATAAGACTAAAAACACAGTACATGTTAAGACATGCGTTGACAGCCCCATTGCTGTTGTTCAATTGACGACCCAGCAGCATACTGCAAAAAATATAACCCTCTCAAAAATAATGGCTTATACATTGATTATTATGTTTTTATTTATATCTACCTTCTTTCCCGTTTTTCTTTTGATTGATTGAGACTACTGAAAATACAACGGCAAGTTTCCCCTCCCTTTTAGTAATCAGGTTAGTTAATTGTAAAGGCAGAGAGTATTCATGTGCATAAGGGTATATGAAGAAAATTATGCATAGGTAATCTCAAAATTCATTTATTTTTTTTATTTTTTTTTTCTGAAGTGGTTTAAATTTCTATTTTTAGTGAGATTTTCAAAGTCTATTTACAGGGTTTGTGAGAATTTTAATTGGATATAGATAGAATTTATTGAATAGCGCTTGGTTTATTTTTTGATGCATATTATGATTTGAAGTTCAGATTTGTTTTTCTTCCCCGTTTGAAGGTTGGTTCACATATGTTTGGTAAACAACAGCAGTTTATCGCAGAGGTTGTTTTAGCATACTGCCATTCACATTTGTGTATCTTTAAACATACAGAGGAAGGAGTATGTGTTGGACCTTTATTGTGTACCACTAGTTTTCCATCCCATCTTGCCATTGGGGTGGGGGGGGGGGGGGGGTCGTAGAGTTGTCCATGTGGATACATCACAGGACTGTGGATCACACATTTAGAATCCCGCCACGGCACTAATATCCTTTGGCAAGACATTGATCTACATTTGCCACTCTCAACCCGGGTGTTAAATGGGTACCAAGTAGGATGCAAATGTTAATGTGGTTGGATTCGCATGTGTGCACTTGTATTCCTGGCCAGAATACTCTCCTGGGAGTGGAGCGTTTGCACTATCGTGTGCAAATTAGCCATTGAATCCAATGACTGGGGTAATTAATACGAATTACAAAGTAAAGCGCTTTAAACATAACTGTTTAAACTACTCTTAGAAACGTAAAATTAAGCGCCATACAAATGTGACTATTTTTATTATTATTCACTTAGTACACAAAGAAACTGCTGCTGTTTACTGTGGAGTATGTGATCGAGCCTTTAATACCGTTTTGTGTGATTTTGTTAAATATCAGTGTTGTTTCATGTTCCTTGTAATACTATCTCAAGAAGGTTATATTTTTGTTACATTTTTTTGTTTGTTTATGGCTTGTTGGGTTGCACAGTAGTATATGTGAGGCCACTTACAAGAATTACTAGTCAGGCTGAAGTCTCAATTCAAATATTCAGAATATAATGGTTATTTTTCTGTCTCAATCACTGCTCCAAGTGAAAATGAGCTTAAAAATTTGGCCACGAACGCCTGACGCCAGTTTCTTGAACCATCACAAGTCTAGATTCGTGGACATCTCATTGAAGGGCATGTTAATTCCAATAACAGCACAGGGCCTTGTTTCATGAAACTCGTTATCAATGATAATAAATGATAGTTGTTATAAGCTACTGAAATCCTTTCACTTGTTTGGCTTTGACAAGATTTGTCATAGATCAGTGGCTCTTGTTATTGATAACAAGTTTCATGAAACTCGTTATCAATAACAATAAATGATAGTTGTTATAAGCTACTGAAATCCTTTCACTTGTTTGGCTTTGACAAGATTTGTCATAGATCTGTGGCTCTTGTTATTGATAACAAGTTTCATGAAACTCGTTATCATTAACAATAAATGATAGTTGTTATAAGCTACTGAAATCCTTTCACTTGTTTGGCTTTGACAAGATTTGTCATAGATCAGTGGCTCTTGTTATTGATAACAAGTTTCATGAAACTCGTTATCAATAACAATAAATGATAGTTGTTATAAGCTACTGAAATCTTTTCACTTGTTTGGCTTTGACAAGATTTGTCATAGATCTGTGGCTCTTGTTATTGATAACAAGTTTCATGAAACAAGGCCCAGGGTTCAATGGAATACCCACAATCGTCGACCCATGACGGCTCAAGAAGCTTTAACCAGTTGTCTTTGGTTATCCTTTTTGATATAGCACTACACATATTCATGTCCTAATATATTCAAACCAGTATTCGATGATTATCTATTTGCGTCGTGAATTGAATTTTATTTGTGCTTGTTTATCTTTGAAATATTACCTCAATTTTTCTGAGTCATAATTTATTCTTTAATAGTGCAGGGGTCATGCATTGTATGACCTTAAGGGTTATGGCCTTTAAAAGGTTGAAGTTCATCTGTCATAAATGGCAGGGGTCATGCATTGTATGACCTTAAGGGTTATGGCCTTTAAAAGGTTGAAGTTCATCTGTCATAAATGGACAGTAATCGTATTATTGAACACATGACCTACTGGAACCGGCTGACTCCTATATTGAAGCTATAGAGTAGTGAAGAGTGACGTCATCACAAATCTATTTTTAGAATTTCTCAATTATATTCTTCATTTTCCGAAAGAGCATACAAAATAATGTCCAAATGTTGAAAACCATTTGAATATGTTTAGGATTGGCTGAGATATGACCATCTGAATAAATAAATATCCTATAGTGTTATTTTGCTCTGGCTCGTAATAACATATTCAATTGGTTTTCGACATTTGGACATTATTTTTGATGCTCTTTGGCAAAATGATGAAAAAAATTGAGAAATTCTAAACATAGATTTTTATGATGTCACAGCTTTGGTACTCTATAGGGAATTCAGTACCAGTAGTCCATGGGTTATCTTGACTTCTACTCCTACTGCTGCTTCTACTTCTACTTCTACTTTTACTTCTATGTTGGTACCAGTCTAGCTACTACGTGAAGACCCACCAATGACCGACGTCTTATTATGCCTTCACCATTGTTCCTACTGTTAAGTTACGCACAAATAATGCCATTTGTTTATTTGTATTTTAAATGGTAAGGGGCAATTTTTTTACTTACAGGAGTCCATGAATTTTAAGATTGCATCCCCAGTCAAGGCAATGTAATTTATTATGCTGTTTTCCTACCGGCAAATCCGTGATAAAATAGGGCTTGAGAACACGACATGGACAATATTTGTGAGTTCACAATTTTCAACTACAATTTTCCAGTCAGGAAATAATTGATAATATTTAATATCCATTTTCTCTTGTAAGGTTGGTCACAAATTGCCAGGGTTCACTCCTAATTGTACAGTAACTGCAACTTGTAAAATTGTCCAATCAAAATGAAGGTTATTACAGATACCTGATATTAGAAATTTGCTCATAAATGGCCAGTTGGTAAAAATTAATTTTGAAATGCATTGTATAGACCGAAGCCTGAAACTAGTAGTCCATAATGTTATAAAACTCTGGGACTGTTCTTGATCTGTCACTCATTACCTCTAGCTTAGAGATCATGGACAGTGAGGGCAGTATTTTGGTAAAAACATAGCAAGCAGAGAGGGATAGTTGTGACATGCACCTGAATGTGAGACATTCTAGAGTACCGGAGCGCCACAAGCGCCCAGCAGAGTCAGTTATATAGGCGCTATATGAAAAGCCATTAGACGGAAATAATCTTTTTAGATTGTACAGCCTTATAAACCCAACAGCAACAACGATCATGTGCATTCAAAGGTCAATTTATGGGGCTCCAAAAAGTGCCCTCCTACATACCACCACTACAAAGGAGGGGACCATAGAGAGAACTTATTTATATTCATCTTTATGTAATCTATTCAGTGCCCCATAAATTTACCTATGAAGGAACGCGTGCTTGTCGCAACTTCGTCTCTCTAATAGCTACGGTTAGAAAGTTGTTCTAAAGTGCCTCTATTTGAATAAAGAGAACAAGTGTCACTTTTCTTCTGTGTCTCTTGTATAGTCAACATCATTGTGCTTACCACACTGCACATGTTTTTTCTTCTGATGTGAATGGACTGTTATTGTTGTATTATATGAGTATATTATAAAAATGCTTAAAATTATTCATAATAAAAAATTTCTTGTGTTTGGCAAATGGTGTTTCCTTCTGTTTCATTAATCTGTGTCAAATTTAAAATGCTCTTAGTGAAACCATACATTATGTATGTGCCCATATGTTGTGTGCCCGGATATGTTAGTGATCCGGAAAGATCAATTTCAAACAAATTATAAAACAAATTTGCATGCAATGTTGCATTGATCCGTCAATCAATATTTTGAAAATAACATGAATGGCAAATATGCATGGTGGTTCCTGCAAATTCCGATTCATATTTTCCCCTGTATTTTGTGGATGTATCTGATGAAAATGCTTAAAGATGAAGTTGAGTTCTGGTCATGCGATTGCATTGTGAAAGATAATATATAAGAATTTGTGTGTATCAAAATGATAAGAAATTGGCCAAGTCTTGGTAAAGTTACAAACACTGTACACAGAAAGATGTATATGGGACTACACGAACACGTGGCGTAAAAAACATACCCCCCCCCCCCCCCCCGAGTTTTACGATGTACATGACATATTTAGAATATGAAGGCATTTGAAGAGTCATGCTTTTCAGGGAACATGTCTTATCTGATGTTCTTCCACACTTGCATAATAAGAATGATAACGCTCACAAATTATTTTTCACCTCTTCCCAGAACTCAACCTTCTCTTTAAGATTGATATCGAAATAGAACAAGAAATAATTTTGTACTCCTGATAAGATCACTCTTCCATTACTATTCCTGCTATTCTAAGAAGGAAAAATGTGCCCAAAATCTCATCTAAATTTGGGAAACAATAATTGTACTCTCTCACATATGGAAATAGAACACACTAACAAAATATTGTAAAAGTGGACAGCATATTCTACACAAAACGTTTATTTGATGCAATATCATCAATTTGCAAATTCTGTACATGAATTCAACAAAATAAACATTGCAAGCTTACTATAAGTATTCCAAGATAATATTTCATTTACAAAACAATACAAAACAATTCTATGTTTACACTATGCTCAATGCTTGTATATAAAAGCCATCATTCATTGCAGGAAGTATTTTAAAGGGAAACTATTTCAAATACCATCTCATAATCATCATTTTGCCCTCTGCTTACATTAAGTGGTTCGTTTCAACTTGGTGAGTGGGGGAGGGGGTGGGGGAGGGGAAGGGGGAGGGGGAGGGGCACAGTGATTGAAAGCCTAAAGGCTTGTTCAAACATGATGCGACAAACTGCAGTGATGTTTTATGATGTGAAGTATAATACACTTCACATTTCTAAATCTAATAACACATCGCTCAGTGAATATGCACAAGTCCTTTTTTGCAGACAGTTGCAATTCATTGTAAAGGTTTTAAAAAACGTGGCGGTTTACTGCGCCATATCTGAAGAAGCCTTAAAAGTGAACACTCGAGGATAAAAGATTCTTTAATACAATCAGCCTGAATAGAGATGTAGTAGTGCCCAAATGTTCTGTTCAAATATAAAGTCTAAAATAGCTTGAAACAGAAGAGACAAAGCCTCAAAAACCAGGCTGCAATTGCGTAAAAACTGGCATATTTGATACACTGCATAGATACATTGCTAACTCGACTACAGCAAAATTAGTCATGTCAAATGCAAGTGCAAAGTTTCAAGAGAAAACAATGTAACAATCCCAATTGGCCATAACTCTTTACATGCCACACAAAGAATCTTCCACTGCCACATTGTATTTATATCATGGGGTATATAATATACAGTGCGTCCCATAAAAAACTGAGAATTATCAATGTTTTATCATAACTTAATCACAGTTATAGTTAATAAATGACACATATTTGTAAAGCTTAGATCCTCCTCTTTCATTTGATGCCACTCATATGATGCATATTTCATGCACAAGGCAAATTAGAACGGCCAAATATCATGAAAAGGCCATGTACAGCTTTGGCAAGAATCACTGTGAGAAGAAAACACACAGTATGATCATCTTCAACTTTTGGGTATAAAAACATTCCAAAAAGACATTCACTTGAAATCTGCCCCATTTGAGAAATTGATATGAAAGCAGGTAGGTCATTCATGTCTTTCATTTGCTCTTATCCTCTTTATGAGAAAGAAATAACTGTGAAACAAGCCTCAAGTACTGAATACCTTGCTTGCTTTTTTTTTACCACGGACTGCTAACTTATGGTGTTGGGTTTGGGGGGAGGGGCTTACTTAAACTACATAACATATTCTACACATATTTGTATCAACATTCTCCACTCCCTAGGGAGCATTTCTGCCAGGAGCCCTTGTACAGATGTGCACAATCTGTACAAACCACAATCATGTTTACATCCTACCGGTACACCCTGGTTGAGAGAAGCAATGTAGATAAAAAATAACTTCCTTAAAGCCCCTCTGCACTAGTTTGGCCAGGAGGGATTAGACCTCCCTGCATGGTCACTGACAGGTGGTTATCTCATGAAATCAGCTCTTAATTAACATAATAAAAAGGGGACCATGGGGGACCAATATAGCATTGTTTGCTATATAGAGGGTGCAAGTAGCTATAAGTAGTGCAGTGGGGCTTTAAAGGACATAACCACTGTACCAGGGATTGAACCCAGAACCTTAGTGCCTCCATTCAGTTGTTCAAACCACTCAAGTATATTAGCTCTACTCTGAGTAGAAGTACAGGAGATGACGCTATTCAGGCTCTCATGAAGTACCGGTATTAACTCATAGCCTGCCATGAGGCTGCGTGCACGCTACTGTTACGCTGCTTCTTGCATGCTAGCAAACATTCGTAATAGCAGTTATTGTTCATGCCCATTGGACTGTGCCTAGTGTTTTGCACGTGCTATGTTAGTACCATCGCGTTAATCCGATTATCTCGTTATAAAATCTGGCACTGGGGGGATTAGCCCTGTGGCAGGATAAGAGTTAAAAACAAATTACGTAGTACAACTTTGAAACAAGAAGTGTTTCTACAGGTCCTCTCTAAACAAGGTCTATTGATAAATGTAGCTATGGACTAGTAGAAGCAGGACACGCTATTAAATGCCTGTGACCTGAAATTTGCTCCTGCCAAAATTACTCATGGGCTTTGTTTTGTTGAATGTATGGGTTAGGGTTTAGGTTGCCATTGGGTTTTAGGTTAGGTTCAGGGTTAGGGTAAGGGTTAGACTAAGTGTTGGGTCAAGGATTGAAGTTAAAGGTATAGACCAGTTCTGGTCATGCGATTGCATTGTGAAAGAAACGTTGTGGAATCGATCAGAAAAGGTTGATCATCTAGCATAGAAGTATTGGTGTGTACTGCAAGGTTCTGAAATCTTAAAAATGATTAAAAAAAGCACTGTACACAGAAAGATGTATATGGGACTACTCGATATCTATCCAGTCCGGATAGATATAATAATTTACCAAATATATCAATTAGAAGCAGTTTCCCGGCAAAATTTGTATCATCACGTATTAGTCAAAACATCTTCTTTCACATGATTGGAAATAAGAGCTTCCATTTCATTTCTTGAGAGGGGGGCGTTTCCAAAACTGGTCTATACCTTTAAGAATTCAGTTAGTGTAGGACATTGACAAAGAGCAATGGTCGCAGGAGCAAGGGTCGTACAACATGCTACTGCCTGCAGTAGGTTGCGTCTATTTGCTTGAGGTGGGGGACGGCTAGTTTAATCTTGTTCCTGTACATCTTGTCCTTGTAGATGGGGTTGTGTTCTAGGTAAACCGTTTCGAGTTTGGCGAGGGATTTGAGCTGATCGACGTCCTTCCAGTGGTCCAGGAGATTGTTGTTGAACTGGGTAGGGAAATAAGAAGGGGGAGAAGAGAGAAAGAGAGAGAGAGAGAGATGGAGAGAGAGAAAGAGAAGGGGGAGAGTGAGTGAGAGAGAGATAGAGGGGGAGGGAGTGGGAAAGAAAATCAAGGAGAGGAGGAGGGAGACAGAAAGAGAGTTGAAAAAGAGAGGGGGAGTGAGAGAGAGATAGAAAGTACGAGGGAAAAGAAAAAAGTAAGAGAAAAACAGAATGAAAGAATAAAAATATAAAAGGAAACAAATAGAGAGAGAAAGAAAAAGAGAACGAAGATGTTATGAGAGAAAGATAAGAAAAATACAATAAAAAAGAAAAAAAATGTTTGAAGGGCTTTACATGAAGCAGGTATAAAACTATGCAAGAAATTTACAATTTTCTTGTGCCCATACTCTTTAATTTTTGCATAAAGTAATTTAATTATACTAAATCTCTATATTTTCTTAATGATCGGTATAAATCTCTATATCAAATCTCAGTTTAACTTTCTTTATGATATAAGTGAAAAGTGTTTTCATTGCCATGGTTAAGGGTACATTCACACGATTCGGTCCTCCACTTGTTTACAAAGTGACTTCCTCTCTAAAGACTCTGGTAACACAGACTATGAAGATTATCATTTACTTACCCAAAACTCCTCGAGAAGCACCAGATGACCGACATTCTGTATCCTTGTGATCTTGTTACCTGCTAGATCTAGCGTTGTGAGATTAACCTGCATGGTCGAATGGGAGGATGACAAGAATAACGGTTATAACGGGTACATAATGGAGAACTTCATGTTTGGAGTGAGCGCAAAACGTGGGTGTTAAAGAGCAAATTAATGAATTATTGAATGTCACTCATTAGAGTACTCTAACAAATACCATAATACATAATGCGCCTCAAAATGGTTGAACTACATAATAAGTGCATTATATATATATATATATATATATATATCATAAATATGTCTTTATACATAAAAATGATACTGTTGTTTGGGAAAAGATGAATATTGATACACATTGCTTACAATGGCATCACAGGATTTTAAAATAAACTCCAGCATTTGTTTTGAGCCAATACTGGTGCATGCCCGACAAAGCGATCAAGAATACAATTTAAAAAGTTACCAGATTTTTTAAAGATAATGGAATATATAATGAACCTGTCTAAAGGCCAACAATGGGAAAAGGAAAAGTGGCCACGGTAGGCAGGTGGATTTTCTAGACAGGCTCTTTAAAAGCACCATATGTACTCCTATACCAAACCAAACCAACCTTATCCACATAATAAACACATATTTCTTCAAGTTGGAGGACAATATAAAAGACCACTATGGACAGGTGGGAACACAATATAAGTGACCATAAGAGAGAGGTGGCCTTTCTAGAGAGGGGGCTACTCTTTTAAAAAAAGAACTGGGGGGTGTTTCACAAAGATCCTAAGTTGAACTTATCTCTAAGTTGGACTTAAAATTCATGGGAAGCCATTAGCATCCTTGAAAATATTTTGTAATTTTTTTTCAGAAGGCTTAAAATGTTGATTCAAATCATTCATATTTTCTATTATCATGGGAGATTTCATGTTCTTGGTGAGGAATTGATGAAAAGTCTAAAATATTCAAATTTTTGCTTTTGAATATATTTCAATTTAAGGCTTCAATGGCTGTCCATACTTTTTAAGTCCAACTTAGTGTTAAGTTCTACTTAGGATCTTTGTGAAACACTCCCCAGGTTTGATTGTACTTACATTTTTATCTAGATTTTCTATAACTTCTAAGCCATTGTGGCTAATGTAGAGTTCTTCCAAACTTGTGACTGCATCGAGACCCTCAAGCTTGGTGATGCGATTACTCTAGAATAGAAAAGAAAGGAATGGTTGAGCGATGTAAATGATGAATTCCTTATTATGCTTTCAAGCACCTTGGGAATATTCCAGATAAGTTCATGGAGCAAAAACCGACAAGAATTTTGATAAATTGTATCTATAGTAAGAAATAAAATTATGCAACATACACTGCATACATGATATCTGGACAAGACCTAATTAGAATCAACTGGAATATACCATTTGTTGTTTTTTGTCACATCTGTCATGACTGAAAAATCTTACCCTGAAAGCTGCCATGCTGTCTGAGAAAATGATATTGTACGATGTCCATGAAATACATGCAAATTTGTATTTTTAAGGCAGCTTGCTAAATGTGGGTATTATACAAGTGTAGCATAAATCATCAGTTCGACTTTATTGTAGTCTCATATAGATTCATTATTTTTATCCATCCAATTGTCACATTTACGAGCAGGAAACTCTATAAATTTGATCAACCAATACAAAAATGAGTGATCACTGTGAAATACCAAATGCTCCTAAGAATGGATGAGCCACCCATGTATGAATTTTTTTGGGGGTATTTTTTTTGGGTATTGAAAATAAAACTCAACGACATAGCATATTTACAATAATAACATATCAATAAAGTAAATGGATGTATACAGAACACGGAACAACACAGGACAATACAACACAAAACAGCACAACACAAATGCCCCACTCTAGTCAGTTACATTTGTACATCTAAGGCTGACCCTGACATGCATCAAGGTTATATATCATGTAAGAAAATCCGAGACTGGACTCATCAAGGAGACGTTGTATGAACTTTTCTTGGGCATTGAAAGAACCTTACCTGTATACTAAGAACTCGTAGCTTTGTGAGCTTGTCCAGGTTTTCCAGCTTTGTGATCTTATTCTTCCCAACAAACAAACTCTCAAGGTTGACTAGAGTATCAAGATTCTCTAATTTCTGTAATTAAAAAAAGAATGAAGCATCAAATCAATAAGGAACAAATGTTAACTTTGTTTGCAATTGCTTATAACCGTATCATTCTTTATGACATTACAGAGCTGGCCAGAGGTACATGTATAATGACCAGCTCAATTTCAAACATTTTTACCCAAAATCAGATATTACAAGAAATGGTTTATAATAATGACCCTAGAATGTCTAATTGTACAATAAGAATAACATTTTGGGGGACAAAAATTCATATTACCTCAAGACATATGTAGTTGCTTGAACATAGTTCTTGTAATTAGAATATACAGAATTTAAACAAAAACCTGGGTAATACAGGTGAACTAGCTATTCCCTATGATAGGCTCAAAGCTGTATGTCCTCTAACTACAAACATTAAAACCACTCCACTGACCCTAGTATCAATCAATCAATCAATCAATCAATCAATCAATCAATCGAACACTAGTGCTTTGTCTTTTATAGTTTTATCAGTCTGAACTTGAGTTTGATTTCAACTGCAACTCTACATATAACAAATAGACAATTACATTTTAACGACTGATTTTAGAATGTGCTACAGTCATTTACATTGAGAGACCACAAGATAAATGTGTCCTTACTCGTATCCTGTTATCCCCCAGCTCCAGCATGTTGAGATTGGTGAAATGGCTGAGGTTGTCGATCTTGGAGATCTTGTTATTGATGAGGAAGATCCTCAAAATCTTGACCAGGGTTTCCAAGTTCTCTATGGTCCTGATCTTGTTGAAAGACAGGTCTAGAATGCTACAGAAGATGGGAAGGGGAGAGGGAGAAGAGATGAGAGATTAATTTTGAATGCTCATAAGAAATGGGGTACATCTTCTTAGGCCTGGAAAAAAAAAATGTTGTATTGCCCTTTGCGACCGACCCAAAAAATCTTGAAATCTATGGTCGGCTTTTTATAAAAAAATCAATTAAAAAAAAAAAAAAAGTATGAAAGCATTCAAAACTGAAAAATATCAGCCCAAAGAGGGAAAAGTGTTTTTTTTTTAAGTTGAAAAAAAAAAATTCTGACCGACCGACCCATGTTTTGGCACCTAAAGGGCAATATAACATCTCTATTTTAAAGGCCTTATAGAGGTATGGTGCATACTCCTGCGCCTCTTTTCTACACACTTAACAAATTCCTTAAATTCAACCCTGGCCCCAACACTATGCCTTACCTAAGACCTCATGCAACACTTACCCTAAGCCTTCATTTTTAAAGAAATAAAGCACTAAGCAATCATAGCTGGAGCATAGGATGGATCTTTCTGCTATCTTGAGTAAAAAGACAAATAAATGTAAACGGCACCTTCATTTAACTCCAGGGAAATATAGACGCTCCCAAGAGCATCACAGATTTTCAATCATGACTATCTCTCATCCTTCCTTTCAAAATCATAATTTTGTTCATAGTTCAAGTTGTCTGTTTAGCAGTGGTTGTTTTTAACCTTCTACATATTTTTCTGTTTTCATTTAAAAGTTATTCTGCCCCCAAGTTACCCTTAGATAGCTTGAGCTAATGAGGGCTTTGCTAGGGCTCTTATTTACTAATTGATAGTGTTTTAATAGGGCAACAAGACAATAATTACCATTTGGTAGAAACCTTTCACAAGTCATATTCCAATCGTGCACATTTCAACCACTTAGCTTTTCACGTTTCACAAAACGACTATTGTATCTTCAATGAGTGAACTCACGTCAGCTCTACCAGTGTCTCCAGGCCTTCAATCTTTTTCAGCTGATTATCATAGAGGTCAAGATCGGTCAAGGTCGTCAGGGTCTCCAAGTTTTCAATCTTCTTGATTTCATTTTGACGCAGACACAGAGTCTAGTGGGGATACAGATAAAGGAATAGATTGCAAATTTAGAATAAACGCAGTTCAACTTCCTTGCATCCTTTATATAGTAGGGGGCTTTCATGGGGAATTTGACATTATTTGGGTATTTACCAATAATAGGTGTTGTCAATCACCAGGATTAGCCTTTAGTTTTATGACCAACAGGCGTAATGCTCTGCATTTTCTACCAATCACCCCATAAAGGTCATTATCTTACATTTCTCTCACCCAAAGACTCTCAGAGAGACTAGAAGGTATTTCTAGATGGGTTAACAGGTTTGCTGTGTGCGAGACTTGTACACCCATCAATATTATTTCAAAGTCTGATGTCAGCGAATTATGACCTACTGTATATGGACACTCACTACGATCTCCCTTCAGGCTACTTTGGCTTTCTGGTATAATTGAATTGCTTACATACATGTATTGTTACAGTGATCATCAATCATGTATTCTCTGGACTGGCAAAATGTTTAACAAACTTGCCCGAAATAAAATGAACATTGAAAAGGAAAACACACATGGGACTATGATTGAGACTTAGCTTGATTTCAAGAAATTCATTTGTTTAATACAGAGATTTTCCATCTTTTGTACTAAATTAACTTTGTTGACAGAGACATTATCATATTATATATCCAGAGCAATTTGGTTTGGACTCAGTGGGATTTCAATTTCCTCCGTTACCAAAACAAGATGACCTTTGACCTTGTTTGTATTTCATGCTTTGTAAGTAACATGTATTTCTGATCTTGTACTTGGGCAAGTCCAAGCTATTTGGATTGTGACGTACGGGACATTCAGAGACTTTAAACAAGAAATAACAACGGGACGCTGCGTGCCATACGTCACGCAGCACATTAATTACATTAAAATTTAATTAAAGAATTGGTCAGAACTAAAACTTTCCACAAATGAACTACCGTATATAACGGTGTATAAACCACACTTTTTTGCCGCCGAAAGTTTTTTTTTAAAGTTTCAATTTATGCCCCTCCACCTTGCGCTATGCCTGGCAATGTCTCCCAGCTCGGTAATCGGTGTGTTGACTCACCACTCGGAAACTAGAACAACACTCAAATTTGTCTGTCATCTTGGTTTGAAAGTAATCTTTCTGATAGATCTCAATATGTAGTTTATAATAATAATTCCTCCAATTTTTCTTCTATTACATGGTGTACCACAAGGTTCTATCCTAGGTCCCTACTGTTTTTTAATTTACAGTACCGTAATGATTTATACAACGTTATTTACGGTAGCCCATAATAGCCACAGACTCATACCAAAAGATAGCCATATAAATAATTTCATCTGTTGTTATTTCTTGTTTAAAGTCTCTGAATGTCCCGTACGTCACAATCCAAATAGCTTGGACCTGCCCACTTACTTAATTAATTCAATTTAATAATTTGAGCTTACCTCCACCTGCGTCAGTACTTCAAAGCCAATGAGTTGAACCACTCTCTTATGTGTCAGATCTACATCCTGGGAAAACAAAAGAGAACATACATCTAAAATCAAAATCAAATAGCATAGAAAAGACTGCACACTTTTGCAGAAATCAAATAATTGCTAGGTCCTGTAACGTATAAAAGCAACTTCCAATCACTAGTAAAAAACAAAGTAAAAAAAATAATCTATTGTACATGTATCTCCATTCATACTACAATTAGATGTGTCTTACTATAAATGTTATCATTCTCTAACATAAAATTGATAGTATTAGTTGCTAATGAGTTAAAAAATACTAGTGATTGCAGGAAAAACATTTAATTTGGGGAAGATGGAATGAAGTGTAACTCTCAACAGAAAAGTGTCATTATTTTCATGATTAAAACTGAACAAAATCAGTTATCTTACAATAACCCCATAGTTCAATATTTTTCATTATATCACAGATTTTTTTTGATTGATTTTTTTTTTTTTGGGGGGGGGGCTTTCGAATAAAGAAAAAAAAGCAATTGTTTGCAAATGACTGCTGCATTCCATTATTTTAATCCATTACTATTGTGACTTACATGCACATGAAGCAAACAGACTTAAAAGAGTCGCAATTCAAAAGATTTTCAATCAATTGCGAATACCAGGAAGTGATGATGGTCAATATAAGGCACAATGCAACACTTACAATTGGAGATCCCAAATACACTTACCGGTATACAAATTCTTAACCAAAAAAAACAGCAAAAACAAAAAAGTTTCAATTCATAGTTTAAACGTTCTTTCTTTATAGAGTACCTTATAATTAACATTCAAACAATTCGAGGTAATAATTATGAAAATAATAAACCTACAAATGCTACTGAGGAAAACTTCACAAGTATTAGATAACATTTTATGAAGTGTAAACTAGTTTCTAGATCTAGGCTTATACTGCAATTACATGCATGATATTGACAAAAAATTATCTCTTTTCAATTTTCACAAAATATCTTTATTTTATACAAATACAAATTATAGACTCTAGCATAGTTTATCGACATCAGTCAATATGGTATTACTTTAAAACAAGCTTCAGCAGAAAAACAGTTTGTGTAGATGCCTATAACAGGAAGTCCTCATTGGGGGAGGGGTGACTGGTTGTACCCCCCCCCCCCCCCCCCTCCTACCTCCCTTTAAATCTTAAATCCTCCAGAGGTAGAAAGATACTTACATAAGCATTTGGGTCTAAAGAGATTGGTTCTTGTTCTGGAGGCTCTATCATCTCAACTCCTGGCTCTCCTTCCTCTCCTTCCTCTTCTGATTCATCAGTCAATGGTGTATCTAGAAACAAGAAGAAATCAACATGATTGAAATAATTGAGATCAACGATCAAGAAGGCATGCTACAATGAAACAATATTAACAATTTTATGTTATATTTTCTATTGTTTTACTTGTCTCAATTTCATATTAGGATCTAGATCTAGTCAACTCAAGAGGACTAGTACTAGTAGAAACTCATCATTGAATGAGCAGTAGGGGCGCTGGTCCGAGAATGAGGATCGTCCTCATAAACAAGGATATCCTCATAAACGAGGACAAAATGCGTCCTCAAAAATAAGGGTTGTCTGCATTTTCGAGGACGTTTTTTTTCATCGGCACTCTGGGGGTTTCATGTTACAGAACGGCCCGCTGGCGATGCCAAAAATGGATTCCCCGGGGGAAAATAACCCTAGTTCACCGTCTACTTTTATGGGTTGTCCGTCTTCCCAAGGATTTATTGCTTATAATGTGAAGGTCTCTGTACAATGTCAATGTAAAATGCATCAAGAAAATCATTGCAGAATCCGTTTTTTGCATCGCCAATGTGCCGATCAAAAATATGAAACGTCTGCAAAAATGCAGATGGTCCTTGTTTTTGAGGACGCATTGGTCTGTGTTTACGAAGACGATCCTCGTTTATGAAGACGATCCTTATTCTCGGACCAGCGCCCCTACTGATGAGAGATCTATCTAATATTATAAGTTAGCTGCACTCTCTCTGTTGTTGTGAACTTGTCCCTCCGCTTTTCGGAGATAAGCGAGTTTATCGCATTCGAAGTAGTAGACTGTAGTGATCTTTTTTTTGTCACTCTTTCAATATTCATCTTTGTTTTGTTTTTGCACTTTTTCATCATTCATCATGTTTAGAATCTATTTTGTTATGTTTTCTTAATCATTTTCAAAACATTTTGTAACTAAGCTAAGCCAAGTGCATATAGGCACAGAATATATTCCACATTAGCTGGGCTAAATCTCAAATTCTTCTCAAGAAGCTAGACTGGAAAATTGAGAATTTATTTTAGTTCAGACTCGAGCACTGCACCAGCCAGCACTGCGGATGCGGTTCGAACTGCACTAGGATCCTACTATTTGACTCTGACTTTTTGAGCAATATTTGTGTGAAAGTCTCAACAACATTCAACAGGAGCTGGTAGCGTCAAAGATTGATAGCTTAACTTTTCACCTACGAAAAAATAAAAAGCCATCATTTTTACAGTTATTGATACCTTAACCATAAAATAACATGAACAAAAAATAAGAAAATTTTACCATTCTTTTCCTCCGCCATTCTAAATTTTTTTTGTAGCAGTCGTCTCACGGATTTCATTTCATGGAACTAGCGGACGAAAAATTGCTCTTCAATGTTATGGTATCTCTAACTATATGGATACAAATGAAAGGTGATGGCAAATTCAGATGCCGAATGTTGCATCTAGAAGACAAACACGAATATGGAAATATTAGGCCTGAAGCAGGGCTCCCACTTAGCCACTTAGAGTTGGAGCCACAGAACTCTAAAATACGTATTTTCGTATTTTAGAGTTCTGTGGTTGGAGCCTCGAGTTGTGGCGAGCTGGCGCGATCTTATGGCAAGCAGTTTTATCATTAAAACATATTTCTTGATCAATTCTTAATATCACAGAATCAAATTCTTGATATCAAGAATTACCATTGCTTTAGAATCTACAACGTAAAATTATTTCTTCAAATCAAGAGATATGTTTTAATGATAAAACTGCTTGCCATAAGATCGCGCCAGCTCGCCACAACTCGAGGCTCCAACTCGGCTAAGTGGGAGCCCTGCTTTTAAAGAGAGTGCACAAAACTGTAGAAAAGCATAGTTACATCTTCATTCATTCATTTTTTTGTTTGATACAAACAAATTTAAGGATACAGAAATCAAGTTTAAAAAAATTCATTCAATTTAACTCGATCTGTCAAGTAAACAGATTTTGAATGCAAAACATGATTAGAGTCTTCAGAGATCGACTTTCCTTCCCAGTTGCAACTTTTCATCATTTTGAACTTTTGCTTAGTTTCCTTACTTTTCCCTTTCATTCAATGGAATGATCTTCAAATGAAATCTAGAGAAAAACAGATAAACATAATAGAGAGAGAGAAAGAGAGAGAGAGAGAGAGAGAGAGAGAAAGAAACAAAAAGAAAGAAAGAAAGAAGGGTGATAATAAAATAAATAAAACATATTTGGGCCAGTAGGATTGGGGGGAATGGAAGGGGCGCACTTTGACATGTAAGCCCCCTTTGAAACTTACAATTTATTCAAGGATGTGTTTGGGGGAAAAATCAAGAGGAAATCTCGATTCCGGCCGGTATGACCGCGCCGTTCGTCCTACCAGTTTCGTTTGTCCGTCGGACATAATATGCGGGTTTTCTGCTCGCACGGATCGTCCGAGGGACGATCCGTGCGGTTTGCTATCCACACATTTTGTCCCCCATTGTTTTACGTGTATATTTGATAAAAGGAAGCAACTCGGCAAATCAATGTATTTAGACTCATTGTAAATGATGTGGTTGTCATTTTTTCTAGAAATTACATAATAATAACTCTACAATTTTTTTAAAGCAAATGGGCCAGTCCTTTTGAAAGTAGAAGTGAATATTTTCTTTAAAACCTTTATTTTATGAAGGCATACTCGTGATATCGGCCCCACAACTGTTGTAATCGATTATACTTTTGTACGTGGCTTCGTACATCAACCAACTCACTACTAGTATATACTCGTGATACAGGCCCAGCTCCAAGTATTTGGGGGCGTTTCGAGGTTTAATGAAGGAGTTAAATGGGAAATAAAAGTGATTACAAATGGGGTTGAAAGTGAGTGGGGGAGGCTAGAGTATTTAAGATAGGGTAGAGCGTAGCACAAATTGGCGGATGCTCAGGGGGTATGGGGCATTTAATTACGGTCAGATGAGCATATTTTAATACCTTATTCATAACACTGGCAGGTAACTAATTGGCGTATGGTCCAATTAAGGGGCGGAGTCCCCGGAAGCGCTGGGGTTTTAGGCTTTAAAATTAAGGTCAGATTAGCATCCAGGGGCCAGCCTTAGGTCCCAAGGTGGGGTCCAGGGGGCAGAGCCCCCGGAAGCACAGGGGTATGGGCATTTAATTACGGTCACATGAGCATACTTTCTTTTCTATTTCTTTTTATTTAATTCTCTGTAATATACTTTTTCAAAAGTGTGTGTGGGGGGAGGGCTTGAGCCCCCAAGCCCGCCGTAGTAGGCCTCTAAATAGTAAATAAGCACATTTCTTGCCTGACTGTAAATTTTGAAATTTGTCATTCTCCCACAAATGCATAAAAAGTATAATTTACTAAAAAGTGTGGAAAAATCCCGGAAAATTAGACCGTTTCAGCAGCATCTGTAAATCACTGGCATCAAATTAGAACAAAAAATTCACTTTTAAAGTTTATTTTGGTGGGGGGGGGGTAGCAACTGGCTGATTACTAAGACCTATGGTGTCGAGGGGCTCTTTCTTTATTTTTGTTCGGTAATAAATAAGGTTAGTTTATGTGGGTGTCACTCAGGCGCGGACATACGGAGGGCGACGGACCCGCCCCCCCTTCCCTCTTTGCAGAAAAAAAAAGGAAAGGAAAGAAAAAGAAAGGAAAGGAAAAAGAAAAGAAAGAAGGGCTAAAAACACGAGTTAGAAGTGGACCGATCAAGGCGCTCACTTATCCGTATCAGGGGAAAATACACGGGGGCTCGGGGTGAATCAGCCCCCGAAATGCCAAAAAGAGCCCCCGAAAGTCATACAAGTAGCCCCCGATATTTTTCCCCTGATCCGTATATAGGACAAGGCCCTGGGGCAGCTAGCCATACTCCGATATTTGGGTCGTTTTCCGATCAGAACTAGCCCTAACTATCATTCCAGGATTCGAGACAAAGTCACCCAATCCCTTTAAGTTTCAAAAAGTAGACTTCATTGACCTGTACATAGGCTTAGGAACCGGGGGGTGCTTGGGGGGCACAGCCCCCCCCCCCCCAAAAAAAATATATATATATATTGGGGGGCTCAGATATCATTGAGCCCCCCCCCCCCCCCAATATTTCGGCCGGGCTCGGTTATCATGAGCCCCCCCCCCCTCCCCAATATTTTGTTCGTGCTGATGAGTTGAGGGAAGTGTATGCCGGAGATATTGACTTTGTAGCATTAACTCGGCAGCTAACAAACCTCCAAGACGTGTATGACGATGAGAGCCTGTTTCAAATCGAGCAAAGCTAGGTTCCATGCAATCGAAACCGGGCTGACCAGATTAAACTTTAAAAAAGCAGAAACACGAAGTTGAAAACCATCCAGAGACTCCCAATAAATTGCGTTACTTATTAATTAATTATTTCATTACAAATCTTTATTCTCATTTTTCTAATAAAGACTATAACTGATTTTCTTATAAAATTGAAGATATTTATGGCGTATATATTCAATATGAATGAACGCCACAAAACATTTACCAACAACAACAACAACGATGAGAGGAAACCTATCAAATACATTAAAACAATCTGTGAGATTTTCAACAACAGTCCAATCTATAAGAGATCATTCTCAGAGGTACACATTCTTCTTCTCATTTACCTTACCATCCCGGTTACAACGGCAACTTGCGAGAGAACATTCTCTGTCTTGAAAGGGATCAAAACTTATCTGATAAGTACAATGACCCAAAGAAAGCTCAACCAAAGCTTAATATTACTCATATATAAATCTCGTACAGATAAACTGGACTTGAAAAATATTGCCCAAAACGTTGTTTCCAGGAACATAAGAAGACAAAACTTCTTTGGCACATTTGTCTGAGGCTGCATGTGCACCTCAAAAGAAGAAAAGTCTGAAATTTTTCGCCGCGATGACATAAACGAGGAACAAAGAATTTATTTACAGGTGCAAATTAAAGACAAAGGAGGATCTCAGAAGTATATTTTTTGGGTGGTGCCACATTTCAGTTTTTAAATATGTCCGTTTATAGGCATTACAATAAAAGTTTTGTTTTTCACGTTCCTGGGGTATTATTTTTCCAAAGGTGTTAAATGTGTGTTATTTTAACACCTAGTACTTTGTCTTACTTAATAAAAATAAACTGAATATCTTACAATTTAACGATTTCTTCAAGTAGGCCTACTTTTATTAATTTCTTCAACTGCTTAAAATTAAGGCTACAAATGCTTTGTTACTGTAGAGCTGTAGTGTAAACAGGCTACTTAGTAATTCACATTTATAGATTGGTGCACATCATTATGCTTGATCATCCTCTCCTATCTGTTTGTTGTCATTCCTCTGTTAGTCATCCTTTATTTGCTACCTATGATATTTGAATATTCATTATTTCCTTTTATTATATAAATGAACATGTAAATACCTATTTATGCAAAATAAACCCTGGAGGTTTAAAGTTGTAAAGCCCAGGGCAGTACAACACACGCAATCATGAAATAAGGGTGTCTTTATCGAAGTGTCTCTGTAAGTTTAGAACCACGCCTACCCGCTCAGGCCACCCTACATTCAGGGGCGTCGCTAAAGGGGGGGGGGGTGTGAGGTTGAAGCCGGTGGGATTTTTTTTATGTCGGTCGGCCAGCAATTTTTTCCCCTTCGAACTGTGACTTTTTATCGGACAAAGAAACATTTTTGAAAATTCACACAATGATTTAGAGTCGGTACAATGAATCGTCTTCTTTTTCTAATAATTTAATGAAACGTCGAAGCTCCCGCGCTTCGCGCCAGAGGGGGAAAACTGAATTCAGAATTTAGGGTTAAGAGTATAGAGAACGGTATACAACAAATCGTCTTCTTTCTATAATAATTTAATGAAACGTCTAAGCTTCCGCGCTTCGCGTGGGACGGGGAAACTGAATTCAGACAAGGATTAAGAGTCGAGAACGGTACAACAAATCGTCTTCTTTTCATAATAATTTAATGAAACGTCTAAGCTACCGCGCTTCGCGCGGGAGGCCTTCCACCCACCCCCTACCCCACCTAGGGAGCGCTTTGCGTGCTCTTTAAGTGATTCGCTTGCCCAATACCGCCCCTCCCTTAAATAAGATCCTACCTACGCGCCTGCATTAAAATATATAGCTATGATGCTTACTAAGTTGACGAAATAATTTGTATATTTATGTCGTCGACGAAAATGACCATTTGCGCATAACAATTTAGCCTTTGGCCTCGGGTTTATAGGGTTACATTTGTAGATATTGGGACATTTAATTTTGTCGGTAATTGGTGGCTTGTTTTGTCGGTAATCGTTGGCCTCTATACCACACCCCCCCCCCCCCCCCCACTGAAAAAGGTCTAGCGACGCCCCTGACGACACATCAGGCCTATACTTGCGTTTTGTGAGAGTCTCAAGTATCCGGGCCAGCTATTTATAGTAATTTTTGAAGAAAAACAAAACGAGTACTCGCTCTCCAATCGTATTGGTTATTTGGGAATTTCGAATGTCATCAAATATGTTTTTTTCCTTTTAACACAATGATTGTTTTGCGACTCAATTCAGGCCTGACTAGATATAATTTTTTTCGTTAGGCAACAGACAAGTAATTTAGTCATATACCTGATTAACATTTGAAGATTTCCTACACTAATGCCTGGCCGTGCGTAACCCATATTTAAACGCTAAGTTGCACCTGAAATTGCAACATGTGCATTACAAGCTCAAAATGCTTTCTTTCATACAAATACACCAACAAAAAATCCCAAAAGCTTGAATGCATACTATTTCACAAGATGTAATTAAACAATATGAATGATATTAATGATACACTTACATGTACATGCAAATGCATGATCATTTTTGCGCTTCTTGCTCCCAGCAAGATAGTTTCCTTCTACATTTAATTTTGTTGCTGTTGTGAGTTTATATTCATATTTTTTGTTATCAAACAGGAATAAATAAATGTTATAAATACATTTGTACAATGATAGTTGTACAATGATGATAAAAGAACCAATGAAAATCACAACTGATCTTCCTTAATTCCTGTTCTTTTCTTCCTCTTTGTTTTCTGTCCCTTTCTCTCCTCTTTCCCTTTCACCTCCCTTCTCCTTCTCCCTCTCTCTCTCTCTCTTTGCTGAGGGGGGGGGGGGGGTAGGGGTACAAATCGGGACAAATTGCAACTGATCTCCCCTACCTTTCTTCTTCCCCCCCCCCCCCTTTCCCTTCCCTTACTTCGCTCTCTCTCTCTCTCATTTAAGTTTGCTGAGGGAGGCAGGGGCCTTTCGCCCCCTCCCCCCGATCCACACGATGTTAGTGGGATTAATCGCAACTGATCTCTGCCTCTTTTCACCCTTTTCTTTTCTTCTTCCTCTTTTGTGTTCCATTTTGGCTCTCCTCTTTCCCTTTCCATTCTTTCTCTCTTTTTTTTTTGGCGGGGAGGGGGTGGGGGTGGTCGGGGAGGGGGGGGGGGGGGCAGAGGGAAAGGCCTTTTTCCGCGATCCACATCTTGTTTGCAGGAAAATTGCAACTGATATCCCTTCTTTTCTTTTCTTCGTTTGTTTCTTTCCCTTTCCTTCCTTCTCTCTTGTTTTGCGGGGGGGAGGCAACAGCATGGGCGGCAAGGCCCTGTCGGACCCCTTTTTCTTTTCTTCTTCCTTTCCTCTTCTCTCTTCTTTCCCTTTCCCTTCTTTCCTTCCTTCTCTCTCTCTCTCTCTCTCTTTTTGTTTGCTGAGGGGCCAGGGGAGGGCAGGCGAAGGCCTTTCGCCCCCGATCCACACCGCGTTGGTGGGAAAAATCACAATTGATCTCCGTACCTTTCTTTTTTTCCCCTTCCCCTTCTCTTCTTTTCTCTCTCTTTTAAGTTTGCTGTAGAAGGGGGGGGGACAAGGGCCATTTGCCCCCCCCCATCCCCAACTTGTTGGCGGGTAAACTGCAACTGATATCTTCCTTCTTTTCTTTTCTTCCCTTTATCTCGTCTTTTCCCTTTTTTCTTTCCCTTCTTTTCCTTCTCTCTTTCTTTTTGCTGGGGGGGGGGGGGGGCAACAGCCTGGGAGGCAAAGCCCTTTCGCCCCCCCCCCCGATCTTCTTCTTTCCCCTTTTTCTTCTTCTTCTTCCTTTCCCTTTGTCTCTTCTTTCCCTTTCCCTTATTTTCCTTCCTTCTCTCTCTCTCTCTCTCTCTCTTTTGCTGAGGGGGGAGGGGGGTGGCGAAGGCCTTTCGCCCCCGGTCTCCTTTGTTCCCCCCTTTTCTTTTCTTCTTCCTCTTCTTCCTTTCCCTTACTCTCCGCTTTACCTTCTCCCTCTCTCTCTCTTCATTTTTTGTTGGCGGTTGGGGGGTCAAGGCCCCCCCCCCTGAATATGGGTTATCCAGTCGTTTCATATTTTATACTTGTATTGAATATGTATACGTGTGGACTAGAGTACGGACATTCGGTGCGGCAGGCGGACTATTGGTGCGAGACCAGCTCTTCCGCACAGATTGTCCGTCGGACATTTGAGGCGCGCACGGAATGTCCGACACGGACATTCTGCGCGGATAAAATCCGCACCGATCGTCCGCTCTCGATCGATCTCTAATAGGCGGACGATCGGTGCGGGTAACATTCTACGCGGTCACACCGGCAAATTTTCTTTTCTTACGAACTGTGACTTTTTATCGACAAAGAAACATTTTTGAGAATTCAGACAATGAAACGTCAAAGCTTCCACGCTTCGGGCGGGAGGGGGTAAACTGAATACAGACAAGGATTAAGAAACGAAAACAGTTAATCGTCTTCTTCCTCTAATAATTTAATGAAACGTCACTGCTTCCGCGTTTAGCGCGGGAGGGGAAAAACTAAATTCAGACGAAGATTAAGAGTAGAGAACGGTGCAACGAATCGTCTCTTTTCTCTCTAATAATTTAATGAAACGTAAAAGCTGCTTCGCGCGGGAGGGGAGAAACTGATTTTAGACAAGGATTGAGAGCAATAATTTAATGAAACGTCAAAGCTTTTGCGCATCGCACGGGAGGGGGAAACTGAATTCAGACAAGGATTAAGAGTAGAGAACGGTACAAGAAATCGTCTTCTTTCTCTTATAATTAAATGAACGTCATAGCTTCTGCGCTTTGCGCGGAATTTAACGTCATATTACTCCAGGAAGTGCCTGAAAGTGCGCCTAATGTGGTTTTCCCAGACCCACCCCTGCTTGGTCGCTCCGCCGTTTTACATATATTTCACCCCATGCGATTTTGTGCCCCCCCCCCCCCCCCGTTAGAAATTCCTGGATCCGCCAACTGAGTTTGTACTATGAATTTGAAATAAATTTTATTTCAACAAAATGAAATTATAGAGGTCGTGTGAATTTCAAGGAGAAATTACCATTTCTATCGTTCGTGACGGCCATCTTGATTTTCATTTTTTTTTTAAACTCTAGAACGTGAGGGGGTTCCACCCCTGGACCCCCCCCCCCCCCCAAAAAAAAAAAAAAAAAAAAAAAAATGGGAAGCTCTGCCCTGGCAACCCATCATGGCTCCTAATGCGGGCCCCTAGACCACATCCGTTAAGATAGATTTAGTAATTCCCAAGACAACCCTTTGTTCCATAAAATTATCCTTGAGAGAGAGTGTATGTGAAAGAGATTTGATGTCCAACAAATTATTCCCTAGGGGGTATGGGCGGGATTTAGGGGGGATCGTCGCCCACCGGAAAATTTGAAAAGTGCCCTAAAAATGTATAGCAAATATTGACTAAAGACTTTAACACACTTTTAGGCTCTGGAGGGCCTAAGAGTGCAGCGTTTAGACTAATACAAATGCGAAAAAACTTTTTGCTCGGTTGCTACGCTCCCTCGCATAATATCTTCCTAAATGTACAAGTAAATATTGTAGGAAATCTGTATTCCGTTGGTATCACTGTGATCTAACGGAATACAGATTTTCTCAGCCAGGAATTAACAACATAAAGGCTACATCGACTAAGCAATACAAATAATTATTTTTAAAAAATCTGACTGGGCATGCCGTTCACCTACAGTTCAAGGGGTAGGGCCCGGTAAGTTCTTTATTTACAGCCAGTGATTAACAACACTATCATCGACTAAGCTATACAACTAATTAAAAAAATATAAATCTGAGTGGGCGTGCCTTTCACTATGGCCGGTAGGTTAATCATTCACAGGTCACCATCTCCTAGCCTAAAAATAGCAGGAATTAACAACACTAACATCGACTAAGCAATACAAATTTAAAACAAATTAGAAATCTGACTGGGCGTGCCGTTCACCTACAATTTAAGGGGCAGGGCCCGGTAGGTTCATCATTCACTGATCACCATCTTCCAGCCAGGAATTAACAACACTAACATCGACTAAGCAATACAAATAAAAACAATTTTAAATTACAATTCAATACAAATTTTAAAAAAAATAGAAATCTGACTGGGCGTTCCGTTCACCTACAATTTAAGGGGCAGGGCCCGGTAGGTTCATCATTCACAGGTGACCGTCTCCCAGCAGGGATTGACGACACTAACATCGAATATATATGCTCTTCCTGATCGTTACTTTTAAAAACGTTCCACTGCACGGGGCCTGCATTTAATATGTAAGAGTGGAGGTACAGATTTTTCTGCCCCCAAACTCTTTTGCTCATTACGCCACTGCCTCTGAAAGGCGAGCCCAATGTAATGTTTGCCCCCCTCCCCCCCCCCCCCCCCCCCACCTCCCATCCCAAAGTGCTTCCAGCGCGCCTGGGTAGGCTAATCTACTCATCTGCTATAAAAGAAGCATATTTGAACCTATTATACCTTAAACCCCATGACCTTTGAACTTCACAGAATGGCAAGGTAACCAATGAAGGTGTGTTCGACGGCAACAGCATTAACATTGCCAAATCTCATTCACATTAAAACATTAAGAGACACAATAACCGTTAATGCTATGAAAAGATGTTTTATAATTCATCATCATCCCCAAAACAATGGATTCCTCAGAGCCTCAGAGCCCCCAATTTAAAGCGGCTGAAAGCAATTTTTCTCAAATTTCATCTAAAACTCGCTCTCTACGCTCGCTCGAATTTAAAGTTTTTTTTTATTAAGGAACGTATTAAAGCGCTTCCATTCTTTCATTATGCAATGTTCATAATTATGAACGACATTCACCCGTTCTACTTTTTCAACCTTGCACAATACACAATAGCTGGTTGTCTATCAATAGATGCTCTGACTTTGGCTTAGTTATGAACAGGGAATTCACCCATCTTCTCTTCTCGTCGTCACATGGTTAGCGAATTGTATTACCATGGCTACATGCTCCGATGGTTAACAACCATAGAATAGTTCTTCAAACTATGGACGAGACTGGTGACGATGCACATTATGAGAAGAGTGTCGTTAATTGATATAGACCAAGAATGAATATATACGAGTTCAGTCTCACAGCTTAGAAACGATTAACATGTTTAAACGCCAAGTATGTGAAAGTCTTTGAAATCATGATAATAGATTTAATTGTATGAATAGGGACAATGGAGCGATCAAGATACTGCCGGACCCCCGAATTCGCGCGTTTTCTTCAGTTCCCTTTTCGCTTCGTATTGGTAAGTACATATATTATTATCTTCTCTACTTTTTCTAGTAGCATAATATTATGCACGTGTGTATGCTATCACAGTACTGGTGTTATGTAGGAGAGATATATTATTAATCGAGAACTTATTTTATCATAAAATACTGTCAGGTTGTTGCTAGGTTGCTGGTATAAAGACGAACTTTTATTTTAACATTATGCCATGTATGTTTGTATTTGATCAAAATATGATCTTGTAATGATGTTCTCTATTGTGATATATTATGTTAACAAAACTGCTTATCGCCATATTGCCATATGCTTGTGTATGAACTTTGATTTAGATTATTTCAACCAAGACTCTTAAGAATGTCGTAACGAGATAATGAGCCATATCCTCATTCAGTTGTTTTATCGTAATGAATAGAAATAATGATCAAGTTGTTTATCTGTCTCTCAATGAATGATTATGCGTGATTGGAGATGTCCGTGTGCATGCAACGATACGTAATGATTTGTCACGTAATCTCGGAATGTGAATGTGTAACTCCTTATTGATTATTTTTAAAGCTCTGATAGAAGCAAGACGACTAAAAGCTTTATCATGCTCTTGTTTCTTTCATTGTGATAATAACGATTGATTCAGCGGACAATGTAAACATTTAATTTTATACGAGGTCCTTTTGTAATTGAATGCATATCTCTTTCATGGAAGTAACTTGGAAACAGAGAACTAGATACATTATTTGGTCACATTATTTATTCAAACAAATCACCGACATATTATGTTAATTTAATTCGTGGTAAATATATGTATATGAATTCAATTATTATTATCCATAAGAAACAAGGATCTCCATGCAAAAAATAGTGAATATATGTAATTATTATAACTTGACTGATAAATAGGATGAAGATTTTCGTTTTCTTTACAGTAAACATATTACATATTGACCACCAGGCGCGGGATTTTTTCAAGGGGGGGGGGGGGGGATTTAACATTTTTAATCGGGCCGAAAATTTCGCAACGACTCAGCCAGCCGCTGAATAAGCGGGGGGGGGGGGGGTAAGAGGATACTTTTTTAGGTCAGCAAGTGGTATAATTTTTATTTTTTTTAATTAAATAAAAAACAAAAAATGCAAAGGGTTTTCCTCCAAAATACACACATAACAAATACCAAAAGGGGGGGTGGGGTTCAACCCCCACCCCCCCCCCCCCCCTGCGTACGCGCCTGTTGACCACACCTAGACTATTCTTCTTCACAACTAAAACGTAATAGTAACGTAAACCGGTCATGTGCAGTTAAATCGTCAAATACGTGGATATCGGTCCAAAGTGGAATAGAAGTTGTAAAATAATGCTATGATTGTAATGGTCTATCATATTATATTACAGACTTGCTTTTGTACTTTTTATAATTTCGATGTATACAAATACTCATAATGGATAACCTGATTTTTAGATATTGAACTTTTACTTCCCAATTGCTCAATAAACACTACTTGAACCAATTTTCATGGATATTTTAGTTCTACAAAGATGAGGGGCATGATATCAATAATATTGTAAAAAACAATATTGTAACTTTTATTTTTTTAGCCAATCATGGTGTATTTATGGCAAATCAAGTTTTCATTTTCTTAAGTTGTTTTGAAAGTTATGAAAGAATATAGTTATTTATTTGTATATTTAAATTTGTTTTCCCTTTGAATATAACCACGATAATGTTCCTTTGCTTTTCTTTTTTTATGAAAGTTCTCTTAATTTGTTTCAAGTTTCAAGGTTAATTAAGGAAAAAACAACTGTAATGATTCGTTAAGGATATATATACAATTAAATTCTAAACAACATGTATATAGGGTTTCTAAAGCAAACCGTTTAGGAGATACCCTAGTAGGTTAAAATTTAGAAGGAAAGGAATTCTATTTATCGACCCCATCAGCTTTTCCATCATTGTGCTATAATACATTGACTATCCGATACCGAAGTTTTTTTTGAAAACCTGGTTAGTGAACTAACAGGAATATTGTCAAATAAATGGTTCTGCCGTAATACGTAGAAGCATTCTCAAAGAATATTAAAACCTATCTGTTCAATTAGGACTACAATCAACTGTAATCTTCCTTTGTTATGCCCTATCCCTAATCATGTTGTACCTTTGAGTTAGCGCGTTTATGTGGTTTCATCATTTGCACTATAGAGCGTCTATAATGTAAGTGATAGGCCTATGAATGAATTTTTTATTTGATCATTTATTACTCTCTCTTTCATTTGTTTCAGCCATCGCCATATCAGACTTTTTTCGTACACATTACTTCGGTATGTATCTTCAATTTGTATAGTATTTCTTTTTAGACAATGTTTACGTACGATTCAGAATGGGAATACTTTTCAGAACCCTTGAATGTTGGATGTAAACATGCTACCTAAGGCCCTCTGACAACTGTTTTGTTGTATTCCAGTATTCCTTTTAAATTCTGAGTGAGGCTATGAATTTGAAAATCTGTGAAATCAGTTGAAAATAACACAAATTATAGTTCGTGAGTAACATTGTATTCTCCCACAGTCGAAGCAAGGAGTAATATCTTTAAAGAATCGGTTAACTATTATTTTGTCATGTATGTATAATTATAAACACTGTAAAATCAGGCTCACAATCAGCCCGGCAAAATAGACCACTTTTCAGGGAGCCCATGTGCATTATTAAACAAACAACTAATGACATATAATTGACAAAACAAATGAAAATTATCGAGAAAACTATGAGACTTACCATTTGAACCCAGCCCCCCCCCCCCCCCCCCCAGTGAACAAAAAATAGATAGAGCTGATTAAGTTAACAAAGACGTGAGCAAGGTTGTCTATTCATCGGTTAATATCACAATGTAATGGATTGAAATGTCTAAAACTACTCTTATACTTAAAAAGGTCACATTATTTTTTATTCAAGATAAATGTTTACAGTCATAATTGCGAAGAGAATATTTACTTGTCTCAGTAGAAAATTTAGAACAAATTAGTAATGGGAGGCATCCATGCAACATAAAAAATAAATAAAACAGTAATATACCTACGTTCAACTCGTAATAAATTGCAAAGTGCTCGATTTTGTGGAACACACATCACATGAACTAAATTTGTTCATGCATTAACCACACAACAGAGCCGTAATCAAGATGAGGTTGGAAAAGTGAAGGCTTTATATTATAAAGCCTTGCAGCGAAAATTAATTCACATTTCTTAGGATTCGACAAGAATTCATTGCGCGTCATCCGCTTAGAAATCCGTTTTAAATCTCCATAGAGACGTAAACATACTCAATTGTATTAAAATCAGTATTACAGTGGAATGGTACTAAACTGTATAGCATTTGAGATATCATTTATACAAAATGATAAATAGTAAATAGCAAGGGACCCATTGTACTTCTCCTGCAAGTGACTGTAATCTAACAAACTATTACCGTTGACTGAAAAAATATGATATCCTCAGACGGAGTTAGATACACATGAAAAAAGCGTAAACTTGAATCATCAAAACCAACATGAACAAATTAGTTTCTTTAGAATAATAGAATGAGAGACCACATCGAACATATTCATCAACCTTATTTGAGGTCTTTACTTTATTTATGTATTAATAATGTGTTGTTAATGATTCTTCATCCCCTTCTCCAGATCATCATGCCACGAGTGATACCACCGGCATTGAGATGTCTGTGCAACACGCAGAAGGGGCACCGATGTAAAAGGAAGACACGGCACCCAACAAGAATATGCCACCAACATCGGAGAAACTTCGCCGACGATGCCGCGTAAGTTTTAGAACAGTTTTTATCTATCTTTTTTTAAAGTACAGTAGTGAAAGTTTTAATCAAAGGATTGGAAATGTTTATAAACATTTGAATAGACCAAGAGCATCATTAGGTTGGGAAAGGTGGACATAATTATACCCCCAATTGTTCTCAAAAGCGTTTTCGAGAGACATCTTCTTATTGTTTGTCCCATCCTTTTGTTTTAATCAGAACACTGATTTTCTTATTGTTTTTACTAAACACGCATAATTATAGATTTTGCAAGCATTGAAATGCCCTTTAAACATGAAAACAATTATCCCGTTCTGTTGAAGGTCCCGCCAAAATGTGAGACTCTGCTGACTTTCTTGAGCAGATAAAGTATCATATTTTTAAAGGAAGAAAACCGATGATAGGAGTGCAGCTCTACATTTGTTTTGTAATGGGAATACTACACTGTCGCTCATCTAGTTGGAATATTTTTTTTTTACCTCAATTTATGGAATTATTTTGACAATGATTCATTCCTAATAGATCTAGATAATAGTACACATTCTCAGATTTTATTGACTAATAATTTGCCAGTGTTTATTTTGCGTGAATGCTAAAGCATGTGTATGCTACTATGCTTATCAACTAGGGGACCTACGCCCTTAAGTCATAAATGACAGTAATGAGGATTAATGCCCCACAAAAGGGCACTAATATGGCACATCGACACGGATTTGATCCTGGGGCCTCACAGTTACGATGCCATTGCTTTGCCACTGAACCACGACTGTACGCAGCGGGGGCTAGGGTAGGGGGCAGTTCCCACAAATAAAAAACCCCAAAGAAAAATGCAATCAATTTTCAATAATTCATTGAATTTTACCCCGGTCCCCAACATAAAAAAATTCTCTGTACGACCATGCATGCATTATGGCTCAAGACATGGGCACACAGAAGATTTTTTCTGTTGGGGACCGGGGGGAAATTGAATGCCGAGAGGATTCTATTCCTTGAACTCTTACTTTTATTTCTCATTATATTTCAAAGCATTTATCTTGTGTTAATCACACCCAGGCGCGTACACAGGGGGGGGGGGTTAACCCCCCCTTTGGTATTTTTATGTGTGTAAACCCCCCCCCCCCATCACCCCCCTAAACCCCCCCCCCTTTGATTTTTTTTTTTAATTATAAATTTTTTTTTCCCATGGCTGACTAAGGTGACCTTACCCCCCCCCCCCAACGGAGCCAAATGTCAAATTTTCAAATTTCGAGGCCAAAACAAAAAAAAGTGTCCTCTTACCCCCCCCCCCCCCCCCCCGTCCCCCCCCCCCCCACCCCCGCTTATTCAGCGGTCGGCTGAGTCGTTGCGATTTTTGGGGGACCAAAAAAAAAAAAAAATGTCCTCTTACCCCCCCCCCCCCGCTTATTCAGCTGAGTCGTTGCGAAATTTTCGGCCCGATTTATAAATGTTAACCCCCCCCCCCCGCCCCCCTTGAAAAAATCCTGCGTACGCGCCTGATCACACCATTGTTTCGTGATGCGTTTACAATCCAACTGCACATGCAGTTTTCATATTCATCCTGATGGAATTTGCTTCATAGTTATCATAATGTAGGATAACATGAAGCTTTTCAAATTAAATCAATGACATCATTCGTTATCAGTTTAAAATATATTGATATGTTCATTAGTATTTAGCTTGTATATTCAAATGCTATTTTAATTCAAATCAACGGAAATTTATTACCTAACAAGGAATTCAATCTTGTAATATTTGCATATCCACACTTGAGATACCCAAAGTTTTATATTATAGAACTTTTGGTATCTCAAGTGCATGTGAGTCTACAGTGGCGTAATGAGCAAAAACGTTTGGGGGGGGGGGGGGCTGACAAAAAAAAAATCCGAATCACCCCACTCTAACATGCAGGCCCCGCTGAATCACGTTTCTCAAAGTGGGGTCTAGGGCAAAGCCCCGGTGGGGTTCAAGGGGCGAAGCCCCCCGAAGCTCAAGGGGTATGGGCATCAGTGGCGGATCCAGGAATTTCTTACCGGGGGGGGGGGGGGGCACAAAATGGCATGGGGTGAAATATATGTAAAACGATGAAGCAACAGAACGAGGCTTTAACGGCGAGGGAGCGGAGCGACCAAGCAAGGGGTGGGTCTGGGAGGGGGTTTTGGCCCCCTCCCAGTGTAAGAAGCATTTGCAATTTAGAACCAAATTAGACGCATTTTTCAGGCATATATGACGTAAAATTGCTTTCTCCTACCCCTTCCAAGAGTAGGAATCTTTTGCAATTTGAGAACCACATTTGGCGCAATAATGTCCACCGACACTTCATGGAAAAAAAAGAGGCCCTCTGATTAGTTAGAAGTTAGAGAAAAGTGATCTGTCACGTCGTGAGACGTTGTATAAATTACGCTTTGATGCCGCACAATGCACAAAGACGGTGGTCCGGTACTTCACCAGTAGTACTTGCAAAAAATTTCTCGAGTGTATAAACTGTGTCGTTATCAGGGGAGTCGCTAGATCTTTTTCAGTGGGGGAGGGGGGGGGGGGGGAGGGTGTAGAGGCCGCCGATTAACGACAAAACGAGCCACCAATATTATTACCGACAAATATAAAAATGCCAATGTCCAAATGTCTATAAATTTAAGCCTTTAAACCCGGGGCCAGGAACTAAGTTATTTTTCAGTTTTCCCCTCCCGCGCGAAGCGCGGAAGCTTTGACACTTCATTAAATTATTAGAGAAAGAAAACGATCCGTTGTACTGTTCTCGACTCTTAAAGCTTGTTTCGCCCCTCCCGCGCAAAGCGCGGAAGCTATGACGTTTAATTTAATTATTAGAGAAAGAAGACGATTCATTGTACCGGTCCCGAGTCTTCATCCTCGGTCTGAATTCAGTTCCCCCCCCCCCCCTCCCGCGCTAAGCGCGGAAGCTTTGACGTTTCAATTCATTATTACTCTTAATCCTTGTCTGAATTCATTTTCGCTCGTCCCGCGCGAAGCGCTGAAGCTTTCACGTTTGATTAAATTATTAGAGAAAGAAGACGATTCGTTGTATCGTGTTCTTGTCTGAATTCAGTTTTCCCCCCCCCTCCCGCGCGAAGCGCGGAAGCCTTGACACTTCATTAAACTATTAGAGAAAGAAGACGATCCGTTGTAATGTTCTCGATTCTTAATTCTTGTTTCGCCCCTCCCGCGCGAAGCGCGGAAGCTATGACGTTTCATTTAATTATCAGAGAAAGAGAGGATTCATTGTACCGGTCCCGACTCTTAATCCTTGTCTGAATTCAGTCCCCCTCCCCCTCCCGCGCTAAGCGCGGAAGCTTTGACGTTTCAATACATTATTACTCTTAATCCTTGTCTGAATTCATTTTCGCTCATCCCGCGCGAAACGCGGAAGCTTTCAAGTTTCATTAACTTATTAGAGAAAGAAGACGAATCTTGTGTCTTTGTCTAAATTCAGCTCCCCCCTCCCACGCGAAAGCTTTGTCGTTTCATTTAATTATTACTCTTAATCCTTTTTCATTTTCACGTTTCATTAATTATTGGAGAAAGATTAAGACGATTCGTTGCACCGTTCTCGACTCTTAATCCTAGTCTGAAATTAGTTCCCCCCCCCCCCCTCCCGCGCGAAGCGCGGAAGCTTTGCCGTTTCATTAAATTATTAGATAAAGAAGACGATTCGTTGTACCGTTCTCTACTCTTAATCTTGTATGAATTCAATTTCCCCCACTGGGCCCCTTAACGGTATATGTTCAGTGTTACATGATGTAAGTATGGAACGCTCGTTCGCAAATCTGTGCATGCTCAGCCCGAGTGGTGGGTAGCATGTTATCTCCCGACAGTGCTTTGCACAGTAGCTTCTGCAAAGGAATTAGTGTTACTGTTAGTGGCCAATATAAGGCCCTTAGTGACTATAAAAAACATATGCTCTTCCTGGCTATTTGGGAATGGGTCAGTTTGCAAGAAATAATGGAGAAACTATAGCATTTTGTTGAAAATCATGTGATATCACGAAACATTTATACATTACTTGTGAAAATAAGTCATGGTTCAATTTTATTTGGGGGGGCTGGCGCCCCCCTAGCCCCCCCCCCCCCCCCACCAGTACGCCAGTGTGAGTCTATATGTTGAGCCAAGATTGTCTTTTTACTTTGCTTATAAAAAATTATGAGCTTCAGAAACAACTTTATGAGGCTATTCCAAAAATGTATAAAAAGTTAAGATTATATTTCACTTGATTTAAGAACAGATTACCATATATATGTTATACCCCTATAGAGATATACTCTGTGCTGTGTTATACCCCTATAGAGATATAGTCTTTGATGTTTGATGACTCACTAATAAATGCCCACTCCACTTTAGTTAGTAAATGCCCACCCCTTTGTTCCTAACTTTGTATTGTTTAGTAAGTTTATATGAGTTTGCTATGTCCAGTGAGCACAAAGAAACTCTACCCTCAGAATTACAGACTAAGGATTAATCCCCCAGTTTAGTAAACATTACCCTACCAGCATA
Source organism: Strongylocentrotus droebachiensis (assembly GCA_035222895.1). Taxonomy (NCBI): domain Eukaryota; kingdom Metazoa; phylum Echinodermata; class Echinoidea; order Camarodonta; family Strongylocentrotidae; genus Strongylocentrotus; species Strongylocentrotus droebachiensis. Next base: position 829,535 of record JAVYIG010000059.1, read on the forward strand.
AATGGACGAACTTGGAGATTAAGACTTGAGCAGGGATCGGTCAGCATGAATAGTGTACAACATGTGTCATTCTACATTTTGAGTGAGCACTGAGTACACCAACTGACTTGTTTCTCCTCATCTTTGATTATTTCCAGGTAAGACAATATCATTTCTATCTATGTATTTTGATATTAGTATGTATACATGTATATTGTATATTTTATGTATTCATGCTAAAGTAATACATTTTACTGGTATTCCATCCATAGTATTTAGCAGTTTAGTTGGTTATTATAAAGCAAGAGTATTGTAATGCTTTATTATAGCATGGTGCACCGTTTTAGCTTTCGAACAGAGTAAGTAACTGTCTGTTTGGCTTTCTATTGGATATTTACTGTATCTATAACTTTATTGTATTACTTTTAAACATGATCAGTTTTGGTACTTGAACCTTTGAATCATGTATATATATATATATATATATTATTATATAAATAAGTAGATTAAGACTTCGATGTGAAAGGGTTTAGCAACTCCGAACTCCAGAAAGTGAGGAGACTGGACCTAAGATGAGAGTGAATGATAAGAGCTGTAGATAGAGAAATCTGTGGTCTGTCCACCATGGACCTACCTAGAATATTGTCATAGGGTAGTCTAATAGATCAGACCCATTTAGCATATTATGTTGTATTGTACATAGTCTTTCTTGTATTAATAGGACTTGAGTTTAGAATAGTGATTCAGAGTGCCTGGAAAGTAGACTAACTAGGAAGACTGGTAGTTGAGCTTGTGCAAGTTGATTTATATGATTATTGGATCAAGCTTCCTCCCATGAAGATAGTTGTAAAAGACTGCTTTGTTTTTATAATACTTTAGAGGGTTTTACATGGTTCTCTTTATATTTTCCTCTCGATATTTGTAGTGAATAGAATATCTTTGTTTCAGTTTGGTCAAGTTGTATAGTTTGTTATTAGAGTAGTCATTTTGATGTGATGTTTTAAAGTGTCATTAGTACTTTTGAGATTCAGTTTAGTAGTTTGTTAAACTACACTTTAAGGTTATTTCTTATAGTTAATTGTTAGTTTTATTGGATGTCTGATATAATAGAACTTGCATTAAATAATCCTTGATTATTTAAGGGAGATTACTTGGATACCGTTTGATAATAATGGTATGACTTCTTTATTAGTATGTATGTTCATGAGAACATAAGGATAGTTAAAGGAAAAGTCATGGTTTATATGAACATGGTATCTTTAGTATAAACATGATCCGGGTTAGTTCTCGGGTTTGTATATAATATATATTGTAATTGGTTAGCGTATAGAATACATTCACAGGTAGTATTTAGCAATTTCAAAGGAACATGCTTAAGGATGAAATTGTTAAGAAGTGTGATGTACAAGACGTTTGATATTAATTGTTATGGTTATGTATCCATTAGGATAAGGAGACGGAAAACATTATAATTCTAGAAGGTTTGTTCTGACAATATTGTTATTGTATGATGATTTCTGTCATTCGTTGATATTTATTATGGAGATAATAAATGTGTCATTCTACATTTTGAGTGAGCACTGAGTACACCAACTGACTTGTTTCTCCTCATCTTTGATTATTTCCAGTTATTTACAGTAACCATCCCTACACGCCATGGGGGTGTAACATTTTGGAGGCACTGCCCGGATGATGTCACCAGTCTTGATGTTCTCGATGAACTAAAGCTGCAAGTCATCATCCTATGAGACGAGCGGGGTAGACTGACCTGATCCAGACCAAGCCGCTTCTCACCAACTCCTACAGTAGCCAGAGCGTCAACAACCAGGATGGAGGGCCTTAAAGATGATGTCACCAATGGACTAAGAGGGTGCAGCATAGAGGGACTCATAGATGTGTTGACGGCCCTGGGATTGCCAGAGGATAAGGTGAGTGTAGGTAAGGAAAAGGGTAGGTCAGAGCTCGTGAGGCTTGTTACCAAGCATCTGAACAGCGACGAGATGGCGGACAGCGCAGACCATGGAGAGGCAACATGGAAGATGGTAGCAGACGCCATTGGTACAAAGGATGAGGTAAAGGAAACCAAGCAAGAGACAGAGGTAGCCTCATCCCCATCGACCATTGGTAGGGCCCAACCGGAAGCGACGCCTTGGCGAAGGGAATTCAAGATTTCCGGACAGGTTGGGGAGGCAGGACAGAAAGAGAGGTTAAGATTTATGAGCCTCATCCACCAGATCGAGCGGGGAAAAGAGAGGAAATACGCAGATGAGGACATCGTTGACGCCGTGATTCGTGCCATGGCGCCTGGCCTCACCCTAAGGGCGTATTTAGAGTCGAAACCCCAGCTCAACCTTCCCACCCTCCGTCGGCTCATCAGATCCCACTACCAAGAAAAAGAGGCAACGGAGCTGTACCACGACTTGAGTAGGGCTGCACAAGGTCAGAGGGAGTCGCCCCATGATTTCTTATTAAGGCTGCTCGCCCTAAAACAAAAAATCATGTTCGTGTCACAGGAGGCCGGGTCGTCATTTCGGTATGATAGTTCTCTAGTGGAGAACATGTTCAGGCACTCTGCCTTGACCGGCATAACAAATGAAGGGGTAAGAAATGATATGAAGCCTTACCTGAATGACTCAGCAGCTAGCGACGAGGACCTTTTAGAAAAAATCAACCTTGCCGCCAATAATGAGACGGAGCGGCTGAATAAGCAGAAGAGGAGGACGCCAGCTCAAGTCAATATCATACAAGAAACATCAGAGGCCAAAATGGACATGAGCAGCATCCATAAGGAGATCAAGGCTCTGATCAGGGCAGAGATTGCGGCCATCCGAGATAGTAGTCCAGCTCCTGTTCGTGAGAGACAAGGCCCAGCAAGACAACGCTCTCCACTGGAATGGGGCTGCACCGAATGCAGGAAGAAAGGGGAAGGTCGACAGTGTCGCCATTGCTACAAGTGCGGGAGTACTGGACACCTCGCCAGAGGATGCACGGCGGGAAACGACCAGCGGGCACCACTACGGGACGGGTCGTGCCCTCGAGGAGACAACCAGTAAGTCCCAAGCAGCAATCGCAAGTAGACACCAAGACAAGTTTCCCCACCCGATCCCAGAACAAAATAGCAAAATTAATTGGAAAAAAATGTATGCTTCAATGTTTTATCCAAGGACAAGCAACACAAGCATTGTGGGATACTGGTGCCCAAGTCTCCCTAATCTCTGACTCATGGCTCAAAGACTCACTCCCTCAAAAACAGGCCCAGCCCATTTCAAACCTCCTTCAGGATCAGGATCTACGATTGTCAGTTGCAAATAAAACTGATCTCCCTTTCAGCGGATATGTTGAACTAACAGTGCAGATTGGGGGCAGTGGAGAGGCTGAGATTCAAGTCCCATTTTTGGTAGTAGGAGATAACACCATCAGCGAGAATGCCATCATTGGCTTTAATGTAATTGAAGCCCTGCTCATTAACCCGTCTACCTCCCCTGATGCGATGCATAAAGCTCTAGCATCAGCAATGAGTTGTTCCCCTAAGATAGTAAGCAGCATCATCTCTATTATCGGAGCCACCAAAATCGATGTCTACCCGATGGTCAGAGTAAACCAGGTAACAGTGCTACCACCTGGCAAGAGTATGAGGGTTGCATGTAGGACGCATACCAGTGCTCCAGAGAAGACTCGTTGCCTATTCGAGCCTGACGAGGAGAACTCATTGTTTGACGCTGGCCTGGGCATCGACCCATTCCTAGTGGAGGTGAATCGTGGAAGTTCATGCAGAGTGGAAGTCCTGGTCACAAACGCTTCGTCTCGTCCTATTGTGATTCCGAAGAAGACAGTCCTGGGGCACCTGCATGGAATTTCATCTGTGCACCATCACATCCCGACTGATGAGACTCATAACACCAGAGTGAATCAAGTAACTACTGACCCACCTACCCAATCCTTTCGTGACAACTTTGATGTGAGACATCTTTCGACACAACAACAAGAGAAACTCCTGGGTGTGTTAGATGCAGAGCGTGATGTTTTCTGCATGGGAGATGAAGATATCGGATCTATTTCAGATCTGCAGATGAACATCAGTCTCAATGACCCAACGCCTGTTCAAAGGACTTACATGGCCGTACCCCGACCATTGTACAGAGAGGTGAAAGATTATGTGGCAAATCTGCTGGAGAAGGGATGGATCAGAAAATCCAGTTCTCCATATTCTTCACCTGTTGTATGCGTCAGGAAGAAGGATGGGACATTGAGGCTATGTATCGACTATCGCCAACTCAATCAGAAGACAATACCAGACAGACAACCGATTCCCCGCATCCAAGAAGTGCTGGACAGCCTGGGTGGAAATGCATGGTTTACAACACTAGATCAGGGGAAGGCATACCACCAGGGGTTCATGGCGGAAAGCAGTAAACCCCTCACAGCCTTCATCACCCCATGGGGCCTTTATGAGTGGAACCGCATCCCGTTTGGCCTAACCAATGCCCCTGCTGTTTTCCAGCGTTGCATGGAAAATTGTCTGGATGATCTTAGTGGAGAGATATGCACAGTATACCTCGACGACATTCTGGTATACAGCACCACATTTGACGAACATGTCGCCCACCTACAGAAGGTATTGCATCGACTGAAGAAGAAAGGCATTAAACTAAAGCCAGCCAAATGCAAGTTCTTTCAGAGTCAGGTAAAATATCTAGGACGGATTGTGTCCAAAGACGGACATCAGGCTGACCCAAACGATACCGAAGCAGTTCGTATGCTAAAGGAGAAGACACCAGCTACCGTAGGAGACCTTCGCAAGTTGCTTGGATTGGTGGGATACTATCGCAGATACATTCCTAACTTCTCCCGAAGAGCTGCATGTCTGTACCAATTCTTGTCAGTGAATCAGTCTCAACCCAAGCCTGTAAAGAAGAGATCCACAAAACAGAAATCTAACTCCCTTCCTTCCAGTACACCCATTGAGTGGAAAGAGTGTCACAAATCAGCCCTTTCATCTCTGATAGACAGTCTTCTCATAGCTCCCATCATGGCCTACCCAGACTTCGAAAAGCCTTTTGTAGTGCATACAGATGCCTCCCATGAAGGACTTGGAGCGGTGCTATACCAGAAGCAGGACGGCAAGTTGAGGGTAATAGCATACGCTTCTCGTTCCCTCACCCCCGCAGAGAAGAACTACCATCTACATTCCGGAAAACTGGAGTTCCTGGCATTGAAATGGGCGATCTGTGAAAGGTTCCGCGACTATTTGTACTACTCTCCTCCCTTTGTCGTATACACAGACAACAACCCACTAACATATGTGTTGACGTCTGCGAAACTGAACGCCACAGGAATGAGGTGGGTTGGTGAGCTGGCTGATTTTCATTTCAGCATCAAGTATCGTCCAGGAAAGAGTAACGGAGATGCTGATACCTTATCGCGAGAACCCCTCACTCTTCCAGCCATGCCGGGGTACTCAGAGGAAATCACCAGACCAGTGATACAGGCAGTACATCATGGGATTCAGGTGAATGAGGATGTACCTTGGAACCTGGCTCTCCCAGGCTCAGAAGCTATCCCTGCTCAAGTATCAAATATTCACATTTCAACAGGACTGCCCCAACTAACAACGGAAGAACTACGAGCCACTCAGAAGAATGATCCCACTATCTCTGTTGTCCTGGACCTCAAGCAACGTGGAAAGCAATTGTCTCCCCCTGAAAGGAAGAAAATGCCCAAAGAGGTCAGGAAGCTACTTCATGAATGGAATAGACTAGTGGTTGATGATCATGGCATCCTGCGTCGAAAGACTGCAAACCGCAATCAACTGGTTCTTCCTGGTAAATATAGGCAGCTGGTGTACCAAGAACTTCATGTCAACATGGGCCACCTTGGACCAGAGAGAGTCACGCAGTTGGCGAGACAACGATTCTACTGGCCAGGAATGGAAGGTGACATAACCAGGTTTATTACATCGAGCTGCAGTTGTCTTAAGGATAAGAAACCAGCCAGACAGATCAGGGCACCTATGACAAGCATAACCAGTACTCAGCCGCTAGAACTCGTATCCATTGACTTCCTTCATCTAGAGAAATCCAAGGGTGGTTACGAGTACATCCTAGTCGTCATGGATCACTTCACAAAGCTAGCCCAGGCATATCCCACCAGAGATAAGACGGCAAAAACTGTTGCAGATAAGATATTCAATAACTTCATCTTGCAGTTTGGTTTTCCTCAACGTATCCATCACGACCAGGGTGGTGAATTTGAAAATCGCCTGTTCCGTCGACTGGAAATGCTAGCCAACATCAAGCATTCCAGGACTACCCCTTATCACCCAGAAGGAAATGGACAGGTGGAACGATTCAATCGGACCCTGTTGTCAATGCTACGCACCCTTACGTCCACAGAAAAGGCCAATTGGAAAGACCATCTCCCCAAGGTTGTACATGCGTACAACTGTACAAAATCAGAAGCAACTGGATTTTCTCCATTCTTCCTGATGTATGGGCGGGAACCAAGGCTTCCAATTGACCTGGTTTTCAATCTTGCTGAAGAAAAGGAGGACGGCAAGGTTACTCATGCGGATTTCTGCAGCAGATGGAAAGATGCCATGCAAGAAGCATACACGTTAGCCCGAAGGAATGCGGAGAAGAGCACCTCCAGGGGAAGAAAAGACGGGAAAAGGCCAAGTCTTCCTCTGGACAAAGGTGATCGAGTCCTGGTTCGTAATCATAAGCGTGTTCCAGGACCAAATAAGCTCCAGTCCTATTGGGAACCAGACGTGTATAAGGTACTCAAGAGAGTAGGAGACGACTTGCCTGTCTATCAAGTCATGCACGAGGATGGATCTGGTCCTTCAAGAGTCCTTCATCGCAACATGTTGCTGCCATGTGCAGGTTTTCTAGCTCCTGATGGAGATCAACCCACGGGTAACAGTGAAGTGAAGGCCCCTCCTCGGCGACGAACCAGATCCAGTAAACCCCTGCCCACCCACATGTCATGGTCTTCAACTGAATCTTCAGATGAAGAAAGGTATTATCTGGAAGGGAAAAGACTAGCAGGTTTTCAAGACCAGCTAACTGAAAGTGATGCTTCGGTTGATATCTCTACATCAGATGAAGAACTTCCTTTAGATAATTCTACCCTAGCAGAAATGGCCCAACAAATACCCCAACCCCCACAAGTGACTGATGAGGGACAAAGAGAGAGAAATATTGGCTCAGCGTCACCATCAGTTGTGCACCCTGTAGTCCAAGCAGACAGCTCTTCCTCATCACATCAGCAACACGACCCAGCTCTACCTCCGAGACAACGTCACCCTCCTTCAAGGCTCACCTATGATAGTTTAGGAGACCCTACCCTACAACCAATCCAACCAAACCTGATGCATATTCCAGCTACACTGAACAACCAGCATCAGTTTGTCTCCCATCTTCCTAATAATACGTCTCACGTTGCTCCTTTCATACCCCAGACCTTATCTATGCCTTATCCTCCCCCACATGATATGTTTTCTCAGTATCAATTGTTTAACCAAAGCTCTGGCCAGGTACCACGCAACCCACCACTACCAATCCCAGAAGTGCAGCAGCCAGTGGGACCAGCATCGCAGCCACTGGGGCCAACACCGTGGATGATGGGACCAGCATCGCAGTCACATGGACGCTTCCAGCCATTACCGAGGGAGTCGCCACTTGAGATGCAAGGAGCTACCTGGACGACAGATCTGCGCTCACCTGCGGGTTTGTATTAGAGAATATCAGCTTTAAGAACATTTAATTTCAATCAACGCAGAACTTAAGACCGGTGGATGCTGAAGGTCATGAGATGCTAAGTGAGGACATCGTACGAGGTCGAGGACGACAAAGAGATTGTACTCGCTGCATGGACGAAAGCGATGACTGAAAGCATAAGAATAGCTAAGAGGCTACGTCACCGGTAGGAGGTTGAAAATTAAATGTACAGAAAAGTTTGTGATGTATAACTGAAAAGTTGAGATGTAAGTTAATATACGTATAGATGTTGAGATTCCAAAACAGAAACTTTAATGAGTCTACAAGAAGTACACTGTGCAGTGTAACTAGATAGGAGATAACTTTTTGCAGCATTTGACAAATTAGTACTTATGTTGTACTAGAGGGTTTCTCAAAGGGTATGACTCATTAATGTTGTCATAGTTGATATGTTATTAGGGATATATTCTCTTTCTATTGAATAGTATTAAGGATCTATGGATTCAAGTTGGGACCGTTAACACCCTGACTTACTTACTTTATTGATAGATTTATATAGCATGACTATAATGACTAGGTTACATCGATGTAACGGTTTGAAGGAATCAGTGGTATATTTTCTTGGTTTAAACATTGGGATTTTTTTTTTGTTTCTTTCCCTTACAGTTATGACATTGTTTGAGTGTCAAGTGGACATTTATTTTTTTTGGTGGGGGAAGGTGTTATACCCCTATAGAGATATACTCTGTGCTGTGTTATACCCCTATAGAGATATAGTCTTTGATGTTTGATGACTCACTAATAAATGCCCACTCCACTTTAGTTAGTAAATGCCCACCCCTTTGTTCCTAACTTTGTATTGTTTAGTAAGTTTATATGAGTTTGCTATGTCCAGTGAGCACAAAGAAACTCTACCCTCAGAATTACAGATTAAGGATTAATCCCCCAGTTTAGTAAACATTACCCTACCAGCATAAATGGACGAACTTGGAGATTAAGACTTGAGCAGGGATCGGTCAGCATGAATAGTGTACAACATGTGTCATTCTACATTTTGAGTGAGCACTGAGTACACCAACTGACTTGTTTCTCCTCATCTTTGATTATTTCCAGGTAAGACAATATCATTTCTATCTATGTATTTTGATATTAGTATGTATACATGTATATTGTATATTTTATGTATTCATGCTAAAGTAATACATTTTACTGGTATTCCATCCATAGTATTTAGCAGTTTAGTTGGTTATTATAAAGCAAGAGTATTGTAATGCTTTATTATAGCATGGTGCACCGTTTTAGCTTTCGAACAGAGTAAGTAACTGTCTGTTTGGCTTTCTATTGGATATTTACTGTATCTATAACTTTATTGTATTACTTTTAAACATGATCAGTTTTGGTACTTGAACCTTTGAATCATGTATATATATATATATATATATTATTATATAAATAAGTAGATTAAGACTTCGATGTGAAAGGGTTTAGCAACTCCGAACTCCAGAAAGTGAGGAGACTGGACCTAAGATGAGAGTGAATGATAAGAGCTGTAGATAGAGAAATCTGTGGTCTGTCCACCATGGACCTACCTAGAATATTGTCATAGGGTAGTCTAATAGATCAGACCCATTTAGCATATTATGTTGTATTGTACATAGTCTTTCTTGTATTAATAGGACTTGAGTTTAGAATAGTGATTCAGAGTGCCTGGAAAGTAGACTAACTAGGAAGACTGGTAGTTGAGCTTGTGCAAGTTGATTTATATGATTATTGGATCAAGCTTCCTCCCATGAAGATAGTTGTAAAAGACTGCTTTGTTTTTATAATACTTTAGAGGGTTTTACATGGTTCTCTTTATATTTTCCTCTCGATATTTGTAGTGAATAGAATATCTTTGTTTCAGTTTGGTCAAGTTGTATAGTTTGTTATTAGAGTAGTCATTTTGATGTGATGTTTTAAAGTGTCATTAGTACTTTTGAGATTCAGTTTAGTAGTTTGTTAAACTACACTTTAAGGTTATTTCTTATAGTTAATTGTTAGTTTTATTGGATGTCTGATATAATAGAACTTGCATTAAATAATCCTTGATTATTTAAGGGAGATTACTTGGATACCGTTTGATAATAATGGTATGACTTCTTTATTAGTATGTATGTTCATGAGAACATAAGGATAGTTAAAGGAAAAGTCATGGTTTATATGAACATGGTATCTTTAGTATAAACATGATCCGGGTTAGTTCTCGGGTTTGTATATAATATATATTGTAATTGGTTAGCGTATAGAATACATTCACAGGTAGTATTTAGCAATTTCAAAGGAACATGCTTAAGGATGAAATTGTTAAGAAGTGTGATGTACAAGACGTTTGATATTAATTGTTATGGTTATGTATCCATTAGGATAAGGAGACGGAAAACATTATAATTCTAGAAGGTTTGTTCTGACAATATTGTTATTGTATGATGATTTCTGTCATTCGTTGATATTTATTATGGAGATAATAAATGTGTCATTCTACATTTTGAGTGAGCACTGAGTACACCAACTGACTTGTTTCTCCTCATCTTTGATTATTTCCAGTTATTTACAGTAACCATCCCTACACGCCATGGGGGTGTAACATATACATGTAATACGATATTACAAATATATGCAACAGTATTTTTTGTTTAAAAAGTCCACATTTATTACAAGGATACCAACAAATTGTATTCATGCATTATGATTTATTCTGTGTTTTATTTTGTTATGATATTATGGATTTATATTCATGATTGTCATTGCATTTTGCTGTTACCAAACGAGGCATCATGGAAGACCACACTACAAATTCGTTGTGTAACCACTTTATTGCGTGGTTCAGTGTTAAGTTGTGTAAAAAAAAATACACTACTTTACATAACGAATTTGCAGTGTAAAGTGTGTTACCACCCAATGTTGTGTAAAGTCGTTACATAACAAATTTGCAGTGTACCGTTTATAAGTAAAAATTAATTAGATAGATTATTTATTTTAGTCAATTACTAAATTATACGTTATATATATTCAGCTCAACTTTTAAAGAAAAAACGTTTTGTTGTTCATTTTGATATGTTTACAATATAATTATGTCACTGAGTATATAAAGGCCTACATTGATCTCTTGCTAATTATGTTTTCTCTCAGAGCGACTTGATAAATGATGATGACATACGGATTATAATGTTTGATTTATTCTCTAAACAGAATGGAAGCTTTCATCAATCTCCGACCTCGTCGATGTTTAGCGATGACTTTGAAAGCCGCTCAATGCAAACGTAATGGCATTTTCGTTTTCGGCTACGCATTGCATGATTACTGCATGCAACATTGTAAGTATAATCATTAATCTAAATGGTGGACATGTCATCGATTTCATTACAGTTGTGTTTATGGTGGGTTTTTTTTTTTGGGGGGGGGGGGGGAGTGCGGGATGAACGCAAATCCGAGTTTTCTTCAAATAACCTGGATGTTAACTCGGGGATTTATGACCAATTTTTGTTTCTTCTTCACCGTTTATCTTGTTTATCAACAACCTTTTATGTAAATAGATGTAACCAACTGCAAACGACCCCAAATTTTTCAATTTATAATAACAAAATTAGGCCTATATATATAGCTACTATTCGTGTTTGCTTAATTTGCTCGAAGTGTATTTAACGGCAATGTTGATTGGAAAATATGTAGTCCGATCCCACCCCCTTGCCGAAAATTCTCCCAACAGCTAGCCGGGAGGCCGTTTATAAGACACTTTTAATATAATGGCATTTAATACAGAAGACACCAAACTAGAAAATATGCACTGGGTATTTTGAATATTATTCAATAACAACAAAAGTAATAAGCGCACTGAATGCGGAGTGCACCAACACATGGAAATGATCATGCATGTGTCCATCTTTCATGGGCTTTTCTTTGATTTATTCCAATTTGAAGAAAAAAATCTTGAATTATTACGTAACCTTTTACATTGTCAGAGGGTGTCAAAAGTCAATAGGCCAGTTTCGTAATGTAACCAAATTTAATGCATACGTCTTTGTGAAGTGCCTCAATACAAATTATTTCATACCAAGTCCAACCTGGCAACAACTAATGTATGCAGTTCGGATTATTTTTATCGAAATATTATTATTCTTATCAGGTGAATAAAATAATTTGTATTGAGGCACTTTACAAAGACTTATGCATTAAATTTGGTTACATTACGAAAATGGCCTATTACAAGCTCTATTTTGTTTTGGGATATGAGCATGCGCATATAATTGCAGGCCCAGCAAACTGTGTCTGCTGTGCTTGCGGTGAGTTATCGAATGCTAGTGCTTGGAAGATGAGATTATGATGATGTCTATTGTAATTTACTATGAATTTTGTTGTAATAGTATGTATTAAAATGATAATGTTAACAGTGATTGTCTCGATTGGTCTAAATATCACAGAGCGAATGAAATGATCTTGTGCAATGACGATACTCTCTTTAAGTTAAGTTTAGATAAGCCCCATACGTTCAACTTTTTGTTAGGCTAGGCCTGTTCCCTAGTAAGTATTACTTTTTAGCTCATGATAATTTATGTAGGCCCCCTATAGCCTTTTTATAGGTCTAGATCTATTTTGGGCGTATGAAACTGGAAAGCAGAGACTATACTTAAATGACTACATCCTCGGCTATTAATGATAATTAAAAAAGATGTTGACTGTTCATGATTAGGAGCAAGCCACTCCAGCCTGAGTCCAGCAAAGCGTAGAGAGTCGTAGACAGAAATAACCGTCTGATATGGGTCATTTCTTTAATAAAACTGACAATTGTTGACATTCCCCATATACAGACGGTAACCCAGAGATCTCGTACCGTGGGGGTAATCTGGCCAATCCAGCTGCCACTTAATTATGGTGATATGATTTTCACTATTTAGATTTAGATGTTCTGATTTATAAATCAGATATAAATTAAGTAGGTCTAGGGTCTATAGATCTATGTATTGTACTCCTATTTACACTAAGTAATAATAATTGACCTATCATACAAATGCGAAATTTTTGGACTTACTTATATGATTTATCCAATTTTTTTCTCCGAACCGTGAAACGTACCGTTCATCCATTCAAATTAGTAATCTACACTGTATGACATCACCCGGCCGATATATTTCCGGGTCGTACCTACCAAAACAAAGCGAATGGCCAATCAGAGCACTCGTTTCGTATTGGGTTTATGAATATTCATATATCACTAGGTTGACTAGTACGTAGCTATTGGACGTTCGAAAAGAAAAAAATAATATTCATTAATTAAAACCGTTAAAGATGGATGACAACGAATCATGTCGACTATGAGACTTTCTCGGATTAATCATTAAAGGTAATACAAAGTTTCGGGAATTTTTTAAAATTGGGTGGATAGTGATTCTTTACAATTTTGATGTATTTGGATGCCTATGTGGATGTATTATAAGCACTAGAAAATTTAGCCCCTAAAACACTTCTGCCTTCGAGAAAAATCAAAAATAAAAATTTACTGATGCTCCCGGTAAATTGTGATAAATTTCAAATAGCGCCTACGGCCGTACAATGGTAGCTGCGACTATGAAAATCTCAGAATATGTAGTTGTGTTATATATAATTTCCAAACGGGAATAGCTAATCGGTCGATTTTGGTCAAGAAACATTGTTTTATAGTTTTATTAATATCTTGACCTTGAGAGGGAGCTATACAACATAAAGAGTTTATTGTTTACAATTTTATTATTTTAGACTTGATTTCGACCGCGACAATGATCACTGTATATTGTAGGATTGCATATGCTTCTAATATGTTCATTTGAACCAAATTCATGACCCCATACCAAAACTTTGTATTACCTTTAATTTAGGATATAAATGAGCAAGCTATCGTAAGTCAAAGCCATATTTGTTTGTTATTTTTTATAGTTTTATTAGCCTATTGTAATATTGCAGCAAAAGTGCATTTATGAGGATGTAAAGAGTGAAAATCTTGTTGCATATCTCATTCATCGCGGTCCTGCCGAACCGAACCATTTGTTCCACTAGTACGGCATAGGCCGTACTTCAGTCTAAGAGAGTCGATGCTAATGTGTATTGACCTCTAGCACTGCATGCTTGCTGTGAGGCGGGTATTATTATACCTATACACAAATATACACACCACACATTATTGCATAGACTCTACACAGTCATGTCATCAATTGTCACTAAAGTACCAATTTTGAGTGAAATCAGTTTTGTACAGTGGTGTTTAAAATGTTGAGAATCAAAAGCACAGCTTTTACTACACAGCCAGGATAGTAATGCACCTATGTGTGATTAATAGCTGTGTTGATTTTGTTTTGATCTGAAAATTCTGAACTCGATCAATGTAAAGTAGACCGAAAATTAAAGAGAGGAGCCGACCTTGCCCAAATAAGAGGCTAACGAACAAAAAGAGACAAAAATTTATAGTCTAAATATAAGTGGACAGAAATGATTGTCTGGTATGGGGATCGATCCGGAAGTGTGTAATAAAACTGATCCCCATACATAAAGGGTAACCTTGCCGCACTTTTTGCCAGAATCCGGTGACTAGTTTGCTTTATGTTTTTCTAGACTTAAATGTAGCTTGATTTAGAAAAAAAATAATGATTGGAAAGAAAGTAGATCTTATTTTCAAATACTGTTCTATAAAATTACATCCAAAATATTTGTAAAACATCAAAATATAAGGACTGAATTTCAGGTAACCTACAAGTACATTATGTAATTCTCTTGAAGCTACTGCGCACAATGATATCGGCAATCACACAGAAACTGCATTGCGTAACCTCCCCTCACTAACCAGTACAATCAAGACTTCAGTCTCTGTGTAGAGGCAGTCAGTGGAGCCTGACATAGTCTCTTTGGAACAATCATCAATATCAGAAACTAATTGAAGCTTACGGAAATAAAATGGGAAAATCCACCCTGATATTTTTGATGAGTAGAAATAAAAGGAGAATTTATAAAGTGACAAGTGAAATTGACAATTTTGAGGAACAACTGATAAATATTTATTAAGAAAATTATAAATATTTACATTTACATTTTGCAAAATTTTATGAAAAATTTTGGTTTTATTTAATACCGTCCTTCCTTGTGCATGATTTCTAGCGGTACAATGCTCTTTGATTTTTGTTATGGTATGGTACACAACATCATTGACTCGGAGAACAATGGAATAATAATTACAATAAACACCTTGAAACCTTATTTGTTATCTAATCAAATGCTAGCTACTTTGTATATGATCGGTCCATTTTATATTTACTTTCTGTTTAATGTCTTAATTAAATGTGTTTTTTTGTCAATTAAAATTTATCAAATTGAATTGAAGTTTTCCTTCGCATTATGATAATTATGTTATATTGCGATCTTACAAAATTTCAAAATTTCAAATGGGGGGGGGGGGGGCACCTGGGGCAACATACAATTTTGGGGTTCATGCCCAGATGCCTTAGCTACATATGCTACTGATTGCACACTAACTTTTCATAAATATGTTTGATATAGATTAAAATATCACATGTTACTTATATCTCTTTTTATTTATACAGATCTCATACAACAGGCTGCCATATGATCCGGTGGTCACGTGAGTAAATCTCTCCATCATGCTTCAACTAAAACAATCAGCTTGTCATTTTATTGTAAAAGGGATAATAGTCTGAAGATGATTGATTTTAATTTATTGATAGCTTCAGGAACATGAAAGAAGACTGAATTGGGGTAGAAGTGAAAAAAGATTTACAAGCTCTCTCATTCTTTTAATTCCAATGTGGAACAATTTCTCTTAAAATAGCCCAATATCCTTGATTTTACAAGGCTTGATTAACAACTGTTAACTTGAAATCATTGTAATGCAGCTTTTAGACAAGGTCAGGGATTCTGTTAAAGGTAAAGACCAGTATTGGAACTGCCCCAATTTCAAAAAATGAAATGGAAGCTCTTTATTACCAATCATGTAAAAGAATATGTTTTGACTAATACATTATAATAAAAAAATTGCCGGGAAACCGCCTACTAATTGATATATTTGGTAAATTAGTTTATCTATTGGACTGTGAGAGATAAACGCACGTGTCGTGCACGTGTGCGTAGTCCCATATACATCTTTCTGTGTACAGTGCTTGTAACTTTACGAAGACTGGGCCAAATTTCTTATCAGTTTGATGATTCCAGAACCTTGCAGTACACATATATGCTAGATGATCAACCTTTTCTGATCGATTCCACAACGTTTCTTTCACAATGCAATCGCATGACCATAACTAGTCTTTATCTTTAATGTAGATATTGAGAGAATGTGGGTGTTTTGGGGTCAAAGCTTGTATAATATTCTATAAAAACTACATGTACATGTAATAGAAAGGTTGTGATTCATGAAATTACATTTAATAATCATATAATCTACCTACTGGTATAACTTTACTATGACTTTTTTCTGTTTATACAGTGCGTCCCAGAAAAAACGAAACCGAGAAGTATCGATGTTTTATCATAACTTAATCACAACCATAATTAATGAATGATACATATTTGGAAAGCTTAGAGTCTCCTCTTTCAGTTAATGCTACTCAGATGATGCATATTTCAGGCATGAGTGATTAAAAGCAATTTGAAGGAAGGAAGGAAACCAAAAAGACATTTGGCGGGCGGTATCTGAATTTCGAAGAAAAATTCACATTTCTAGAAAGTTGAGTTTCTGCCCTTTCATATGACACCTCAATCAGGAAAAATTTCAAAGTTCTGTTTGTTTAAAGTAGCCCTTACATTTTCATAATTTTAACAAACGAATTCGTTTTCACTGGTTGCCTGCCGTAGCAAAAAGCAGATTTGACAAAAGACTTAACTCCGTTTTGTTGACAATCAGCCATGCATGAAGACTCTCGTCTACGGCTGATTGTCAACGAAACGGAGTTAAGTCTTTTGTTAATTTCGTTTATTGATACGGCAGGCAGCCAGTGAAAACGAATTCGTTTAATAAAATTATGAAAATGCAAGCACTACTTTAAACAAACAGAACTTTGTCATACCTGGCTCACTTTTCCTGATTGAGGTGTCATATCGTCGCCGTTTTCACGAACCGGCACAAGCCACCGAAATCCCTTCAAAATGTAGTTTTTATTTTTTTTGCATTTTTAGCATAAGTTATCAACAATCTTTCATTTCACCAAATTTCAGCATCCAAAACGCTTTAGTTTTTGAGATATCCATGGTTACACAAATGACAAAAACGACACACGAGCCAAAAAGCATGATTCATATTTTCACGAACCGGCACGCGCCGTTATAAGTCAATGGGCTGTGCCGGTTCGTGAAAATATCTTTGCGCTTACAAGACCTAGACGACGCGACACAGGCGGTTGTGCCGGTTCGTGAAAATAAAATACGCGCTAAGACAGCGCGAGCGCTTTTGTCTTGCGCGTAAAGTTACATAGGAAAAACGACGCAGTGGCTTGTGCCGGTTCGTGAAAATATTTTTGCTACGTAAACAGCAAAATAATATTTTCACGAACCGGCACGAGAGTCCAAAGCTTCGTAATATTAATAATAATTGTCATTATGCTTAACAAATGGAATGTATAGAAAATACAGAATATTTTCCTTTCATTGATATGTATTTTGTGATATAAAATTTGACATAAGGCATGTTTCTGGCGAATTCAAAACGGGCTAAACGTAAAACGCGTTTTTCTCAGAATGTACTTATTTCGTTGCGCGTTGGGCTGTGCCGGTTCGTGAAAACGGCGACGATATGAAAGGGCAGAAACTCAACTTTCTAGAAATGTGATTTTTTCTTCGAAATTCAGATACTGCCCGCCAAATGTCTTTTTGGTTTCCTTCCTTCAAATTGCTTTTAATCACTCATGCGTGAAATATGCATCATCTGAGTAGCATCACATGAGAGAGGAGACCCTAAGCTTTCCAAATATGTATCATTCATTAATTATAGTTGTGATTAAGTTATGATAGAACATCGATACTTCTCGGTTTCGTTTTTTCTGGGACGCACTGTATAAACAGAAAATGTACAGTATGTCAAAATTATTGAATTGAAATTTGATTCCAATTATGTCTTATCTTTCACAGCGTCTGAATCGTGAGCTTTTCCAGTCTTTCCTCTCGTCATCTCCAGTCTTCTTCTTCGCCACTACACCTTCATCTACACACATCTTCGCCATCTACACAGACATCTACATATCCAGTCATCATAGTCGCCATCACCAACATCACCATCAACATAGAACTACTTCATCTCAGCATTCATCATTATTATGTAAGCTTACGTTTTATTCTATTTGATAATGTTGTTTATTCATGGTGTTTCCCACAGATTTTTTTTAGTTCTTTTACACTATGACCTCTTGGCCGTAGCCTCCTTCATATTCACTGTTATGATTTTTTTTGTATAACTTGGCATGGGTCAAGTGTCTTCTTAGGGGCCAGTATTCCATATACATGCATATTTATATATATGCATCTCTGATACTACATGGTGCACGTTTATGTACAGTGTATCTCTTTTTTATTGAAGAGAGAACTTTTTCATATTTAGCAAAGTGTACATTAGGTTAAAAAAAAAACATTTTCCAATATCCTATAGTTCACTTTTTGCTTGTTATACCTCATTAATCATTATATACACTCACACATTTTTTTTCTCTTGCAATGTTAACTGTTCCCATCATTTGTTTAACAGTATATATTGTATGTATATATCATTATTTCACATCCTTTTTGTGATGACTGAATGAGTATTTATTGAAATGTTGTCTTTATAAAAAAAAAGTATACATGTATGTGCAAGACCTCATTTCAATAAACGTTGTGATGGAATACTGGCCCTATCTGTGGGAAACACCATGGATAGCTTTTCACTGATTTATTATTATTATACATTGTGGGATATTAACAGAAAATACAAAAAAATATCAAAATAAAAGAAATGTAAAAAAAATGGGAGCTTACAGTGATGGGATAAAGCATGGACATGTCTACTGCTGGGTTTTGTTTAACTTTTTTTTGTGTTACTTTAACTGACTCACACATTGTAATGGAAACTTAATTTTTATATCCCATGATTTGTTTAACTTTAATCATTAGAAACATATCGTTTTACACTTTTTTGGTGAAATGAATATGGGCAAAGTGACTATACTTTAATTTTTTTTCTAGAGAGCCTCATGCTTTAAATTCTTTTTCCCCTTTTGCATAATACATGTGGATTCACAAGTGCAGCCATTATTGGCTACCCAATGGGCCCTTTTCTTTTCTTTATATTGAATACATACATTCATACATACACCTGTACATACATACATATTGGTATTTATATAGTGCCTTTACAAGAACATGATTCTTATATTCCTCCCATAACTATTCTTTTCTTTATAATGAATACATACATTCATACATACACCTGTACATACATACATATTGGTATTTATATAGTGCCTTTAGAAGAACATGATTCTTATATTCCTCTCATAACTTTTCTTTTCTTTATAATGAATACATACATTCATACATACACCTGTACATACATACATATTGGTATTTATATAGTGCCTTTACAAGAACATGATTCTTATATTCCTCCCATAACCTCTCCCTAACCACACTCTCCTGCTCCTCCCATACCAGACCCCCCTCCCCCTTCATCCCTTCCAATCGTATGGCACACCTCCTCGTTCCCTCTCTCACCCCTATCCTATCTAGAGACCAAGGGGTCACACATGTCTTTGCTGGTAGAAGGATTGCACAAACCCATCTCTTCCTCATGTTTCTGCTCCTCCAAGGTTGTCTCTTCCATAGTGTGATCCATGTGATGATGAGGCAGAAAGAAGTCTGTGTTTGAAGTCACCAACTACTCTTCTGGGTCCTACCTGACACCTGAACTGTGATGATTCACGCAACAGGTTGGCACTGGGTAGATGATAAGCAGGTTCTTAGAGTCAACGGGAGGTAAGGAAGTCATACTTTTATGTAGCATTAATGCCTGCAAATGCAATGACATTTTCTCTATCAGTGGTACAAAAAAAAAATTATTTGGGATTTATATATTACACATTGGACACGATTGGAAGAGAGTTAAAACAGGAGGGTTTAATGGGATCACATTTCCTCTATCAATTGAACAAAATTATAAGAAATATTTAGAATATATAGATTACACATTGGACACAGTTTAGCAGGATTAGTAAAACATGATGGGTAAGATAGGAGGGGGTTGAAGTTCTTACCTATTTTCCAGACTAGTTATAATGACAAAGGTCAGACCATTTCATTTCATGTCATGTCATTCCTACATTTCATTTCTACATTTCATTCCTACATTTCTTGATATAATTGTAATTCAACATTCTATATTCTAACAATGCAATTTGTATATAGGCAGAAACTAAACCTAAGAAAATAAGCAAAACAGGATAAAATGATAATAAAGTCCATGATCAAAATAAATATCCCAAACAAGGGCAGATTGATCCAAATTCCCTACTGGTTCCCCCATTCCACAGAGGATTTTTAATTGGTTTCAGAGTGTCTAAGTCACTATGTGGAAGGAATCCAAATCATAGAGGGCATTACATGTGTACCCTTGATTCAAAATGCAGAGAGTCATGGACAAAGTCATGGACAAAGTCATGTACAAATTCATGAGAAAGGCTCCTTCGTGTACTGGCCCTCCGTTTGACCTCCCATCCCGGAGCGGTGGGAACTGTAGCCCAGATTGGCATGAAAGCAATTGCTTTATGCAGTCTGGTTTGCACAAAGATGTAGCATTTTCATATTCAGCTATCCTCCAAGTTTTGCCACACCTCCTTTATAAGATGTAACATATACATGTAGAACATCTTAGAAGAGTTCACCATCATTTTTTTTACTCTTGATGAAAGAGGGATGATGAATTTGACTGTATTGATATACATGTATAAATCTTTATCAAGAATTATCATTATTATTGGTACCAGTTGTCATGGTAATCTTGGCTACCTCATCAGTTCAGGGCAATTCATGCTTGAGTATTTGATGCCAAGCGATGATGGAGTATATCAGAATCATATCAGAAGTATGACTGTCATTTAGTTGCACCTTGTAAATCACGTCTGACGTCATGTCTGAACTTTCAGTTTACCCTGAGCTGGTATAATAATACTACAGCATTTGTTATGCGCCATCAATCTAGTAAACTATTCTAAGGCACAGAGGGAGACTATTACCCTGGCTTTAGCACGGCTGCCATTACAACGCTCTAGCATTTCAAGGAATTAATTCCTTCCAGGTACCCATTTACATCACGTGGGCTGAGTGTGGCAAATGTAGATCAATGTCTTGCCAAAGGACATTGTTGTACATGATGTTTAGTGGTCATTGATACCAACAATCTGTAATGCATGTATGCTAGGAGACCAGTCTGAAACCACTGCCTTTTCTATTGCAATGATTTATGCCAACAGAAATGGCATTTAATAAATAGAACTCCCACTTTTTCTTCCTCTATCAAAAGCATCCACATTGCAATTTTTTGAATATTAATTTCAATTTGTTCATAATGCTTGACTGAAATATATATGTTATTCCGACAAAAGCTTCAAAATAGGATGGGTCATATATGCTTGATATGTTCCCCCAAGGAGGCGAGTTGGCTCAGTCGGTAAAGTGTCTGCCTGTCGAACCAAAGATCTTGGGTTCAAATCCAACCCAGGCGGATGACTGAAGCCTGCATTGTGTGTTAACGTGCCCCTCCCATTGTTGCTGTGTTAAGTGGAAAACACTCTGTCCCTCAGATAGGACGTTAAATGGAGCCCCTGTGTAGAGGAGAATCACCACCTTTGCACGTTAAGAACCCACTGCACTATTCGTATAAGAGTAGGGGAAAACCCCGGTGTAGTGATCCACCTGCACACCCCCAATCGGTTATACTGGAAGGAGAGATCCGAGGGTTACAGTGATTCAGTTCGCTTTTCGCCTCCCAGGCACAGGTGACGCAAAATACTTAATGATAATAATAATAATAAATGGGAGCTATTAGAAGCACAGTAATTCCTTCTTGTCATTTTTTAATCACATCAATGTGACTGACTCTCCTGCCACATCATTCCAACTTCATTGTGATGAATATTATGTATGATACGTACATCGACCGTCATTGTCATCTAGGTCAGCATTTTTACAGCTCCTACTGTTTTTGCAAAAACAAAACTTTCTTGTCTTTGTCTAGTCTCTGAAGTAAAACAGGAGTTTTAGAAGACAGTGCAATTATGCATTGTCTGAGAGATTATTTGACCTCTGATTCACATAATACTCCCATGTTCTTGACTCACAGCTATTTCACTCAGGAATATTGTCAGGTTTTTTCTCATTCAGACTTTGCTGATTTTTGTGGGAAAATTCCTTGATGTTCTCTGGAAGGACAAGACATGTCCTAATTTTCTGATTAGTTTCAAGGATAAATTATTTGAATTCTTAACACATTTTTATGAATAATGACAGTTAGGACCAGCGTACCCTGTAACCTTTCATCTGTATGACTAGACAATCTTATGACTGGCAGGGCATAACCCCAAATTGAGGTTAATGTTTACTTTGCTGATTAAGAATCAGATCTTAATATCCAAATGATGTTGATTAAGAGCTAGGTCCCATATTGTTTCAGGAAAAAACTTCTTTCTGGAATTTGAGAGGTGATGATTATAAGCATCTTTCTGAGGTTTCAAAGATGCTATATAGAATGCTTCATCAATTTGGATGAGGTTGCCTGTTCAAAGCAAACATGGCCGCATGCCTGCATGCCAGAAACACCTTCATGCCAGAAACACCTTCCTGCAAAGCTACATAGATTAAGTGTTTTACCCCAATCAAGTTTGACTTGCAAAAAAAGAATAAGGAATGGTCATTGACATTACAGTACTCTCAAATTTGGCTGTACAGCATGCAACTGGCATGAGGTAATTTCACCCATGCCAAGTAGTAGCCAGCTATATGTGGACTACACCAAATGTAATGTTTTGATTACCCCTCACCAGTGTGTGCATAATTTAGTTTAGTGGTGGTTATTTTACCTGACTGCTAAGAAAGCATAAATGCTTGTTAGTAAGCAACCAGAGGACTGACGGCTTTAGGTCCACTCCGAGGGACCTGGTAATGAGGGTTAATGCCTTACCAATACCAGAGGGCACTTTAGCGCATCAAATTGATTTTGAACCCGGGTCACCAGATTACGAGACCATGCACTGCTCAGCCCAACAGAGCTATCGCGCCTCCTCATAAACAGCAATGATGATAATAATTATAAGATGGAATATTTTAATAGCACTAGCTCTTTAACATACATGGAGCTCCTTTCTGTCATGCATATCAAACACTCCCAAGGGAGCAGAGATGGTGCATACATTGTGTAGTGCACAATAATAGTGATTGTGTTGTGCTATTATATCTACAGAAAGTGCTATAATTGATATACATATTTTTTTTTTATCAACAAAAATTTGAAACATAATTGGAACAATAGTCACTAGAGTTAGAAATAGATCAATGTTCCCTTCTTGGAGGTATTCATTTAGAACAGGCCTGATTTAGAAGATCATGTTGTTTTTTTTTTTTTTTTTTGGGGGGGGGGGGGGCTGGGTGGGGTCTGATTTCTGTTTATAATATATTTTCATTTCCATCTAGGTTATTTCCATCCATCCTTTCATCTTTTCTCTCTTATATATGCTAATCTTTTTCTTCAAATAGTAGATATTCCCAACCATACAAGTATTTTCTCAGACATAGCATTAAAGTAATTTGTATATATCCAAACACAATTCTCCCAAGGTTTTAGTAATCAGACTTGTCAAACATGTGATGGGTTTGTGTTATGGAAGGGGGTAACTGGGGGACTGGGGTAACAAGGGGGTGACATGGAGTAACGTGGGGGGTAACGAGATATTTGGGTAACATGGGGGTAACAGGGTGATTGGGGTAACATGGGGGTAACAGGGGGATTGGAGTAACAAGGGGGTAACAGGGGCATTGGGGGTAACATGGGCATTGGGGTAACATGGGGATTGGTTGTAACATAGGAGTAACATGGGGGTAACAGGGGCATTGGGGGTAACATTGGGATTGGTTGTAACATAGGAGTAACATGGGGGTAACAGGGGGATTGAGGGCTAGGGTATTGAGGTTACACAGGGGTATTGGGGGTAACATGTGGTGTTGGGGGTAAAAACGGTATTGGGGGTAACACGGGGGTAGCAGGGGTAACATGGGGGTAACAGGGGGTTTTGGGTGTTACACGGGGGTATGGAAACATTTTGGTTATTTTAGGGAAAGAGAAAATGGTGCATTGATGGCAATTAAATGCTAATGAAAGATGACTGTCCATCCTAGTTGGCTCTTTGAAACCTGCATCATCTATTCAGTGTCTAACTTGTTGTTTGAGTCTGATCAGTTTAGATGTCAAGCAGGATTCAGGAGAGATGTTGATGGATTCAAGCAGAGACTTCTGACTGCATCATTGGATCATGGATCACTCTTATGGGAGAGGCAATCCTAGGGGACAGAACATGAGCAACAGATGGGTGAGTGCAATCTAACTACCAGTATGAGAGATGTATGTCATCTTAGCCTCTTGATAGGAACCCCATCTTTCCAACTTCATCATTTGTTACACCCCTCCCTCAAGATTAGAATAGCCATTTTTCAATCTCCTCTATGTGAAATTTAAAAAAACTATTTTATAAACAACAGCATTAAAAAGCCTCCTCCTCCATAGAGGCCTTCCGGAGACTCCTCCTCCTCCTCCTCGGCCTTCCGGAGACTCCTCCTCCTCCTCCTCGGCCTTCCGGAGACTCCTCCTTCTCCTCCTCGGCCTTCCGGAGACTCCTCCTCCTCCTCGGCCTTCCGGAGACTCCTCCACCTCCTCCTCGGCCTTCCGGAGACTCCTCCTCCTCCTCCTCGGCCTTCCGGAGACTCCAGCTCCTCCTCGGCCTTCCAGAAACCCCTTCTCCTCCTCCTCCTCGGCCTTCCGGAGACTCCTCCTCCTCGGTCTTCCGGAGACTCCTCCTTCTCCTCCTCGGCCTTCCGGAGACTCCTCCTCCTCCTCCTCGGCCTTCCGGAGACTCCTCCTCCTCCCGGCCTTCCGGAGACTCCTCCTCCTCCTCGGCCTTCCAGAGACTCCTCCACCTCCCCTCGGCCTTCCGGAGACGCCTCCTCCTCCTCCTCGGCCTTCCGGAGACTCCAGCTCCTCCTCCTCGGCCTTCCGGAGACTCCTCCTCCTCGGCCTTCCAGAGACCCCTTCTCCTCCTCCTCCTCGGCCTTCCGGAGACTCCTCCTCCTCGGTCTTCCGGAGACTCCTCCTCCTCGGTCTTCCGGAGACTCCTCCTCCTCCTCCTCGGCCTTCCAGAGACTTCTCCTCCTCGGCCTTCCGGAGACTCCTCCTCCTCCTCGGCCTTCTGGAGACTCCTCCTCCTCGGCCTTCCGGAGCCTCCTCCTCCTCCTCCCGGCCTTCCGGATCCTCCTCCTCCTCCTCCTCGGCCTTCCGGAGACTCCTCCTCCTCCTCCTCTGCCTTCCGGAGACTCCTCCTCCTCCTCGGCCTTCCGGAGACTCCTCCTCCTCCTCCTCGGCCTTCCGGAGACTCCTCCACCTCCTCCTCGGCCTTCCGGAGACTCCTCCTCCTCCTCCTTGGCCTTCCGGAGACTCCAGCTCCTCCTCGGCCTTCCGGAAACCCCTTCTCCTCCTCCTCGGCCTTCCGGAGACTCCTCTTCCTCCTCGGTCTTCCGGAGACTCCTCCTTCTCCTCCTCGGCCTTCCGGAGACTTCTCCTCCTCGGCCTTCCGGAGACTCCTCCTCCTCCTCCTCGGCCTTCTGGAGACTCCTCCTCCTCCTCGGCCTTCCGGAGACTCCTCCTCCTCCTCGGCCTTCTGGAGCCTCCTCCGAGGCCTTCCGGAGCTTCCTCCTCCACTTCCGAGGCCTTCCGGAGACGACTCCTCCTCCTCCTCGGTCTTCCGGAGACTCCTCCTCCTCCTCCTCGGCCTTCCAGAGACTCCTCGTCCTCCTCCTCGGCCTTCCGGAGACTTCTCCTCCTCCGAGGCCTTCCGGAGACTCCTCCTCCTCCTCCGAGGCCTTCCGGAGCTTCCTCCTCCACTTCCGAGGCCTTCCGGAGCCTCCTCCTCCTCCCAGGCCTTCCGGAGCCTCCTCCTCCTCCCAGGCCTTCCAGAGCCTCCTCCTCCTCCTTGGAGGCCTTCAGGAGCCTCCTCCTCCTCCTCCGAGGCCTTCCGGAGCCTCCTCCTCCTCCCAGGCCTAACAGAGCCTCTTCCTCCTCCTCCGAGGTCTTCCGGAGACTCCTCCTCCTCGGAGGCCTGGCAGGGTCTCCTCCTCCTCTGAGGCCTTACAGAGTCTCCTCCTCCTCCTTCGAGGACTAACAGAGCTTCCTCCTCCTCCTCCGAGGCCTTCCAGAGCCTCCTCCTCCTCTGAGGCCTTACAGAGTCTCCTCCTCCTCCTTCGAGGCCTTACAGAGCCTCCTCCTCCTCCGAGGCATTACGGAGCCTCCTCCTCCTCCTCCGAGGCCTTGCAGAGTCTCCTCCTCCTTCGAGGCCTTACAGAGTCTCCTCCTCCTCCTTAGAGGACTAACGGAGCCTCCTCCTCCTCCAAGGCCTTTCAGAGCCTCCTCCTCCGAGGGCTTACAGAGTCTCCTCCTCCTCCTCCGAGGCCTTACAGAGCCTCCTCCTCCTCCTCCGAGGGCTTACAGAGTCTCCTCCTCCTCCTCCGAGGCCTTACAGAGCCTCCTCCTCCTCCGAGGCCTTCCAGAGCCTCCTCCTCCTCCGAGGCC
This sequence comes from Strongylocentrotus droebachiensis, assembly GCA_035222895.1. NCBI lineage: Eukaryota > Metazoa > Echinodermata > Echinoidea > Camarodonta > Strongylocentrotidae > Strongylocentrotus > Strongylocentrotus droebachiensis. The sequence continues at coordinate 856,094 of JAVYIG010000059.1, forward strand.
TTACAGAGCCTCCTCCTCCTCCGAGGCCTTTCAGAGCCTCCTTCTCCTCCGAGGCCTTCCAGAGCCTCCTCCTCCTCCGAGGCCTTACAGAGCCTCCTCCTCCTCCGAGGCATTACAGAGCCTCCTCCTCCTCGGAGTCCTTGCAGAGTCTCCTCCTCCTTCGAGGCCTTACAGAGTCTCCTCCTCCTCCTTCGAGGACTAACAGAGCCTCCTCCTCCTCTTCCGAGGCCTTACAGAGCCTCCTCCTCCTTCGAGGTCTTACATAACCTCCTCCTTCGAGGTGCATTACAAACCTCCAAGGCCAGAAGTAGGCTTTCACTCCTCTTGGAAGCCATGCCGCTTCTATGTCCTCGTTATGTAACCAACTCCTCTCCTCTTATCCCTGCAAGGTTCTCTTCCCATCCACCACCGATACAATCGCGGTGATATGCAATGTTACATATACATACATGTATATTTTTCTTCCACCAAAGAAATATTGCATGGCTATGAACCTTTCGAAAGGTGCATTAACTTTGTTTTGAACTGAGGATCACCCTAGTCTACTACTACCCTATTGACACTTCATTGTACACGTACTCCAAACCTTCCACTTGCAATTACGTAAACAATTGCTGGGTTTTGCAATCCATTGTCCTTCTCCTTCATACATCTTGGAGAATAGCAAAATTATTCCAATACCATTGCTCACTCTTTCAACTATGCCATCGCTCCCCTATGTTTTTTTTGTCATTGCCCATTCCCAAACATTGCCATGGCAGCAAAGATTACTGATTCAATGTTTTGTTTTTCATCCACCGGCCTTCCTTGATAAAAGTTTTTATGAAAAGTTTCATGTTTCCTTCTTGCCAATGTTTACAATTGGAGTTTTCCAAATAGACTGATTGCAAAAAGCACCAGCTTGGTTGTGAATCAAGCATAGTCCAGTCCTAAAACCAGAGTTTTCTCTCTCCTCACTCTGCTGTTGTGAATCCTTGTAATGTCATTACGTTAATCCTTCCTCAATTTCTTCATTCGTTGTTATCATTATTATTCTTATAATCTGTGAAATTGTATGGTGACAAGAAAATGTATACCTGTCTTTGCAATGATTTGTTCCCCTTCATCCCGGATTGTGTGATGCTTCTTCCACTATTTCCATTAACAGTCGGGGACTAAAGATTGTGTGGTGCATTTCTCCCCTCTTTGCATCAATCTAATCCAGGAATTTATAAAGCGCCAATATCTAGTTGCCTAATCAAAGGCACTGATGAGACTGAAAAACTACCAAAAATGTCTGTTCATGATTCTAACTGGGAAAGACAAAAAAGCAGTGACTATAATTGTAAGCAATCCGAAATAGGTATGTCTTTAGTTGTGTTCTAAAAGTGAATAACTGGTGACAAGACCGAAGGATTTGGGAAGACCATTCCGCAATCTTGATGCAGAGGCAGTAAAAGATTGATCACCTAGAAGAGAGCATGTTCGTGGACTCTCAAGCAGGTATTTACCTGCATGATTGCAAATTAGTTTGAGGGTGATAAATAAGCAATGAGTCTGAAATGTACACAGGGGCATATCCATGCATCAACAATGGAGGAATATGTTGAAGAAAAAAATTGTGTGTGGCATTCCTCCTCTCTCTCTCTCTCTCTGTGCCAACAGTTGGGAAATAAAGATTGTGTGATGTATTCCTCCTCTCCCTGTACTAGTGGATAAATACAAACTGTGTAATATGCTCTCTTTCCATCTACATGGAAAGAATAATGATTGTATGATGCATTCCTCTGCTCTTTCCACTAACAATGGAGGAACAACAAATTTGTGATATGTTACTCTGCTCTTTACATCATTGGTGAGGGAATAAAGATAATATGATGCATTACTACTCTTTCCATCAAGAGTATGGGAATATAAGTTGTACAATGGGTTCCTCTGCTCTTTCTGTCAACAATGGAGGAATACAAAATGTATGGTGTGTTCCTCTGCCCTGTTAACAGTTGGGGAATAAAGATTGTGTTGTATGTTCCTCCACTCTTTCAGCAGAGAAAGAATAAAGATTTTGTGATGTGATCCCCCTTCACATAAAAAATGGGGGAAAAAAGATTGAGATATATTAGTTTGCTCTTTCCGCCAACAGTGGAGGGAGGAAAATTGTATGATGCGTTCCTCCTCTCTTTCCATCAACAGCGGAGGAATAATAAATTGTAATGTGTTCCTAGCTCCCCTCTTCCCATCATTATTATGATGCGTTCCACCCTTTTTCCCTTAACAAATGTTGGACGTACTAAAGATTGTGTGATGCGTTCTTCTCCTCTTCATGCAACAATGGAGGAATAAAGATTGTAATACATTCCCGTGCTCTTTCAATTAACAGTGAAGTAATATAATTTGTTTGATATGCTCCTCCACTCCTTCATCAGTATCGGAATGAAAACTGTATGATGCGTTCTTCCCTGCTTTCATTCAACAGCGGAGTGGAAGAAAATGTTGTGATGTGTCCCTCTCCTAGCCTCTTCCCATCAAAAGTGGAGATTGCTATTTCCGCAACAATTGAGAAATAAAAATTGTATGCTTGGATTCCTTCTCTCTTTGCATTAACAGTGGAGAAAGGAAAATTTTGTGATGCGTTCCGATGCTCTTCACATCAAAGGTGGGGAATAAAGATTGTGTGATGCGTTCCTTGCTCTTTTCATCTATGGAGGAGGAATACAAATAAAATTGTATAATAATAATAAAGTTTGTGTGATAAGTTCCTCCTATCTTTCCATCAACAGGGTAAAGATAAAAAAAAATTGTATGATGCATTCTTGGCCTCTTTGCATCAACAGTGGGAGATTTAAGATTTTGTGGTGCATTCGTCTGTTCTTTCCACCAACAATGGAGAAATAAAAATTGTATGATGCGCTTCTCCCATCTTAACCATCAACAGCTAGCAGAGGAATGAAAATTGTGTGATGCGTTCCTCTGCTCTATTAGCAACATTGGAGGAATACAATTTGTGTGATGCGTTCCTCCGCTCTTTCAGCAACATTGGAGGAATACAAATTGTGTGATCGTTCCTCTGCTCTTTCAGCAACATTGGAGGAATACAATTTGTGTGATGCGTTTCTCTGCTCTTTCAGCAACATTGGAGGAATAAAAATTGGATGAAGCGTTAGTCTTTCCATTAACAGTGGAGAAATAAAAATTATGTAATATATTCCTCTGCTCTTTTCGCAACATTGGAGGAATAAAATTTGTGTGATGCGTTCCTCTGCTTTTTCAGCAACATTGGAGGAATACAAAAAAATCATGATGCGTTCCTCTGCTCTTTCAGCAACATTGGAGTAATAAAAATTGATTGATTTTATTTGTCAAGTATAGTACATTGAATGCTTACATAAAGCAAAATGAAACGAGAAGATACATTGACAGGATAACCCATGAAAGCCGGAAAAGGCTTATTTCCACATTGGATGAAGCGTTAGTCTTTCCATTAACATTGGAGAAATAAAAATTGTGTGATATATTCCTCTGCTCTTTTCGCAACATTGGAGGAATAAAAATTGTGTGATGCGTTCCTCTGCTCTTTCAGCAACATTGGAGAAATAAAAATTGTGTGATGCATTCCTCTGCTCTTTCAGCAACATTGGAGGAATAAAATTGTGTGATGCATTCCTCTGCTCTTTCAGCAACATTGGAGGAATACAAATTGTGTGATGCATTCCTCTGCTCTTTCAGCAACATTGGAGGAATAAAAATTGTTTGATGTGTTCCTCTACCCTGTTCACAGTGGGGGAATAAAGATTGTGTTGTATGTTCCTCCACTCTTTGAACAGAGAAAGAATAAAGATTATGTGATGCATTCTTCCCCCCTTCCATCAAAAAATGGGAGAATAAAGATTGTGAGATGCGTTCCTCTGCTCGTTCCGCAACACATGAGGAATGAAAATTCAAATTGTGTGATGCATTCCTCTGCTTTTTCAGCCACAAAGGAGTTATAAAAATTGTATGATGTGTTTCTCTGCCCTGTTCACAGCGGGGGAATAAAGATTGTGTTGTATGTAACAACTCTTTCAGTAGAGAAATAATAAAGATTATATGATGCATTCCTCCCCCGTCACATAAAAAAATGGGTGAATAAAAATTGTATGATGCGTTGGTCTACTCTTTTCACCAACGATAGAGGAATAAAAATTGTGTGATATATTCCTGCCTTCTTTCTCTCAACGGTTGAGGAAGTAAAATGTTGTGGTGCGTTCCTCCCCTCTTCCTAAATATAGATTGTGTGATGCATTCCTTGATCTGCTCTTTCTTCAACAATGGAGAAATAAAAATTGTATGCTTGGATTCCTTCTCTCTTTGCATTAACAGTGGAGAAAGGAAAATTTTGTGATGCGTTCCGATGCTCTTCACATCAAAGGTGGGGAATAAAGATTGTGTGATGCGTTCCTTGCTCTTTTCATCTATGGAGGAGGAATACAAATAAAATTGTATAATAATAATAAAGTTTGTGTGATATGTTCCTCCTATTTTTCCATCAACAGAGTAAAGATGTAAACAAAAAATGTATGAAGCATTCTTGGCCTCTTTGCATCAACAGTGGGGGATTTAAGATTTTGTGGTGCATTCGTCTGTTCTTTCCACCAACAATGGAGAAATAAAAATTGTATGATGCGCGTCTCCCATCTTAACCATCAACAGCAGAGGAATGAAAATTGTATGATGCGTTCCTCTGCTCTATTAGCAACATTGGAGGAATACAATTTGTGTGATGCGTTCCTCTGCTCTTTCAGCAATAGTGGAGGAATAAAAATTGGATGAAGCGTTAGTCTTTCCATTAACATTGGAGAAATAAAAATTGTGTGCTATATTCCTCTGCTCTTTCGGCAACATTGGAGGAATAAAAATTGTGTGATGCATTCCTCTGCTCTTTCAGCAACATTGGAGGAATAAAAATTGTTTGATGTGTTCCTCTACCCTGTTCACAGTGGGGGAATAAAGATTGTGTTGTATGTTTCTCCACTCTTTGAGCAGAGAAAGAATAAAGATTATGTGATGCATTCTTCCCCCCTTCCAACAAAAAATGGGAGAATAAAGATTGTGAGATGCGTTCTTCTGCTCGTTCCGCAACACGTGAGGAATGAAAATTCAAATTGTGTGATGCATTCCTCTGCTTTTTCAGCCACAAAGGAGTTATAAAAATTGTATGATGTGTTTCTCTGCCCTGTTCACAGTGGGGGAATAAAGATTGTGTTGTATGTTCCTCCACTCTTTGAGCAGAGAAAGAATAAAGATTATGTGATGCATTCCTTCCCCCTTCACATACAAAAATGGGTGAATAAAATTTTATGATGCGTTCGTCTACTCTTTTCACCAACAATGGAGAAATAAAAATTGTGTGATATATTCCTGCCCTCTTTCTATCAACGGTTGAGGAAGTAAAATGTTGTGGTGCGTTCCTCCCCTTTCCTAAATATAGATTGTGTGATGCATTCCTTGATCTGATCTCTCTTCAACAATGGAAAAATAAAAATTGTATGCTTGGATTCCTTCTCTCTTTGCATTAACAGTGGAGAAAGGAAAATTTTGTGATGCGTTCCGATGCTCTTCACATCAAAGGTGGGGAATAAAGATTGTGTGATGTGTTCCTTGCTCTTTTCATCTACAGTGTAAAGATTAAAAAAAAATCTCTACTGAAAGTGTAAAGATAAAAAAAAATTGTATGATGCATTCTTGGCCTCTTTGCATCAACAGTGGGGGATTTAAGCTTTTGTGATGCATTCGTCTGTTCTTTCCACCAACAAATGAGGAATAAAAATTGTATGATGCGCTTTTCCCATCTTTCCATCAACATTGGAGGAATAAAAATTACATGATGCGTTCCTCTGCTCTTTCAACAACATTGGAGGAATAAAATTGTGTGATGCATTCCTCTGCTCTTTCAGCAACATTGGAGGAATAAAAATTGTGTGATGCATTCCTCTGCTCTTTCAGCAACATTGGAGGAATAAAAATTGTTTGATGTGTTCCTCTACCCTGTTCACAGTGGGGGAATAAAGATTGTGTTGTATGTTTCTCCACTCTTTGAACAGAGAAAGAATAAAGATTATGTGATGCATTCTTCCCCCCTTCCATCAAAAAATGGGAGAATAAAGATTGTGAGATGCGTTCCTCTGCTCGTTCTGCAACACGTAAGGAATGAAAATTCAAATTGTGTGATGCATTCCTCTGCTCTTTCAGCCACAAAGGAGTTATAAAAATTGTATGATGTCTTTCTCTGCTGTGTTCACAGTGGGGGAATAAAGATTGTGTTGTATGTTCCTCCAGTTTTTCAGCAGAGAAAGAATAAAGATTATATGATGCATTCCTCCCCCTTTACATAAAAAATGGAGGAAAAAAAATTGTATGATGCGTTCGTCTACCCCTCCACCACCAATGGAGAAATAAAAATTGTGTGATATATATTCCTGCCCTCTTTTTATCAACGGTTGAGGAAGTAAAACCAAAACGTTGTTGTGCTTTCCTCCCCTCTTCCTAAATATAGATTGTGTGATGCATTCCTTGATCTGCTATTTCTGCAACAATGGAGAAATAACAATTGTATGCTTGGATTCCTCCTCTCTTTGCATTAATAATAATAATAAAGTTTGTGTGATAAGTTTCTCCTATCTTTCCATCAACAGGGTAAAGATAAAAAAAAGTTGTATGATGCATTCTTGGCCTCTTTGCATCAACAGTGGGAGATTTAAGATTTTGTGGTGCATTCGTCTGTTCTTTCCACCAACAATGGAGAAATAAAAATTGTATGATGCGCTTCTCCCATCTTAACCATCAACAGCAAGCAGAGGAATGAAAATTGTGTGATGCGTTCCTCTGCTCTATTAGCAACATTGGAGGAATACAATTTGTGTGATGCGTTCCTCTGCTCTTTCAGCAACATTGGAGGAATACAAATTGTGTGATCGTTCCTCTGCTCTTTCAGCAACATTGGAGGAATACAATTTGTGTGATGCGTTTCTCTGCTCTTTCAGCAACATTGGAGGAATAAAAATTGGATGAAGCGTTAGTCTTTCCATTAACAGTGGAGAAATAAAAATTATGTAATATATTCCTCTGCTCTTTTCGCAACATTGGAGGAATAAAATTTGTGTGATGCGTTCCTCTGCTTTTTCAGCAACATTGGAGGAATACAAAAAAAATCATGATGCGTTCCTCTGCTCTTTCAGCAACATTGGAGTAATAAAAATTGATTGATTTTATTCGTCAAGTATAGTACATTGAATGCTTACATAAAGCAAAATGAAACGAGAAGATACATTGACAGGATAACCCATGGAAGCCGGAAAAGGCTTATTTCCAAATTGGATGAAGCGTTAGTCTTTCCATTAACATTGGAGAAATAAAAATTGTGTGATATATTCCTCTGCTCTTTTCGCAACATTGGAGGAATAAAAATTGTGTGATGCGTTCCTCTGCTCTTTCAGCAACATTGGAGGAATAAAAATTGTGTGATGCATTCCTCTGCTCTTTCAGCAACATTGGAGGAATAAAATTGTGTGATGCATTCCTCTGCTCTTTCAGCAACATTGGAGGAATAAAAATTGTTTGATGCATTCCTCTGCTCTTTCAGCAACATTGGAGGAATAAAATTGTGTGATGCATTCCTCTGCTCTTTCAGCAACATTGGAGGAATAAAATTGTGTGATGCATTCCTCTGCTCTTTCAGCAACATTGGAGGAATAAAAATTGTTTGATGTGTTCCTCTACCCTGTTCACAGTGGGGGAATAAAGATTGTGTTGTATGTTTCTCCACTCTTTGAGCAGAGAAAGAATAAAGATTATGTGATGCATTCTTCCCCCCTTCCATCAAAAAATGGGAGAATAAAGATTGTGAGATGCGTTCCTCTGCTCGTTCCGCAACACGTGAGGAATGAAAATTCAAATTGTGTGATGCATTCCTCTGCTCTTTCAGCCACAAAGGAGTTATAAAAATTGTATGATGTCTTTCTCTGCTCTGTTCACAGTGGGGGAATAAAGATTGTGTTGTATGTTCCTCCAGTTTTTCAGCAGAGAAAGAATAAAGATTATATGATGCATTCCTCCCCCTTTACATAAAAAATGGAGGAAAAAAAATTGTATGATGCGTTCGTCTACCCCTCCACCACCAATGGAGAAATAAAAATTGTGTGATATATATTCCTGCCCTCTTTTTATCAACGGTTGAGGAAGTAAAACGTTGTTGTGCTTTCCTCCCCTCTTCCTAAATATAGATTGTGTGATGCATTCCTTGATCTGCTCTTTCTTCAACAATGGAGAAATAAAAATTGTATGCTTGGATTCCTTCTCTCTTTGCATTAACAGTGGAGAAAGGAAAATTTTGTGATGAGTTCCAATGCTCTTCACATCAAAAGTGGGGAATAAAGATTGTGTGATGCGTTCCTTGCTCTTTTCATCAACAGGGTAAAGATACAAAAAAATGTATGATGCATTCTTGGCCTCTTTGCATCGACAGTGGGGGATTTAAGATTGTGTGGTGCATTCGTCTGTTCTTTCCACCAACAATGGAGGAATAAAAATTGTGTGATGCATTCCTCTGCTCTTTCAGCAACATTGGAGGAATAAAATTGTGTGATGCATTCCTCTGCTCTTTCAGCAACATTGGAGGAATAAAATTGTGTGATGCATTCCTCTGCTCTTTCAGCAACATTGGAGGAATAAAATTGTGTGATGCATTCCTCTGCTCTTTCAGCAACATTGGAGGAATAAAAATTGTTTGATGTGTTCCTCTACCCTGTTCACAGTGGGGGAATAAAGATTGTGTTGTATGTTTCTCCACTCTTTGAGCAGAGAAAGAATAAAGATTATGTGATGCATTCTTCCCCCCTTCCATCAAAAAATGGGAGAATAAAGATTGTGAGATGCGTTCCTCTGCTCGTTCCGCAACACGTGAGGAATGAAAATTCAAATTGTGTGATGCATTCCTCTGCTCTTTCAGCCACAAAGGAGTTATAAAAATTGTATGATGTCTTTCTCTGCTCTGTTCACAGTGGGGGAATAAAGATTGTGTTGTATGTTCCTCCAGTTTTTCAGCAGAGAAAGAATAAAGATTATATGATGCATTCCTCCCCCTTTACATAAAAAATGGAGGAAAAAAAATTGTATGATGCGTTCGTCTACCCCTCCACCACCAATGGAGAAATAAAAATTGTGTGATATATATTCCTGCCCTCTTTTTATCAACGGTTGAGGAAGTAAAACGTTGTTGTGCTTTCCTCCCCTCTTCCTAAATATAGATTGTGTGATGCATTCCTTGATCTGCTCTTTCTTCAACAATGGAGAAATAAAAATTGTATGCTTGGATTCCTTCTCTCTTTGCATTAACAGTGGAGAAAGGAAAATTTTGTGATGAGTTCCAATGCTCTTCACATCAAAAGTAGGGAATAAAGATTGTGTGATGCGTTCCTTGCTCTTTTCATCAACAGGGTAAAGATACAAAAAAATGTATGATGCATTCTTGGCCTCTTTGCATCGACAGTGGGGGATTTAAGATTGTGTGGTGCATTCGTCTGTTCTTTCCACCAACAATGGAGGAATAAAAATTGTATGATGCGCTTCTCCCATCTTAACCATCAACAGCAGAGAAATGAGAATTGTGTGATGCGTTCCTCTGCTCTATTAGCAACATTGGAGGAATAAAAATTGGATGAAGCGTTAGTCTTTCCATCAACATTGGAGGAATACAAATTGTGTGATGCGTTCCTCTGCTCTTTCAGCAAAATTGGAGGAATAAACATTGTGTGATGCGTTCCTCTGATCTAGCTTTCAGCAACATTGGAGGAATAAAAATTGTTTGATGTGTTCCTCTGCTCTTTCAGCAACAGTGGAGGAATGAGAATTGTGTGATGCATTCCTCTGCTCTATTTATAGCAACATTGGAGGAATAAAAATTGGATGAAGCGTTAGTCTTTCCATCAACATTGGAGGAATACAAATTGTGTGATGCGTTCCTCTGCTCTTTCAGCAACATTGGAGGAATAAACATTGTGTGATGCGTTCCTCTGATCTAGCTTTCAGCAACATTGGAGGAATAAAAATTGTTTGATGTGTTCCTCTGCTCTGTTCACAATGGTGGAATAAAGATTGTGATAGGCTCTAATTTCCATCAGCAGTGAGCTGATAAAGTTTTTGTGACGTTCTCCTCTTTCCATTATTATAGTGGGAAAAAGGTTATATGATATATTCTTCTGCCCTGTCCAACAACAGTAGTGAAGGAATGAAATTGTGTGATTCATTCCTTGGCTGCTCTTTCCACATAGTAAAGGAAAGAAAATTGTGTGATGCATTCCTCCCCTCTTTCCATCAATAGTAGAGGAATACAAATTGTATGACGTATTCCTCCTTTATTTCTGTCGCAAGTGGGCAACGTTAGGAGCACAGATTGTATTACATGCCCTTAGTTCCCCTATTCATTCAACAATGGCTAGTGATTATGGGATACATTGTTTTTTGACCCCACTTCCCTTTCCCATTTCTATCACAGGTGGGGAACAAATATTGTCGAGAATGTTCACCCCCTGTTGCCATCTATATGTTCTGTATATTCCAAATGTTTATACTCCTCAATCCTTCCTCTTTTAACTGCTCTCTGTATGGCTGAATACTTGCAGTGATATGTTCTTAGCCCTCTTTATGCCTATATAGGTCATAAATTTGCACCTGACCCCATATGATTTTTCCCTACCCGGCAGCTTGCTTTGGATCTTATAGACTATACTGGATTCTTCCGATTTTCATTTCTACGGCATGTGTGGTCACATATTCTGCGGCCCCAAGGAGGTGCCCGGTGAAAATTGATCGAGTGAAAATGCAAGGCTCCCATAATGGTGCCGGCCGGATGCCGGCCAGTAAGCTTACAGGCTCCGTCCCATGAACAGATGCACCCCATGGCTCCCGGGGCCAAGCCAGGGTCTTCAAGGCGCCCGACTGGGTGCCGTGCGGTGCACTGAACTACGTGTCCTCTGACATCTGCGTCTCCTGTATTGAAAGCTGCATTCTACATTAAGAATTGACAGAATAAAGCCTGAGGGGCCCACAGGCCCTTTTCGAGCCTTCTACGCCCTAACGGTCAGATTAAAACGCCAGGAGAATTGGGAGCAGCCAATTCAGCACCACAACACCCTTACGGCTGGTGAGAAATATCCTAGCACCATAGGAACTGTACGAGAGAAATTCCCAAAATGTCTGTTTTACTGACCATAAGGGCCCCGGATTTTATGTGTGAACGCCCCATAACCATGCTCGTGATGGTGAAATAAAGTCAAACTGCTCTCCATATGGTGGAATACTTGCAGTAATATGTCCTTTGCCCTCCTAACCAAGCTCTGGATAGAGAAATAAAGTCCTAGATATGTTTGTACTCCTCCTTCCTCTCCAAACTGCTCTTTATATGGTGGAATACTTGCAGTGATATGCCCTTTGCCCTCCTCACCAAGCTCTTGATGGAGAAATAAAGTCCTAGATATGTTTGTACTCCTCCTTCCTCTCCAAACTGCTCTTTATATGGTGGAATACTTGCAGTGATATGCCCTTTGCCCTCCTAACCAAGCTCTTGATGGAGAAATAAAGTCCTAGATATGTTTGTACTCCTCCTTCCTCTCCAAACTGCTCTTTATATGGTGGAATACTTGCAGTGATATGTCCTTTGCCCTCCTAACCAAGCTCTTGATGGAGAAATAAAGTCCTAGATATGTTTGTACTCCTCCTTCCTCTCCGAACCGATTCCTTATAATACATTGCTCATGTGATGTATATTTTTCTGATTCCTTACAATACATTCCTCATGTGATTTATATTTTTCCACTTCCTTACAATACATTGCGCATGTGATGTATATTTTTCTGATTCCTTAGAATACATTGTTCATGTGATGTATATTTTTCCACTTCATTATGATACATTGTTCATGTGTTGTATTTGTTGCCACTTCCTCCACATCTTTTTTCCTACAATTAAAGTCACTTTGCCCCTCCTCTTTGATATTATGTATACGTACATACCTACATACCTTACAATAAATATGTTGTTCCGTATCATACATTCCTCATGTGATGTATATTTTTCCACTTCCTTACAATACATTGCTCATGTGATGTATATTTTTCTGATTCCTTATAATGCATTGCGCATGTGATGTATATTTTTCTGATTCCTTACAATACATTCCTCATGTGATTTATATTTTTCCACTTCCTTACAATACATTGCGCATGTGATGTATATTTTTCCGATTTCTTAGAATACATTGCTCATGTGATGTATATTTTTCCACTTCATTATGATACATTGTTCATGTGTTGTATTTGTTGCCACTTCCTCCACATCTTTTTTCCTACAATTCAAGTCACTTTGCCCCTCCTCTTTGATATTGTGTATACGTACATACATGTACCTTACAATAAATATGTTGTTCCGTATCATACATTCCTCATGTGATGTATATGTTTCCACTTCCTTATGATACATTCCTCATGTGATGTATATTTTTCCAATACCTTATAATACAATAGTCATGTGATGTATGTTTCCACTTCCTTATAATACTTGCTCATGTGATGTATATTTTTCTGAGTCCTTATAATACATTGCTCATGTGATGTATTTGTTTCCACTTCCTTATGATACATTGCTTATGTGATGTATATTTTTCCAATACCTTATAATACAATAGTCATGTGATGTATTTGTTGCCACTTCTTTATGATACATTGTTTATGTGATGTATTTGTTGCCACTTCTTTATGATACATTGTTCATGTGATGTATTTGTTGCCACTTTTTTATGAGACATCGTTCATGTGATGTATTTGTTGCCACTTCTTTATGAATCATTGTTTATGTGATGTATTTGTTGCTACTTCTTTATGATACATCTTTATGATACATTGTTTATGTGATGTATTTGTTGCCACTTCTTTATGATACATTGCTTATGTGATGTATTTTGTTGCCACTTTTTTATGATACATTGCTTATGTGATGTATTTGTTGCCACTTCCTCCACACCTTTTTTAAAAGCAATTGTCACTTTGCCCCTCCTTTTTGATATTGTGTATATGTACATACCCTATACCTTACAATAAATATGTTGTTCTGTATGATTTATTGCTCATGTGATGTATGTTTCCACTTCCTTATAATACATTGCTCATGTGATGTATATGTTGCCACTTCTTTACGATTCATTGTTTATGTGATGTATTTGTTGCCACTTATTTATGATACATTGTTTATGTGATGTATTTGTTGCCACTTCTTCATGATACATTGTTCATGTGATGTATTTGTTTCCACTTCCTTATGATACATTGCTTATGCGATGTATATTTTTCCAATACCTTATAATACAATAGTCATGTGATGTATTTGTTGCCACTTCTTTATGATACATTGTTTATGTGATGTATTTGTTGCCACTTCTTTATGATTCATTGTTTATGTGATGTATATGTTGCCACTTCTTTACGATTCATTGTTTATGTGATGTATTTGTTGCCACTTATTTATGATACATTGTTTATGTGATGTATTTGTTGCCACTTCTTCATGATACATTGTTCATGTGATGTATTTGTTTCCACTTCCTTATGATACATTGCTTATGCGATGTATATTTTTCCAATACCTTATAATACAATAGTCATGTGATGTATTTGTTGCCACTTCTTTATGATACATTGTTTATGTGATGTATTTGTTGCCACTTCTTTATGATACATTGTTCATGTGATGTATTTGTTGCCACTTCTTTATGATACATTGCTTATGTGATGTGTTTGTTGCCACTTCTTTATGATACATTGTTCATGTGATGTATTTGTTACCACTTCTTTATGATACATTGTTCATGTGATGTATTTGTTGCCACTTCTTTATGATACATTGCTTATGTGATGTGTTTGTTGCCACTTCTTTATGATACATTGTTTATGTGATGTATTTGTTGCCACTTCTTTATGATACATTGCTTATGTGATGTGTTTGTTGCCACTTCTTTATGATACATTGTTTATGTGATGTATATGTTGCCACTTCTTTATGATTCATTGTTTATGTGATGTATTTTGTTGCCACTTTTTTATGATACATTGCTTATGTGATGTATTTGTTGCCACTTCCTCCACACCTTTTTTAAAAGCAATTGTCACTTTGCCCCTCCTTTTTGATATTGTGTATATGTACATACCCTATACCTTACAATAAATATGTTGTTCTGTATGATTTATTGCTCATGTGATGTATGTTTCCACTTCCTTATAATACATTGCTCATGTGATGTATATGTTGCCACTTCTTTACGATTCATTGTTTATGTGATGTATTTGTTGCCACTTATTTATGATACATTGTTTATGTGATGTATTTGTTGCCACTTCTTCATGATACATTGTTCATGTGATGTATTTGTTTCCACTTCCTTATGATACATTGCTTATGCGATGTATATTTTTCCAATACCTTATAATACAATAGTCATGTGATGTATTTGTTGCCACTTCTTTATGATACATTGTTTATGTGATGTATTTGTTGCCACTTCTTTATGATTCATTGTTTATGTGATGTATATGTTGCCACTTCTTTACGATTCATTGTTTATGTGATGTATTTGTTGCCACTTATTTATGATACATTGTTTATGTGATGTATTTGTTGCCACTTCTTCATGATACATTGTTCATGTGATGTATTTGTTTCCACTTCCTTATGATACATTGCTTATGCGATGTATATTTTTCCAATACCTTATAATACAATAGTCATGTGATGTATTTGTTGCCACTTCTTTATGATACATTGTTTATGTGATGTATTTGTTGCCACTTCTTTATGATACATTGTTCATGTGATGTATTTGTTGCCACTTCTTTATGATACATTGCTTATGTGATGTGTTTGTTGCCACTTCTTTATGATACATTGTTCATGTGATGTATTTGTTACCACTTCTTTATGATACATTGTTTATGTGATGTATTTGTTGCCACTTCTTTATGATACATTGTTCATGTGATGTATTTGTTGCCACTTCCTCTACACCTTTTTTAAAAACAATTATAGTCACTTTGACCCTCCTCTTTGATATTGTGTATACGTACATACCTTATACATTACAATAAATATGTTGTTCTGTATGATTCATTGCTCATGTGATGTATGTTTCCACTTCCTTATAATACATTGCTCATGTGATGTATTTGTTGCCACTTCTTTATGATACATTGTTTATGTGATGTATTTGTTGCCACTTCTTTATGATACATTGTTTATGTGATGTATTTGTTGCCACTTCTTTATGATACATTGTTTATGTGATGTATTTGTTGCCACTTCTTTATGATTCATTGTTTATGTGATGTATGTTTCCACTTCTTTATGATACATTGTTTATGTGATGTATTTGTTGCCACTTCTTTATGATACATTGTTTTACGTGATGTATTTGTTGCCACTTCTTTATGATACATTGTTTTACGTGATGTATTTGTTGCCACTTCTTTATGATACATTGTTTTACGTGATGTATTTGTTGCCACTTCTTTATGATACATTGTTTATGTGATGTATTTGTTGCCACTTCTTTATGATACATTGTTTTACGTGATGTATTTGTTGCCACTTCTTTATGATACATTGTTTTACGTGATGTATTTGTTGCCACTTCTTTAGGATACATTGTTTATGTGATGTATTTGTTGCCACTTCTTTATGATTCATTGTTTATGTGATGTATTTGTTGCCACTTCTTTATGATACATTGTTTTACGTGATGTATTTGTTGCCACTTCTTTATGATTCATTGTTTATGTGATGTATTTGTTGCCACTTCTTTATGATACATTGTTTATGTGATGTATTTGTTGCCACTTCTTTATGATTCATTGTTTATGTGATGTATGTTTCCACTTCTTTATGATACATTGTTTATGTGATGTATTTGTTGCCACTTCTTTATGATACATTGTTTATGTGATGTATTTGTTGCCACTTCTTTATGATACATTGTTTTACGTGATGTATTTGTTGCCACTTCTTTATGATACATTGTTTTACGTGATGTATTTGTTGCCACTTCTTTATGATACCTTGTTCATGTGATGTATTTGTTGCCACTACTTTATGATACATTGTTTATGTGATGTATTCGTTGCCACTTCTTTATGATACATTGCTCACCTTACAATATTCCTGTGTAACACATTGCTCCTGAGATGTATGAAACTTTTATATTTGAAACTCAATCCTTAGGAATGTTATATTTTCAGTAACACAGTATGAAAGATGAATGAAAGTTATATTCGATATATAACTCAAACCTTACAATGTGATTTTCTATGTACTGAATGCTTTTCACATTAGTTTAGAAAGTATTCATAGAACATGTATAAATCAAACCTGACAATAAATATGTTCCGTATGATACATTGCCCATGTGTTGTATATGTTTTCTCATCATGTAGTCTTTATAATTATATATCACTCTGTTCCCCCTCCAATCATATTGTGTTCATACTCCAAACATTACAATAGGATAATTTTAGTAATAAATTGCCCACGAGATGTATGAAAGAAAATAATATGTGTCACTCAAACCTTACAATATTATACTATTTATGTAGTGTTATTGAGACGAATACATGCTGTATATTACCAAAACCTTACAATATGATACTCTTTATGTAGTGTTATTTATGTACTGTTATTAAGATAATACATACTTTATATGGATGATTTATCTGTAAAATTTAATAACTGTGGTACTGGCTGTTTTGTTGGTAGTACCAAAGTAAATCATTTATTATTTGCTGATGATCTTGTTAGTTTTAGTCCATCAACTGCAGGTTCACAGAGCTTGCTAAATGTTTAAGACAATGATGTTAAATATAATGCGAAAAAGAGTCACGTTATGATTGTGAATTGTAATATCTACATGTAAATATGTTATATGGACCTCTGCCCTTGCAGCTGAGTCTGGAATAAAGTCTTGAATTGAATCAAATCCGAGCTTACAATATGATACTATTTATTTACTGTTCTTGAGATGAATGCATACTGTATAACCAAGGAGTGTTATAACTCCTTGGTGTGACATAATGTGGAATGAGTGGAATCTACATTGATATGACAATTAAGGCTGCCAATTACTTATCTATGGATTGTTAAATTAGTGTCATGTTTAATAATGTTCCTTAACCTTTGAAGTCTGATACATTATTTTCTGTCAAAATTAAAATCACAATGAAATATGTATGACTTTCGCTTAAATCATCATGTTGAATTCCAGCTGTCATACAATCTTTAAAACAAACACATTTGTTTGAAAGATGTGTAAAAAAAAGGCTTGAAGCATATGAATCTGTTATATTCCAGGTCATTTTCACAAATGTTAAGTTCACACGGTTTTGATGTCTACTTTCCTTCTTATTTCAGACTTCCATGTATGTACTATCATGTACTATCAGTTAGCATAATTGTTGACATTTCAAAAAATTCCTAGAAGTTGAGAGTGATTTAATTGGATACAAAATGTAATCAAATGAGTTCGTGCTTTATGCCTATAGATTGTGTGACTGTGTAATGATTGAATTGAAAATGAAATGTTAACAAATGAGCTCATATTTTACGCCTATTGATTTTGCTTAATGAATGATTGAATTGAAAATAAGTGTTATAAAATGAGCTTTTTTATGGCTTATCGGAGTGTGTGTAATGATTGAATTGAAAATGAAATGTTATAAAAAAAAAAGCTCGTGTTTTATGCCTATTGATTGCGTGTAACGAACAATTGAATTGGAAACAAAAAGAGCTCATATTTTAGGCCTTATGATTCTGTTGATTGATTGAATAATTCAAAATAAAAGATGTTATCAAATGGTCTCACATCTTATTATTTTCAAGAGCAAAATAAATATTTGCTGAAATACGAACAAATCCCTTTTTTGCATTAACATTGCAAGGGTGCATGCATGCTGCAACACAGTTATAGAGGTTTTTTTCTCTTTACCTCTTCAGAGGGACTTCATTATAAAATTTCAAAATACACATAGACTATTTACAAAGCAAGTAAAATTACCAATATTTTGGGAATGCTTTTTTTAATTTTGACATTTCGAATAAAAATAAAACACAATTATAGAGTTAGAAAGGGAGCGGAAACAGAGTAGAGAGCCATAAAGCGAGAGGGAAGCAAATTGAAAGGAGAGGGAACAGAGTTCAATTGTGAGATTGAGAGAAGGGGGGGGGGGAGAGAGAGAGAGAGCAAATGAAAAAAAACATACAGAGAAAATTGAGACACATTGAGAGGGACATTTCAATAGATGACATCTCCAGAGTTTTAAAGTTTTTTGTTTTTCCAGGAATTATCATACCTCAGAATACTCGTATTGATTAACAATCTTGATTTTCTGAAACTTTCAGAACACCGAAAACAAACGTAGTTGGACCGGACCATAAGCCTAGTTACTGTCCGGAGAGGTATTGGGATGGAAACAAGATTTGTGAGGTCGCAGTGCGAAAAAATGTCTTTTACACCCCCATCAGGATGAGTTTTTTCCGTCTAAATTCATAAGATGTCATAAGTAACATAATATATAATATCATCTATGAATGCGAGCGAGAGAGCTTTTGGGGAAAATCGCTCTTAGTCGCTTGAAATTAGGGGCACATTAATAGGGGACACTTTCTTTCTCTCTTGTTCGTACATACATCATGATAACAATAATCATTAAAAAAATCACTGCACAATAATTACAAAAGGTAAAAACATGAAAAACGTCAAACAATACAGAAATGGTGGGTAACAATTGAATAAGGGATAAGACACTTATTAGGAAAGAAAAGGAGCAGTGTCAAAGTACACATGGCAATTAACAGAGGTGATAATTGGGCACTTCTTGCACTTATAAAAAGAGGCACACGCCAGGGATGAAAAAGGCACTTATGAAAATGGGAATTGGGAATTTGTCGACGGAAAATGGGCACCGATCAAATTTTGATAGGGGCATTTTTAAGAGGTGAAAGTGGGCATTTTAAAGGGGATGGATAGGTCCCTTGTTAGAAAGTAAAAGGGCACGTATTATTGTTAAAAGGGAAATTATCAGAGGTGAAAAGGGGCACTTATGAGAATAAAGGAAAATGTGCATTAGTTGAAAGAAAAGGGGCACCGATCAGATTTTAATCGGGGCATTTATCAGAGGTGAAATGGGGCTTTTATGAGAAGGGGTAGAAGTGGCTCTTATTAAATAGAAAAAGAGGCACATGTTGAATTAAAAGGGGCCCCTGTCTGTGATGAAAAGGGGTAATAATGAGAAGGGGGACTTATAAGGAGGAAAAAGAGGATGAATTAAAAAGAAAAGGGGCAGTTATCAGAGCTACTAAGGGACATTCATCAGAGATGAAAAGAGCACTTATCAGGAAGGGAAGGGGCACATGTAAAATATACGGTGCTCTTATCAAATTTAAAAGGGGAAGGGCACTTCTTACAAAGGCAAAGGGGCACTTGTCAAAGTAAAATCGGCACCTCCCAGATTTGAATAGGGCAATCATCAGAGGCGAAGGGGGCACTTATCAAAAGTAAAAAGGGGCATTTACTAAAAATTTAAAAGGGCACTTATGAGAATGGAAAATAGACACTTATTGTCCCTATATGAACATGATGTTACAGTGGAAAACACCCTGTCCCTTGGATAGGATGTTAAAATAGAGACCCTATGTAGGAGAGTGAGTCGCAAGCTATGCATAGTAGTACTACACCTCCACATTCTGATCAGTAACATTGCGCGAAGATGGCTGAAGGTCAAAGGGCTAAGTTTCCTTTCCCCTCACATGCATAAATATAATGTTGAGAAATGAAATATGTCTTCTATGAATGGGCAACACAGGAACAAATTTTGATAACATGATTTGAAAGTCAACCACCCAAGACCGTGATGAGAGGAAGGCTAATATTCAGTTCATATTACAATTAATTTATTATCGTCTTAAGTAGCTGATTAGCATAATGAGCTGATTCATGTGTACTTCATTCTCATTGTTTATCTAGAAAGCCTGAAAATGACTGTATCAGTGATAAGAGCAGGAAAAAACAGTCATGACAGAGGCCAGTAAGTAATTTTAGATAAAAAGAAATGGATGGGTCGACTGAAATATCATATGCAGAGAGAGGTTTGCATGTGTAAGCAGGCGCGGATCTAGGGGGCAGCGCCCCCCCCGCAAACAAGAGATAAAAAGAGAGAAGGGAAAGAAAGAAGAGGAATAAAAAAAGAAAAAGGGGGAAAAGAAGAAGATCGGGGGGGCGAAAGGGCCTTGCCTCCCCCAGCTGTTACCTACCCCCCCCCCCACTCCCTCCGTCAAAAAATAAGAGAGAAGGAAGGAAAGGGAAAGAAAACAGGAAAAGAGGAGATAAAGGGAAGGAAAAAAGAGGAAGAAGAGAAGAAAAGAAGGGGGATATCAGTTGTTATTTTCACGCCAACAAGTTGCCCTTGCCTCCCCCCCCCCCTCTCTGCCCCCGCCCCCCCCCCCCCCCCCCCAAAAAAAGGGGGGAGGGAGGGGGAGGGAAAGAGGAAAGCTAAAAGGAACAAAAACAGAAAGAAGAAAAGAAAAGAAAAGGGTGAAGTGAAGGTGGAACAGTTGCGATTAATCCCGCCAAAAACGTGTAGATCGGAAGGGGTCGGAAGGCCCTTGCCTACCCAAATGAACCTATATCAGCTCAGGGACTTGTTATCCCAAGTCCCTGATCAGCTAGAGCTCGGATCAGACAAAATAACATGAACAATGAAACCTGTGAGGTTTTTGTGTACTTTTTGAAATCATTCTCAGTGGTGGATGCAGGGAGGCACAGGGGGCACGTGCCCCCCCCCCCCCCCCCGGTACAAAAAAAGGGGGAGGGAAAAGTAAAAGGGAGAAAAGGGAGTGGGAGAGAAAAAGGAGGGAAAAAAGACAAAGGGAGAAAAAGGAGTGGGAAAGAAAAAGGAGGGGAAAAAACAAAGGGAAGAGAGAAAGAAGAAGAAAATAGGGAAGAGAGAAAAGGGGAGAGGAGGGAAAGGAGGAGGAAAGGAAGAAAGAGAAGCGAGAGGAGAGAAAAAGTGGAAAAGGAAGAAAGGAGAAGGAGAAGGGGACGGAGGAGGGAAAGGGGGGGGGGAGGAGGAAAATAATGAGAAATGAAAAAGAAAGAAAGAGAGATGATATTATAAGAAGGTGTTTTTTTGCCGGGAAAAGGGCGGGGGGCACGCAATTGTGCAGTGTGCATAATATAAGCTCCCTCTTGTCAGGCGTGTACCCCCCCCCCCCCCAAAAAAAAAAAAAAAAGCACAAGAAGAACAAAAGAAAAGATGGAAAAAAGGGGGAAAGAGAGAATTTTTCTGAGTTAAAGGAGAACGGGGAAAATGAAAGAGAAGTAAATGAAGATAGAAGAGAGGTGCGAAAGCATGAGGAATTGCCTTTCTTTTATTTAAAAGGAATATTGTGATAACAACCAGGTGCGTCGCTAAAGGGGGGTGTGGGGGGGGGGGGATGAGACACGCACCCTCACCTGTTAGGATATTGTCGATAAAATTGCTCTGCTGTGGGGGAAAATGAGAAGGAATGGGAAAGAAAAGAAAAGAATAAAAGAAAAAGAAAGGACAGAAAGGAAAGAGAAGAGAAGAAAGAAAGAGAAAAAAGAAAAAGAGGAAGGAGAGAGGGAAAGGAGAAGAAAAAAAAAGGGAGAAAAGGAAATGAAAAAAGAAGGTAAAAGGGAAACGAGAGAAACGGGGGATGAAAGAGAGGAGAGAGAGAGAGGGGGGGGGGTTCAGAGCCTGGGAGAAGAGGGGTGAGAGTAAGAGAGAGAGAGAGAGAGAGAGAGAGAGAGGGATGTTGGGTGGAGTCACCACGTTGAGGGGGCAAGAAAGGGTCCGCTGTGTCGGTATTCTTACTCGATCCTCGTGTACTATATCAATGCAGAAGTTTGAAGTCGGTGAGATGGATTATGTCGGTCGGCCGGCCGGGATATGATGATGATGATGATGATGATGATGACACATGGTGAAATAGATGATGATGATGATAAAGACGACGATGATGTTGATGTATATTGCATACGGAATGGATGATGGTAATGGGTATTAGGATCTGATGAATGGTGATGATGATAGTGATGATGATGATGATGGTGATGATGGTGATGATGATGATGGTAATGAGGATGATGATGATTATGATGATGATGATTATGATGATGATGATGATGATGATGATGATGATGATGATTATTATGATGATGATGATGATGATGATGATGATGATGATTATGATGATGATGATGATGATGAGGATATGATGATCAGATTCAATTCAATTCAATTCATTTATTTTTCCTCTTTCAATCGTTCATATTTACAATGATGGTACATTTTAACATATTCACATATTTATATACATATAGATCAATTTGCACAATACAATACATTACAAAAATAAACATGAAATTGAAAGGGAAGGAGGGTCTACTAAAAAGCAGAGCTTGTAGGATGTAAGCCCCCCTGTAAAAGTGATTATCATGAATTGTTATTTTATGAGAAGAAACAAAACAACAATAACAATAACTGATTCAGTAATACAAAAAAAAAAAATCACTTTTAAACGCAAAACATTGATACATACATGTTCAGGCGCGTACACAGGGGGGGGGGGTGTTTGGGGGGGGGGTTAACCCCCCCCCCCCCCGTTGGTATTTTTTATGTGTGTATTTTGGAGGAAAACCCCCCTCCCTTTGGTTTTTTTATTTTTTTTATTTTTTTAAGTGTCCTCTTACCCCCCCCCCCCCCGCTTATTCAGCGGCTGGCTGAGTCGTTGCGAATTTTTCGGCCCGATTTAAAAATGTTAAACACCCCCCCCCCTTGAAAAATTCCTGCGTACGCGCCTGTACATGTTTATAAAAAGAAACAATCAAAGTTGCATAAAGTCACACTACAAATTATATGTGATTGGTGAATGCAATAGCCTTGTAACTATTCAGAAGAAAGCTTTTAGGTCTCCTTTTGAAAATTTGTATCAAATTACACTGTATAATATCATTTGAAAGAGAATTCCACAGTTTTGGACCTGTAAAAACAAATGTCAAATGTCCAGGGGCGGATCCAGGAATTTCTTGCTGTGGGGGGGGGGGGGGGCACACGGGGGGCACACGGTGGGAAAAAGAACATATATATATATTTTTTTTAGTCCCCTAAAAAAATCGCAACGACTTAGCCAGCGGCTGAATAAGCGGGGGGGGGGGGGGGGGGGGGGGGGGGGGGGGGGGGGGGGTAAGAGGACACTTTTTTGTTTTGGTCTCGAAATTTTAAAATATTGACATTTTGCTCCGTTTGGGGGGGGGGAGTAAGGTCACCTTTTTAGGTCAGCCATTGGCAATTTTTTTTTTTTTTTTTTTAAATTAAATCGTCCCTGTTTTTCAGGACATTTTGGGCGAATTTAGGGCTGATTTTAACATTTTTTGGGGGGGGGGCCGGGGGGCACGTGCCCCTTGTGCCCCCCCCCCCTGGATCCGCCACTGATGTCAGATGATGAGGATCTGATGATGATGATGATGATGAGGATGATGATGAAGATGATGATGATGATGATGATGATGATGATTATAATGATGATGATGATGATGAGATAACTATTTTATACAATTAAGTTAGGCGTCATTTGCAATGCTAACTTCGTTTATTGATCCATAATAATAGTAGTAGTGCATGTATGGGAGTATTTTTAAATTAAATTTCGTAATTAAATCAATTAAAAGACATTGAAAAAAATAAACGTTAAAAAAATAATGTTAAATGATAGTTATGCATATCATTCATTTCTTCTTCTAAAATTGCATTCAAGATCGTCTTTGAACTGCTACCCCATATAACAACGTCTTAAATTGGTATTTCTAAAAAATCTGTCTGCTAGTTTCTACCGTTACATTTTGTTGAATCATTGAAAAATTCTTCAGTCCCATTCACCATCGCCTGTGCTGTGACGTGAAGTTTCTTTCTCTCCACTTGATTTTCCTGAAAAAGATACAAAATGCCGGACCACTTGGGTAGTGATATGCGAAAAACAAAGACTGAAGATAAAGAAGACAAACCTATTCAATGTAAGTATATTTTTATCATGTTTTATGTTGGGAAAAATTATAAAAATTAATGAGATTTCACTCTGAAACAATCGGTTTTTGAAAAACTTTTGTCAGCTGGAGCGGCGCGGCGAAGCGAAGCCGATATGACACAGATACCACCCGGGAGGCCCGGGCGACCGGCTTGGGCTAGCTAGCTAGCTCGCTCTGCCCTGGGCCTGGCTGTGTGTGGTGCCATGGTGCGGCTTGCAATGGCGTTGCGCGTTGCGGTCGATAGATCTTTCTATAGGCCTAGACTCTACTTGAATGCTATGAATTTAATTGTGATCATGGATTATATTTTTGAAATGGATCCGATTCAATTTCAATTTATTTCATTAAAGTGACGTCAGGAAATTTGGCACTACTTTCCAGTCTTCTTGACTTGAGTCTTGAGTTCTTCTTCTTCTTCCAGTTCAAGATAATCTGCCTCCTTCAATAAATACTGAGGATTCCTTGCAGATGCCATAGACTACACGGCCTGATTGGGGTGTGCAGGTGGACCATTATACAGCGGTTTCCCCCTAGGGCCACGTAGAAGAATCCCCTATCCAACTCGGTGAACGGAAATACGCGCCGCTGATTGGCTGATCGCGCGACCCTCGCTTGTCTGCTAGCTGCGAGGCATGGGCGATTCGCTACATTGTGCGCAGTGTATTGTACCGTGTATTGTAGCGGCCGTGTTGCGGGAGCAGGGCTCTGCACTAAACTCGAACACCAAGCAAAAAATGGCGACCAAAGACACATTCAGTGTATATGGTTTCAACGATGTCGCTCTCTACACACTCATGTCGCTCACATACAATTTGCACGTAGCTTTACACACACTTCAACCTACACATACATATCCTTTACAAAACTTCCGACGAAATCATCCAAAAATATGACTTACCGAAACAAAGAACCACCATACGATTTTGCTGACAGTACCTAGAAATATCGATGACACCGATGGCGAAAAAAATCGAAGTCAGAATGGAAATATAACGAGTTTGATATCAACGTAATCGAGAAGTCGTAGGCAGAAATAATCGCACTCAGAGGTTTAACATTGTGGGAAAATATGCAAATGAAATGAGTAAACGCCCAATCAACTACGAGCATCGTGACGCTAGCACTTTGTGAATGAAAAATGACGTCAGTCGGGCTTGAGCGAACAGAAGAGCGCATTGCGCATGCGCAAGTTTTGGGTGTAATAGTTCTTCGTGAGGGCTCTACTCTTATACGCATAGAACTCTAGCTCAAAAAGGTTCTTAACGTGCAAGGGTGGTGACTCTCCTGTACACGGGGCCTCCGTTTAATGTCCTATCCGAGGGACGGAGTGTTTTCCACTTAACATAGCCTGCGTCTATGAACAAGGGAAGAGGCACGTTAACACACAACGCAGGCTTCAGTCATCCGCCTGGGTGGACCGCGGGAGCCCACTCGCCTCCTCATGTCTTCATTAGCTCTTCATTTCTATCGTATCATCAGTGTGGAAATTGTAACAACAAGCTTCAATAATCAACACAAAATGGTAATTTGGTGATATGGACCAAGTTCATTATCTCGCAAGGACGCAAGCTCTGCACGACGAAAGAGAGCTTTCGATAGTACCAAGTTACATAATTAATACAGATAGTTTTGCCTAATTTCATGTTTACCTTTTTTTTTAATTCCTGTCTATCCCTTTTTTAAATATTATTTTATGTTTTATTATCTTATCTTTATGTTTATCTTATCTTTATGTTTATCTTAATACTTACAGCCTTGGATGAAGGAGACATCGCACTTCTCAAATCATATGTAAGTATGACATAATTTCACTTTCATGTAATGAATCAAACTGGCAAAATATCTTTGATACAATCTACAGGATTGCCCTGTACTGAGTCTTTGAGAGTGAGAATAAAGATAAACGATAAAGTGTGGCTTTAAAGTGATACAAGTCCATATTTGACTATCTACTTGTTATATCAATTATCATGGTGTGATTATTCATGAATTTATTTAAATTGATACAAAGTAAAATAGCCTCTCAATATGATTGACTGATGGTGGATTTGTGATGAAGCTAACACCAAAATAGTTGAAATCTTGAAAACGTAAGATACATATACCACACTTTTTGTATATTTAGATTATTTAAACATTTTCTGTTGTAAAATTATATTGTACTATTTTGCAAGTATTTAATTTAAAGATAATTGATTACAGTTGTTTAAATAAACAGGTTATTTGCATGAGTGTTCAATTAAATCTCATAACTTTTCTTTGAAGATGAATTATAATTGCTAGTATGAAAGTTTAATTTGACTATTTGCTTTGATTATTTTCCAGGGAGCTGGACCTTACACAAAGCCAATCAAGCAAGTAGAAGATGACATCCAAGCCATTGTCAAGAGGGTCAATGAACTTACTGGTGAGTAAGAAATAGTCTATCAACCATGCCATCATTTCCCAGTTTCAAGATTGATTTTAACATTTTTCCACACACCTCTGTTCTCTGCCACTCTAATACATTCTTGCAGTCTTATTTCACTCCTATGGGGGAATGGTTGGTGCCCTTTAAAGTAGACTGATCCTAATGTTAATGGGCATTATTTGTCTTGAAATTACTGCGCAAAATATCCTTGAAGTAGTTATCAACATGTAGACCATTATCAAGTCACTGCAGTGATAGTGACTGGTGTTAGTTCAAGGTTTTCTGTGAATCTTTAGCTTTCAAATTTAGCCACATCAGGAGCATTGATAATAATAATAATAATAATAATATGTCTCGTTTACCCAGGGTAGCCTCATCCGTATTCATACTGTTCTCCCTGAGGACCCTGCAATCATATTATATTATTATTGATGTTTTGATGATGTACCAATCATTATGTACTTCCATTCTGGCACAGGTATCAAGGAATCCGACACAGGACTAGCCAACCCTGCGCTATGGGATCTCCAGGCCGACAAGCAAACCCTCACCAGCGAGCAGCCTCTGCAGGTGGCTCGATGCACAAAGATCATCAACGCAGACACGGAGGATGCCAAGTACATCATCAACGTCAAACAGTTCGCCAAGTTTGTGGTGGATCTACACGATAACGTGGCACCGACAGACATAGAAGAGGGCATGAGGGTCGGGTAAGAATTCTCTATTATTTGTATCTTCAAAGAAATAAATCATTTTTTTTTCTGTAATCTATAAAGCTAGCAATAGTGACATCATAGATGTATTAAGCGCTCTATAGATTTATAATATTGTCATTATTTGGTGTCAATTTTTAATATTTTATGTGAACAGTCTATAGACTCAAAGTAATGTCTTCTCATACTCCATTAGAATTGTTCACATGTGTGTTGCAGGGCTCTCACTTAACTTTGTTTCTTGGTTGCCAGCCGGGCACCCTATACAGTTTTTTAGGTTGCCAAATGGTAGTTTAGGTGGTCACAGTGAATAGGTGTAAAGGGGTTTGTGTTATGCATAAATCTGCCATCGGGTCTGTCGCGATTGTCGCGCCATCAAAATTACCATTCACCATGGTAACCATGGTAATCATGGCACCAAACAATACAATACATTGTTTGATGACCCTATGTTTATCATCGTTTGATACTAGTATGGTAACCATGGTGGATGGTAATTTGGACAACAAAATCATGGTTACCATGGTACTTTTTTTTTATAAGAGGCGCTACTTGAAATCTTGAATTAAAATAAACTATAAAAAAAATCATAATTAACTCAGTGCTCGGTCCAACAGTTAGGGAAAAAATTAAGTTTTTCATTTGAGGGGCTCCATTTCGAATTTTGGGGACATTTTGGGGGACATTTTGGGGGGGGCTACTTTTTCAACTTCCGGAAGCTTTTTTTTTCATTTCAACGGCTCTTTTTTTCTGGGGCTACTTTTTCATTAATTCATAAAAGGATAGGTTGTTGAGATTTTTTTGTAGGCCAAGGTTTAATTCGGGCTTCCTGCATCATAATTACCCATTAAAAAAGAAAGCATTTATCTAGTTAAAAATCTAAGTTTTAATGCATTTGACTGTAACATAATAGATTGTGATTATTCTGGCCATGTTCAGATCTTCTAGTTCTACTGAATTTCGATAATCATTTTTTCTAAGTAAAATTTTCACAAGAAAACTAAGACATTAGTAATACTTTTACTAGTTCTAAGCTCAGGTTTCATACCTCTATTCACGAAACTACTTTGAAATCGCGGCAATAATGATGCAAACAGATAGCAATTTCAAAGTGTTGTCAAGTCTCTAGCTCAGCTCAGCTCAGCTCAGCTCACACAGCAGCTGCAGTGACACTGCACTGTGCAACTGAACTGTCAGTCACGATCATTTTCTCTGATTTTCTTGTGAAAACTTATTTGAAAAATGATTATCAAAATTCAGTTAACAATTCATGGCGATAATAATAACAAAATAAGCTTTGATTTCATACCTCTATCCACGAAAACTATATACAATAGCGGCAATCATGATGGAAATTATTGCAATTTCGCGATCTTTTTTAGCAAATGGTCTAGGTTCAGCTAATATGATCTATCGAATCAAAATCGATCGCAAAAAACTCGATCCCTGCACTCCGTCTCGCAACTGCGAAAATGTATGTGTTTTCGCGTACACGTGCGTGCGACATGGTATGACCAAATTTGTGTATACAATTTTAGACGGAGATTCAGCGCGCGTGTGCGTGCCGACCAAGAAATGCACACAATGAATACAAAGCTAGTAGAGAGCGGCCGCTCGTAATCGTTACGGGGGTGATTTGAGATCATTTCCTTTTTTGACACTTATTTTTTGGGTTGCCAGCCGGGCAGCCAAGACGGGACTTTTAGGTTGCCCGGTGGCGTTTTAGGTGGTCAATGGCACCCGGGCAACCGCTAATTTCGAGCCCTGGTGTTGACTCATGTCTTTATTTTGTATCCATAATTTCTATTCAATAAGTACAGCAAATTGTAAGTGTTGTTGGATTTCCTTATCTATGTTGGTTTCTCACTTTTTTCCCTCAATATTTTGTTTTGCAGGGTTGATCGTAACAAGTACCAGATTCATATTCCACTGCCACCCAAGATTGACCCAACGGTTACCATGATGCAGGTCAGTTCATTAATTATCAAGCGTGTGCGGCGCTCTCCCTCTCTCTCTGTCTCTCTCTGTCCCTCCCTCTCTCTCTCTCTCCCTCTTTCTCTCTTTGAAAATCAGGGGGTGTATCAGAATTAGCTGCATGATCTTCTAAAAGCCAAAACAATAATCAGTTTTTTAAATTTGCCAACTGCTGATATGAAGTTTAAGATTTGCAAGTAGAATCTTGTAATATGGGGGGGGGGGGATGTCACACCTCCTTGTAGTGTCGCACCTGAAATTTGTATGTCAGAAGGATCATTCCCATGTAAGATATTCTCGAGAAAGTACTTCTGTTTTTATATTTTATACCATGAAGCTAATTGTTCATTTCTTTATGTACTATTCAGGTTGAAGAAAAGCCAGACGTGACCTACTCCGACATCGGAGGCTGTAAAGAACAAATCGACAAACTACGAGAAGTTGTAGAAACACCTCTACTACATGTAAGTATGGAATCATCATGCGGTATAGGGGGCCCGGTTTGTAATTTGAGCTTCAATCTGTCAAAGTGTGCAAATGTATGTATGTATGTTCATAATAAAGGTAAGATTCATGATGCATACTATCCTGATCTCATTTTACTTTGCTGTTTCTTGTTTTTAGCTGGTAACTGTTAACCATGTCATATCTGAATGGGTTGTAATCATTTGAAAAATATAATGATGGAAATTTTGCTGTTGATTCAGAATAAGGCAAATCTCCATGGTCACTCTATAATGACTACTTTCCTGTCAGCCATAAGAAAGTCTGAAATAAATCCGTGCACGGAATAGGGGTTGAAATATATGAATATGCCTTGTTTGGATTTTTTCAGTGTATTTGCTGAATGTTTGTTCTCATGGTTATGTTTCTTGTTCTTGTTTGCAGCCGGAGAGGTTTGTGAACCTAGGTATTGAGCCTCCCAAGGGTGTTCTTCTGTACGGTCCTCCCGGTACCGGTAAGACGCTGTGTGCCAGGGCGGTGGCTAACAGAACGGATGCTTGCTTCATTAGGGTCATTGGATCAGAGCTGGTGCAGAAATATGTAGGAGAGGTGAGGCAAGATAGGATTTCATGGATGGCCGCTTCAGAGTATGAGTGTTTTCTATCAAGTTTTTCTGTTGTAGTTGCAGCGTGGTGTTTGAAGAGTTTACTTAATGAAAGTATATCATGAAGTTAAAACAGGGGGAGTATCAAAACAGTGGTTATTTGAATATAATGTAGATACGTCTGACCTGATGCCGAGTGCATCGTATGGAAGGTTCTGAAAATTAAATTTTTAAAAGTATTATAGGACTTCATTTGTCTTTAATTTAGATGATTATAATGGCGATGCATATCATCTCTAATTTGATGGGGATATGTATTTCAAAGAGAAGTCTTTCTGTTTTAGTTTTAAAAGAATGTAACAAAAAGCATTAAGCTTCAAATATCCAAAACATTCTCTAGATGTTTATATTGATTAGATTACATGTAAAACTAAATTTATCTTAGCAATTTATTTCTGAATATCTTTTTCTTTCCAGGGTGCTCGGATGGTGAGAGAACTTTTCGAGATGGCCAGAGGAAAGAAGGCCTGTCTAATTTTCTTTGACGAAATTGATGCAATTGGAGGTGAGATATATTTGTACAGTATTGGTGTAGGTGTCTTTCAAAGATCTGAACTGTTTGGCTCTTTAGAGGCAAAGGAGATGTAAGAGTGTACCGGTAACTGTTACTTGGTGGCTACTGCTGAAAATATTTCATTATTTAAATGAAGTGTCTACTATTGACCCTCGTATGAGAAATTCTTGGTTTGATCCTAGCTCGTAGTTTCCATTTGTTAACAGAGTGTTTCACTCAAATTCGTGCATCTCAAC
This sequence comes from Strongylocentrotus droebachiensis, assembly GCA_035222895.1. Lineage (NCBI taxonomy): Eukaryota > Metazoa > Echinodermata > Echinoidea > Camarodonta > Strongylocentrotidae > Strongylocentrotus > Strongylocentrotus droebachiensis. The sequence continues at coordinate 887,191 of JAVYIG010000059.1, forward strand.
TTGGGTGTATTAAAATGGTACATGACAAAACTGGGGGTGTTTCATTAAAGCTGTTCGCAAAGTTACGCATGACTTTATGAACGACTTGTATATGAAGTGCCAGATAGGATGCCCAAAGTTTTTTCTGATATTTTCAGTAACCTCAATTAAATTATGGCAAAAAATATACTTTACATTAAAAATGTTTGTTATCATAAGAATGTTAATCTACATCTGCACAGTTCAACTTTAGTTGATGTATTTAATAATGATTGAGCATCCCATTTGGCTTTTCATATACAAGTCGTTCGTAAAGTCATGCGTAAATTTACGAACAGCTTTATGAAACACCCCCCTGGGGTAATAATAATTGCAGGACCATCACAAAGAGAAGTATTACTGCGGATGAAGCTTCTCCGGTTAATTATTATGACATTATCTTTTAATTGCTATTAGTATTACAGTCAAACCTGTCTACAGCGACTGCCCATTGGAAACACAAAAAGTGGTCTTTGTAGACGGGTGGTCTTTGTAGACAGGTTCTTATATTACATGTTTCAATGAGAAACCATTTTCAAGGGAAACAAAAAATGTGCTTGTTGTAGAAAGGTGGTCTTTGTAGACGGGTGGTCACTAAAGCAGGTTTGACTGTATTATCATCATTTTCATTACTATAACTTAGTTGTTTATTCTTGATCTTCATCACCCAGGTGCCAGGTTTGATGATGGAGCAGGAGGTGACAATGAGGTCCAGCGAACCATGTTGGAACTTATCAACCAGCTTGATGGCTTTGATCCCCGTGGTAACATCAAGGTTCTCATGGCAACGAACCGACCCGACACACTGGACCCCGCCCTTGTTAGACCAGGAAGACTGGACAGGAAGGTGGAGTTTGGATTGCCAGACTTAGAGGTCAGTTGATGATAATAAAATATTCTGGGTTTATATATTGGTTAATCCATCAATGATGTCACTAAGCTGTTATAGTTGTGTTGTTACCCTGGTCAACAGATCCAGGCTTGCCCACACCCATTGTGTACACTCCCTGGGAGTACTATGGTTAAAAAGAGAAAAGCTAAGTGCTGATAAAGATGAAATATAATTTATGAGCTTATATTAGCTTTATTCATAATGTGGAAGAATATATTACAAGATACAGAAATTTAAAGTGTGCTACACTTATGTCATGATATATTTCCCTGGCAGTTATTTTGTAATGCGGTTTACCGCATCACGTGGGACAGAGCCTTTATCGATCCTACTTATAATATTAAGTTATTCTTGTTTTTCTGTTGTCTGTTTTCAGGGTCGTTCTTGTGTCATTTTTGTCATTTCACTTTGCCTGTTTTGGGTGAATGATCCTGTATAGATGCCAATTGTATCGAAATATAATCATTGTCTTTTGTCTGTATCCAGGGTCGTTCACATATCTTCAAGATTCACGCTCGATCGATGAGTGTGGAGAGGGACATCAGGTATGAGCTGCTGGCCAGGCTCTGTCCGAACTGTACTGGTGAGTTTAAGTTCAAGTTTCATTTCCACATCTGATTTAAAAAATACACAAGTAAAATTTATATGCATATAATATACAATAATAAACGTTGAAATGAAACATCTTCAATTGAAATCATAATGTGGTGGGAAAAAACATATAATAGGCCAATGGCCTATCAAGGTTATTCCCTAAGATAATAGAATGTACCAAAAAAATTCTTAAATATACGGTACTTAAAACAAGATAGAAATACAAAGATTAATTCATCCGTCCAAGAAATTCCAATTCCAGTTTAGTTTTATCACACCAAAGCCATTTAAACAAAAACCACAACTAGAATATGACATTAGGAGAAAAAAATTATCATATACGATGCCTGATAGGTAGCAGTCAGAAAGGAAGGGAATCATATGAGTTGCCAACTGAAAATATGATACAGATTTTGGTGTAAGTGTCAGTTTATTATTATTAACAAAACAAACAAAAAACAATATGCAACACAATACTTCAACTACAAGACATTAAGTAAAATGTCATATTGTAGCATGGCTTGAAAATGGGAGGTTGAAAATACTTGATAACATTTTTGGAAGGTGAGGGGGGGGGGGGGGGACCTTTGAAGGCACAATGAAGCATTAACTTAGTTGAAGAAGAAACTCTTAAAGTAAAAGGTTAGCCTTTACAAAACAAAACCTCAAACCTTGTTATTAATATCGATCATTCCTATCCTTTTGATCAGGTGCTGAAATCCGCAGTGTGTGCACAGAGGCTGGTATGTTTGCCATCAGAGCTAGGAAGAAGGTTGCTAGCGAGAAGGACTTCAGAGAAGCTATCAACAAGGTCATCAAGGCATACGCTAAATTCAGCTCCACGCCACGCTACATGACATACAACTAAACTAGAATTAACAATATCTGTATTGTATTACTGTAGTTTGGTGAAAAATGAGAGCAAGTGATTATTACTAAGAGTGATGGGGTGCACTTGGCCCTGAAGCTCTGGAGCCCCAGATTTTAACCTTTAAACCCTTATAAATCTTAAGTTCAAGTAGTGGGGACATGTATTGTAGAGCTCCTTTTGAATGAAGTTTGTATGGAGCCTATAATTAGCATATGTAGGGTGATTCCATTACAACAAAGCAGAATGCTTTATGAGAAACAAATTGATTATTAAAAAGTAATAAATAATATCAAAAAGAATATTGAAATACTGAGATTAGAGAGTATCTGGTCTTTACTTGAACATGTATTTCACCTAATGTTACAAGGGGATTTTGCGATGTATATGTCTTTCTTGTTAACAAAAACTAGGACACCTTTGAATAATATATGTGAGGGATTGAGAAGCAACAGACAAGCATCCTCGATTAAAAATGGCACACATCCTGACTTGATCTGCATCAATGTTTTGTACACTCTGTAAATACTCAATATTTGCTACTTGCTCCATTTTTGCTGAACTACAGGGTGCACAAACAAATTTGATTCACATCCTTTCGCTCAACACATGCCGACAAGCACTGACTATGTTGGTATTTAAATCAGATGAAATGTATATTATAATATGTTATGTGAAAGGCATTTTTGTTTCAGGCAATAGATGTAAAAAGTACCTTTTGTTCCTCAATTAAAGATGCGATAAATTCCAGGAAATTTCACATTTGTTTTGAAAGTTTTATGTGTTCTGCAATGGCCAACAGATAGTCTGGAGAAAAGGTAATTCCAACAAAACAACTTGTTTTGGAAGGTTCATTCTTTCTCTCAACATAGTCAAAACATTTTGATAGTATTTTATTTGGTTTTGAAACATAACATATACATGGTATGCAAGCAAAATGACTGGACTTGGTAGGGACTCCTTGGAAGATTTCATCCATACATATACATGTATGTTTATTCCTCCAAAAATGTATACAGGTGTATACAGCTTCTCTGTTACTGAGCTCCTCAACAAAACATGTATACATCTGAAGACTGCATTTGGTATTTAGTATAGAATGAATGCACTGCATTGACATCACAAGTGAAAGGATTATTTATTCAGTTTACTGTTTTCTTTTTTTAGTGGTATCGAGAGTCAGGATGGTGTTAAAATTGTACATAATCTCATACTGAGTTTTCAACATTATTGAAAGTTGGCGCCCAACACGTCCAGTAAATGACCTTCATTCAAGATATTTCTGTAAACTCTGTTTTGTTCAGTTCTGATGTAAAATGAATGAATGCTTGTAGGATATTCTTGAGACAAATAATAAATGTAAAAATACATATTCTAGCTCTTCATTGCATTATTTTGTTGCAAGTACAGACTCCACAGAACAATAGTAAAAGTGAGGATGCTGATAGAGTCTGGTGTGTGAGAGAGAGAGATAGAAAAAGGAAGAGAGAGAAGATGTGTATGAGAGAGAGAGAGAGAATGTGTGTGTGAGAGAGAGAGAGAGTGAGAGGCCGAGACACAGAGAGAGAGAGAGGGAAGATCATCCGGGGCGGGGTGGGCAAGAATATCAGGATAGGAGAGGTAGGAGGTAGGAGGTAGAAAGGGAAATGGGAAGGGAAAAAAAGGATGAATGATTAACCCTTACTGTACTGGGCTATTTTGAGCACCCTCTGACTGGGGGGGGGGGGGGGGGGGGGCCTGGGAGGCCCCCCCCCCCCCCCCTATGATCTCGGCCGTCGATTGTCCAATGAACACGAAAATTTGCATGTTTGTAGATATTTACGTAAGGAACAAGATGGTATAATTAGTTTTTTCCAAATATGCAAATTTTTGTCGTTAGCCTAATTAATTATGCAAAACGCGCTAATTTTATGCATTTTACAGAAAACGTGTCAAACTCCAATTTTTGAATGTTGAAACTCATTATTCATATGAAACTTCTTTTCTAACACAAAAAAGTTATTTTAATGTAATTAATAATGATAATTTATGCAAATTTTGATGCGATTTGTATTTTTTTTTTTTTTTTTTTGATGACATGCGCATACTAATTGTTATGTAACGCCTTACAGGTATATCCGATTTCGACGAAAATGGTATCAAAATGTGCGTAAGACTTGAGGGAAAAAAGTCATGTAACGACAATTCAAAATTCCAAGCGGTTGCGGCGCAATCTCCGAAAATGTCGAGGGGGGGCCTCCCAGGCCCCCCCCCCCCCCCCCCCCCCCAGTACAGTAAGGGTTAAGAGAGAGAAAGAAAGATTGACATGAACCAGGGAGAGATGGGCGATTGAGAGAGTGGGAGAGAAAAGCAAGAATGTGATAGGGCGATTGGTACAAAAAAAAACGATTGGGAGATGAAGAGAGATAGAGAGTGAAGGGTGGGGGCAAAAAAGTGGGATGGGGTAGTGAAGGAGAGGGGATGAGAGAGAGAGAGAGAGGGGGGTCATTTCATTTCAGCATCGCAGTTAAAAGTTTAAAAGAAAGGTCTCACCACTCTCCTTCGGAAAGCTATAACTTTCCCCCCAGTAATGCTCCTCTCAAAATAACGATGATTGACTTTAACGGCGGTTTGATAGCCGAAAATGACATATAATTTACCGCTTTGTTTGGATAGACGTGTTTATTTTGTATCGTCAAAAGAGTTGTAATTCTTACTCGCTTCTTCGTGATGGCAGGCACGAATTCGTAGAAATGTGATTTTCTTTATTCAATGTGGTAACTTCCGTTAGGGGCGAAGCGTAGGCCCAGACAGTTATCAGGGGGCACTGGTATCACGGGGGGGGGGGGGGGGGGGGTCGGATGAATGACCTCTACTTTTACTCAGGCTATGGTAATACTCATTAACGCCTGTTGATCTAGCATCTAGATGAGGGTAAAGCATAGAGTTGTTATATACAGATCTATGCGGTACAGTTCCTGTATTTTTCAGTGAATTAAATGCAAATCAATAACGCCATCTTCGAGAGGGTTATCTTCGTTTCTCGCTCTCCCCCCCCCCCCTTTCTTTCCCTTTTTTCGTACTCTCGCACTCTCTCTCTTTCTACCATATTCTTATCTCTTACGTCTTTATAGCCGATAACAATGATATTTAAAATTTGCCAACAGAGGTTTTGAAACAGACAGGGGATAGTACGTAGAGTATAGAGCCAGATGGCGATCGTTCGCCCCCCCCCCCCTCCCCCACTCTCTATCGCTCTTTCTCCAATCAATCAATCTATTTATCTATCCATCCACCCATTAATTTTTCCATCCATCTATCTATCTTTATATAGCCTATTTATATATCTATATCTACCTATCTATCTATCTTCTATCTATTTATCTATCTATCTGTCTATCTATCTATCTAGCATTCCATCTATCTTTCCATCCGTATATCTATCTATCACATCCAATATATCTTCGTTTCCATCTACATGTACTCACATTTCTCTTTATTTACACATCTGTCATTGACGCTTATCTACCATTTCCGCTTCTCATTCACGATTTGATTAACGACCAATATTAAAAGTTTTGGTGGTGCCAATGACCTCTTTCAAACCAATAGTCACATTTAGTTTCACAAACCTCTTCAATTTACACCATTATTGGATGTTGCAAGTTTGGGCATCAAATTTTCATTCAGAGAGACATATTAGGGTAGAAATATGCACAGGAAAACATGTATTTTTCAAGAAGACCTATCATGTTTTGATCCGGGAAGGGTGGTGATGTGCTTGTCAGCCTTTTTTTTGTTTAAGTCATAGGAAACCCTTCTAAATTATATTCGGTGAGGTATCCTTTGGTTTTAGACACTTAAACATTTCAAATGTGAGAATTCCCTTTTTAGATTGTTGTCACATTGTTAATATCGTCATCTTTTTAAACTTAACTAAAACAGAAGTTAAAACTAAATGTTCAATTTCATTGAGAATGGGAATTTCTCAAATAAAATGGCACTACATCACATAATCAAATAAGAAAAACCCGATGGAAGTAGTGTATTGAATAGGATTGACATTTTTTATTTCATAACGTTGCAAAGCTTTGGACCTCGGTTTAAAAAAGAAATACTTGCAAAGTAACAAGTTATTGAACATAAAGCCGTTACTCTGCATGGTGGCCATGGAATGCGGTAGCTATAAACTCTATAAAATACCATACAAATACCGAATAAATTACAATTAAGAGCTTATCTTTATTCTGTACCGTTGTACGCCGTAAATTTTTTATTATGTTTTGGTTAAGTCCATCAGAATAAAAACAGGTATTTCTTGTTTCTCCATGCTCCTCCTTAGTCGATATTTACGAGCTGCGGAGTCAGTTTGATGGAAACCAAACGGCCCGAATTCACAACAGTGATACAAAACCCCCCGGGGGTTTAAACCATCTTTGTGAATCAGAAAATCCGAGGTTTAAACCTCGGAGGGGGGGGGTTTTGTACCACACCCACGGTACAATCCCTCTTTGTACCACTGTTGTGAATTCGGGCCAATGAGTTTACTGGGCCAGGATAGAGGCGGGTTGTATAATACATGTACATTATACAGCGTGAGCGTTAATAATGACAGAAAAAAAGAAAGCAAATATGAGAAGGAAACGAAGATCTAACTCTGAGTGTCATTTTCAATAGCACATATAGACTAAAGATGCTCACCTAATACTTAATCAACTATCATTCAATTTTAAAATATTGCAACAATTTGATTTTCGAGATACTGGGGCTTGGATATAAGGAATATTTTGCGCTGTTCAATCAAGAGTCAAGGTAAGTCGATTAAATTTCAAAAGGGGTCAGGGGCTTTTACCCCCTTCATCCAAATCTGCCTCTGAATCAGTATGAAGTATTCACCCTAGCACCGAGCTGACATTTTAATTTATTACAAACAGAACAAATTTCAAGACAGCCAAATTTGGTAAATAATGTAAAGGACACGCGATTACTCTGGTTTAAATTCCATTTATCAATGCTTTATTACAATGTTCTTTAGTAGTACGTTTTACAAACAGACTCAAAGCCTCTTGGTGTTTTACATCTAAAATTCAAATTATCTGTGAAATATAAATAACAAACAATACGAATATCGAAAGAAAGGTTAAAATCTCCATGAACATTTTTTCAACAATACGTCATTTTCTAAAGACTTGAGGAATATTATCAAAATTGGTTGCAGCATTTTGTACGATTACTCAATTATTGTTTTTTAAAGAGAAATTAAAGAAAATGGCCAAATTATTCTCCATAAATAATAAAATTGGTGTAAAACTGTCAGTAATATTGTTCCATTTGTGTATATTCTTTTATCACATGTATTATACTTTTAGTAATACTTACTTAATAAACGGTAAATAAAGCCATCTTTATCGCGTAATTTCTCTCATGATGCTTTTTTATAATAATTTTTCGGCATTTTAAAATGTTTTCTAGCGGGTCAATCCAAAATCCAAAAGATTAAAAACAAATTTTCTTCGCAATTCTAAAATACTGACTGGTAAAGTACAATATACATGTAAATGACAACCAAGATACATTTACAATTAAAACATTCCAATTCGTGGAGCAGATTTCAATAATGAGTTAAGCAGTATTTCTATGAAGAAATTGAATGTCGAGGTAAAGAAATTGATTTTAAAAATCCGAAAGAGGAACGTCATGGGTACTATTCATAAAGGAAAAATTATTTGCCCCGATAAATTAAAGTATTAATGCAAATGACGTAATAATGACGTAATAATGAATTTGAAAGATTACTCAATACATGAATAATATCACCAACAAAACATTGACTAAAACAAAATCAACGTTTCTAAATTATGCATTATTTTGGCTACATGCGCGTAATATGTTTCAAATATTATTTTTCATATATCACAAGATAAGAGGAAGACGTTATGATACAAAACTGTTTTGCTTTTTACAGTAGTACAATACAATACACAAAAGACAAGTATGAACAAGAAATACTGTACAAATGTTTTGCTGAAAAGGAAATGTACACCACACAAACGCATTTTGATAAAATTCAGTTACAATGATCAAGTACCTTCTTGTTTCAATAAAAATGTGTAAATAGCTCGAGGCTAAACACAAAGGCACTGTGGGGAAACAATGCTAGACATGCTTGTAGATAATGAATGCTTGATATTTTTTCAAAATATAGGCCTAGTTTATATATCTTAAATTGTATACAGACACTGATGTATACAAACACATTGTGCCCTCAGTGCGGTATTGTAATTTCAGAGGTCCCCCTCCCACTTTCTTCTCTTTTTTCTCTCTTTTTTTTGGGGGGGGGGGGGGGCTTTCGGACCACTTGCATAGTTTTTTAACCTACTGATGTAATTTTTTAGAAATGTATGATCCCCATTTTTAGTTACTTATTGAACTTATGGAAATGTAAGAATTTCGGATCCGCCACTGACTACATGGATATAGAATATGTAAGTGTTGGCCTTTGATCTGGAGTTATTTAACTACTCTTGCCGACCATTTTCATTCCCAAATCGCAATGCCATACCATCTACAGATATCTTGTAGTGCTGGTGTTTTAGAACAATAAACCAATGAATTTAACTTCTAATGCATTGATAAGTTCCATGTACAGAATTTTACGACGTAGTCTTATGGTATCATGAATGCATTATTGTGTTACAGTAACACACGAACGCAGTGACAATAACCAGCGGACGACAATTATAAAGCCTACAAAATGTCTTGTTTAAACGCATTCATACACTACATCAAGACATCAACCCACACATTTGTTCTTATTAAACAAATTGGCTCAAAGGTTTAACAAAATTCACAGAGTCACGGCTGTTTAGGCAAAGAATTTGCCCAGGTGATTTTCAGAAAGGCCATTGTGTGAAAAAGAATACTGTAAGATTCTGTAACGACAGTCCATCACGTGATGATAAATATTGTCCAATCACAAACGCCGAGTCGCGTGGAGAGTAGTGGCGCACGCACGCACGGTTAAACGCGGTTGGTCAAACGCGAACACGGCGCCGTCTACTTGGTCCCACGCGTTCATTTACACGTATGCACCTCCACTGTCCGATGGCAATTCCGACACTTGACGTAGCAGCACCAGTGGAACTTGCAGCTACAGCGCTCAATCACCTCCTCGATATGAGTGTTGAAACCTCGACCACAGCACATGAGCTCACAGCCGTCGATGGCCTTCGATGTCTTGTTGCAGCGTCGTCCATGAGTTCCCAGTGATCCCTGGTTTGGTGAGTGAGAGAAGGAAGAAAGCACTATGAAAGAATATGGTCTACGAATGGTGATGATAAAGAACTTAAATCATAAAAAGAACTGTCAAAAGGCCTAACACTTTTTGTTATTTGTTTGGAATTGATGAAGGAATTTTACTTATGGTCATTGAATAAAAAAAGCATCGACACAATCTTGAGTAAGGTCAACTTGTTAGTAACATTGTATACAATTTCAAGTTCTTCGTTAAACAAAACAATTTCCAATCGAGAGAGAAGAAATCCCGGTTATATTAAGTTCTCGCAAATTAAGATTAGAACATCCCAGTAGACCGACAGCTAGCCCGCGAGACAAAAAGCTCACAAGACCAATGGTCCAATATCGGTCTAGCGAACCCGAACGACATAATTGTCTGTATGGTGAACCATAATATAATGAATCTTTAGAAGACCCCGAGACCCGGCATTCTGATAAATCTGATAACCATTCTTTAGACCTACAAAGTCTATGTTTACCTTCAAGTCCTCCTCGCAAAAATCTGGGGATGGCACGAGATAGACCAGGTCCGAACTGGTGTGAGGCTTAAAGTCCGCGTTGCGTGGGACCAGCTGCTGTCTGGATCCGATCTTCAGGGACTGGACTTCCGTGGCACCGTCGAACTTCTCCTTGAGGACCTGTCCGATGTCACCGAAGGTCGGCATCGATTTCCAGCAGGTCTTCATCTCACACGATCCTGACACGCCGTGGCACTTGCATTCCATTCGCATGTTGTCCTCGATCGTCTAAAAATATGCAAGAGAAAACAAAATGAGTATAGTTGGTCATAAAGGGGGCGATTCCGACATTTTGATCAGGTGACAACTGTTCTGGGATTAATACCTTTGACCTTTTGGCAAAGGTATACTAGTAGGGTTAGGGTCATTAATTAGAGTTGTACATAATTTCTGATGAGTTTTAAAATGCAATGGCCAATGGGTACATCGAGCTTACCCTTTATAAGTTAAATTGAATGCAACTTACTCTCAAACCGTTCGTGTTTTTAGTTAGATGGGTTTTAAAAAGAAACTCTTTGGTTTCGTAAATCCTTTATAGACGATTTTCCATATTTATTTAGGTCAAATAGCAGTTTACATAATTCCAAGGAGCAGTATTTCTCTTGAGTAGAATGACTATCAAATAAAAGCTGAACAAACTAATTTTTCAAGGGCGTCACGGGGGTGGAGGATGTCACTGTGTCAGCATCCCATCCCCTTTCTATTTAAACGGAATTCCATTGTAAAGGCTTTCCGGGGTGCCGGGAGATTGTTACACTATTTATGATGTGGTCAAGGGTAAGAAATATATTGATTTAGAAAATGCACTTGTGTCAGGTTATACAAAAATCAGGTTATACAGCCCGCTTTTGCCCGATAGTTACGCAGGCCTCACTCAAAACCAGGAAAGACCACAATTCCTTTTTGATACAACAATAAACATGATTAAAATGCTTTTTTGTTTTAATTGTGTTAAGCCTGAAAGTGATTTTGGTAAATATTATACTCCAAAATCCAAATACCAGGAACTTGTGGACATCGTTGTTCGGGCTTACTAAATGGACCGATGACATATCAAGGCAAGTTTTTCACTCAATATTTAGGCGAAGGTTTAAAACTCCCAATGGTAATAATACCGTCATCATACAGAACAGTAGGAATGCCAAGGAAATATGAAGGAGAAAATACTAGTACATAAATCAGGGATTTGTTACAGAGATATTTCCCCGTATCAATGGGACAGTGAACGCGTGGGAGCATTAGGTGGAAGTAGAAAGCTGTGAAAACCTCGCACTGTGGAATAATCATTTGCTCTAATGAAAGCTAACAGGTTATAGTGACTTTGCGTGCTCAATCTTGGCTCTAAAACTTATCATAAAAAAGGCAGCCGGGAACCAATGGCAAATTGGGCGGGGGGGGGGGGGGGCTCTCACGAGGAAAAACCTGATGTGGTATGTCTTGACTACCCATTAATTACCAAGAGAAAATACATGAAGGCTTATGTGTCTTGTATTGCACCCCTGTATTTTTTAAAGAGCAAAAGTAACCTGTCAATATGACAGCCCCTTTTCTAAAGCGGGGGCGTGGTAGAGAAGCTTGTGCGCCCCCCCCCCCCGCCCCTCCACGGCAGAAGAAACCAACCTAGATCTGCAAATTATAAACAAAATGGAAGATAGCATTTTTTACATAAATGAATAATAACATAAACTACATCAAATCTAATCCGCTGGAAACAGGGCACTCTATATTATCTGGCAGACCCCCCCCCCCCCATTTTTTTTTATTTAGATACGATTCCATGGTGAAGTATACATTCATGCCATGACCTGTCAGTAGCAGCTCATCAATCTTATACCATGGAGGTCAGAATTAAATTGTATTTTCCTGGAAGACACTGATTACCCATGTTGCAACATTAAGGTCACTCATTCTCCATTAATCGATCTAAAACTTAAAAACATCGTCAACATTCGACAAGGACAACTTTCTGCGAAATATTTTTTTTCTAATCCCAAGCGTGGGGTCTTCATTTTCATGATATAAAAAGAAAGAAAAACGATACTGCAATTCTAAACATGAACAGTCTTGCTGGCGATTCGGTTAAAACAAGCAATCGACCTTTCAAAGTTTATGATGCTTCAAAATATGTGGATAACAATAGCCATTTCAATCATAGGTCTTGTGAAACCTGGATCATTTTATTGCTAACTGTCGTTGGACACATGACACCCCTTTCAGTAAACTTATAACATTTTCATTCATGTGATTGAAGAAGCATTATGAAGAGGAAGTGATAAGACTCCCGAAGAAATGTAAGAAATTGTATAATTCAATGCATCGAATCGTCATCATTTCTAATCCCCTGTATGTACGATAACGCCTGATTGTGTGCAGAATTGATAAGCTAATCAGGGAATACAGACTTTAGTACAGAGTAGGTTTACATCTTCCAAAGATCTATACTCGTCTATTGGATTACAGTCTGAAACACCAGACTATTCCGTGAACCAACACCCGAGAAGAAATACAGTCTGGTGATGACACCATATCTCGAACTATGAATGAGCTTGGTCTATCAGAATTCGAGAAGTATTTCTCTATTCCGATGACCGTGGTGGTTGTGATTGAATAATTGGCTCGGCTCATGATTCTGGATATTTGAAATACCGAGCTAATCCCCGCGCTTTGTCGGAATATTTCGGGAAATTTCTGACGAAATATTAATCACTGCTTGCTTGGGCTGTTGACACGAGTTATGGTGGAATAAGAAATTGGAAGGGGATGCGGTGAATGAGCGGAAAGGCAGTTAGTCGAAAAATATGATCGAGGATAATTTCATTGCTCCGTGGAGTGCACTCGAATTCAACACAATGGTTTAAAATTAATGTTTGACTGTATTTTCTTCCGTTCTCTCATCCAAAATCGCCACTTAGCATGACGTATACACCTCCCCTTTGTCTGTATCTCTCGCTTTCTCTCTCCCTTCACTCGCCCCTCTGTCTCTACGTAAACATTCCTTGTCCCTCTCTGCCTTCCTCGTCTTGTAACATGCTCACATTTGGCATTTAGGCCAAAATAAGACAGATTTAATCAGGTAGATTGTATAATACATATAAACTTCTGCGAATGAAAATGAGCACACATGAATCAACTCGTAAAATGCTCGGGAAACTATTCGGGAAACCCGTATGAACTCGAAATAATCGCATTTCCTACTCGGGTGTGACGAAGTATCCCGTGTAGACTCACGTATCAAGGAATTATAGACCGTAATTGAAATAGGGAAAGTACGGGTCCAAACTATGTATCCAACGCAGTGTGAGAAGATAATGGTACACTAGTCACACCAAAGAGACCGACACCAGAACACAAAATGAAATTGCACAAAAGGGGAGTCGGTTTGGCGGTGTGACTGAGGTATTAAAGAGTTTGAAACATGAGTGAGTGATGGCGACATTATGTGGGCAGACGTTACAATTCCAGTGTTTGTTATCTCAGCGCACGCGTCGATCGTCCCAAGATCACCTATTCATCATTTCCCGCGCTTTAATGGTTGCATCAAACCGTCTGCTTCAGAATCGACTTGATACAAATCAGTTTCAAAGCATTTTTCAAATATTCTCAACATTTCCTACACCAATTTTGTTTGCTTTAGTGATTGGTTGAAGATCCTCTTTCTATTTCATTTATCATTTCCCGCCTTTAACATAATGGTTGCATCAAACTGCTTCAAAATCGGCTCGATACAAAACAGTTTAAAAACAATTCTTAATTATTCCCACACACATGACTTGTGTTGCTTTTAAAAGTTCTTCTTTCTTTCTCTATTCTATTTTATTGATACGCAAAGAAAGAGGGAACCAAAGAAAAGGAGAGAGAGAGAGAGAGAGAGAGAGGGGTTACAAGAACATTTACATGCTACTTCTTTACTTGGTTGCTGAAATATTAGCCTCGAATAGAGGGTAGATCATTCCTCTTTCTATTTTCCTCCTTAGGGTTTCTCATGATCTATTGTAAAGGCTTTATGAAGACATTTTATGCTATTTTGGAAGAGCCGCCTTGGGTGTTTCCAGCAGCATCGCTTCATCATTTAAATCCATGTCTAGATTTTGGTCCCAAGCCCATTTCTCATTGAGCTAGACAAAAATTCTTTTACATGAAGGAAACAGAAATAGGCCTAATACTTTTTGTTATAATTGCAATGACGACCTTCGTCATTGCCTTGTTTGATTATAATATCGTCAGGGTGGTTTGATTAAACTTAACTTCAAAATACAATTCATAAAGAAGAAGATCGAGGTGAAGAAGAAGAAGAAGAAGGAAAAGAAGAAGAAATGAAAGAAAATGCTCACGTAGGCCTAATTTATTCACTAATGTGATCGTCAAAGTAAATAAGTGAAAGAGCAGGAGGAGGAGGAGGAGGAGGACGTGGTGGAGGTGGTAAAGGAGGAAGAGGAGTGTGGAAGGAGGGGGAGGAGGAGGAAGCAGAGGATAGGGAGGATGATGAGAATGGAATTCGTAACTGTCAACATTTTTAGCTCTATATATTGAGACAATGAAGTTATACATTACTTGTATGAAATATGAAAATTGCACGAGACACTCTTCAGTTTTGAATATCATTAAGTCTAATACATCCATTCATGCAGCTTTTTAAGGTTATCCTTTCTCCTCCAGTTCGCGTGCAAGCCTTGCGCATTGCCTGAATAACGCTTCGCTATCCGTGAAAGATTCGTTTGTTTTTGAGAGTCCAATGCGTGACGCCGTTCAGAGGTTAGAGACGACATGAAAATGTCACGTGGGTGCTGCGTCATTGAGAGTATGTGTGGTGCACGCGAGATGCTTCTAAAATCAATCTAAAACAGTGAGCACAAATTCGATTGAAGCATAATATTTGTCGTTTTTTAGCCGTCTTATTTTCATGTTTATGTTTTCTACTCTATAGGAACAAAGTACCCTGCTGGAGAGAACGCACTCATTCACACTCATTCACAGTGTGAATCACAGTGTGAATCACAGTGTGCTCCACAATGTTAAATTGGGGCGTTTTCACATTGTGGTCGATTCGTTTCACACTGTGGTTCACAGTGTGGATAACCGGAAAAGGAAAGAACACACTCATTCACACTCATTCACAGTGTGAACTGTGATTTCACACTGTGATTCACACTGTGAATGAGTGTGAATGAGTGTGTTTTTTCCAGCAGGGTACGAAAGCAGTTCTGAAGTTCTGAACGGCTAAAAAATTGTGCCACAAAAAGGGTAGCAAGCTATTATTTCTGATGATAGCAGATTACGGAAGTGGCCGCTATATATATATAGGAGAGGTTCCCGAAATGACTATAACACTGATAGTGACAAGACAGTATGGAGGATCTGTGTTGAGACTAGTGGTTAATTCTCTGAACTGTATGCCTTTCAACCAACCAGGATGAAAACTTCGACTCAAAACATGTATCATAATTATTTTGATTGAAACGAAAAATATCTGTATGATATTGCTTAAAACATTGCTGTAAAAAAAACACAAATAAACAAAGTAGTTATGTATCTCTTTTAGAAGGTCCCTCGTTAGATGACTTCATATATCTCGCATTAAGTAGAAGACAGTGCATTAAAACGTCTCCGCTGTACCGCCATGGAGCGCCTGTACACGAACGTTTGTGAATCTTCATTTAGGTTGTGAATCTTTACAGTGTAACTTCGTAACCATGCAAACGCTGATATTTTCTTGTAAAGTTCTTAAAATGGTTTTCTTGAAAGTCATTTGGACTAGGCCCCCAGACTGACCTTCATAAGCTACCCTCATACACCGCCCCGATCCCACCGCATATGTACATTTCAAGTTCAAATGTTACAAATTCGTCAAAGAGAAAACGACTTTCTGTCTTTTGGGGGCACAATAACGAAGTTAGGCACAGAAAGCGGCGTATTTACCAAACATTTCTAAATAACCGCCGAAAGTCGATCAATAACGGATGCGGATTAATCATGAAGAAAGTTGGGGCACACATTGTCAGTAAAGTCAATCAGTGGTTATTTATGCACGCGCTATTTCCGATTCGTAAATCAGAAAGTTTGATTTATTCTAAATAGACGGGGTCGTTTGTGCGCCCTCGTAGTGAGCTGACTGCGATATGTCATGAACGGGGGAGTTGAAAAACAAAACGAGATGACAGATTCTGAATCTATATAGAGAGTAGAAGACTGGGAAGGAAGACGGGAGGAAAAGGAGAGATGAATAAGAAGAAAAAGAAGGAGAGGTAGTAGTAGTAGTAGTAGTAGTAGTAGTAGTAGTAGCAGCAGCAGCAGCAGTAGTAGTAGTAGTAGTAGTAGTAGTAGTAGTAGCAGCAGTAGCATCATCAGCAGTATAGCAGCAACAGCAGCAGCAGAAGTAGTAGTATAGTAGTAGTAGTAGAAGAAGCTAGCTAACATGCCCATCCCCTGTTTAATCATGTTCATAGACACATGTTCAGTTTGAGTGGAAAACACTCCGTCCCTCGGATAGTGTTTTATTATGGAGGCCCCGTGTAAAGGAGATTCCCCACGCACCTCCTCTTGCACTATTCGTATAAGAGTACAAATACAGGCGTATTATAGTGGTCCATCTGCACTACCCAATACGTTACACCTATTATACCGGGAGGAGAGACCCGAGGGTTACAGTGATTCAGTTAGCTTTACGCCTCCCTGGCACAGGTGACGCCAAATTCTTCAAAATAAAAAATCACAAGATATAAAGGAAAAAGAAGAAGAAGGAGGAAAGGGAGAAGAAAAAGAAAAAGAAAAGAAGGAGTAAAAAAGGGAACATTAGAAGGAAAAAAGGAAGAGAAGAGAAAAAAAGAAGTTGACGAAAACATTTTAAAAATCAAAATGTAGCCCCCCCCCCCCCTCCAAAAAAGAAGAAGAAGAAAGAAAGATGTTAATAAGTGAAATTCAGGACATGTTGGAGTTATAGAGGAGGAAACTGAGGGTCGGCAATGCCAAATGAAGAAAATGGGAGAGTTAAAAGATTTATAGAAAGTACCAAAATATAGATGAGATCACCTGTTTGGAAAATGAATTATCTTTTAATCATAATTCTATTTTTGCCAGTTTCAATTGAGATTTATAAACAGGGACCTCGCAATGTGAAGGGGAGGGGGGTCACACTTCAAGACTAGTTTTCTGACAGCAAGGCAAAGTTTTATATCAAACAAACAAAAAGGTTTCAAATTTGGCAGATTGCCGACTGGAATAAGTGCAATAGCAACAAGTCTTTTTTTCTCCCTCTAAATGACGATACTTATGGATTTGCCCCCCTCCCCTCCTAGCAAAGAAAGACAAAATATTATGGGGATATAACTGAGACCAATCTAGCATATCAAGGTCCGTTATACAATTTAAAAAATGTACATAAAATTCGGGTATTTTTTCTTCTTTTTCTTTCTAATATTGATAAAAAATCCTTACTCTTCTTCCTGCTTCGTTGTTATGCAAGTTCATTAGTCTCCGTTCCAGGGTGGCGCGGGTTTTCCTTTCCATGGCATCAACGAAAGTCTGTGAGAATTGGACGCCGTAGGCGACGTTGTCGGAGCAGCCAGCCCAGACAAACCCATCTGCACTGTTGCCGCCGACCGTACGATCACATCCGCACTGGTGAAAGAAAACAATTTTTTAAAGATTAATACAAAAAACAAACAAAAAATACCTTTCCGTCATTCATCCCAGTTCTTCTCATCGAGCCATAATTATCATCGTCGTCGTAATCATCTTCCTCATCGTGGTCCTAAGCTCATTTCGTGATAACAGAAAAGTTTGAACACCTTTTCGAACCCCCCCCCCCCCCCACCCGAGATTGTAACTTGCTAGATACATACACAACCACAAAGGCGGGGCGGTCCTACATGTAAGTAAATTCGCTAATATAATATTTAATCGAAGAAGTTCAGAATCATAATTTTTACCTTCTCCAGTTCTCCACTGCTGCAACCTCTTGTCACCGCGTGAGCCACCCCGGCAGCCGAGATGGCGTTCACAAATGCCGCCTCACGGGTACCTGCATGGTGGAGAATATATAGAAATAAAGATACAGCTATGAAGATAATTATCATCGGGGTTGTGAATCATAGACCGGGGGTACGAAAAAATCTCTACCCAGCAGCATTATTTTCAACCGATTGGAGTGCAATATTTTGTAACAAAGACAACTGATTTTGGTTATCAAATTTGTTTGCATCTGTATTAAATATGAAGGAAAGTGGGTTCCTTCATTCGCAGACCCGTTTTGTTTTAATGAGCTTATCGAAATAATATTGTCGACTGCAAGATGATTACATTTGAACATGCAGATAGTTCTTCCTGCTTGAAAAGTAAAATTCCTTAATATCGGCAAGAAGACCGAATCGGCAACATGTCGGCTGGCAGTCGTGCCCTTCATTGATGTGACGTCACTACTATTCGATTTTGGAAGAAATCCGATGATTCTAAACATTGCAGCAATAATTGCAACCTCAGTCAGGAAAAATTATACATCACTGAATCCTTTAGAAATTTCTTTTATAATCAAGTGTACTCAGGTCATGAGGTGTAATGTGGCCTAACTATTGCGTGAAAAATATATAAAAAAGTCCTTAGGCCGCCTCCGACCTAGCCCAACCGTGAATTCGACCACCAAGAGGGTACGAGCAAGATAAGATCGCCCGACAATCGTCGTCTACTCGGGACGGTTGAAAGAAATGGCAAGGTTAAAGAAGGAATACAAGTCAAATACTTTAGAGAGGAGTTATTTTGGTCCTCGAGCTTTTATTTGTACGGCAATTTTCTGCCATCTTTGTCTTGACACGCGTCATATCATCTTGTCTCTCAACGCAATGAAATATAATCATACATAATCATGAGGGACATACATCGGGGTAGTCTAGGGTAAGAGACTCGACCCTACGAACTGAAGAGCAAAATAGACTTGATTTAACACATGTAAAGATAAAATACATCTTTACGAAATACTCTGTATTTACCATTCAACATGCAAAAAATCGACACAAAAAAACAAACAAAATAAAACAAAATAAAACAAAACAAAGCAGGAGAAGAACAAACAAGCGAAATATAAACAGAGCTGTTTAATTAAGTATTTTACCGCTAATCATACTTGGGACTTATACAATAATAAGACAATGATCGATTCAGTCATTGACATTTATAATAACGTATAGCCCTATAACGAAAGGAAAGCAAAATTACCATGAGAAAGCAATTGTTAATGAAGGTATCCAGAAATGTTAATGTCATGTAAACAGAAAATATATCAAACATGTATATTTGTTTCAATATAGCATAAACATTACATATAATTCAATGTAGATTTGTTGATTTCTTTATGTACATGCACGATGCTGAAAATCAATCTTTACAATGTTCTTGTTCATTGGAAGAATACGTAATTTTGTGCATCTAAAAGCTTCTTTTACTCCACAGATCCCAACTTAGACTCGAGTGCATTGCCTTTTAGCTTAAAAGGTTTCTGCACAATTTAGACCGAGTTTAATTTCACCCATTTTTCACAGATAACCTTGGTTTGGAAAGCACTCTGAAATAGATATATCGGGAAGAAGAGCGCATTAAATTGAGAAGAAAATTCAATTTCCTTTCCAATTATATCTCTGAAATTATCATTGTATCTCAACTTGACTACCGTACAATACACTCCATTCGTTTTATTTTCGATTTCGAATCTATTCCAAATAGTCATTTTGGTAATATATCTCCTCCGTCGATCAGAATCGTCTTTGCTTGCTGTCTGCGAAGTAAACTATAATTGAAAATAGACATGATAGAGGGCGTGTTTATGCTTCACTTTTTCTGGCCAGAATCAGGCATCTGTTACGCGTTTAGTTTAAAATACGGTTGCGTCCATGCTCACTTTTGTAGAATCACCGAAAAACGGCGATCACGATCGCCGATCGTAAACTCACAAAAAGATGCGTTTACAAATGTTTAAATGGGGTCAACGCACTGACCTCTAGTGGGTCTACGTAGCATGCACAGTGAAGGTTTGCGAATCCAGCTGGAAGACCAATTAAGGCCACACAGGGAGAATTGCCTCGAGGAGCCCGAGGAGTGAGCATAAACAGTACACCGTGGAACTGCGATTACGATGAGCGTTTACGATGAGCGTTACAAATCGCTCATTCTGCCTTCAAAATTTAAGCTTAAACGCACCCAGAGAGAGGTATAATCGAAATCCTCGATTACAATATACAAATACCTATTGGGGGATTTGGTCAGGGTTACTATGTCAAAGGAACTATGGATGCGCTGTGATCAATAATTGAAATCCTCGATTTCGCAGTTACCTCTTTCTTTATCTTTCCTTATTTTAAATAGTTACACGGGAAATATATCATTTCATTTGCTAGATTGTCATTTTTCTCTTCTCATAACATGAGGTCAATGCCATTGTAAATAGATCAATTATATGGATGTTGATTATTATATCGTTTCGGGTTTATTTTAATGCTTTAAGGGGCGGGAATGTGAAATATTCGTTAGCTAGATTAACATTTCCATAATGATAATAATAAAACATCTGGGTTCATCGCTTGATACGATATACCATCTCTATAAGCGCGTTACCCCGGTCATCGGATTCTTTACTGACATAGTGTGCACAATCTCCACTCCCTGGGGAGTATTAATAATCCTGGGTATGGAGTGGCTTATGTAGATAAACACCCTGGCACATTAGTATCGTGTCGGCGCTCGAACCACTCGACCACATCGCATTCCAATACATCTTAACCCTCTTTCATGTTGCCCCTTTCTTTTCAACATCACGAAAGACATTTATAAGTTTCAGTCTGGGGGAGGGGTAGCATTGGTCTCACTTAGTAGATACAATTGCGATAGAGCGAAGCGATCGGGGGGCTATTTCTGTATGCGTGCCCCCCCCCCTCTCTCTCTCTCTTTTTCTCTCTCTCTCCCCCTCTCTCTCTCTTTATCTCTCTCTCTCTCTCTCTTGCTCCCTCTCTCTCTCTCTTTCTCTCTCTCTCTTTCTCTCCTGTCTTTTGATAAACGACTTGACTGTGGCGGGTTGAGGCTGAGCCCATTCCTCGTGTCACGTACCCTCTACTAACTATTTTGTAGAAAATGCCCAGAAAGTATCGTTCCGTCATCGAGACAGTAAATTAGGAGCGTACGTGCTACACGACCGTACACGCACTTCATACCCCAATCACACCAACGAAAACGACACCAGACCGACAGCAGACCGAACTAACAAATCAAAACATTACCTTACATAGCCAAGAAGAATCCGTCGGTTTGGAATCGGTGTTGGTCGTTTGTACCTCAGACATACTAACGAGACCGACACCAGACCGACACCAGACCGACACCAGATCGACCAAAAAATTACAGTGGCAAAGATTACGTCGGTTTTGTCTGGAATATGTCAGGAGTAGGTTAGTCGGTGTGAATGAGGTATCAGATCAGAGGCAGACGACCAGTCAAACCAAAGCGATTGCAATCGATATCAAAAGAAGAAAAAATGGCGCGCATCAACTGTGTGACGTAAATATAGTGGCATGAGGGTCATACGGCGGTGAGATGAAATAGTATCAAATCTCAGTGATATCTATGGGAATTTGATCGAGAGTTAAAGTGCACCTATTTGGAACTTAGTAATTGGAAAGGCTAGATAGAAAATGTAATGAAAATACTGTACCATATACCTTAAAAATACTGAAGATTCACCAGTTTATGTGTTATTAGATATGCCTACAAAATGGAATGAATGAATCAATAACATTTATTACATAATAACAAAACAAAGTGACTTGTTACTTGTAAGACCAACAACTGCCGAAGCGCCTATTAATAATTATTCAACTGAAAATTATTGACAATGCAAATGAAAAAGTGTTTCCAGAATTCAATTTCGCGGACGTACGTGCAGAGTAGCAGCAGTGATACAAATACAAAAATAAATAGAAGAAAGAAAAAAGTGGATGAAATGAAACTCGCTGGAAATTTAACCATTTATCATCGAGCTCAGAATTGGTATGTAACATTTCTCCTCTGCACACGTTGCTCGAGTTAACGTGTTGGCGTACGGGACCGCAGACCCGTAACAAATATCTGCTGTGCTGACAGACGACCGGGAATTCGCGCCATCAGAAAGTGATCCCTTCGCTAATTTTTACTCGGATTTAGAGGTCCAATGCCCCTTTGAGCCTTTCTCGGCTAGGTTTCATTTACTCACAGTTTTGAAATGATGTTTCGTTTTGCTTACTCTACATTTTTTTCCGTCAGAAAAGAAATTACAACGATTTTGACATCATTTGGTTGATTTCGAGAAATAAATGTTTTGTTAAAATTGTATGAATACTGGCATATTGGTAATCCATTCACGCATAGAAATGCAAATGGAATATAGGTGAAGGGTTAGGTGGACGTTGGTTTAATATAAAGGCCCTATGCTAAGACTTTTTTTCAAGGAAAATATAAGTATGACATTTCTAAACAAATGATCAAAACGGAAGGGTGAAGTTAGTCTACAGTCACGTACTCTAATTTGACACTGTACTACAATGCATAATGCCTTGAGCAGAACCTAGCTCTACCAGTCCCTGGCTATGTCTGGAGCAGCTGAAGTACAGAGCCTATGCAGTTTGCTCTCATCCTAGTCTCACCGTGCAGACACGATGAGACACTGATTACGCATAACGACTGACAAGGGGTCGTGCTTGCAAACTAGAGTAAAGCTGCTAAAGCAGGTTGATTTAACACGAACTGGAGAACAAAAATTACGAAAATTGATCAATGACTTAAGAAGAGGTTTGAGACGATAATGGTGTTGATAATAACATGACGAAGGATTCTTCACTCACTTAAAATCTATGCTCAATTTAAACTCATTTGAAAACGAAAACAAATCCTTGAAGTAGCAACGATCCCTCTTACTACATTGTCATTGAGGAGGATGAGAAGGGGAAGGAGAAGAAGAGGGAGTTCAAGTAAAAAAATAAAACAAACATACAAAAAAAAGAGAGAGAACGAACGAAAGAAGAAAGAAAGGAAGAAGAAGATAATGATGATGATAATGACGACGACGATGGTAAGGATGATGGTGATGATGATCGGATGATGATGATGAAGAGATAATGAAAATAGTAATGACGATGATGGTAACGAGATGTTGACACTTCGCTTCAAATCTACTCAAACATGTCTGGAAAGAGAATCGGGGAAGTAGCTTTGCGTGGACTAATACATGTGACGTCCATTCACGGCAGTGCATTAACAGGACGTCGATCGTAGCATAGACCTATTGTCTTCGTGCGAATCTAAAAGTCCCTAATGTCAGAATTTGGAAACGATATACGGCTAAGATGAATGGATGTGAGAATGTTTCCATGAAGAGGCAATGATCCCAATAACAACATTACCAAAACAAAAAATGTTTCGGACTCGCTTCGACGGAGAGCGATCCCTCACCACATGGCGATGACAGAACTGAACTTGAGAACTCTCAGCGCTGAAAGAGAAGACAAATTTCAGAGATGTAGAAAGCAGACAAATTCGGCTCTCTCAAAATACCATCCGGAAATGATTCGGAAATCGAAGAGAATCTCATATCTCATCCGAGTCGACTCCTTTTACTCCTTTTTTAAGGGAAATTGATCTTCTGGGTTTAAGATGTTAACCTTAAAGGTACTATGTCCCTTTTGCAGCCAACCTCAAATGCTGTAGAACTTTGCAGGAATTATGAATATGTCATGTATGTCCTATCTGTGAAATTTAAACATTAGCAGTGTCCTCATATTCAAATTATGCAAGGAAAACCGTTTACTTGCTAGACTTCGCTCTCAGACACTATTGAGTGACTGACTGGCTTTTTTTCTTCTTTGGTAATAACATACATGAAAAGAGTTGTAAAGGGTACATGAGTATTTGTCTACATCAATAACCCACTTCTTGTGATGGCCAAGATTAAACTGATTGAATCTTTGCGCAGCATAAAACGTATGACCATTCGGTACAATTGTCTGAAAATCAAGACTATTACTTTTGGGCTCTATAGCCCTAAAGTCGATGTGACAACTAATGGTCGTTATTTTCCCACTTGAAGACATTTTCAAGCCCACCTTTTTTTAGGGAAGTTCTATATTAGTATTATCTTTCAAATGCAGTTGGAATTTAACTTTTTCATTTTTTTGGCCTGCAAATGGGACATAGTCCCTTTAAGGGAATGTACTTGGCCTTATGGTCGTGATGGGTATGTTGTTGCGACGTTCATCTTGGTGATAATATATTATGAGGAGTATCAGAGCGGAGAGGGAGAGGGAGAGGGAGGGAGAAGGGGGGGGGGGAGGACGGAAACATTCGTTCATGATCTTCTGATCAGAAAACATGGTGTCCATTTCAAAGTTCGATTGTGGGTGGTGATGGTGTATGTTGACGTCGGAGATGATGATTAATGGTAGTTTTTATACAGAACTGAGCAAAATGGACACTCTATAAATATATATTTGCCTACATGAAGAAGGATATAAAACGTCCATTAAAATCATACTTAATTTCGATTCATTGAATATCCCCAAATGGCAAAACCTAGCTTTTGAAACAGCAGTGTTAGAATAATCTGAAAACTAACTCCCGTGAATTATGTCATATCAATAGTGTTTCCATTGTTAGAATTAAAAATCATTATAAGTAACTGAAAAGTAACTAATTAGTAAGGGTTAAAGAATTTACCTTCAATTTTGTCAAGACAGTCAGGCCTCGCAAATAGAAAGGCTAGCTTCTATTCCGAAATTCCTAGTGGAGAAAAATTGTTCAACATTTGCACGTCTTTTTCTCCCGATGTGGGTAGAAAAAGCACTATGCATCTATTTCCTCGCTTTGAAATTTATTCGAATCAACGACATTTTCCAAACATGTGTGGGCGTATTGGTGATACATGTATTCCTTTCAATGACATTCGCATAATCTTTCACAAAAATCTGGTCTAAATGTAGATCTCTTGTCGCATTTGAAACAACCATTTTAAAAACAAATATCTGTCTGTTAGTAATGGATTCAAATCTTCCTACAAAAATGTTACAAATCTGAGGTTGAAATAATAATCATTGGGCTTACGTCCAAGAAAAAACTCGTCGCGGTTTTTCGGACAGGTTCCTTCGGCCCGGAATTATGATTCGGCGCCGGTCACTTTACATCTGTCACTGGACACATGCACCCCTCTCCGCCCCTCCCCCCCGAAATAAAAACATAAAAGAAGAACAAAAAACAGGTGGCCTCTGCTTCGTTGGAGGCTATAAATCTCCTTTTACTTAGGGATAATGATGAAATATGGAGGGACAATTACGAAATGAGTTATGACGGCTTGGCGGAGTGATATTGAGGGTATTCTGTGAAATGGAGGGTATCTGTTTCCGAGTGAAACGATGAAATATGAAATGGGAAACAAATACCGACAGCTCTGGAAAGCTGTTACTTCTCGAGGCTTTCCCTGCCGAAAGAAAAAGCCTCCTTGTGGAATGATGGGAAAGGAAACAATACAGAATAGGAGAAAAGCGAGAAAGGGTAAGAAAGAAGGGGGAAATACAACAAAAAGATGAATGGATCCCATCTAACACCCTCCCCCTACTCGAAGGCCCTGTTAATTCGCATGTCCTTCACCAAGTAGGACCGATGCCCCCAACCCCAATGCCAGTGCTCCCTCATAAGTAAGGTTTTGCCATTGTGTCTATTAAACAAAATAAAACCAGGAGCTGCGTGTCCATTGCCACACAAAGCACATTGTGCTACATTAACAACTAGGACTTTGATGACCCCGTCCCTCGGAAAGGCATATGTGGGCCCCTACAGTCACATCATCTCAATTGAATTAAACAATTATTAATTAATCAACCGCAATTACAGTAACACTGATTTCTGTACTCTCTTGTTTCTTCCCCTAAAATGCCTAATTTCCGTTCCGTATATTGTGCTTTTCACCAATGCATCTTCATCAAGTTTGAAACTTCTATTCACGTAATTCCTTCTTAAACTTTCCTTAACTTATTTCGTGTAGGTTTTCATTATTTCGAAAGATTCAGAGCTACCACAACGATAATCGAGCATTTCATTCATGGAGTTTCAACTGACATTACACGAAGTCATTCGAAAGTGGATCGGATAGAGGGTTATTAATGATTGTCATGGGAACGGATATCACATTGGATGTAGGATATGATCTGTCTTCATTACATCCACCTGTCACGATACAGGGTGGGTCGGTCGTACCATGGACTGACTCGGTAGGCAGGCAGGCGGGATGGATGACCGAGCGGTTAGTGCATGGCTATATATTACTCTGGCTCATCAAGGATGAAGTTTTTATGGAACAGTAGGTCACAATTTCTGCAGAAATGTTATGACTTATTATACAGTGTATGCACGTTTCAAGTGAAATGTCCATTGAGCTGAGGTATACATACGTTGGGACAGCTAGTCTAAATGCTTGCTATATCATTTCTTCACATCAAAGAGACTAAAGAAAACAATCGTAAAGACCTCCTACAAATCAAATCTAGGGCAATTTCAAAACCCTACTGCATATTATATAGCCTACATGTAAAAATCATGCACAGATTATGTCATAGGCCGATGTCTCTATACTGTTCACACATGGAATACGAGGAATAGCATTACAGTGGTTTAAGGACTATTTTTATAGAAGATTTCAATTTGTACAGTACGGAAATGTAACATCTCCCATGCTGCCTTTAACATGTGGTGTACCGCAAGGCTCTGTCCTAGGCCCAACGCTTTTCCTACTTTATATTAATGATATGCCATTTGCTACACGTTACTTTAACTTTCGACTCTTTGCGGATGACTCAAACTTATTCCATACATTTCCTGAAGGGCAAAAAGAAATTGATATGACTGAAGTGAACACAAATCTTCAAATTGTTTCAGACTGGTGTAATGCTAATAAACTGACAATTAATTTACAAAAGACGAGTTATATGCTAATAAGAAACCAGAGACGGCAGATTAATGTTCAAGGGCAACTGGCTATATCAGAAGCTGAAATAATAGAAGTTGATTCTTCGCTCTTTGTTGGGATAAAGATTGATAAACACTTGACTTGGAAACCCCACATACAAATGGTTAATAAATGCATCAGACAAAAAGTAGGAATCCTCTTCCGCTTACGGCATTTTGTGCCTAGAAATATCCTAGTGTTGTTGTATAAAACCTTTATTCAACCTCATATATCATACGGAATTGAAGTGTGGGGGAGCACTTACAAGTCTCACTTAAATTGCATACTGTATACACAGAAGATGGCCATACGGACAATCACATTTAGCCATTTTATGAGTCGTTCAGCACCATTGTTTTACGAATTGAAAATCTTAGATATTAACAAGTTCTATGAGTTGTCTCTATGTACATTTATGTATGACCTAGTACATAATAATTTACCTCACTGTTTGACGGATTATTGTGATAAAATTGAGCATAGATACAATACAAGAAAAAGAGAAAAGGGCCATCTACGTATACCACTGTATAAAACAACACAAGGCAAATTTTCAGTAACTTGTGTAGGAACCCGATTATGGAATGAACTTCCCGATGAAATCAAAAACAAAGGGTCTAGAAACACTTTTCGTAAACATCTCAACGATTACTTGATGAATAAGTGATTGAATTATGCAAGTACACATGTATATATTGTAAATAATCTCCATATTACATTTTTGTTGTTTTTTTTTGTCAAAAAATGCAATTTTTTGTATAAATAATCTGTAGATACATGTATCTATGACTTTTTAACCTGGTATATCCTCTTCATAATTATATTTGGAGTGTAGAAATTGTGCTACGGTATTACTCAACATGTATACTTCTACTGTCAAGTTTTATTTTTTGATAATGATATATTTATTTTTGCCAAGTGTGTGCTAAGAACAGGGGCCAGACTCGACTAGCACATGTGCTATTATTTGGCTCCTTTTCATCACCTTCTATATTCTATGAGAAAAGACATATGTCTAGCATATCAATACTTTGTTAGGTTTTTCTTTAATATGATCTATAATATTCATTTATGAACATGTACCATTCACGATGTATTCAAATGTTTAATCACTGATGTTATTGATGATGAATAAATAAAATCAAATCAAATCAAAATCAAATCACATTGCAAGATGTGACGGACAGGCATGGCAGGGCTATTGAAATTTAATTTAAGTTATTCTAAGTCTGAGTCTTTGTGATCGTATTCAGATCAGATCGATGCAATATCGTATTAACACCTAAAGGGCGCGATCAATTTTAGCAAGGGAAAGTAATTTCCACTAAAAATAAGGAACAACTACAATGTTACAAATATCACGATAACTAACAAACCTTGCGCTTGCAATGTGTGTGGATTCCGCAGTGCCAGCAGAATTAGTCTGTGGAGCCATCCAGGAAAACAATAAAGGGTTTTATCATGTCATCATCGTTAACGGTAGACTGCCAATGAACTTCAAAAGCATTTCATATCATAGTCACCACGCACGTACATGTATCATCATATCCAGTCCTGCTCATTTTCAGACTGATTTTTTGAATATTATTTTTTTCAAAGTTGAGTAGCACCTTTAAGTTAACTTATAAGCCATGCGTCGCTACTCTGTTATTTTTTTTCGTTGCTACTTCATTTTTCTTCCCTCCCCGTATCCATAACCTGTAGCCAAACTTGGCGTGCGACCTCACATGGTGGCATTAATCTGTCAGGTGATACCTCACCTACTGATTGCCAATTTGATGGGAATATCAAGTTCAAAATCCCTTTTATTCGCCACAATAAAATCATCGCCTAAAACCCAACAGCGTAACCCCCAACCCAATACTTAATACAAATAGTTGTCTAACTGCTTACCGTGCGTAGAGCTAATATCTCCGGGTTTTGTAGTCGACTGAATGAAAAAGAGAAGAAAACTGGAGCAACAGTGTTGGAAAATAGTAGCAGCAACACTTCAAATGACATTTCCGACATGTCATATTGTATGTCTATTTCTTGTTTTCTTTCTCTCATTCCTTTCTTTCTCACTTTCTCTCCTTTTCTGCGACTTTATGTTTTCAAAGTAACAGAATGCAGCACAACGGTTACAACATACAACCATTTCTTCTGAGTGGCGTAGCATGGGCCAAGCCCTTGAGGGGGCATTAGCTTCATAGGAGGATGGGGGGACCACCGGTATTCCTTACTAGGTAGATAAAATACGAATTTACAAGGCATTCGAGTGATAGGTCTCATAATTTTGTTCGCGTCCAACTTTCCTCCTCCTTTTCCGTCACTCTTTCCTAGCTTTTCCAGCCATCGATTTAGAAATGGGGAACATGAGCTATACCATTTCATACGCCCCCCCCCCCCTCCCACCCGAAGCATTTTCTTTATCTTCTCAACCGTATACAGCGTGATGGAGAATTCAAGCAACTCAAAAAGGATTCACTGTCTCAGCTAATGTATCATGTGCATTCAAATGAATGACAGACAGTGCAATTTTTGCAAAGCTTGTTATATACCCTGTTCTACCTTCCTTTGATCTATAGCTACTATATTAATAAAAGTGAGGTCATTTTAAAAGTTGGGTCCCCAAATGGTTGCCACAAGAGCCTATGGGCGGTAAATCTGTTATGGTTTATACATTAGTTTTAAAAGATAGTGCTTCTAAGAGCTTTTTACAACAACAACAATTGAGTTACTTTGTTTTCCTTATGGTACGCCTCTGAGTAATATAATTACGTCATTTGTTCTCATCAGTACAGTTTGTACTTAAGGAGACGCGTACACCCCCCCCCCCGTAAGAGAATCTTGTATCTACAAAATACTGAAGTGATGATTCTAACGATACACCTTGAACTCTCTCAAACTTGTATGCAGGGAACTACCGAAAGAAAATAATGTACATTTTCAAATCTTACAAACAAGGTTTGTCTGTTTGTTGCTGCTTCGCTGACGAAATTCGAAGAACTCATCCCTTTGTTAATGGTCATGAAATACTCATTAAATTGACAGCCTCATCCAGAAGTAATTTCATGACGTACATGTTCAGTAGATTAAGACCGATTAAGGTTAATAAAGTGGTGTGTTTTGCAGAACAAGCCACATCTTTCTATCACACTCAAAAGCAAAGGAAATAAAATTATCAAATGCCTTGTGAAATTAAGATATAGGAAGCTTTACCTAAATTGAACTTTTCGAGAGTGTTTACTTGAAGACGTTTCATGACCGTCTTAGACAGGCAAGGGGATACAAGTTCAATTGATTTGAGGTTAACGGGAAAAACATTCGTATGCACTTTTCCCGTTGGGAATTTTTTTAAACGAGTCATGAACCAAATGTGTTCATTCTCGTTTAACCTGTTTTAGATGGATTAGAACTCTCTTGTGTCGTCGCTCATGTGTAATGCATCTCTTGCAATTAAAGCTACAGTTTGCATATAATTATACGAAGAATCAATTGTATTTAATATTGTTTGACTTACGTTAACTGCTTTCAACTGATTGTGTTTGTTCAACAATCCAAGGGGTTATTCTTGTTTGCAATTAAAGAAGAGTTTTGGTCGTGTGTTGATGTTTTGGGGGCCTGTTTGTTCGATTTGTTTGTGTTGTTATTGTTCTTATTTCTATGTTTTCATTTTTATGTTGGTTTTTATCTACATTTCTTTCAGTTTCACATGCAAATCTGCAGCTTTCAAGATTATCCGATAAATTGGGGGAGTCAAAGATTTTGTTAGTAGGTCTATGTTATAACATGTATGACATGTCAATAGGCAACGAATTTCATTTCTAACATGAAGTTGATCAGTAATGAATAAAGAAAAAATCAGTTAAACATCCGAGAAATGTGATTGAGTACATTATCATATGCTCTTTCAGAAAGGGAAGCATCATCTCATATGATATAGGAACGGGCGCTTTTTAAATGATAATATGATTTACACAGAAAGAATTTTTTACCACAAGAGAAAGAGATTTCGACTCTTGAGTTGTGACAAAGGGCTATACTATTATGAACAGCGATAGTCATTGGCAAAAGGCTTCGGTTCAACCATGGAGTAACTCCATGGTTCAACCGATCTTGCGTTGCATCAAATCGTTTGGTAACCCCTTGCCCAGGGCCAGTCTTTATGCATTTAATTTTCTCGTGTTCAAATTGAACTGCTTAATCTGATGATCTCGACTGCCTTCTTCACACTATTCCAAAGTGTTGAGGTTTTTCTTCTTGTTTAAACTCGTATTTGTATGGTATTTGTAAATAAAGAAAGCAATGAACACACAGGGCGGATCTAGCTTTTTGCCAAGGGGGGGGGGGGGGGGGGTTGACCCAGTGGCGGATCCAGGATTTTCCAAAAATCGCGCCGTTTTACTGTTTTACTTTTATTCTTTTTTCTTCTTCTTCTTCCCCCCCCCTTTTTTTTTCTTCTCTTGGCCTCCCAAGGGAGGGTGTTTAAACCGCCGAACCCCCCTCCTAGATCCGCCCCTGACACACAAAAGACACAACTGAAATTGAAGAGAAGGAGAAATTGAGACTCTGGATAAGAGGTAATATTATCGGAAACAAGCATTTTGTTCATTTATTTATCCATTATATTCATTTACTTCTGTGTATACACGGTAAAAATCCCCAAACAGTTACAAAACGCGTCTTCTCTGGAGCCGCGTCAAAAATTGAAAGTTTTTTGACACAATGAACAATCTTGGAAACTTGCAGCTTTCACAAGTTCTTCTGTGAAGGTATTTTATTAATTTCGTTATTAGTTTCATTTCTTATAATTTAAATGAACTTTGCTTAACGAATCTAATTTTTTAAAACCAAATATTGAAATAAGTCCCTCGTAGTGTCTAAATTACCTTTTAGAAAATAAATTATTGTGAAGATAATTTATGTTGGATATCATTTTTACACTAGAATTATATTTGTTTTCTCCAAAATTAATTATAAATAGTGCAAAATGTGAACGCGGGCGACGAAGAGAATAGACTTGGTCAATTTGCTTTTTGGGGGAACACCCGCTGTGCGAGTAATTCAACCTCGCAAAATGGAATGTAACAAGTTTTTCTCTGAGGCGATTTGGCGCTATTGTATATTAAACCAACTATTTCAGGCATTCGATTCAGAAGAAATATAAATGAAAATTGAGCTTGGAAATTTAACGAGGTGGTGGGTGAGTAGCTTAGTAGTGGAGTTCACGGCCATTCGCACCTCCTTTCAAGCCCATAATTGCTGGAGTCGCTATTAAATTGTAATTTGGTGGCCCTTTCAATCTCAGTGTTCACAATCGGCGTGGCAAATTGTTTCTTGATGAGTAATAGAGATATAACCGCCATACTTGCTAAACTTCAAAATACCTCTTGCATGGGTTATTTGACCGCAATGCACTACAGCACTCGTGATTTGCAATTTACATATAAGTTTTATGTCAGGAGCTGAGATGTTTGGGTAAATTCAATACTTTGTGACGTCATATACATTTGGAGCTGGTATTTATAGTTGTGGGTACAGACAACATGAACACCATAAGCGACTCTTGTAAAGTAAAATATTCGATTTCCTAACAATATCTCTTTCAGGTAAGGCAGGGAAGAGGTGCCTTTAAAAAAAGTCGTCGTTAATAACGTTGGAGATCTCGTTTACCGTGTTTTCAATGTTTTATAGGTCTAACTCAAATAGGACAAAGTATGATTCTGATTTATATTTCTGTTTTCCTTCTCTTAATCCCATTCCCAAGAGCGATGAAAAAGAGTAGAATAAGAGAGAAAGAGAGCGAGAGAGACAGGGAGACAGACAGAGAGAGAGAAAGAGAGAGAGAAAGAGAGAGAGAGAGTAAAAAAAAAAGGGGGGGGGGGGGTAATACTGGAACCGATGAAAACACAAAACCAAGAGAATATACATACAGATCTGGTTTCTTTTCTGTTACACGTGAATTGTATGAGTCAGTTTTGACACTGAAAAGCGTGAAAGAAAGGCGGGAAGGTCTTCTGCAATCAAACAATACAAATTCATATATCGTCTGCCGAAGTGTGTGCATATGTCTAACGCGTATCACTACATAGTGCACCCATACGACTCTCAAGGGTAGCCTGCAATAATATTTGAGTTTTCTCTTGTCTAGTTCTAAAGAGGAATAGTGAGAAGGAATGATCAAAGACAGAACAAAACAGAACAAACGTTGGAACATCAATGTTAATTTAGCATTTTATATCAACCTCAGCGGGAGTGGTTCAACACTATTGTGTGCAAGTTGTTAGATACAGGTAATACAACTAAACATAACCAATACATACAGATCTGGTTTCTTTTCTGTTACACGAATAGATTATGTAATTTTTAATTGGTACCATGTATTGGTATTCAATAAATTTACTTATTTCTATAGTGAAAGTTTTGTTGTATTCTACATTCTAGGGTTGCAATGCATTCTTAATGTCCTATGTGGTATGTTGGAATACGTTTAAGCTTGTGATACACATGTAATAGATTGTGACGTAACAATGGCTTACGTCATAAGATGTGAAACAACTCTTACATAATTCTCAAAAACATACAACAAATATAAAATCATCTAGAAGAACTCTGAAAGAATTTTTTGTGATAATTTGTCGTCGTTTACCGACAAAGAACTGATACATTTCCATTTAAGGTAACGCTCTCAGCAAACAAGAGCAACACGGTAGGTGTTTGCTTGTTTGCTGGTGAGACATCCCGCCCAAACTCCCCCGGTGATGTTCCTTTATCGCCTCGCTAAGGACCACCTCCTGGTCGCAGTAGCAAATTAAGATCGGATTTTCTCTCCCTTGCGGTGCCGCTCCGCCTGTGTGGTTTGAAGGGAGTCTCGCCGCCGGGATATGTGACAAAACCTATTAACATGTCATCACTAACAAGTCAACGTTACTCAAAATAGAAAAGGACGTATCTGCTAAAGGTGCTAGACAGATCTAGGTATGTGACAAAGGTTACAGTCTATACTATATCATTAGTGTATCATACTTTCATTTTGAGATAAGACCAACTAGGAGAAATACGTTTAGATTGATAAAACACACTCAACGCTCCATAGAGATACTTAGCCACTACGCATAGTTTGATTGGAAATGATTCGACTTTTATTGATAAATTTATTTCTGTCTGATTCTTTTTAATTTTTGTCCTTGGCATGCTTACAAACTGATTGACAATAATTGTACACATTTTATGAAAAAAGAATTGGTTTTCTAATAAAGGAGTTCTGTTTATAACAATTCGGTGACTGTGTTAATGATATAGAAGAAGCCTCAAAATTTTTATGAAGGCAAAATTCCCCCTCTTATAAAAATGAGAGTAGACTAAATCTGGATGTGCGCATTATACTCTCAGTTATCGCAGCTCTTGAACATTTCAGAATAAGGTCGCTCCTTAAATCAACTTTGATGACCTAATAAAAATGGCGATATGGAATTTTGTTTTAATCTAAAGATGGACAAGAGAGAGGGGGAGGAAAAGAAAGAAAGAGAGAGAGGTTGGTGAGTAATATGGTTGATGGTTTATAGTTTGCAAGAATCTTCAGTCAATTGAACGAGGCAGACTTAATCAGAAAAAGAAAGGTACAAGGGAAGGGTGAGGTGGAGGGGTAGAGGGGTGGAGGAAAAAGCGAGATGTTGTGAGAAAATGAGAAGGAGAGAATGAAAGAGAATGAAAGTAGTTATTATAAGTGAGTGAGAGGTAGAGCGTTCAAAAGACAGAGAAAGAGAAGATAGATAGGGTGAGATAGAGAGAGAGAGAGACAGAGGGGGAGAGGGGGAGCAAGGGACAGACAAAGAGAGAGAAAGGATAACATCAGTGAGTTTCGGATGCTGAGGGAGAGGGAGAGGGAAGCAAGAAGGTCGCTTCGGTATGGACATAACTTTTGCACGCCGTCGTTATATTCGATTGAAAAATGAAGAGCGGAAATTTGATTTTCAAAGCACAGCGGACTCCGTAATGGGTGGTCGTTATAGTTGAAACTGTTTTTCTCTCACTGATTACTGTATACCAAGGAGGTATGAGGGTCGGACACCAGTGCAATGGGTCGTGCTTCAATCAGCTGGTAGGGGAGGGTATTTTTTTTTTAAGAAGGGGGAGAGGTAAGGGGCGAAGGGGCGAACCTTTATTGGATATTACCTTTAATATAGGTAAACTGTTTTTCTCTTATTGATCATAGATGGGAGGTACGAGGGTCGGAGTGGACCAGATAGCTAAGTCGTGTTCAAGGGGAACGCGGGGATGGGGGGGGGGGGGGGGGGGGGTAGGGGTTGAGGGGCTGAAACAGAGAAGGGGGTTAAAGTCCGCGGAATATTGTAGAGAATGTTTGGGGGATGACCTTATCCATGACAATACGTTTCTTTCCCGAGGTCAAGAGAAAAATTATAGCAATGAACGAAAATGTAAATGGGTCTATGAAAGTAAACAAATAATTTATGTCCTCAGCTTTTTTCACTGTTTTTTTTTCTTCTTTCAAGTAGTTGTTACCACTCAGTATGAAATAAGCGTCTCATATTGCAAGAGGGGAAAATGACAACATCTTCATCTAAATTTTCATTTTACCGCTCCCACTACTATATTTATGCCCAAATTGTCAAATTTGCGTTCGTATATATATACAAAATTAATAACCAAATTAAAGCCTCTCCCTTCAAAGAAGTGATGCTGAATGATTCAGCGGAGGTTTTTCTGCAAAGATGCTCCTCTTGAATATGTTATGACTTAGCCAGTGCAAATTTTCCCAAATAGAAACTTCAGACTAATTATCATATTTTAATTGTGTCACTTAAAAATGCAAATTTATCCTCACAGATAACGCTTAGCCCGTAATATCTTCAACGTAGGAACACGGGGCTACCTGATTTGAGAGAAACGTACCCTAATGGCTCGAACTCGACAACCACGTATCACGGAAATTCAGGGGCGAGAACTTTTGGCGCGGTCGAAGCACTATCCCAATCCTTCATCCCTGCCTTGTTTGACCCCATGCTCAGGTCAGGTCAAAGGTCAAGTGAATTGCTACTCGCGATCACACACTAGGGAGCTGTTACAGCGTGTCTCTCGGGACCCACCTCGCTCGCGATGTGATATGATGATGAAATCATTAAACCAATAAAGATATTCAATATCATTTTCACGGGTGGTGATTTAAACGAGTGGCCAGTGGTGGTGAGGGGATCTGCCTTGTGTCACGATTTTTTGCTCCTTCAATTTTTTTTGTTATTTAACATGATTTTTTGTTATGGTTCTCGAGGTAATTTGCCAACATCTGACATGAATTATAAATGTATTCAAAATAAGTTTTGAAACGTCGTACATTCATCACAAAATTGAGCTGGGGTTCTGACTTTGGTTTATAACAAGACACAATATATGGCGTCCTGCATCTCATCTACAAATAAAAGGTAACATGGCTAAGATTGGAGGGATGATAGAAACGGTCAATTTGTAGGATTCATCTACACTAGTAAATGTTGGTCAATATAGTTTATTGTACTTGAATAAATAAACCAACTGCCATCTTTTTAAACATTTAGTATGGAGGTTATTTTCCACGCCTTTGCAGGAAGTCCTACCATCCAATCAGGTAGTTTACTGCGTTTTCAGTGTCATTTGAGAAATTAATTCAAATACAAAATGTCTCAAAAGACAGGCTGACTATAGGCCCAATTATAACAACAACAACAAAATACATAAATACATATATTTAAAAAGAGTACTTTTATGTAAAGGGGCCATCTAGGCCCAGGCCTTTAATTCAAGGGAAGAATACTTCACTGCAGATTGTTTATTAAACTAAATGCCATAGTTCCTGAATGATCGTCAATCTGGAAATATCTGTATCATTCTTGTCAACATTATTCTGGGCATCATCAGCCTTTCAAAGCCACACACACAGCTTGTATGGACAAAGGTAACATCCTGTTAAAGTCGTGGTAGTACCAATACAACATTTAAACAATTTGCCGTTTGGTCCAACCACACTTTGCCTAATCTCAATTTCGCCTGATCCCACTTCGTCTACACCTAGACGACTAGAGTTTATTTATTCTTCATGATGTCTAATCATCATCTTGTCTCTTTTTCTTTCTTTCCACTTATCAGTTCGTCTATTTCCCACTTGGGCAATCACCCATTGATTTTAATCACCAGTTGGTCTAATACTTGTAGCTATTTGGTCTAATAGATATTTGGTCCAACAGAAAATAGCGGCGAGTGTCACATGAGGCTTTTAAAAATATATATAATACCTGAAGTTCTGACTAGTAAATATGCATTTGACGAAATGACCAGTTGACATCAATTTTGATCATTATACCAACTAGACTTTTCTACAAACTAGATGAATTCAGTGAGTGAAAATGACATTTATATTCATTATAGGTGGAAGGAAAGTAAAACTAGGTAGAGCTTAAAGACACAATGGTACCAGGTGAGCTGAATAGTAGAAGGATTGGCACTAGACCAAATGGCAATAAACTTATCATCACGATCGTTGGCGTCGGAAGGGACGACACTTGGGCTTGAACCATAACCGCTTTAGTCGCGTTTGGTGCTGCCTGCTACAACCGCTGTCGAGACCACATTGACTCGTCACCGCCCTCGTCATCGCCTTCGTCACGCT
This sequence comes from Strongylocentrotus droebachiensis, assembly GCA_035222895.1. Classification (NCBI taxonomy): domain Eukaryota; kingdom Metazoa; phylum Echinodermata; class Echinoidea; order Camarodonta; family Strongylocentrotidae; genus Strongylocentrotus; species Strongylocentrotus droebachiensis. The sequence continues at coordinate 924,997 of JAVYIG010000059.1, forward strand.
TGTCAATGATCTCAGGAATTAATATTTTGACATTTATGACGAGTTTTTTGACAGAAACAAATTTCTCTTGCCAATGAGAAGGCGAAACCCTTAAAGGTCGATGCATAACATTATCATTAATTGCGTGTATGTTTGTTATTTTGTATGTACAGTGTAATGTATTTTTCTTATGTGTATATTATATACTTTTTTTAAATACACACGGACTTGCAAAAGCACAGCCAATGGGGGAAGCAAGTGTCTCCGTGCTGGGAATTTAACCACCGCCATTATCACCATCATCAACATAAGTATCATCATCATCGCCGTTACCATCATCTCCATTACCATCATCACCATCATCATCTCAATCATCATCATCATCATCATCATCACCATCATCATCACCATCATTACCGCCATCATCATCACCATCACCATCACCACTGCTATACCACCACCACCCTCATCGCTAACACTGCTACTAATTATTGCAGGGCCATCATGAAGAACAGCATTGAATCTGATGGGGCTTCCCTTGGTAAATAAAGTTATTATTATTTATCATTGATATTATTACCATTATCATCATCATCACAGCCCCCCCCCCCCTTTTTCACCATCATCATCATCATCACCAACACCACGTCACCACCATCATCATCATCATCATCATCGTCATCACCACCATCATCACCACCATCACCATCACCGCCACATCACCATCGTCACCAACGTCATCAAAACCATTATTGTTATCACCTTCAAGGTAAAATGATATTATTGTCATGATGACTGTATGACAGGTATCCACATGCCCCCCCCCCAAAAAAAAAAAAAGTGCCACAGTTCAGTTCAACATGTAACCATTTCATACAGTGACACCGACGATTACCAAACTTGCTATTGACTAGAAAAACTCACCGTTGTCGAGTACCTGTCCGAACACGGATCCGTCGACGGTTGAGCAGTTCCATCTCCTGTTTTGGAACTGGGTTTGGCACTCCATGATGGCCAGGTTCGCTCCTAGACTCACGCTGTCCATGACCTCAAGGTTCCTCTTGCAGATCTGTATCTGTTTGTTGACTAGCCCAGGTAACTCCTCGCAGTTATCTGGGGATTTGATGGTACTGATGCCAAGGGCTTGCATGTTGAAGATCGCTCTGCCAAGTGGGTGGAAAACAAGAATAATATAGGAGAACGAGTATTAGCAAAGTGAATTGAGACTAGCTCTGCTAGATGGTTAAGAGAGAGAGAGGGGGGTGAGAGGGAAAGTGGGAGAGGTGGAGTGAGGGGTATCGTTCTGTTAGATGGTAAGCATAGAATAAAAGAACATACAGAAAGATAGAGATAAACAACAAGAAAGAGAAGAGAAACGAAAAATACAATGGCTGTTGATACTATAATTCACCGAAAAAATGTACGCCAATACATACCGTTACAGAACTAATAACGCATTTAATCTCATTGTCATGAAGCACAAAACCAGGATAATGTTTGTTGAACTTTTTTTGTAAATTTTTTATTCTCGCTTCACGAATTCTTGATATCAAGAATTGATTTCTTGATATCAAGAATTACCATTGGTTCACAACGTAAAATCATTTCTTGATATCAAGAATTCAATTCTTGATATCACGAATTCGATTACTTGATATCAAGAAATGAATTCGTGATATAAAGAAAGCCGTATTCGTGATATCAAGAATTGAATTCTTGATATCAAGAAATGATTTTACGTTGTAAAGCAATGGTAATTCTTGATATCAAGAATTGAATTCGTGATATCAAGAATTCGATTTCGTGATATCAAGAAATGATTTCTTGATATCAAGATATATGTTTAAATGATAAAACGGCTTGCCATACGCCCTTTGTTTTTGATAAACTCTATCATTAACTTTTCTAAGAAATGGAAATGGATAGCTACACGGCCCCCTCCCCATTGCAAAAGCGTGTTTCCTCCACTGAAATTATGAGAGTTTTACGAGATCGTGGTCTGTCAATTTTATGCGATATGGATGTCAAAATATTTTCTAACCACATTTCAAAGATCCAACACTGTTAGGGAGCAAACACCACATCGTAAAAAGGGGTAAAGAAATATGAGACGGAACTATGCTTTGACGATTGGTCACTTGATCAGGAACGCCCCGAATCAGAAGGATACAAAGAATTTTACGAATTACCTATCGAAACAAAAAGATGGGGAAATGTGGTGAAGGAAAGGAGAGGATAATGATGGAAAGGGCAGTACGGGGAACAGAGAGAAAGTAGATATGAAGAAAAACTTATGCAGGTGACGTAAAAGAGAGGGGAAGAAGGGGGAGAAAATGAGAAATAAGAAAAGAGAAGAGGCAGTGAAAGAGGGATCGAGGGAAAGATCAAGTATCGAAGAAATTTAAAGAAATGTTAAGTGCCTCCCACAAATGCGCCACCCCCCCCCAAAAAAAAAGACAACTCATTAATAAAACGAAAAACTCTTCCCAAATTGACTCTTACCAAAGAACAAGCTATTAGGGTCTATGTGACGGTATAGTGATGCTCCGGCTATTATTTATTTTAATGTGATATAAATATATATTTAAAAAAAATGTATTTTACTCGTTAGAGGCCCATGATTTTGCTAACTTTGTATACCAACAAAATATATCTGCACGTCTCTCGGAAAGACAAAATGTATCAGGAAATGCGACTCTCTTCTAAATTTCGAGTTTTTAATCTGGAGGCAGTCAAGATCTCCCCCAAGTTGACATTCCCTGCTACGCCTTGGCTAGGAACGCTATTTGTTTGCTTCAGTCTCAGTCATGTTTCAGTCGAGCAAGCCACAGTTGTAATTTGTCACAACTAATTAGGAATCAAATTGACTACTGCCCATATCGGTAAAAGAGATCTTTGTTAGAGGTTTGGATGGCTATAGAGACATCACGTTTGCATCAGACGCGGGCGGGTGAAAGCACTTTTTATTAAAGGTATACTTTGAAAAATGTTCATGTTAAAGTCATGTTCTCTCAAGAACTCTATGAGGAGCGTACAAGTCATAACAACATCGTCACTACCCTTCATACTTTGCTGTATCATATTTTAGGGCACCATTGTCAACAGGTTCTTATTGAGTTTTTATTCTACTTTAGAAGTTGTAATATTTATTTTTATGAAATAAATCGCAAATTGATATACTCTATAGTAGTCTCCTTAAATGTGTTCTTAAATGACTGAAACTTAATTACAGTAATATGACCATGATGACTGGGATATAATATAGTATGAAGCGTACCAAGAGCAATGAACATATGCCATTTTCATTCGTAATTAAACATTTAACCCCATATATCTGGAAAATTATTGTTTGATTAGCAAAACTTTCAGCTTTAAAGTAAACTATTATATAGATCAGTCTTTTCAAGTCACGGCACCTTTTCAAGATTGAAAGTTTTGGTGACGCGAATCATACATTCATCATAGGAGATTAATCGTGTATCAATATTAAACTCGTCATAGGAACTTGGAAGGACATATATATTTCTAAATTTCAACCAAAAAAAAAGATATCTTAAATGTGGTAAAAATGTAAATTTGTAATCGAAACACATGCGCTAGATAAGATATAAATCATGTTTGCGGTCACCTCGCTGCCGAATACATGGATACAAAAAACATATAATTTTGCTCTGCAGTCACCTTTATACATGAATACAAGGATATTCATGCACCTCTTTCCCCCAAAGTATCCTGTTTCTAAATGTTGTGAGCGAGTGAAATGGACGAGCATGATCATAAATGTAATTTTATATATAAAATATAAGATATATTCGGACATCAAGTTGCCCGAATATACCTCACTGCTGTTTAGGTATTTAGACACTTCGCGACCTGAAAAGATCCTGTTTAAGTATTTCTAAATGTTGCGAGCAGGCGAAGCGAGTAAGAAGGAATGATACTTTATAGACTTGAAATGAGTATTTACTCATAAATATTTCTGATGTTAACGGTATCGCGAAATTGACATTATTTTTAAATGATTTTTGATTTAACTAAATTACTGTCGCGGCACCCCGTTTGAAAAACGTACTTCGTACTTAAATAATTCATTTTTATTTGAGCAAGTGTCTCGAGTAATTTGTTAACAATTTAATCTAAATGACTAGATGGAAATGCTAGGAGCATTCAAATAAAAGTACTTAAATGGGATACAGCCCGTGTGCTCAGTATCAATTGCATATTTGTATCAAATTATTAGATACAAAAATGACATTTGTTTAAAATAGACTCCACCATTTTTCCTTTGTCTTCATTTCACACGCCTTGTCAGTGAAAACATGATATTTCTCGAAGGACTGCATGAACAACTAATTCTGAGTCAAAATTGTCGGCATGGGGAAAAGTTCCGATGCGGCATGATATGGAACAGATAAGAACTGCAAAGGAAGCAGCGAATTTTGACAAATTAATATTAAAAGGAAAATAATACCGCGACCTAAATTTAATCAATCGCGGGTTCATTTACACTTTGTGTTCTGTGCAGAAGAGATGTAGAGTTCGTTCTCTGTGAACCGAAGCTTGACCTACATCTTCATGTGTTCTCACGGAAAGCTAGAAGGAAAGTGACGAATATTGATGACTGTTTTAGTTAATGATATAAAGACATTTCAGGCGTTTGACTTGGATACACACCCGTATGGGGTTGTCTTGGGAGAATCGTCACCAACTTGAAACGAGAGGACGTTGTATGTCATTCACTTTTCTTTTCTCTCAGATGTTTTTTTGGAGCACTTATTAAAAGCAAACAGTTTGAGGGAATCCCTTCTGAAACATTATTAAGCATTTATCTTTTCGTTTGAAACTTTCAGTAGGCTATTTGTACATTTTCAGAAAATATTCTAAACAATAAGAATGATGTTTCACTGTTGCAACAAGTAAATAAATTCAAAGAGACCATTTTGTGGATTCATAATGTTGACATGTTATCCAAGAAGTAAAGCTCACGTGTTCGTGCTACCTTATGAGCACGTTTAGTTTTTTCATGTGTTGCCTAAAACATGAAACTGAACGGCGACGGTTTGTCGACAGCGAACAAAGTCATTCTCATTTCCCCTTTGTCTTTGGATGACCTTGGACGTGACACAATTAATGTATGAGTGTCATCCCCCTGTCTTAGTTTTAGGGAGATTCGGATATAAAAGATTAATGTTTTGTTATTAAAATGAGTAAAATTAAGGCGGTTGCACTATTAGTATTTACTATCCCACCATCAATATCCTCTTCATTATGCATGTCTCTCCTCGTCAAGTTGGTGAAAAAAGTAGATTCATCTTTGAAATGGTGGATCCAGGGATCGTGCTCCAGGGATTGTGCTCCCTGGAAGCAATTTTAATCCTCAAAATGCACCCGAATATGGTTATTTTGTTGTAATTCACATATTTGCAGACGGTAGGACCCCCCCCCCCCCCTTTCCCACGGCCAGAGAATCCTGGACCCGCCATCGTTCTCTCGCAACCTGTTGCAAGTTCCCATGAGGGGGAAGAAACTTATATAAAGCAGGGAATAGCAATAACATCCTACAGGCGGGTGGCGACTCTGCATTACGCTACAATTTCAATCTTGTTTTCTTCAAAAGGATTTAGGAAAGGGATATTTTTCTTTCCTCGCTTTCGCCATTATCAGTGATTATTTTCATTTGAAAGTACACCGTTCATGACGCCATTGATGTATCAAAGGAAATGGGTGGGTTCGACACTGTAGAACCACTTTCAATCTTTTCTTTTCTCATTTTTTGTTCTCGAATGAATGAACTTTTTTAAACTTGAAAGGTATACAACCCCTTTCGTCTTGCTGTATAATGTCCGAAAATGCCTTGTGACCAGTAAATCGCTGACAATCGATGTTTTTTATTGAATATTTCAAACACACAACCAGAATGAAGATACAGATAAACAAAGCATGTATAAAACCCGTTTCAATAGGCAACTGCAAAGATGTTTTCATCCATTCCATTTTGTTATTGGTGCTTTTCACATTTTCTAAAATGTTATCTGTAATACACTGATTTCCGTTTACAAAACCAAATGAGCACAGCCATGGTTCGATATGGAAGGTAAAACCAGGTAGATGTGCTCTTCCTGGTAAAACGTAGCATTTTGACATCTGGATGAGAGACGGCCGAGTTTTAGCATATAAGGGGAAAATGTCTCAGGACGAAGAAAAGTATCAACGTTTTGTAAGGAATAGTTAATTCAATAAGAAGTAGGCCAACAAGATATCGTTTCCTACTTGCCATGTTGCACAAATAACTCTCAAAACACAACTCAGTGAGTGCTTTCAGAGTAAGTCCATATTATGTCACCTTCCAAATAAATAAATCATCGCGTAATTCTTGTTCTCTTTCATTAAAAAATGTGCAGACGTTGCCGTACCCCCAATCAGCACCCCCCCCCCCCCCCCCAGCACCACCAACTCCTACGAACATCCCAAGCACAACCTAACTCTGCATGGTCCATGATTGAGAAAGTCATCATGTGACTGGTCAGCAGTTATAACTCTATTAACGTATTGCAGAATGTAGTAAAAAAAGGAAAAGGAAAGGTAATGAAAACTACAAAAGTCCATGAGATTTGAATAACTTGACGGAATTAGGGGTGCAAGCTAATAGCTTTGAATTGTAATATAATATGTTAACAGTATCCTGATAAGGGGGAATGGAAATAATAAATGTTTCATTTCAAGGGTAGGTGTCTACATTACAGACTTGTTTGGACGTAGCGTCATTAATTCGATTTAAATATTATAGCCTACTCAAGGAAATGCCAACTTTTTCCTTCTTTTCCAAGGTCATAAACATTTCACTGTATTTCTGAATTTCATGATTTAATATTAAGGTAAGAATGTATAAAATGATCATTTCCACTACACGATAGTCATCACATCCATAGTAAACTTGATTTAACATTCTTTTACCTTGGATTCATCTACAAGCTTGTATTTTTTAAACGTTCATTTTTAAATATAATTTAGTGTTAAATGGAAAGTTAACCATTAAATTATATCAAATAAAGTCAGGAAAATCGGAGAAGACGGGTCGGGGAATGATAGATTAATTCAAACGAAGAAGAATTAAGAAAACAATGAAGTTCTTTCAGGAAATTCAAAACAAATTCAATACTTCTTTTGCCGTCACGAGACAGCGACATTTCTATTATTTGCTACTACTATATAGGTCGAGCGTACGAGCACTGATAAATTATGACAAGTTTTTTTTTCTTCATTCAGTTTTATTTTCCATGATCTCTGGGAAAGACTTTGATTTAGTTGTTTGATTCATTTATTTGACTTTGTTTGGTTGTGTCTTGGTTTGTTTTGTTATGTTTTGTTTTAAGATTATGTCTTTTTAATTGTTTCTATCTTTCCATTTTGCTTCACTTTGCTTTGCCTTGTTTTGCTTTTGCTGAAAACCAATTCCTCTCGGTTCGGACTCTTCGGAGTCGCTCTTTAATCCTAATTGGTAACATACGTATCACCGTATCGAGAGTAATAATCAGATCGGGTTCGCTAACCCCATGCGGTCGAAATTTGCCTCTCGTTTTCTCCGTCATGTTTAACTGTATCTAAATCATATTATAACCTACATATCATATTTTAATAGTAGTTTAAGCAAAGGGATCTCTTTGGTTTAAGTATATTTACCCCCACCACGCCTGCTCAAATCTAGTTTGTAAATCCCAAGGTACATACTTTTGTACAGGTAAAGGAGCTGCTCAATTTTTTTGACTAGTTTATCGTTTTCTGACAAGATAGATATATTGTCCAGGTATTTTTGTGCGATATTTTCAACGTTTTGACTCTGGCGAATTTGTAATACAATAGAATATAAATATATATCCATGTACATACGATGATATCTTGGCCACAATATCCTTGTTGCCATATTTCTTACACCATCAATCAGAAATGAATACCTAATTCACTGACATATTGGGTTGTATACTTCGCTGTCATACAAGTGGTTTTCATAAAGCAATCACCTTTCTTTTACAAATTGTATTACTCTATTAGATGGCTTCATATGCTAGAGGCTTTGTGCGGTATTTTCATAACATACCACAATCCTTTTCTTCTGGTTTATGGGTGGATTTCAGGGGCCGCCCATAAAATTGACATGGATTGTCTGGCGCTCAAAATCTAATGCTTTGTGCGGTGGTCTTGACCGCGTACTCCCGCGCAATAAAGCTCAATTGTGTCACGTTGCTGTAAATAGATTATGGAATTTTATGACACTCTTATGCATTATATTTTCATCACTTACAAAACAAAAAATCTTTATAGGACTTTTATTTCTGTTAACCTTGTCATTGTTGAATAGGGGTTTTCAAATTTATTATGTTGTCAAAATAGAAGGTAAGCTCAATAACCCTTACTAATACCCCCCCCCCCCCCACACACACACACACACACACACCTTCCAGGCACTACTCAATCACCAAACAGAACGATGTAATGGTAATGGCTAAGCAAGGTTTGGTCTGTCATTCGGGGAGAAATTAAGACATATTTGAAATACAGTATATGCATAATTTTTTTATAAAGGACAAATAATACAATTTGGATAATCCTCCATCACGGTAATATACAAATAATGATTACAACAACTGAAATAAAAATCCTTGAGAGTTCGCTTCTTCACTATGACCGGTTTCAATTTAATTTTTCTGTTTCTTCAGACTAGCCTATCTGAAGAAATAAAAATATATTTGAATTCGAATTGTTTTAATCATTATTTATATATACATGTACATAATGCGACAGGGAATGAGAGAATAATGGTTGATTTACTTAAATCAAAGTTCCCCATTGCTGTCCTCCCTGTTTGGAACACAATTATAATCATAACAACAACTTTTCGAATTCGACTTTATTTTAATCAAAATCTTGAGAGAATCTAGGGAAACCGCAATTCAAGAAGTGTATGTATGATGATAATTTACGTCATACCGAAGCCATAGCAATATTGTGGAAAAAATGATAAAACCGCGTCAAATCAACCATTGATGTCGAATTCCTTCCTCGGAAGCAAGTGGTGAAAAAATGTCATTGTGTACAAAATGTGTTTTCACTTCTGTTTTGGCAATGTGACAACTTTAGAACATGAAACTGCACTTCTTCATGAGACGTTTAATTACTTTGCAATAATGAGTAAGTGCGATAAGATTAATGCCAATGCACTACACTGAATGCTAATCTTCAAATAACTACTACGTGCTATTTCCGATGATTCTAACTGAGTCTTATAATTTCAATATGCATGATGAATCCAATACTCATGTGGAAGCTGCCGGGGGGGGGGGGGGGCTACAGCCCTGCTCCGCGGTTCATGAGGAAGGCGTTTTTGCCAGCTCCGCCCGAATCTGTATACACAATGTACGCCGCTGAAATCTGTTTAAACTAAAGTAAGATTTAAAAACAACTACATTTCGTTAGGCTAGATTATAAACTGATATTTTTTCTGATGTACCAATGCAAAATGAAGGTAAACAAATCCTCGTATAAATTATCTGTTTAGCATTCAAAATATTGCCTTGCAACAACAAAAAAGGATGCCCACATAAACGAATACCCTGATGATTGGATACCTCTTCTATCTTACATGGGGGCGTATCCGGAGAACATAGGGGGCACATGCCTCAAGCCCAAGGCCATTATCTGCCAGCATTAAATACACGTGTGTACTATCCCTGTGATGTTTTTTTTTTTTTTTTTTTTTTTTTGGGGGGGGGGGGGGCCCATGTCGGCGATTTTGAGACCTCCGTTAATTAGGTTAGGGTTTTCTACTTCTTCTTTTTTGGTGCTTGTTTGATTTGTATGCTTCTTGTGCCCCCCCCCCCCCCTGTACTCCTCGATACGATACACCTCTGTAATAAACACTAAATGTTAGTGCTTTCACCATCTAAAACTCGTTATTCTGGTTAGCTCCTGCGAATACCATTGTCAATTTCCCCGAAATTATAATAAGGAAATGCCATCTTCTTGATGCCTATATAGTAATGGACCGAAAAATGGTGGTAGTTCAATCAAGGAGATAGGAGCCCCTTATTGGTTCAATTTATCGCCTGATGTCTTGTGCATGTCGCTATTCATAAAGATACAACATTATGTTCACCGACTATCATTTTGTTTTCCAAAGGGGTTTTGTGTATACAAAACATTTCATTAACTTCTTCTGAAAGCATGTTATGATGGTCTAAGGAACTATAATACAAAAAAACTTTAAAAAAACTATAGACCCTAAAACATTGTATATCGAGATGGCTGCCGGACTGTTTTATCAGTATTAAACTATTCTTATTTTCTTTCTCCCATTATATAACTTTGAATTTAATATATATATATTAATTAATTAATTCATTTATTTATTCATGTATTTGTTTATTTATTTATGAGAACCGAGATTAGAAGCCGATATAGCAGAGCTGGGGTAATATTGGAGCGTCTTGAGCACCTTGTCTGGTGGATAAATTGCGCTTACTCCTTGGCCCGTCCCCACCGACCTGTATGCGATGGACCGTCTGTGATTATTGTCTACTAATATGCTTCAAGTTTTAGCCTTTTACAGTGGGATGAAATTCACATTCATATTTCAATTGTAATGAACCAAAATCGTCTATGATTATCTTGTCTACTACTAATAATCCGCCGTACTGTAGCAGTTGCGCTCTCAGTTTAAAAAAAAACTATGCTAGCTGAAGTGAAAATACACATGTAATAACATTCGAAATCTTCACGAATATATTCTTCAAGGTATTTTGCATCTTAGACTCATCTGCACAATTGAAATTCAAACATACTTCAGATTGTTTGCACCTTGCGCGAACTAATAATATGCATATAGAAAGAAAAAACGTCAGAGAAATTCAAATGGCGACAAGGATTCATTAACATTTAATTTAAAACCAATCTTTTCATTCGAATACATAGAAGTGCAACTGATAAACTTTTTTCGTTAGCTTGTCTCTTGCAATTCTTGCAATTTGATTTCAAACTTAATTACGCATGCTACATATTACTGTTTTCATCTGTACGCACAAGAACACCTTTCATTATGATTTTGCAAAGGAAATTTGACCCACTAAAGTTTGAGTTATTTGTTTAAAAAACAATTTCATTTATAATCGGATACTTACAACCATTTACTGGCACTGCCGCAGATAACACATGTGTGGAGGAAAAACAATGACGTCAAGATAACATGCATCAAAGTTGTCTGCATCTTGCCGCCAAACCCTTGTCCTTTACGAAGTCAAAATCTCTCAAAAACAATCCACAAGATTCCAAAGGTCCACAAGACCTTAAATTAACTTCAACAGACTCAAACTTGGTACTTGTAGAAGATTTGGAACACTTGATTACTGGAAAGACGTTGTTAAATTCCAATTTACAGATCCAGTTTAAAGCCCAAGCGCAACTCTTGTGTACAAAAATGTTGATGATCCAAGTGAAGACAAATTATTGATGTCCAGCGATATCTTGATCCGAGTATTCCGATTGAAAAATAGAACACTTCACACTTTCCACAGTCGGCAAAATTTACAGAAAATGTTGCATCACAAAATTTGATACATTAATATTCCAGAAGCGATAAAAACGATTTCATGGCAAATATATTCCAGAATGAGAAAAAGAGTCGATAGCTCGACAGACTTACGACGAACGGTCAGGTATGGTCCAGAATAAACGAGCGAGAAGAGTATGCGGTGTTTCTGGAGCAGAGGCGGGGAAGTGAATGAACGCGCGGACCGACCGATCAGCAGTCGTCTGCGAGGGAAAGTTCACGCAGACATTCGTCAGTCGAGCGAGGAGCTTGCTTGCTCATAAGATGACAAACAATGCGAGGATGTTCTCCCCAGTATCTGTCATTCATGACTTTATGATGACATTAATAAGTTTATGGTACCCTGTTCTTGTATTAATTCTCGTATTAATTGTCGTTAAATTTATACTAAAAAAGGCCAAGTTCGATCAAAATGAAATCGTTTTGCATTTGGTTGATTGATAGGTTTATAAATACGAGCTCAGAGAGTCAAAGTCATCACTGTCAGCGACATGTTGAATCATAAGAAGAAATCATGCAATAGTACTTGCTAAAAATGTTACACAGCTTTTGTGATGCATATATATCCCCCTTAAAACATGTCTTAAGTTATAAGCGGCAAAATCAAATGAACAATCAGATAATGAAATGTACAATTAGAAATGCAAAGCAAGTCGGCACATGTTAAAGCGCGTTTCCGGAAATCAAGTTGCAAAGGCTGTTGCGAAATAATGATCTGAGCAATTTCGTTTTAATGCGTAATCTTTCTCAAGAAATCATCTTCTGTTCTAATTAAATTTTAAAAAAACTTTTAGAATAAAAGCTGTCAGAATGAACGATTAATTTGCACACTATAGCAATTTAACCGTCGATATTTGTGTAATGATAAAAAAGCAAGTAAAAGCACATCTCTAGATAGCAAGACCCTTTCTTTATTCAGTGTTTTCCATCAGCCTTTTATTCGTATGAACTTGAACGGGGAGAAATGAAGGCGGTGTGAATGAGTTTGACCTTAAGACTCGTGAATTAACAAGTTCACTTTGCTTACTTGGAGTCAGTTTAAAAGAGAGTGTGTTCATTGGCAGCATCCCTCAAAATGTGTCAAATCTGGGCGACCGTTCGAAGATTGAAGGCGTATCAAAATCAGTCAAAAGAGTTGGGTGTGATTTCTTTGTTTTGCTCTGTTTTGTTTTCCTCCAGTTTTCCGCGATCGTTTGGATTCGATCCTTTCTACGATGTTGGTTATGTTTTCACTGCTATTCATACTATCCTCTCCCTCGCTCTTATATTGCAAGTTAAGTCAATTTAGGCTACAAGGCTCCCCTCGGAGAAAATAAGTCGGGGTGAAGTCGACACAACAGGGCTAGACTCGGATTCGAGACTCGAAACGAGATGGTTGGTAGCTGGTTTTGCCCCCCTCCTCCTCACTCAGCCGTTGGTATCTATGAAGAAAGGTGGAGAAGTTTTCCGGATAGGAGGGAAATTCTCCGATAGTATATCGTCAATGATGGTGATGTTGAGGATGATGATGGTGGTGGTGGTGGTGGTGATGGTGACGAAGGCAGTAAAAATACTTTATATTATTGATGTTGCCGATGATTCCAATGGTGTTTCTGGTGACGATGATGGTGAAAGTGGTAGTGGTGGTGAACTTGAGAATATTCTAATGAACTTGACTAGAAAAACCTTTCGGTAAAGAAGAAATTTGAAAGGTTTCATTTTCCTCCTTCACATTATACAGAATCGTGCCTTGAATGAAAAGTAAAGTTGATTGAATTAATATTCAAATATGTTCATTGTTGTTACTACCTTCCATACTTTACAATAATTTATCTTATTCATATGCAAGTTAATGATAACAAGTGAAATAGTGACTATATTCGGACGAAGTTTAAAGATGAAGTTGAGTTCTGGTCATGCGATTGCATTGTGAAAGAAACGGTGTGGAACAGACCAGAAAAGGTTGATCATCTAGCATATAAGAATTTGTGTGTATTGCAAGGTTCTGGAATCATCAAAATGATAAGAAATTTGGCCAAGTCTTGGTAAAGTTACAAACACTGTACACAGAAAGATGTATATGGGACTACACGAACACGTGGCGTAAAAAGCCGGCCCCCCGATTTTTACGATGTTACATGCATATTTAGAATATGAAGGCATTTGAAGAGCCATGCTTTTCAGGGAACATGTCTTATCTGATGTTCTTCCACACTTGCATAATAAGAATGAGTAACGCTCACAAATTATTGTTCACCTCTTCCCAGAACTCAACCTTCTCTTTAAGGTGAAAATAAGATGGTTTTTCAGCAACAATGAGGCTCCCCCAGAGTTAATAAATTTCTTCTGCCAGGGAGCATATTCGAAATATCAGAATGGCATGTAGATTAGTCTGATTTTATACAGGGGCTAATAGTAAAGACTATTGACCCCTAAATGAGTCGTAACCGCGCTCTTCAGTTAGCAATATCAGAAGACGATACAATAACAACCACTAAGAACCCAACAATAGTACTGCAATAGATAGCCCAGTCGAGTTATTGTTCTGCTTGACGTTACAATCACAAGACCAACCCCGCTCTCACTTTACTCGAGAAACGTTTTATTTCGCCAAAGAGAAATTAGGCATAGCGTACCAAGAGAGGTAGAGAAAGAGAGAGAGGGAGTGAGAGAGAATGAGAGGGAAGGAGAGGGTGTAAGAGAGAGAGAGAGAGAGAGAGAGAGAGAGAACAACGACACAGAACATAAAATAGAATGGATAGCCTAAAAGTGTTCATTTGCTTTTTATTCGCCTCCAAACTCTCTATTCCCCCTCTCATGCTCTCTCTTTCTTTCTCTCGCTTAGAAAACAACCCCTTTAAACCTATCGACTCTTTTGAGACTCGAAAGAAAAGAGTTCCGATGGGAGCTACCGATAAATGGGGAGCTTTTACTGCTTTCTCTGACCCTCTCTTCTCAAAGAATTAAAAGAAGAAAGCAACAACAGAGACCGCCCACTAAGTCGCTCTTGTTTAAATGGGTCTTAATTCCTTCCTCTGATAATAACTTGATACACTCATCAACCACTCCTGTCCAATCTTCAACCAAACAGTTCTTTTGAGAACAGGATTAAAAGCTATTAAGCCGCAATTGATACCTTACCTTCTGTCCACCACTTATAAACTGACCGGGATATTACGGTCACTTCGCAATTCAGCCCCTTCCCATAAAAACGATACTCAAATAGAAGAAGAACGGATTCGGGAAAAGACTTTTTAAGCGGTATGATCAAAGGAAGATGTCGCCACAATTGGAAGAGTATGTAAAAGTCAATTACACGGGAGTGAGTGTTAAAGCGTTTAATGCCTTAGTCATCTCCGGAATTATGCGAGAAAAAAGGCCAAATCCTACAAAGTATAATCCCCTATCATCGATTTTGCTTGACATTGTACAGAACTCTCGTCACTTTTGCCTTTAAAGGCCCACTGCACTACTTGAAGCTACTTACGCCCTCTATATAACAAACAGTGCCTAATCGGTGACCAATGGTCCCCCATGATCCTCTTTTTCTTATGTTAACTGAGAGCTGAGTTGATGAGATAACCACCTGTCCAGTGACCTTGCAGGGCGCCCTAATCCCTCCTGTAAACTACGGCAGATAAGCTTTAAGCTTCAGTTTTCAAGATAAATTTGGTAGCCCACTAATTATAACACTAAGCAACGTCAATATAACGAAGAAAACCACACTTTTCTTTGAGATTTTAAGGTTTCGGCGTCTGAGGTCTAATATTTTGTGAGAAAAGGCTTTTGCCACAACGAAGATTCAAAGTACAGGCTTCTTGAAAGTTTTGTAATTACAAACTAGTATACCGCATTGGAGCTTTCAAAACAAGTTTCCTAAAAAGTTTGAGAGACTCCTTTTAAGTCATGAAATATTGCCGGGCTAGCATCAAAATATTTCGTATTCGACAGGCAATAAAAATAATAATGTTAAAGTTAATGTTAATGTTAATGATTGGTGCAATTATCGCTTTTGGAGAATGTAGAACTAGACCTTGGTGTCCTGATGATATATTTTTACAATGTCGTTGTTTCCAACGAAAATGTTCACTTTAAGTTCGAAATTGTTCTGTATATTAAAACTTGTTCGTTATTCTTATCCTTTAAGCTCCATGGTGATTTTTGCCTGCTATTTTCAAATTTTTCTGTTTTCAACTCTTCTTCATTTCCCCCAAATTGTATTGTCATCTGTCCTTGCGTTGGTGACTCACTGGCAATATTTCATTTCTCCCTCAGCCACTTACCTAAAAACCAGCCAAAGGAAGATTTATTAAAGCCACCTGAAGATTTGCTAATCTAAAGAGATTTACTGAGAAGGACGAAATCATTAAATTCTGTATTTTATACCATTTATTTGGAAAGTATATAAGCCTTCCCAAAGTTTGGTTAATGTCCCAAAATTTATTACACCCCCATTGCACCCTTTATGGGGAGCATAAAATGTTCAACTTCTTCGAGAAGATGAAGATGAGAAGTAGCCGATGTAAATACGGCGAGAGAGAGAGAGAGAGAGAGAGAGAGAGAGAGAGAGAGAGAGAGAGAGAGAGAGAAGGGCAGGGGGTGGGAGTATAAATGCATTGTATCACAAAGTTACCGTTGACTTTGAATAACCAAATATGTTTATTCGAATTTGTATATGGTGTATAATGACACAACAACAACAACAACAGCAAAAACACCAACCACCAACAAAATTGTGTTATCTTTTTATGTATTTTGTTGGTGTTGGTTGTTGCTTGGACGAGAAAGCCCCTTTGATATGTTGGAAGCCCCAAATTCGCCACAAATTTGATGGCAAAATTTAACTTAAATTGTATCATAATGTGAAAGAGTATGTCATTTTAGACACACTTCTGCAAAGATTACCCCCCAAAATGTGTTTGAAAACAAATATTGATAAAAGAATACATAATTTGGGTTTTCGGTTGAACGCAGAAAACCTCAGTTGTATTATTTTATCAATATTCGACTTCAAACACATTTGTTTTAAAAATCCTTGCAGAAATGTGTCTTGAATTACATCCTCTTTCACATTATGTTACAATTTAAGTGAAATGTTGCCATCATTTTTTTGGGGCTCCCAACACTTTAGAGGGGCTTTAACTTGTGCCCCTTATCTATAACCAGGCCCCGCCCTTGCCCTTACTGGAATATTGCAATTGGCTCGCGAATGATTTAAGAAATAAATTATATAAAAGAACGATTCTCTGAGAAAGTAACTATTAACTAAAAGACAAGCTTCTGGAATTAAGGAATCTCTAATGACTCATGCTAGCAAATGCCTTCATATTGAGGAATTGTTATAATATCAAACCGATAATCCTTTCAAATTAATGTAAGATATCTAGATGATTATGCCATCCAATTATGGGTTTATGCTCAGACATAGATGAGCCATTGAAACACGATACCCGATACATTTTTCTTGATAGTTCTGAATCTAGATTAGCGAGGTTACAGATAAAAAAGCAAATGAATATAACAATTTATAGTTCTTACTGTTATTATTATTTCAGAGTATCTCATAATCACGATAATTATCTCAACAAAGCTCGGTTATGGCTGTTAGCGTTATAGGGGCGTTTGGGCACAATTTCACGGGGCGGGGGGGGGGGCGGGGTGGAGGGCTGGGGTGAAGGGTGGGTGCCGCTGTCTATATGGACCACACGTTGGTGATTTATATAATAATGAGTTGATATTCAGTGTGGATGCCAAACATTTTCAAACAAGACACACTAGTCGATGTCCCTATCACACTGTAATCGTGTGCAAATTATATTTTATTGAGAATTTAAGAAAATGTTGCATATTTGACATTGTGAGTTTTATTTATTCAACGATTCCTTACAATTCCTTACAAATTTGAAAAGAATCGTAGACTAAATAAAACTTACAATCCACGCTGAATATCAACTCATTATTATACAATTACTGTTAAATTTCGTGAGAACACATTTATTTTTAAGTTGATGATATTTTCTTTCTTTGATGAAATGTGACGGCATCCATAGAGTAAACGGTAATTGGTGAGTGATAATATATATTTTGTATCCTTTAAAACATTTGATTTCATGGGATAATTGTCAATATTTGGCGGCGAATTTTTTTTCAAACAAGTATTAGAAGAAAAGGAGGCATGAAAGGGCCAGGAGAAAAAAGTTAACTGATTGACGAAGCGAAAAACAATAAAACGGGATGGAAGAAAATATTTAAAAAATAACAAACAATTAATCAAAAGGGAAATAAATTGAAAAAATGAGATCGCAACAATTCCATCAGTTAAAAAAAAATCCACTTAGACGGGTTCTTTTCTTTCCTGCGCGACAACTTATAGATATAATACTTCTCAAGGAAAACGAACAAGAAATCTATTTAAAACGATCTTATGTAATTCAGCGAAATTGGATTGAGAATTCCCAGGCGTAATTAACAAATCTCTCATCTTTTGGCACTGAAATCTACTTACAATTGTATTTATTTCATCTGAGAGTTTAGTACCCTCTTTTGACGTTTAGAGCATGTCTATGATCTCGCAGGGGAACGTTGTAATCACCCTTATTAACAGATTTCTCAGTTGTAAGCTTCAAATCTTGATTTAGTTCCATTATTATCATGGTTTAAATGAACAGGAAGGATGATAAAAGTACTATTTTCTCCGAGGTTAGTATCTAAAGATAAAGTTGAGTTCTGGTCATGCGATTGCATTGCGAAAGAAACTACATCGTTCATGTAGCACATTTGTATGTTCATCCTCATTGAATGTTATTACTTGTAATATATTTGTTGTTGTTGCTATTTCAATGTATTGTTTGTAATTATCATGTCATCAAAAATCAATGATTTTACATGTAATAGAATGTCTTTTTTTCTCGATTATGTTAAATTTGGTTCATTGAATGAAAAATGAAATACTTTCTAAAACAAAACAAAAATTACATGAAAGTATTGGTGTATAATGTGAGATTTTGGAATCATCAAAATTATAGGAAATTGCCCCAGTCATGCTAAAAGTCACATGCACTGTACATTGAAATGTGCATACAGGATTACATTATGTTACATGCCCCCCCCCCCCCCCGCCACTCCGAGAACGGACGGACCCCATGCGTGTTACCAAAATGTCCGGTAAAGGGGAACTTTTCGTGCGACAAAGTCCGGCCCGAGAATTGTAAAAAACAGGGGTGTATTAACTTTTCACCAGGAGATTTCTTTAAAAAGGGGTGTTTTTTCTTTTTTTCTCTCATCTCTTTGGACTCCTGAGAAATTATTCCGAATTTAGAGGGGTACATTGAGCATTTTTCATGATTAAGGGGGTCTCCAAGTTGTCGTATTTCGAAAATGAGGGCATAATAAGAACCATCCTTTTTAGATGACATTATTTTTCTTTGATACTCTTCCATAATAATTTTTTTTTTAAAGATTGAAAAGCTCACAAACTATTTTCACCTTCCCAGAGCTCAACATTCGCCTTAACTCCCTGCGCAAACGATTGGTACACTGTTTAAAAATGGCGCAATGCCCCAAAATTGCCCGGCACCATTTTGTTGGCGCTGTATACCCGTACGAGTTGTTCAAACTGTGTCATCTGTGTTTAGTCTACATCCGTTTTGTGCTCATAACCTTGGTTTCCTTTTTACACAGATCCTTAAAAACATGTAACCAAAACCGACTCCCTCTTTTCTTCTCACTCTCTCTCATCGTCATAAATAAAAAGAACGGACGAAGAAAAAAAAGACCCTCGGAATAGCTAAGCCCAGCCGGGTATTGCGACGAACAATCGCAGCGCGTGTTTTTTAAGGCATCCATTCTCCCAGCCTCTTATTCCCGTTGTTGCTTTTGCAAGTATAACGTAACGGATCAATGGAAATTTGAACTTGGGCCATGAATGCTGACACACTATTGCCTACATCCCCAACCCGTATTTTATTCTTCGGTTCAATGCCATTTTCTGGAGTTCTTTTGTAAAGGGTGCTCCTTAGAATAGAAATCTCTTTCGGCGCTTCATGCATACAGTCTGTCGAAAGACATTACCCACCAAACCTGAGACGAGAAGCAGCAAGTTCACATATTCTGATATGACTCGGCAAAACCGCGGCGTTTAAAAAAAAATGATGACGAAAATATGCTTCACATCTCTGTGTTTTATCATTTACACGTTTAAACAAATTACAAGTACAAAAACAAACAAAAAAGCGGTAGTGTACCGCACCATATCTGAAAAGCTTCCATCGTCAATGCGCACTTCATCCCTTAGCGTTCATAGACAATACACATAACTCATGACGTTGCAAAGCGAGAAAAGAGGTTGCCCACCACATATTGCATTATACGCGTGCAACGATGATGCGGCATTGTGGACGCACCAACGGGCTGATCCCTCGCCTATTGTGTGTATATAGTTGCCTTACAAGAAGTGTTTTTTATTCAGTTTATCGTTTGATAGATCGCTCAGTTTTGCTTCCATATCCAATTTGTTTACCGTTATGATATGCACAACTTAATTTGCTACATATGGAAGAAGTAAATTGCGAGGAAATGGGCGGAAATTGAGCCCTCCGGCGCCCGAAACATCGACCCCTTTTTTACGTTTTCTCCCATTCTTCTCTTTCTAAATCCGTTCCATTGCTCACATCCCACTGAACCAGTTTTGAGATGGGGAACATGCCAGTGTTGTAATGCAATTATGTATGCCTCATTCTTTCTATGTTTAGATCACTTAAGATGTATCTTCTATCTGTTGTTATGTCGTAAAAATTCGATGGGTACGTTTTCTTTCTATTGTTAACTACATCGCACGCACGGCTCGACCTTCCTACGTTAAAAGCTTGTAAAACATCCTCTGATTAAACGGCTTCTGTTATGAATATACTTCCTTCAAAAGTACAGTGCTTTCATTCCAAGCTCTTTGTGATAAACATCTCTCAATTAATTTTAACGGACCTATCATGTCAATTTGACAAATGTTTTTTTTCCCCCGGAGGAAGGCTGTAAGTAAGTAAGTAATAATAATTTGATTTATATATCGCTTTCTCCAGAGGTTACGAGGCGCTGTCCCCAAGTCCAAGAAAAAAGAAAAGAAATGTAGAGGTATGTTTTCAGATGTTTGTTTGTGTGTGGTAAAGGTCAAGTGAGGTACTCTTGTGATCTTGTTAGGGGGGGGGGGGTGAGGGGGCGTCTCTTATTTTAATGTCAGAAAATGGCACTATGACACCACTAGCGAATAGGCTTCAATGGGAAAATGTTTCGAATGGGATGTTTACTTCGAACGGTATTGGTGAGAATATTATTAATGAAAATTCATTTCATCATTCTGTTGTTTATCAAGATAGTTCCATCTCTATTAATTTCGCATGTAGAAATAGTGTATTACCATGTCTCCCCCGCTCTCTACTAACTCTGCCCCCTCTTTCTATCTATTTCCCACTCTCTCTCTCTCTCTCTCTCTCTCAACCTCCCTTTCTCTTCCTTTCGATTCCTTTGTTTCCCTACTCTCTTCTCTGCCTCTCCCCTAAATTTACCTGTTTATCTAGTTGTATATTTATATATCTTTCCATATATATATATATATATATATGTATATATATATATATATATATATATATATATATACATATATATATAATATATATATCCATTTGTTTAATCTATCTATTTAAGAGAATATGTTCTGTTGAGTAGTCTTATTTTGTGATGAGCTTCATATTCATTTGCGTTGAGTATCTATCTATCTATCTCTCTATCTATCAATCAATCTAACTATCTATCTCCCTTTCTATCCATCCATATCCATTTCTCTAGGTATACTTGTCAAGTTGTCAGCATAACATTTCCTGTTTCAACCTCTTTACCAAGTATCGTTTTCAAGTTAGTTGAGACCCCCATTGTACCTCAATAAGAAAGAAATTTAGACCAAGCTTTTTAGGAAAGACACAGCATGGATTTAATCGACTGCAACAATACTCTACATGGCACCAAAAACATATTTTTGACTCTTTTTAACAGTTATACATTGGCACAAGTAATACAACAAAGCAGGCAAGATTTATAAATGTGTAACCAAATCTGCACATACATTCACAAACTCTCTGTGATCACATCTAGTATACTTTTTAGCAGTATGTATATGCAATATTTATACATATTACATACATGTACATCATGAAAAGCTCAGCATTATACTTTATATAATATAACCTTAGTTCTTACAGTTATTTAGGTAAAATTGCATATTCATACGTGTAGCTGACTTTAAGCTTATCTTTTTGTTAAATTAATGGTCATTGTTGGAATTTACAACAAGCAATCAATAACTGAGCACTACACCACATCCTAAAAAGTAAGAAAAAGGAAAATAACAAAGGAGTCCCCTATGAGATTCACCCATATGTTGGTTTATAACTGCTTTTATAATCAACTACTCTGTTCATGTCGTTCATTACTTAAGCTACAATGGTCATTCGCATATAGGCTATGATAATCAAAGACGCAAAACATCAAAATAAAAATAATAATCCCTGATTGTCTGAAGTAAGTCCACATCTGTGAGCAAAACATGTGAATACAATATAAACAAGGATGGGGAGAGGGGAGAGATGGATACAAATACAGAGAGAATGAATGAATAAAAGAAATCAAGGGAAGAGAGAGAGAGATAAATGGAGATGGAGATAGAGAGAGAGAGTGAGAGAAAGAGCAAAAGGGAGAGAGAAAGATGGAAGGGCGGGCACGAAGCAGAAGAGTAGAAAAACTGGGTCCCTATGGTATCAATCAACTTTTGATTAAAATCAATAGAGGAAATCATAATCAAGAAGATAAGAAAAAAAAAAATTGAAAACCCGGGTAGGTACTTTACCACTGTCTAAAAGTGTAAAAGTGATCAGCTATACTTTAGTTTCTTCCAAGTCCTTTTTGTTTCAGAAACATAAAAGCTGCAGAAGATCAGAATTGTAATGGAATGAACTAAAGCTGGCGCTATTCACAAATGTTCATACACACCACTGAATTGGGTAGAGATCAGTGATACACACATGCTGAAGATCAGAATTGTGATGGAATGACCTCAAGATGGCGCTCTTCACAAATGTTTCTTTTCACATTATTGACAGAAATCACAAACAAAGCTGGCATATTTCCATCTCTAAGATGTAAAACAAAATCTATCACTGCCACAAATATCTTTGGATGTCAAAATTAGGTCTTGTGACTGATATCTATTTCAAATTACCAATGCCTGGATTTAATCAAAACTCTACATAAAACGGGAGCTTTGCTCTTCTTTACCTCTCATCTCTTTTCATAACAAAACTGTTTGTATTCCTGCCAGGGATATTCCCTCTTCACTTCTTTTCTGAACGGTATAAAGTCATATGTTCCCTTTGGATGCAGTATAAAAGACCATTTTTAATGAGTAGTCTCTCTGTGAAGCCCATCAGAGAATATGCCCATGTGCCTCGCATATGACAAAAAAATAAAGATAATTTTTTTTCTGATACACTGACTTTTGATACACAGCTATTGGTAATCCATCATTATTTTATAGCATCTGATGAAAGAACTACCTCAATTATTACCTTTTAAATACAAATCCTACCCTATACCCTATATGTATCTAATTTTCTAATACTTATCGCTTTGTTCGTAATGGATATTAATTTCAGAGTATTGCACAATGATCACGACACATCATTTCTTTGCACTAAGCATGGCATATGTAACAATAACATACTTTGTCATTTTTTTTGTCGATAAATGTCATAACACCGGTCTTAAGTATCAAGACCGTTTAATTTACTTTTAGAAATATACAACAGCTGCTTGTCAGCGATATTTACACATTATCAATAATAGAAATAACACAATCCAACTTTGAGTATACATGTAACATACGTAAGCAAAATTAGGCTCGAAGGGCTGGCCATACCTTAACAATAATGATAACTCCAAGAGCTCGATTTTGGCAAAACATGGAATTTAGAGCTTCATGGAGATCTGGATTGTCAGTTGCACTTCAACTCTTGAAACCTCATTAGGGAAGTGTTTCACAAAGATCATAAGTCGAACTTAACTCTAGGTTGGACTTAAAAATTATGGAGAGCCATTTGTAGCCTTACAATAAACTATATTCAAAAGCAAAAATTCAAGTGTTTTAGACATTTCATAAATTCTGCATCAAAGAACATTTAATCTCCTTTATAATAGAAAATATGAATGATTTGAATCAACATTTTATGCCTTTTAAAATAACTTTTACAAAATATTTTCAAAGAGGCTAACGGCTTTCCATAATTTTGAAGTCAAACTTAAAGATAAGTTCAACTTAGGATCTTTGTGAAACACTTTCCTGGCCGAGGTCGTCGTAATATTGAGTTAGCCAAACCCCTTGTTACATAACGTTACAATATAGTTCGTTTTCATTCTTCTAGTATGACCAGCCCTCGCTTGGTGGATGGAGTCAAACTCAATACATATTTTCCAATGTGAACAGTCAGCCAGTGAAATAAATAGATCTGCCTCATTTACAAGATAAAGCTTTGAATATATACAACTTATAGTATCTTACAATCATAAATATATCAAATGCACCATCAGTTTCATAACAAAAAAAAATGTAGCAAACTCTTTGCCTACAATTAGTTTCACACAGCTAAACTCATTTCATCCCCCATTGGTCATCCACTTACACATTTTTTTCAAAAATGCGCTGCGGTAAACCACCATGGTTTTATGCGTCAAGTTTGAACGAGTCTTCGTGATCTGAATTACTACATATATAAACTAGATGGAACTTCAACTGCGCGCAGTCGAAATGATGCCTCCGTCATAGAGCAATTTTACAAACCAAAACAGAAGAAATTTTTCAAATTCAAGTTCAATTGTAATCCATTAATGGGTTCTCAGAATATCGTGATTACAAGCAATTTCTCATGTACATATATGACCCTTTGATCTTTGACCTCATGACCCTAAAATCTACTCAGTTCATTGGCTCTGCAAGATGTCCAGAGTTAAATAGTAATCAATCTGTCAGTTCTAATGAGAATGCGTTCACAAGCTATTTTTGCATACATAATGAGCCCATGACCTTTGACCTATGACCTCATGACCCAAGAATCGACTCAGTTCATTGGCTCTGCAAGATACATACATGATCTAAGTTTGGCAGGAATCCATCAATCTGTTCTAATGATAATGCGATCACAAGCTGTTTTTGCATACATAATGAGCCGCATGAACTTTGACCTTGACCTCATGACCCCAAAATCTAATCAGTTCATCGGCTCTGCAAGTAACATACATGACCTAAGTTTGGCAGGAATCCATCAATCGGTTCTTTAGATAACGCGATCACAAGCTATTTTTGCATACATAATGAGCCCTGTGACCTTTGACCTTTGACCTCGTGACCCCAAAATCTAATCAGTTCATCGGCTCTGTAAGATACATACATGACCAAAGTTTGGCAGGAATCCATCAATCTGTTCTAATGATAATGCGATCACAAGCTGTTTTTGCATACATAATGAGCCCATGACCTTTGACCTATGACCTCATGACCCAAGAATCGACTCAGTTCATTGGCTCTGCAAGATACATACATGATCTAAGTTTGGCAGGAATCCATCAATCTGTTCTAATGATAATGCGATCACAAGCTGTTTTTGCATACATAATGAGCCGCATGAACTTTGACCTTGACCTCATGACCCCAAAATCTAATCAGTTCATCGGCTCTGCAAGTAACATACATGACCTAAGTTTGGCAGGAATCCATCAATCGGTTCTTTAGATAACGCGATCACAAGCTATTTTTGCATACATAATGAGCCCTGTGACCTTTGACCTTTGACCTCGTGACCCCAAAATCTAATCAGTTCATCGGCTCTGTAAGATACATACATGACCAAAGTTTGGCAGGAATCCATCAATCGGTTCTTCAGATAACGCGATCACGAGCTGTTTTTGCATACATAATGAGCCCTGGGACCTTTGACCTTTGACCTCGTGACCCCAAAATCTAATCAGTTCACCGGCTCTGTAAGAAACATACATGACCAAAGTTTGGCAGGAATCCATCAATCGGTTCTTCAGATAACGCGATCACGAGAACGGGACGTACGGACGTACGTACGTACGTACGGACGTACGTACGTACGTACGGACGTACGTACGTACGTACGTACGGACGGACGGACAACCCGAAAACATAATGCCTCCGGCTACTTCGTAACGGAGGCATAAAAATACATAAACTTAGTTTTAAATCTGAGATTTCATAAAGTTGCACAAGTGCTACAACTTGAGGTGGGATGTAAACAATATAAACTATAAAACATTTAAGATTTGAAGAAGATATGTTACTATCTTTGAAAACAGATATAAAAACAAAGGGGGGGGGGGGGGGGGGGTGGAACCAGAAAAAAACATAATAGGCAAAGGAAAGGCCTTTATCAGAAGCCTAAGTTGTATCAATGGCGCTGTACGATACATACAAAGTATTCTACAGAGTAATTTTAATTGAGTCTACCATTTGACTTTTTTTTCCATCTCATACTTGCAGCAAAATTAATACCTGGGACTATACGCTATTTCTGTATTACTACTCTACTGATATGAGTAGCGCTAAGGGAATGATAGATGTAATTTCTTTCGCGGTCCACTTTCATACCTGTCAACATTTGAAAATAGGAAATCTGCACCCTTAACAGGCGATCGCACGGTCTTACCACAGCCATGTTTGCAGCGGCAGTGTAAATGATAATACGCAGTAAATCTGTACAAAAAAGCGAATACAAATTCTCTGCACGATCATGCAGCCATTCAACGCATGCAATACGCACACTCTCAAATCGCGGCGCTTGGCAAAACAAGCAAAATATGGCTTTTAAAAAAGAAAGAAAAATTGGTCATTCAGAATTTAGAAAAATCTGATTATTCTGGTTAAATCGGAACAGTTGGCAGGTATGCGCTCTATCCGGCTGTTCTAGGTGAAAGGGTCTATCGTGGGGTTGGCTTTGTTGCCTTGCAGACCTTTTTATTCAAGCAGCAAAATAAATATCTTGGACTACATACACTCTTTCTGCATTACTTCTCTACTGATACAAGGAGTGCACAGAGGACTGTTTCTTTGGTGAAACACTCTATCTGGCTGTTCTGAACTAGTCTATCATATGACTGGCATTTATCATTCAAGCAGCCTACATGGGACTACATACACTCTTTAGCACATCTACTCTAGCAATATGGGGAACGCACAGAGACTGAAAGATGCTGTTTCTTTGGTCCACTCTATACCGCTATTCTTGAAATATGCTCTTTAGTGGGGTTAGCCCTGATGCTCGGCAGACCTTTATATTCAGCAGCAAAATGAATACCTGGGACTACATACAATCTTTCAGCACATCTACTCTAGCAATATGGGGAGTGCACAGGCAATGAAAGATGCTTTTTATTTCGTGGTCCTCTAGATCCGGCAGTTTTCAATGTAGGGGTCTATCGTATGGTTAGCCCCGATGCTCTGCGGACATTTTTTTTCCAGCAGCAAAATAAATACCTGGGACTACATACACTATTCTACCGATATGAGAAGAGCACAGAGGACGATTGACGCTGTTTCTTTGGTGGTCCACTCTATCCGGCTGTTCTCGATGTAGGGGTCTATCGTATGGTTAGCCCCGATGCTCTGCGGTCCCGCCGTGTAGCATCCTGGCCTGATACGGACCTGGAACGCAACCCGTGCAAAGTGCTCCTTCTGCGTCAGAGAGTCAATGAATCTAACAAGAAAAGAAAGCAGAACATTCACAATTGCTTTAATTTTAGTTGTCAAAAAGATAGTATAGTAAAGCCAGAATCTTATGAAAAATAAGATGTTTGTGAATTACTAACAAGGGGCATTCGCACAGCATGAAACTAGCACAAATAACATAAGACAAGTGTTGCGATTCAGTGATTTTGTGGTATGATACATTTGTGAATATGAAACATTTGCCAAATTAATGAAACTTTGATGCACGTTTAAGTTTCTGGTCTTACGGTTGTGTATGCTCGGCTTTTAAATGTATAGACCGGTTCTGGTCATGCGATTGCTTTGTGAAAGAAACATTTCCAAAACTGATCTTTACCTTTAAGCATTACTAAAACGAGTTATAAACACAGAGAACATCCCACTTACTTGCATCTATGTGAGAAGATATCACAGCCTGCGTACTTCAGGGTCGGAGAAACAAAGATCTGCATGAGGTCTGGCACCAGGGATGGTTTGTTGAGTGACGACCCCAGCGTATCCGGCTGATACAGACGTCCAAGACTTGTATCACCTGGACAATGTAATAGCAACAAGGTTGAGGTTAGGGTTGTGAGTGTGTTCGTTTGTTTTACCTGACTGCTAAGAAAGCATGTGTATGTTTGTAAGTAAGCAACCAGGGGACCAGTGGCTTAAAGTACAAATAAGTATGCATGTACGACGTGTATCATAACGATGCTCGCTGAATTTTATATTTTTTGTAAGGATTTTACAAAAATAGCAACAAAATACATGATATTTGCTTGATGGACTCGAGTATGGATACATTTCAAACGGAACGCTGTATTCTGAAGATATTTTGTGAATTCTGATGGACCTTAAATTTAACTGGAAACATAATATGCGAGACCCTGTGAGAACTGAGCATTATTTACGGAACCCTACAATACCTCAGTCTCCCCTATACCCAAGTCTCAACGGACCATTGACATGACTACTCGAACGTGCGAACTATATTAAACATATGATAGACTTACGATTGAGGGTAATGTGTGTATAAAGTTATTATTTGATTGACGAGATTGATGCTCTTTATGATTATGGCACCGATGAAAATGAATTCTGATCAGAGTATCCCTGGCGGAGCAAACTTCAGATATAAACTTCCCAAATACCTTACAAAGACAAGCCTCACTGTAACTTTGCATCATCTTCACAACTCTTACTATCATGAAAGCAATACAGATAACAGGCAAAATTTCATCTCTACAGAGCTTTCTAAAATGCTCCCTGATCTTCAAGAAAACATATGCATACACATTGCCATGATATGTGCCTCTGCATTCGAAAAGAGGGAAGTAAATGGGCGCCATAGTGATATAGAGGGTGACACCAGTGAGCATTCTACTGATCCAATATTTAAGCCCCACTGCACTACTTATAGCTACTTGCGCCCTCTATATAGCAAACAATGCCTAATCGGTGACCATTGGTCCCCCGTGATCCCCTTTTTTAATGTTGATTGAGAGCTGATTTGATGAGATAACCACCTGCCATTGACCTTGCAAGTTGGTCTAATCACTCCTGTAAACTAGTACAGATGGGCTTTAAATGAAAGTACAAAGGACAAAGACATTGACAGTGGAGTACAATGCATATGGTGCGGGAAGATTACGTCAAGAGACCAGAAGCAAGCATTATGCGGAAGTTGTATAGCCATCCCAGATAGGACAAGTCGCCCTGAAAGCCGTCTTGATCAGCTTGAAGTTAACCGACAAAACAAGTAGTTTGGCTCGATGAAACCCCAAGACCAACGTAACCGGAGGAAGAGAAACTCAACTAAAACAATCTTTGACTGTGGAGTGCTTCTCACTGGAGCAAGTGGCATACAACTATGACATTAGCATCGATGTATAGTGGTTCAGTCATGTAACTTCCAATCAACTCTTTCTATGCAAATAACCTTGGATCTACAGTAGTCTTTTTTGTCTGAGGTACATGCACCTACATAAAGTAAACTGGGCTTCTGGTGTGATTTATTCTTTGGTGAAATGATGGTACGTACAGGACAGCAACATCATCATCATCACAGCACTAACAACAACAATTATAATAACAATCGTAATATCCTAAGGCGCAATTTCCATCACTGTTCATCTACCGTTAAAGAAAAGTACGTCCGCACCTTGACTACGCCACTGCAGCATAGGACCCTTATACAGCCCAAAATATCTATGCTGTTGAGAAAGTTCAACGGCGACTGCACATTTTGTCACCAACACTTACGGATGGGACATCAGTGTCACCAAGCTGCTCAACCAACTCAACTTGGGGTCTCTTAAAGACAAAAGGGAAGCGCACCGTCTTACCTGCCTCTTCAAAATGATCAAGGGACAACTCGACATCGACTACCAATCTTACACTGACCCTAAGGCAGACAGACGTAGACGAGGACATTCCAACCAATTTGAAATTCGCCACACCAACACAGACATCTATGCCAACTCATATTTCCCAAGAACTGTAAAGAGACGTTTTTTATTTAAAAATGCAGTTACTATAGAACTTTATTCCAAAATGTATTCGCCACCCTCCACCACCTCCAGTCAAAACTCTTCTTCAGACTATTTAGGAGGAAATCCAAGATCAGATATTTATTACCTATTGCACCTAAGGGTATGTTCTTACCAGGAGGCAGTAATGTTCCTCTATCAAGTATCTTTCTAACGCTTCCCACTGACGTCCCATGGTACGCTACATGCCAGCTCTCAAACACGTTCAGCTCCTCTGCAAGATTGTGTAATCTGAAATGGATTTGAAAAAAAGTGATAAATGTAATTCCACATTGATCTACATTTGCCACACTCAACCAAGGTGATGTTATTGGGTACCTGGCAGGAATTAATTCCTTTAAAATGGTAGAGCGCCGTAATGGCCGCCTTGTGTAAGCCAGGGTAATAATTGGGGCAGCACCAGGAATGTTATGACGTGACAGACATGTGCGCTATATAAGAAGCCAATATTATTGTTATTATTATTATTATTATTATATGAGATATGATTGCATAAAAATGGTAACACTAAAGATTAAGAATGTTAAATTGAGACACAATACTGCCTCTAAATTAAACAAAAAGAATCTGTGGACATATAGTCTGAAAACATGTACATAGTCTTAAAGCCCCACTGCAATACTTATAGCTACTTGCGCCCTCTATATAGCAAACAATGCCTAGCTGGTGCCTGTTGGTCCCCCATGATCCCCTTTTTCTTATGTTAATTATGAGCAGATTTTTGATGAGATACCTGTCAGTGACCTTGCAGGGACGTCTAATCCCCCATGGCCAAACTAGTGCAGGCGGGATTTAAAAAATCATTTCTATATGTGTGGGTCTTTTTACGTTACCTAAGAGCAAACTTGCACCATCGTAGGGGTCTGGTGTACCCCCTGGGCGGGTCACCTTTGGTGGTATACGCCTCCTCACCATGGACTTTGTGACACGCCTCACAGTAGCACTTACTGGAACGGGTGTTTGCTTCAAAGTAGGCGGCTGTCAAAGAAGAAAAATGACTACTTATAAACACGTATTGAATACAAATTGATTGATTGATTGATTCATTGATTCGTATTTATTCAATTTCATATATCAATTGTTAGCACAATAAAGAACATAGTTGACAAAGTAAGTTCAAAATTATGAAATGAAACAGGAACCTAATGGAAAGCATAGCTTGTGTTTGAAGGTTCCCAAGAATAAATATAATATGAACATTATTGATAAACATAGTGAAAGAAGTTTATAAAGACCATCCATGGGAGGCAAGATACGTGGTCTTTACAGGTAGGTGGTCTTTATTTAGAGGTTTTTAATACACATTTCAATTGAAAATTCTGTACAGTAAACATATGGTTTGCTATTGTATTAAATTAACAAATACTGCCGGTACTGCTGCCACAACTACTACCATTATTTGTTACCAAGACATGGTGCGTTATTTTTGTTTAATTTTGCGAGGGCTATGTAATACCCTAATTATAAGAATCATAATACATGCTTAAAGCCCGTCTGCACTAGTTTGACCAGGGGGGATTAGACCTATCTCATAGCATCAGCTCTCAATTAACATAAGGAAAAGGGGATCATGGGAGACCAACAGGCACCGATTAGGCATTGTTTGCTATATAAAGAGCGCAAGTAGCTATAAGTAGTGCAGTGGGTCTTTAAAAACCAAATAGCACTTTGGATAAAGTAGAACACTTACCTGGCAAGCCGAGTGATGCTTTGAACCTATTGCACAGTTTCTGGTAGTCACATTCTCTAGCTGTAATTGCCATTGGATGGTAGGATAGTAGTGGAGAATTCTCTTTCAGACCTAATAAAAAAAAAAAATTATGTATCATTATATATCAGGGAAAAAAAAGAAAGAAGGAGAGAAAGAGTGAGAGTGTGTGTGAGAGAGAGAGAGAGAGAGAGAGAGAGAGATGAACAAGATTATTTTGTCTTGACAGAGAAATAACCACCGAGGTCCAAAGGTCAGCAATTTCTACTGGGATTTGTGGGGACCTCTATTCATACTCTGTGTCTTATAAGATACATATATCTGAAGCTCACATTACCCACATGTCATTTTATTTTGCCACTGCAGGTTTTTGAAGTAGTTTGTTCTATCATGTATGATCAAGACTTAAAATAGGGTATGTAGACCTCATCTAATAGAAATAGGCCCTGAACTGTAGTGTGGGTCTTGCCATTTCATGAACAAAAAAATTAGACCGAGAAATTTGGGAGAGGCTGAGGCATAAAGATGAAGCTGAGTTCTGGTCATGCGATTGCATTGTGAAAGAAATGGTGTGGAATCGACCAGAAAAGGTTGATCATCTAGCAAATAAGAATTTGTGTGTATTGCAAGGTTCTGGAATCATCAAAATGATAAGAAATTTGGCCAAGTCTTGGTAAAGTTGCAAACACTGTACACAGAAAGATGTATATGGGACTACACAAACATGTGGTGTAAAAATCCTACCCTGGATTTTTACAATGTTACATGACATATTTAGAAAATGAAGGCATTTGAAGAGCCATGTTTTTCAGGGAACATGTCTTATCTGATGTTCTTCCACACTTGCATAATAAGAATGATTTGTCACCTCTTCCCAGAACTCAACCTTCTCTTTAACACCATTTTGTTTGGATCAAAATAGATCCTGCAGGATAATATCACTTTTCGTGCCAGTAACCTATGAACATTTCTAACATTTCTAAAGAATAGAGGATAATTACCATTCTCTAGCACCGCCTTCTCTCGTTCATCTTGCAAACCTCCTGCTGCAGCTAATGCTTCAGTTACCACGGTAACCTAGTCAATAACAAACATAAAGGAACAAATGCTTAAAGGGATCATTTAACAATGTTAAATCTGAGATGCATGGCCCTATGTGTTATCAGTGTCTCTGATATGGTGTAATATTGAAGCCCTACAAAAATTGCGCTTCAAAAAAGTAAAATGAGTTACCGGTTTTACGATACTCATTTTCCCCAATAGACTGTTATGTTATAAAACCTGGCGGGAAAACGAAAATGAAATTTCGATTTCCAATCATAAATATCTGGATGATCAGACAGGCGATCGGCTTGTAAAAGTCATGGGATTCCTGACTGACCTAAAGGTTTATAATTATTATTGCAGCATGAGCTAAATCCAGGATTTTGTTTCAGAATCTGAGGCAATGTTACCAAGTCACTTTAAAATGTTGATATTTCTATTTCAGCAAATGAAATCAAAATTGCCCTATAGCCAGTATAAGGGAACATTTGCAGGGAGGGCAAGCTGAACAAAACTATCAGAACAGTTGTGTTTTCTTAATGGAAAACTTACTTTAGAAATTACCTACACAAAGTGAACATTAGACTTATATTCATTTCACAAACAAATTGAGAAAAGCATAATAGGATATACCTTGTACAAAACTAATGGAGTGATTTATCCATCTGTTTGTATTTTAGAAATGGTCAATTACTCACTCAATAATTGAACAAAGGTGAATTAAACTTCAATCATATAAATTTATAAAATGTAAAATGATACAAACTATCTAAAATAGAGAGTAGATTTATCACGATCACAAGACTGACTTACAATTTTGAGATCATGAGAAAAACCATTGAATTTTACCAATATCTTAGATTATCAAAACTTTCTAAATTTTTCACTTATTTGTTTCTCCATTATCTTTTTTCAATCCATTACCTGTTCACATTGCCCATAGAGATCTACCAGAGCATAACAAGGTGTTGCTACATCCTCAGCTGCTATCCCATAATCCCTCCCGTCTACGTGGAGATGAAGACTGCCCTCGTTGTGTACGACCAGGCCAACGATGCTCCCTTCTTTTAACTTGTCCAAATTGGGGCCATAGTTACCTTTCACCTATAGAAGAAGAGTTTGATAACATGGTATTTCGTCAATTTTGTCTTCTAAATAGTTTTTTTTATGGTATAGGCTGTGGTGTTTGCAAATTTGTCTCCAACAAATTTTCTTTGTTTTCACCACCACCACCACCACCACCACCACCACCACCACCACCACCACCACCACCACCACCACCACCACCACCACCACCACCACCACCACCACCACCACCACCACCACCACCACCACCACCACCACCACCACCACCACCACCACCACCACCACCACCACCACCACCACCACCACCACCACCACCACCACCACCACCACCACCACCCTCTCTCTATCTCTCTCTCTCTCACACTCACTCTCTCTTCCTACCTCCCTTCCCCCTTTCTCACACCTTTTAACCCCACCTTCCCACTTCACACATCATCAAACCATCACTTACCTTCTTGGTATTATGGAAGACCGACTCTCCCTGTACGACCCAGGAACATTTCTTGATAGCTGATGCGGTGGCTGGGAATGTGAGTTTATCGGGAGACGTTCCCGTCACTCCGATCTTCAATGAATCTGTCCAGTGCTCATTAAGTTTATCGATCTGGACCTGCTCAGTGCCAAAATTCAAAAGAAAAAATATTTTCATGGTTAAAAAAGTCAACAACAAAAAAATCAATATGAAACAGTAATTAATAAGTAACTACTATTGTGCATGTATATCAAGCGTCAAAGCATACTTTTCCCCTACAAATTTTAAATCTCTACAAGTATAAGGAAAGCGTCAAGAAGACATTTCTTCTCTTTCTTACCCATAGAGGCTTTTTTCGTAATCTTTTTCATCATCTAATTTCTCATTTTACTACGTTGGAAAATGTTTTTGTGTCATATAAATGGAAATCATACTTAGTATTCAGAAAGCCAAATAGATATATCCACTTCAAGTCACAACAATTTAAAGCCCTACTGAAATACTTATAGCTACTTGTGCCCTCTATATAGCAAACAATGCCTAATCAGTGACCATTGGCCCCCAATGATCCCCTTTTTCTTATGTTGATTGAGAGTTGATTTGATGAGATTACCACCTGTCAGTGACCATGCAGGGTGGTCTAATCCCTCCTGGCCAAACTAGTGCAGTGGAGCTTGAATAACCTATTTGAGAAGAAAGTTATTAACTTACCTCAAAGGTCTGTTTTCTTGGCAAGGGTTTGGCACTGAGTACGATACCCTGGTGATAACTACCCATCCGTCTGGCTGTTAGATTGTTATTGCACAGGGTTGCATTCTTGCCGTGGTTGTCATGGAAATAGAGGGATGATGACTTCTCAGATGTTGTAGATGCATCCTAGAGTTAACAAATTATTTATAACTAAAATCTTTATTTGGCAAGAAAATATTTGTTAAGAGTTAAAACAAGAAATATTAGCTCCTATTAAACTGGACTTTACAAATTATTTGGAGAGTCAAAAGGCCATTAATGATGTCCTAAAAGATATAAGTAAATGCCCTTCTGGCCATAAGTAGATCAATACAAGTGTGATAAGAGAAGCTGTCTTTAAGATCAAAAAGTACCAAGAGAGG
Source organism: Strongylocentrotus droebachiensis (assembly GCA_035222895.1). Classification (NCBI taxonomy): domain Eukaryota; kingdom Metazoa; phylum Echinodermata; class Echinoidea; order Camarodonta; family Strongylocentrotidae; genus Strongylocentrotus; species Strongylocentrotus droebachiensis. The sequence goes on from JAVYIG010000059.1 coordinate 960,327, forward strand.
TTTAATAATTAATGTTGAATAAACATTAAAGGTGCTACTCCACTAAACGTCATACAATAATATAATAACGGTTCTCATAAATCATAAAAATACATTGAACAAAATTTAGTTTAGTGTGATTACTAGGAGACATATTAAAAAAAAACATTTTTCAAAAGTTGTCTTAATTCTGTTTTGCCCTCAGACAGAATTCAACAGCACTAAATCGACTAAAATCTCCACTGAAATCACTCTAATAATCATTACAATATACTTGAAGAATATCGGTTAATCATCTTTATTCTAAATGTTACCTCTTTTTCTGAGTCTTGTTCGGTGTCGCTTATTGATGAGATAGAGGGCGCCCTAAGAGGTTCGTTGGGGAGACTGACGGAGGAACTGATGAGATGTATGCTCTCTACTCGGCCATAAAGCTCCACAATGGCATACACTCCCTGTAAACATCAAAAGTAATACCATTTACAAAGTACAGTCTCAGGACTACACACACTCAAGAAAGAAAAATTACCTTTTCAGGTCTCCCCAATCCTCCCCCTCTCTCACATGGTTGCCAACCTTAAGTTTCTTGCTAAAACAATTGAACGTGCTTGTGCTTCTCAAATTCAGGGCTATCTATCATCAAACAATCTGTGTAGTAAAATGCAATCTGCTTATAGATCTTCTCATAGCGTTGAAACTGCTCTTTTACGTGTATATAATGATTTGTTGTTAGCTGTGGACCAAGGTGATGAAGCTGTTTTAATACTTTTAGACTATTCTGCGGCTTTCGATACTATCAGTCATGATGTTTTTCTTGATCGCTTACGTAATAGATATGGTGTATCAGGTACTGCCTTGAATTGGTTTAAAACCTACTTTATGAATCGTTCACAATCTATTGTCATTAATGACTCATTATCCAAACCTCATGTTCCACTTGAAGGTGTTCCTCAGGGATCCGTCATCGGCCCTTTATCATTTACTCTGTACACTGCACCACTTGAAGATATTATTGAAGCGCATGGTTTAGGCCGAATGATATATGCAGATGACACCCAAGTTTATGTTGTTTTGAAACGTGATTCCGACCATTCTGTTATTACTAAACTTGAAAGATGTATAAATGATATCAAAGCTTGGTCCACTGCTAATGATTTGAAGTTAAATGAGGATAAAACTGAGGTTGTACATGTAACATCTCGATTCAGAAAGTCCTCCCATTTACCATCTGTCGAAATTGCTAATGTTCCGATACAACCTGTCAAAAGTGCACGTAACCTTGGTGTCATCTTTGAAAATGATCTTAGGATGGATGATTATATAAAAAATATTTGTCGCTCAGCTTCATATGCCTTGTACAAGATAGGTCGTATTAGAAATTTTCTTGATAAAAAATCTACTGAAACGCTTATACATGCATTTATTACATGCCGTCTTGATCAATGTAACAGCCTTCTTTATGGCCTTCCGGAGTCGCACATTGCAAAACTCCAGAGAATCCAAAACTCTGCTGCCAGGCTTGTAACACGCACGCGTTCTTGTGAACACATCACCCCAGTACTTCGCGAATTGCATTGGTTGCCGGTGACGTACCGCATTATGTACAAAATCTTAGTTTTAACTTATAAATGCATTCATGAATTGGCACCAATTTATCTGCAAGGATTAATCGAGGAATACAAACCCTCACGCAATTTACGGTCATCTTCACAATTAAACCTCGTATCTACTTCTGTGTCAACTCTCTCTTATGGTAATCGTTCCTTTCGCAAAGCTTCTGCCGAACTTTGGAACAGATTACCTTTAAATGTAAAAAACTGTCAAACCGTTAACCTATTCAAAACCAGTCTCAAGACACATTTATTCAAAATTGCGTTTGATGATTGATTAACTCTTGTTCCCTTTGATGTGTATTCCATATGTATTGTAATTTGTAGGTTTATTTGCATTTTTAGTTTTGTATAAGATGTAATTGTATATCAGTCTATTTTGTGTGTATAGCGCTTAGAGACTTCGGTGGTAAGCGCTTTATAAGTAACGTTTTTATTATTATTATTATTATGGTACAACCGCAAGCCTACTGTATATCTACATCACCATACTTATAAGCATCATCTAAAGTAAAGTCAGTTTTCTGTACATGCATGTATGCAATGTACATGTAGATGCAATTGCACTGGAAAATACATTCAGACATTACTGTGAACCAAAAAGCCATTATGTCTGCCAGAAACAGTATCTCATTGTCCTTCTGGCTCAATATGTATGAATTTTGATTGCATCATATTTCTGTCAATTTGTTAATTTTTAAACAAAGAGTGACATTTTTGAGAAAAAAGTATCAAACTCTAGCTTGAGACAATAATTTACACAATAATTTCATTATGAAGTTTTGGAAACATTTATCGACAAAATCTGGTTGCAAATCACAAACATTTAAAATCACAAACAATGAAAAGCACTGGACATTGGACTACACCAACTATCAGACTCGGTTCCAACTTTCTTGTCATATTTTGAGTATGAATGCACTCAAAGAGAAACACGTTTCACAGGACATTACTACTTTCGGATTCTTAAACTACATGAGAGTAAAAAGGATGAGAAAGCTCACAACCATTTATTTTCAATTTCATCAGAACTCTGCCTTCTCTTTGATTCACTCCATGATATTTGTTACCTGTGGAATGTCAACAGCAGCTTGTCCCAGATCTTCACCGTTCACCACCATGTGCATGCATCGGTCTGCTGTTAACCGCACACCAACTTTGTGACCAATCTGCAGGAATGAGAGAACATAAGATGAAGAGGGATGAGGGCTAGAAAGGTGGTCTCAGAGAATGCCTTTAAAGCCACACTGTACTACTTGTTCCCTCTATATAGAAAACAATGCCTAATCGGTGACCGTTGGTCCCCCCTGATCCTTTTTTTCTTATGTTAACTGAGAGCTGAGTTGATGAGATAGCCCCCTGTCCAGTGACCTTGCAGGGTGGCCTAATCCCTCCTTTAAACTAGTACAGATAAGCTTTAATAGTGTATGTTACACTTACAACAACCACAGCCTTGAAATAATTGGAAAAAACCTGTAACTTCAATACCAGAATACACCATTAAATAAACCATAACAAATACCATCAAATACACATGTAGCATCAGATATAGCATGGCATATATATACCATTAAATATACCATCAAAAATATCATCAAAAAGCCTTAGTGTCTGTTATTCTTTAATAGTTATCTTGCTATCCATACACTTACAACAACCATAGCCTTTAAATAATTGGAAAAGACCTTTAACTTCAATACAATTTAATTCAAATTTTATTTGTCCAAAAGGAAATTTGTTGCTTTTACATGCATTAGTTTGACTCATTATATCATTGTAACTTCAAAATAATACACCATTAAATAAACTATCAAATATAACATGAAATATACCATAAAAAATATCATCAAAATGCTATCAAATATACCATAAAATCATATGCCATATGAAGTTTTGTTTATAGTGGGGTCTTTCTCACCTCTAATCTTTCTAACGTTGGGCCGTAATTTGACCTGATGTTGACCCCATTTTTCCTGACATCCGACCCCTGCATGACCCACGTGCCCCTGGCCTTCAGCTCCGAGGTCGTGGCAGCCAGGGGTTCGGCAAGTATCGGATCATCGGGATGATACGTGGTGAGTCCAATACAGAGAGAGCCTGACCAATGCCTTGCAAGTCTGTCAACTTGCACCTGCAATCCAATAACAGATATTGGTTAGATAATCAATTTCAATTTGAGCCTTGTTCACACATACATGGTTAAGTGCCTATAGAAATAAACCCCAAAGCAAATTAAAATGACGCAAAGCACAGTGCGCTTCACATTTCAGTATCTTATAACACAAAGGAACTTTTTGGTGTGGAAAGCTACTTTTTTTTGTCCTGATTTGACACTCACTATCTTGGCATATTTAACCTTCAAAGATTATCTGAACGCGCTATTCATTTATTAGAAAGAAAAATATTCTCAAGCTTTTATTCTTACAAGCTTTTTAATTGCACTGCCTTCCTCAGTATAATCTTATTCTTTTAATGCAACCTACCTTTACCTAAAATTGTGATAATTGTTAAGTGTTGTGTTAAAATGTAATTATTTTGTTTGTATTTATATATTTATGCACCTTCAAATGTCTGAAAACAAATTTGATGTATTTTTTACGTGACAATAAATTATCTTGAATCTCAAATCTGGATCAGGTCAGGAGGGTAAAGGAAATTTGGATTGTTTGGTGCATACCACTGAGGAAAGCATAGAGAAAAATCGTCTTACCTCAAAGAAGTCTCCTTCTACGAGTGGTTTTGAGCTGAAGACGATACCGTTGTTGAACGCATCTGTTCTGGAGGCCTTTGAGGAGTCCTCAGAGAGGGAGATGTTACAGCCAATGCACTGATGGAACCGGTGAGGCAGACCTGGTACTGCAAAAATGGAATGGATTATATGTCAAGAAACGTTTATCGTTTATTGGTACTTGGTAGGTGGTTTTTAACTACCCAGAATGTGTAGTTTTTAGTGTATTACTTAGTTTTAAGGCCTACTGTACTACTTGTAGCTACGGTACTTGCTCCCTCTATATAGAAAACAATGCCTATGTGGTGCCCGTTGGTCCCCCATGATCCTCTTTTTCTTCTGTTAATAGAGAGCTGATTTGATGAGATAACCACCTGCCAGTGACTTTGCAAGGAAGGTCTAATCCCTCCTGGCCAAACTAGTACAGATGGGCTTTAATACTCCACTTGTAAAAATAATTGAAACAGCTTAGAATTCAAAATATCTTGATATTGTTTCAACTATAATCAAAGGACAACGTAGTCAACACTTTCAACTTCATGGGCTCTCTGATTGTGGGATGGTGGTGGAAGCTCACAAGAAACAAGACGACGTCTCGCCATGGATAGATCATCTGCCACAAGCCTTTAACTGACATCTGGAAAGAACACCAAGATTCATATGATGAATGCTCCGGTCTTTCCAATCGCTACATATGGGTCAGAGACGGGGGCTCTTGGAGCAGCAGATAAAAAGAAAATCCACGCTTTCGAAACGTGGTGTCGGAGGAGGAAGCTGAGGATATCCTGGAAGGCTCATAAATCAAATGATTTTGTCAAGGACACATTATTGGAACAAAGGTCATGTTGTGAGGTCCTCTCCAGTTTGCTCTGTACAGAAGTTTCATAAGCTTTCTGTTTCTTAGTTATTGATGATGGAAAAGATTTTTTTCATACAGGGATAGTACAGAAACAAATTTGCAATAATTAAATTGAGGGTGCATGCATTAGTGAACATTTTCTTTAGGGAAAATAGAAATTTCTGACTTTTGTTTAATAGTACAGAGCATTTAGGAGGGGAACTCGCAAGATAAGTCACAGAATTGCCAACTTGTGTTTGATATATCGCAATTTCAAAAATTTGTTGGCGTATTTCGCTCAAACTTTCACTGACCTGTTCCTCTCATTTTTCTGTTTCTATTAAATCCAACTAAAAATCAGGGTTGACTTCCCCTTCAAGTGGTTAACAATGTCATATGAATGGGGCTTTACCTGTTAGAATGGTTTCGATTGGTACTGTTGGAGGAGGCAAGATGAGCTGGTTTTCTGAGAGTCCCATCGTCGAATCGTAGACAGATATCTGTGCACATTGTCCATAGAGATCTATCACCACGTAGACATCTATAAGGGAAACATAACAGAGATTAATGATATTAATATATTACTTATTGCGGATGTAGTATCGGAAATAATATCCCTAGTGATATTCATTTGTCTCGCAATGTACGGTCAACAAGGGATCTAAAAGATCACCAAGTTTTGTGCGCCGCTGCAACACTTACGTCTGTAGAGTATAAAACACGCTTGTTTTACATTAGACTTTATCACCTGACGAAGTGTTGCAGCGGGATTCGAACCTGTCATTTACTGCTTGCCGGGCAGAGACTCTCTACCACCAGGCCATCACTGTACAGATCACCTACAACTCAATTTGTTTTCAGCAAGAATGTACAACAGCACCATCGATACACTTAACCCGGCATTCTATGGGTTAATAGTTACATGAAGAAAGTGAAGGATAATATGAGATCCTGTGTACATAAGTCAACTTGGGTTCCGTGTTGGCCCTGTTCTATGCAAGCTTGTATGGGTGCATAAATTATTCTACTCAATAGTCGCATTATTGAGAGTGAGTTTAAACTTGCAATATTCTCTTTTTATAAGTGTTATGTGAAGCTCATATCTTGGATATAGTATAGGTACATGAAACCCTAACATACAGTGCAAAATATATTTTGGTGATTGGTACATTTTAACTGAATCTGTGCATCTGCCTGGATGTTGCTCAAAATATGTATGTGTATGTGTTGAAACATCTAAAAGTATAGGGCAAGATATTTCTGATAAGGCGTATTTTGAGAAGTCGGAAGTAAGTAAGCATTAAAATTGTCGTAGGAACAAAGGACAGTTTCAACTTTTCAAACAATGTACCTTCAGGAATGTTGGTGAAAGCTACGCCCTTGTCCACTCCGTCCAGATAGAAGTGAAGGGCTCCCTCTTCTGTCCTGAGAAGGCCAATTCGTTGACCTTCAAGGAGTGTGTCAAGGTCGAGTGAGTAGGTGTGGTTGACCGTGAAGCCCTCTTGCATAAGGGAAGCACCGCTGAGAAGCCAAAAGCAGACATGGTTACATTCATTTCAATTCAATACAATGTATTTGATAGTCCAATGTACTTTCAATATGGATACCGGTATTTGTTTGGCATACATGTAAAACAAAGGCTCAGACAGAGATAGGATAAATTTCACAGTTGAAATTGTTTTTTGTGCTGTTTTATAAAGCTATTTTTCCTTTCTACTAGGGAAGCTCCTTTTTCAATTAAAAGTGCAGAATACACCAGTACACAATTCAACCTAACCAGAACCCTAATCCTATTCAATATCCGTTTCAAACACACTTTTTGGGAAATCCTTGCAGAAATGTGTTTAAAATGACATCCTCTTTCACATTATGAAACAATTTAAGTGAATTTTTTTATCAAATTTGTGGGGCTCTCAACACTTTAGAGGGGCTTTAAGCCACATTTTCATAAAAATTATTTTGCATCCATTATAATCACCTAAGCATCCATGTATCCGAGGCGAGGTCTGTCATGGTACTGGGAAACTCCATATCCTCTGGCTTCTTAGTGGTCACACCTGAGAGGAACGTTTCAAGTACAAGTCAACATCAGTAAGTGAAAATCAAGACACATAGGAGTCAGCTCTCATGGGGAATTGGAAACCGTTTGGGTGTTTACCCAATAACAGGTGTTGTCAATCACCAGGGACCCGTTTCACAAACCTTTTTTTCAATGACAAATGACTAAAATCAGTGACAAATCTGCTGATAACCAATCAGAAGCAAGGATTTTAATAGCTTATGACAAAAACTGTCTTTTGTCACTGATGACAAGTTTCGTAAAATGGTGCCCAGGATTAGCCTTCAGTTTTATGACCAACAGGACTTTGGTAACGCTTTGCATTTTCCACCCATTCCCCAAATGGTAGAGAAGTTATCTTACTTTTCCTAACCCGAAGACCATCCGGCCAGACTAGGAGTAATTTCTTGATTGGCCTACGGGTTTGCTGCGTACAGACTTGTACACCCATTGATGGTACATGTATTTCCACCAAGTCTGCTGTCTGAGAATTATGACCTTCTGCACATGGACCCACTCCCCACATGACCCACTCCCTTTAAAGTGTTTGTGTTTAAGGAGAACTATCTTAACATGGTTTAAAAACAAACCAGACAATGTTTCATGGAATGGATGAACTCCTTGTATGGCTTCATAATGACTTTTCACACATGAGAGACATTCTAAAGCAAGCACAGTGAGCACTCAGCATAGGTGGATAGTGGCACTTTATAAGAAGCCATCCTCATCATGTTTTTTTTTATACAAGATAAATTCTAATAAATGAATGCCTTCTAGGAAAAAAGAAATACCAAGGAAATTGGATCTTTGACAACATCTTTGACAGGCAGTAGGGCATACATATGGTTTTGCACAGAGTTAAAGCCCTTCTTGCTGTCACTAAATGGTAATGACAAATCACTGCACTAAATTGGAATAAGTAGGTGGATAACATTGGTACATTCCTGGGTAAGGAGTGGCAGAGTAAATTGAAATGCCTTCTTACTGAGCTCAATAGAACCTGATCATCTATCCGTCCACTATCTTCTCCACACAGATATCAAACCACTCTAATGGGTTTTTTTTAATACTTTTTTTTACTTTTTTGAGGCACTTCATGATCATTTTGAAGTGCAATTTTATTAGGGCTTCAATATTACACCATGTCACAGACACTGATAACACGTAGGATCATGCATCTCAGATTTAACATTGTTAAACGATGCCTTTAAAATTGGTTATACTCATGGGTACAAAGTGGCAAAGTAAATTAAAGTGCCTTCTTACCAATCTCGATAGATCCTGACCACCTATCCACCATCTTCTCCACACAGATATCATACAGCTCTCCGTTGGTGAGCGGATAACAATAAATATACTCCTGGGTACAAAGTGGCAAAGTAAATTAAAATGCCTTCTTACCAATCTCGATAGATCCTGACCACCTATCTACCATCTTCTCCACGCAGATATCATACAGCTCTCCGTTGACGAGCGGATAACAGCTCATCACCACGGCTTCATTGAACTCTCCCGCAGGGTTGGCCCGGAACGCTCTCTTCCCGTTGTTGCTGATCGTGGCGTTCCTGCCGTGCTTCGCGTGGAACCTCTGCTGGGGGTGGGCGGGGCTCTCGACAGTGAACGTACTGGATGGGGTGATGCCTTCTCTCACGGACTCCAATTGTTCCCTTTCTGTTGGGCGAAGAAATTGTAAGAGATATAGCGCAGCTATTCATTTTTGTTACTGATGTGAGCACATTACATGTACCACTGATGTCTAATGAAATAATGCTTGCAGTCGATCAGATACAATGATTCCAGTAGCTAAATATGAAAATCGAAATTCTACATCAAGTGTCTCTCCAAGTACCACTGCTCAAGACCGAGGTACTTGGAGAGACACTTGATGTAGAACTCTGATTGGGTCACTGAACCTGTCATAAACTGACGGATCACTATTGATGATATGAATTAATGTATACTTTAATAATGGCCCAGACATTGTTCTCTTTAAAACAGCCAGAATGACCAACCTGTAGGGTCAACGATGGAAACCTTTGCTGCTTGACCGTAGAGGTCAACGACCCCATAGAGGGTGGAGGTCACATGTGAGGCTGCGACCCCTTTGTCCACTCCGTTGAAGAAGAAATGAAGGTCACCGTTGGGTCTTCTTACTACACCAACTCTGTCTCCATTCTGTGTTACAAATATAAATAGTAAAATTTCAAGGTCAAGATGAGTTCACGGCCTCGTCTTACGAAGAGTTGTGATTGATCTGAATAGACCAGTTCACGGTTAGCACATGTCTCAAATGACCCTGAATATCCACAGATCTTAAAAACATGGAGAGGTCCCACTTTGTACATTTTGAAATAATCACTCCTACAGCGATGGAGGTGCTATATAAATAGCCTTTGTTTCCCCTTTTCAAAGAATATATCCACCCGTGTATCATAGAGTGCACTGCTTGTGCATAAATGAATAATGATAAACATAACTTTCATGAGCTCGCATCTAGTATTTTGTCTCTGTGTATTTCACAAGTTGGTCTGCAATGACCTTTATCTGCTCATGCTCAGACTGCAACTATGATCTTGCTTATTGCTTGCAAGTTCTCCAGTCAAATGTTCATGTACAGTTCAAAGCAAGGCAATTATTGATTGCATTTTGTCATCTTCACTTGTTCAAGAGTTAAACGTTCGACCATGTCTGAAGATAATTATAAGAGTGAAAGGAAAATACAAATGGTGCAAATCAGAGGAAGCAAAACTGCTTCATTCAGACTATCAGAATCATCTCTTGATGGGATAACAAACCAATCTACATTGTGCATCAGGCTTTTAGCCAGAATTTCAACATTGGGTGTCCAAACTACGGTTAGGTTGCCCTAGTATCAATCAAAGGATGTGGATAAAAAACACTTGGGGTGTCTTTCACCAGGAAAGGGTGTTTTTTGGACGCCGAGATGGTCTCAATTGCCACAATCCTGTTGTACTAACCTTAAGATGGTCCATATCAGTGGCGTACTCATCGATGATGTTGGTACCATTGTGCATCACACAGTTACCGGCCAGCATCCAAGTACCACTCCTGACATTTGTCATCGTTGATGGAAAGTCTGAAATTACACCCCAAAAGTTACAGAATTTATCTTTATTTAATAGAAACCCTACAGGAACCAAGTATCATATAGTGCAGTCATCATACTCAAATGGATTGTAATAAAGGAATCGTGACTGAAACTTCAATATGAGGGATTATAGACCCATATAATGATTTGAGATTATATATCATGTACATGTAAACAGATCATGATATCCATTGGACTCCATAGTAGGAGCAAATGGACAGGAGATGATGGAAAAGGCAGAAAGGGAAGAAGATAGAAGAGGGAAGGGGAAAGAGAGGCAGAGAGAGTGAGAGGGAGTAAGAGAGAGAGAGAAGAGAGGGGGGGGGAGAGAGAGAGTGAGCAAGCGAGTAAGTGAGACAGAGAGAGACGAAGACAGATTATAGAGAGACAGAGACAGAGAGAGTGAGCGAGTGAGAGACACAGAGAGACAGTCAGACAGAGAGAGAGAGAGAGAGAGAGAGAGAGAGAGGGAGATGGGGGGAAGAGAGAGTGAGAGTGAGCGAGAGAGAGAGAAAGAGAGATTATAGAGAGAGAGAGAGAGACAGAGACAGAGAGAGTGAGCGAGTGAGAGACACAGAGACAGCCAGACAGAGACAGATAGAGTGAGAGTGAGCAAGCGAGTGAGTGAGAGAGAGAGAGACAAAGACAGATTATAGAGAGAGAGAGAGAGAGAGAGAGAGAGAGAGACCAATTGAAAGGTACATTTTTTTCTCACCTAGATTACATGGAGAATGAGTTGTGACTCCAAGCTCGAGAGACCCCGCCCACTTGTCAATCATCTTATCAATCTTGACTTCAAACATTTCATTTTCTTTCAGAGGTCTATTAGTCAACACAACAGCATTGTTGAAGTCATCCATAGCCCTGGTTGGAAGAGATAAATGAGAAATTAATGATAAGATTTCAAGAAATAATGATTATAAAATAATGAATTAATGATTGTGAGCATGTGGGTAAGGCATTTAGACCAAGGTGCTCAGGGATAATAATATTAATAATATTCCGCTTTTATATAGCGCTTAATACAAATGTCTCTAAGCGCTTTGCAGATATACTACTACCCTGGTCATTGGATTCAATTCTTGCCCGCATACATTGTGTGCACGATCTCCACTCCCTGGGGAGCATTCCAGCCAGGCGTTACTTGACGCTCAAAAACTGTTTGACGGTTGCATCCTACCGGGTAATAATAGCAACATTTATATCAAAATTAATATCCATCCCAGGGGATGCTCAATGCACCTACCAAGTGTTGTTATTACCCCTGCTTTAGGCGCTCAACATATTAAGGGAAGTACATCCTACCTGGTAGTCTCTCACCCATTTACTACATCTGGGTGGAGAGTGGCAAATGTAGATCAAGGTCTTGCCAAAAGCCATTAGGGGCTACAGCTGGGACTCAAACAGTGAATCGTTTGATCAATAATACAATGATGTATCCACGAGACTAAAACACACCCATAAAAAAAAAATTAAAAATTGCGATAGATGCAACTATTGTTGAAAATGTAATGGTATTGTATTAAATGGTCTTACCTTGGTCTGTGGGCAGACTTGTATCCATCGATGATCTCAGCATGTGCCCCACAGATAGGATGGAAAAGAAGAGGTTCTGCCATCATCCTATCTCCATCTAAAGGAGCATACATTAACAGATTTATTACTTGATGTTATTGAATTCACAACTGCAGCAGTTGCGTCTTACGAGGGAAACATATCCCTGATAGCAATTTGCTTTGAATGAAAGTGTATAAAGACTAGAATTAAAAGCTTTTGTTCTGACCTCACAATATCTCCATCTAAACACAAGAAACACATAACAAGTTGAATTACTTGACTCAAATATGCATTAGGCGTACGTTTGCAGCCTTCATGCTTTTTTAAGGTGTACCAATAACCCCCAAAACTGTTTTGTACATATTCAAAATAAGAGCTTTGAATATTACTTCTGTAAATAGACTTTGGAAGTTAATATACACTCTCATTTAACATGAGAGCGACTTGTGGGTTAACTCCTCAATACACCTGTATGTGCTTGTTTAAATTATGGAACCGACGTCAGACTTGGAGTCCATACTGTGCAAAATGTTATGTTATTCTTTATTTACTTCATACAAAGCTTAGTAAAGTTTTACGAGATTGGTTTTATACATTCTAGCAGTACACAATATTTTGTTAAGGTGATTGGTACATATCCTTGACAACAAGATGCTTTAAGTGAACCCAAGTACATGTAGAGTTATACACATTGTCGCATGATGATTATCATGCCAATTAGGGATTCTTTTATCCTACATTTGATATTCTGAACTTCACAATCTGTTAATTTTTGTACAGTCTGCTTTTCACCAAATTTCCAGTAAACCAACCTGCTATTGGATATGGTTTCTCTCAATACAACTTTGTACAACATCAAGGGAATGCTTGAAGCATAATAGGGTCTCTTGTGTGAGAATGAACATTCCCACAACAAAATCAATGTGAATTAATCAGCCATTTGACTGAATGAAACTACAATTGGAACTGATGAAAAAAACGTGGTAAGGACTCACCTCCAAAGACGAAAGGCAGTTCTTGCTCAGCGAGTGATTTGAGATAATTAAGATGCATAAGACGTCTGTCAAGGGCAGCTAACATTGTACTCTGATGATGCTCAACAATGGAGACCTGATGGGAGCAGCAGGGGTGGTAGTGGAGTTTTAAAAAAAAAAGTTTTACTGAGTGTCAAAGAAAAAAAAATGGTTCAATCACGTCATGAAAAACCAGCATCTATCTCAGTTTCTGTCCATTTTTGGAGAAAAAATAAATAAAAAAATTGGGAAACCGATTTAAATTGGGAAATTATCAGACTTGGAGCAGTAAGGCTTTGAGTAAACCTGCATAAACTGCCTATAGAAACCAACTGAAGGTGGCAAGTGCAGAAGAAAAACAGTAAATCTAAGGAATTTAATTGTGATATGTGTTATATTAGTACAGTATATTACTATTATTATTAATGTATATCATTTCCTGTGCTTCATTATGATGTGTATCTATTTGTAAATATGTACTTTATTTTTTGCTCCAAATGAATCAAACAATTGAATTGACAATAAGTGAACAACATTGAGTGGCAATGAGAAGAGGCCTGCCTACCTGCACTGCCATGCCATAGAGGTCAACGACCCCATAGATTGTACTGGGTACATCAGGAGCAGCTAAGCCTTGGTCACGCCCATTGATGAAGAAGTGGAGATCACCTGATGTCTTGCGTACAACTGCTATGTGGTCTCCAACCTATGGTCAACACATCAAAACATCAAAATGTTATGCCATTATCTTGTTGACAATACTTAACTTGCATAATACTTGCAAGAATTGATAATAAGGAAAACAAAATACTGTTGATAAATAATTCTGAAGTTTTTTTTACATGCCGTTGGAATTTAACCTTTTCACTTTTTTTGGCCTGCAAATGGGACATAGTAACTGGGTCAGGTTCATATGCTTACCCCTAATTCATCTAACGTGCATTCACCATACTCTCGCTTCGTTCCTTTTCCATTGGATAAGATGCCACCACCACTCATCATTACAGTTCCTGATCCAGCAGAAAAAGAAATGAAAATATGAAGAAAAGATGGATGGAGAATTAAAACATATATGTACAAGTACAAATTTCATATAATTGGAATCCATCTGTACATGTTCAAAGGCATCAAGTGTAGATTTAAAAAAAAAAAAAAAAAATAACAATGTACAACTAAAGCATCAATTATCACAAAGCTAATAATACATTCTCTGTCGAAGGTGTATGGCAGATATTTAGGTGCAAAATATCTTAACATGCCTGGAAGGGTTTCACAAAGATTCTAGGTCGAACTTAACTCTAAGCTGGACTTAAACATTATGGAGAGCCATTTGTAGCCTTAAAATAAACTAAACTAAAAAGCAAAAATAAAAGTATTTTGGACTTTTCATAAATTCCACTTCAAGATCATGAAATCTCCTTGATAATAGAGAATATGAATGATTTTAATCAACATTTTATGCATTTTGAAATAACTTTTACAAAATAATAAATGTTAAGTCCAACTTAGAGCTTTTTTAGCTCAACTTAGGATCTTTGTGAAACACCCCCCAGGAATAAGATATTTGATATTTACAGAAAAGCATTCAATAATTTTACTAAAAACAGGAAATAACAAATAATTTTTTTAAAGAGTAACAATTTTGAGGAAAATCCCTTTAATGATAAGAATATCATGAAGTTTTGAAAGTATCTCAAAGTTGCAACTCTTTATTTTCATGGCAAGCGGTTTAGCAGCTCCCCAATAGGTTTGTAAGAGATATTTCATAACTTCCATTTTTCTCCAAGGAAACTTTGTTCTATCTGTTCTTTGGATGCATAATCTGACGCATGTTTTCACCTACCCCTCTAAGATATACCTTCATTCACAACCAATCAATAACTCTCAGTAACAAACGAATGGAGAGCCGCTAGCAACAGTATTGCCAATTTGTTACATTACCTGTGTGAAGGTTTGTCATGGTGGCTGGGAATTCAAGCGTATCTGGATTGTGTGTTGTGACTCCAATCTCTATGGATCCAGACCATTTGTCTATTAACTCATCAATACGAATCTAAGAACGGATGAAAGGAAAGTTGGAGAGTTTAAATGAAATGGAAATAGAATTGAATTAAATATTTAATTTAAATTAGAACTGTCTGATCCAGTACCTCATCATCTCCAGAACATTTGTCTCAGGCATCTACATACCGGTATATTAGAATTTAAGAGTGGATGGAAGGAAAGTAAAATGGAAATTTTAATTAATTGAATTTCTGCTGCTGAAAGTCACAAGGGCATATGCCTATCTGCACTAGTTTGGCCAGGATGGATTAGACCTCCCTACAAGGTCACTGACAGGTGGTTATCTCATCAATTCAGCTCTCAATTAACATAAGAACTAGGGGATCATGGGGGACCAACAGGCAATGATAAGGCATTGTTTGCTATATACAGGGCGCAAGTAGCTATAAGTAGTACAGTGGGCTTTAAGATTGGATGGAAGGAAAGTGAAATAGAAAGTCACAAATGCATATGCTCTTATTAAGCACATTGTTTTATGTTCATGGCATTTTTTAAGCAAATAAGAAATTTGTTGTATTCCAAAAATGAGAGTAACACTCACCTCAAATATTTCATTGCAACGTAATGCCCTGTTTGTTATCACCACACCATTGTTGAATTCATCCATTGCGTTTGTCCTCTCTGCGGTCTTATCAGAGTTCTTTAACCTTATCATCGTACCGTGTTTCGTGTGAAAACACAAAGGTGAATTGAGCGATGCTGCGGCAACGGCGACAGGCTCGTCCGAATCAGTACTGTTCACATCCGCATCAATGTTATTGTTCTCCTGATCATTTTCATGTTCATTGTCCTCATCCTCATCATCACACGAGTCATTATCTTCATCACCAACTGAACTCTCCTCCTCTTCCTCCTCTTCCTCCTCCTCCTCTTCTTCCTCCTCCTCATCATCTTCATCCTCCTCCTCTTCTTCTTCCTCCTCCTCCTCATCATCATCTTCATCTATGTCATCATCATCGTCATCCTCATTCTCGTTTTCCTCCTCCTCAACATCCCCAATCAAGTCACCAATGTATTCTCCACACGTGTCGTCTGTATCTGTGTCTGTATCATGACAAGAGTCTACTTCCAGCTCTTGATTGGACAGTGCCACATCGCTGTTGTTTATTTCTGTAAGAAAGCAAAAAAGGGGATGATGTGTTATCACATGTTAATGATGACAGAACAGGCAGGTGTACCCTAAATGGATATTTCATTTTTAGCAAACATGCATAAGAGGTCAGTGTTGTGTACAGAAATACTCATTTCAGGTAGATATTATGATTTCATTATTTTTAAAATTATGAATATTTAGATGCTTAGATAGTGAGTCCTATTTACTGTACAACGTTGTTGTAGTCCTTACTGTTTCTCCTACGAAACCACCATTAAAAATTGTGCTTATACATACATGTTTGTTGCTCAACCATTTTGATTGACAAAACATGACTTGAAACTTTCTTATTAACAACGAAGCACTACAAACACGCAATATTTGAACTTTCAAGAAAAGAGTATCAAACTACTTCATAGTACACAAGTAACAGGTTTCATGGTAGGAATAGGTTTACCCTTGGTCAAACTGAGTTGAATCATGATCTTGCAGCATTCCAGGGGGTGGTTTGGGAGGACCAAAGAAACTTTGCAGCTTGGAGGAACACACTTTCATATCTATTACTCTTGTGGAGGAGAATTGGAATAAATAGTATTTCTAAAGTCCTGCACACCTGGGGGGTGTTTCACACAGCCTAAGATCGACTTTAAGTTGGACTTATCTACGGCAGGCCATTTATGCCACTGGTTGCTCTCACCATTGGTCTCTCAATTATGATGTTAGATAATATTTTTTCCATCAATAATGAACTATCAAAAAAGGTAAATTCTGTAGATTTGTGAATATTATTTGTACGTCCCTTGAGAAACCAATGCCAGTAAATGGTGAGAGAAAACAGTGGCATGAACAGCCTGCCATAGTTAACTCCAACTTAAAGTTGATCTTAGTCTTTGTGAAACACCACCCTGGTATTGGTACCAACTGTGTTACACAATGGTGAGAACCTTTCTTGCCAGAGGATTGGTTTCAATCTGATGCTTACCTCTTGGTGAAGGTACCACAGTGACCTTTGTGCACTTGCCATACAAGTCCACCACAGCATGCACCTTCCTGGGTAGATTAGACGCAGCGACGCCCTGATCAACGCCATTCAGGTAGATCCGAAGCTCACCGTTCCGCTTCCTCTGCACCCCGACCCTGTCTCCTAGAGCGCAAGAGTCAAGGTCGCAGGCGTATTCGTCCAGGATGGACTCGCTGTTGCGCAGGACAGTGCATCCAGAGAGGATCCAGGAGCCTTCGCAGAGAGCTGTGGCACTGGGAGGGAGCTCCAGGTTGTCAGGGTCCAGGGAGATCACCCCAACCTCGATGGATCCACTCCATGTCTCCACCTACAAATTTGACAAGAGTGTTTAAGATCATCATAGTCATAGAAGGTTCACTACATGGGAACAAGAAGAGGGGAAGACCTTGTAAAGGCTTCCTAGATGATGTAATCACAGAATGTGGAGCAACAGGGTATGAAAAGCTGATTGGCTTAAGACCGAGGAACTTGGAGAGACACTTGATATCGAATTTTGATTGGGTCACTGAACCTGTCAGTTAATGACAGATCACTATTGACGATGAGTGATGGTGGGCAATTTTTTTGGTTTCTTTACGGGAGCTATTAAACTCTTTGGCCCGTATTCTGAAGTCAGGTTTAACTTTAAACCTAGGTTTAAGTCTAGTCTAAGCCTCGCCTAACTCTCAGATTTAAACCTAGGTTTAATTTTGCGTTTCTGAAGTCAGGTTTAACTTAAACCTAGGTTTAAGCCTGGTCTAACTCTGTGGAAATTGTACACATATTTAAACCTGGGGTACACCTAGTTTAAGTCTGGCTTAAGTCAGGTCTAACTTTTTGTTGGATATTCAAAGGAGAAGAAGACACCATTAAAAGGCATTACAACAAATTATTGCAAATAATAAGACCGGAGAGACCTCTTGTGGAAAGAAAAAAAACTTTCACAATCATTGCGACGATGATTTGTTTGCATCGCTGTCGTTTTTTAAATACCAAACAAACAGCGATTTGCACTGACTCCCAACACTAGAGAGTCGCACACATCGCTTGTGGATGAAAGTGGGCCTTGCGATGTTATGCCTTCGCCAAGTTTGAACATTAATTTGGATACTTCATTTGCTTATTGAATCTTTATGCCTAATATTTTCTAAGTTTTAATATTTTATATTTTATATAAGATTGTGTGATTTGTATAGTACGACAATCCTTGAAACTAAAAAGTTGCCAAAGTAAATCAACACGTATCACTTTGTTGCAGAGGAAAACAAATATAGTAGCCCCATACCTTTAGTTTGACGTAATGCTCAGTGCTCACATAGTTTTGAAACTGTGAGTGCAATACACATTTTGTATTGTGTCCCAACGATGGATCTAGTCTAAACAAATGCGAGTGAAAATAATATTGTAAGGTTGGATTAGAGTTCAGAGTAAATGAATGTAGACCTCTAGAGCTAGACCTAAATCTATATTTATAAGACAATCATGGATAAGTCTAATTAAGAGCCAACGAGCGTATTAAGCCGGAACTCTAGACCTAACTTTTTTGTTAGTACTAACAAAGTTAGAGTTTGGGGTAGCATTTCTGCCCTAGCTCTAGTCTAGACCCTAGGCCTATGATGAGTATTAGGCGCGCCTACTGCCTAGTCTAGATCTAGACATCTATATTATGATGTCAAAACATCCAGAACATCCTAAAGATGCACTAGATCTAGACCTAAATAAGATTAAAATGACTAAAAGAGAAATGATCACAAATACCTTATTGATGCAGGATAAGTAATACATAGTCTAGATCTAGTCAACATTGAAGCTCATAACAATGATCGAATTGTAAGGTTTTTTTTATAGGACAATGCAATATGTTTTCTAATCCGTGTGTACGTACGAATGAATGCGCGCACGATACGATCGAATGATACTGCGCGCACGGTGATCGAGCTAGAAGGGGGTCGCGTTACGCACGTCGGTTCGAAAAAGGATTGCATTGTCCTAAAAAAAAAACGCCTAAAAATCAAACAAATGAGCTTCAGCAATGTTGACTTTGGACTAGTTATTCTGCATCAAGAAGGTATTTTTTATCATTTTTAGTTTATCTTTTAGTCATCTAAATCTTATTTAGAGCATTTTTATGATGTTCTGGAAGTTTTTACTAATCTGGGATGATGCAGAAATTGTAGAATTACTGATTTGTTTATTGATTATTTATTTATTCGTAAAGATCAATTCCACCTCGATTCAGACTTTTTCAGCAGTTTTACAATAAATCAAAGGGTAAAACAACACACAAAATCACGCCATAACGTTCAACGGTTGCTTTGAAAGAGATTTGTTTGTGTCGAATATTTTTAATTGAAATTATTAAATTTGCAGCACGAAATCCAGCAATAAAAAAGCCTATATCAGCTACCCTGGAAGATGGGTGAGCTGTACTGAGCATGTGCAGTAGAAGCAGACTACATCTCCATGGTAGTTAAACCTTAGCTTAACTTTAAACCTGGGTTTTAGACTTAAACCTGGGTTTAACTAAACCTGGCTTTCAGAAACTGAAATGATACTTAGACCTGAAGTCTGGCTTAGTTAAACCTGGGTTTAAAGTTAAACCTGGGTTTAACTAAACCTGACTTCAGAATACAGGCCTTTATCTGCTACTGAGAAACATAAGGGCTCTTTTTACATTTGAAAGAGGAAGCCCTGGAATATATTAAATGAATATCTAGCAAACTGTGTCTACGGTTTCTTAAATGGTCTGGATAAGAACCGGAGAAGTGAACCTGTCAAGTTTGAATTTGAGGCCAACCCACCTGGTCATGATCCGTAAACTTAACACGAATAAGGAATTTGGTACTGATAGAGGCTTAGGCCTGCATTTAGAAAATTTAGACTCTAAGGCCCGTATTCTGAAGTCAGGTTTAGTTAAACCCAGGTTTAACTTTAAACCCAGGTTTAACTAAACCAGACTTCAGGTCTAAGTATCATTTCAGTTTCTGAAAGCCAGGTTTAGTTAAACCCAGGTTTAAGTCTAAAACCTAGGTTTAAAGTTAAGCCAAGGTTTAACTACCATGGAGATGTAGTCTGCTTCTACTGCACATGCTCAGTACAGCTCACCCATCTTCCAGGGTAGCTGCTAGCTAGCTGCATCCCCCGGCCCCTGCAACTGCACCTGGGCAACTGCACTAGCTTGCATTGAACTAAGTCTGCAGTAGGGTCTTGACAGGAAAATGGCAGAATCAAGCAAAAAGCAGAGAAGAGCGAATTGGGAAGTGACAGAGAAACATTATCTTCTGGAACTAATTGTTGAAAGTGTAGAGGTAATAGAAAACAAGAAGAATGACTACGAGGCCAATGTGGCGAAGAACGATGAGTGGAGCCGCATCCACCTAATGTTCCAGGCTCGTTATAGGAGGGAATTAAAAGAGCTCAAGGAGCAGTGGAAGAGGATGAAGCTGGTGGCTAAGAGCGAATGGAGTGCATGGAGTTCGGGGAGGAGATTGACAGGGGGAGGGCCAGCTCCCAAATCTCCTTCAGCCATAACTACCTTCATTCACGATTTAATTCCCCAGGATTTTCGACAAATACAAAACAGTTTTGATTGTGACGCAGAGATCACTGTTAACAATGAGGAGGCAGTGACGGCATTGCGTTACCTGGCAGGAGAAAGCCAGGAATTTACCTGCAGTTCTTTTGGGTAAGTAAAATAACCAAGAGCTGAATGATTAAACTGTAGATTCTAAGTTTACTTGGCCAGGGGCAGATCTAGGGAGAAGGGCACACGCCTCCTCCTTTTTCCTTCTGAAAAAAAAGGCCAAGAAATATTCACATCACATAGGCTAGGTCTAGACTAGAATGTTCAGTTCAGGTTCACATTTATGCTCTGAAAGGTAAAGCTTCACATTTTGCACAATTTTGTACATATAAAAATACACCCCCCCCCCCCCCTTCCCCATCTTGGCCTTGAAAAATCCTAGATCCGACCATCCCGTTGGGTAGATCTCTAGATCTAAGTTAGATCTACTAACAAGACTACAGACTTTCTAGGCCTATTATTATATTAGGTCTAGACTAGATCTAGATCGAGTAGGAGTCGGACAAAATATGATTAATTTATTTATGAGTGTATTTGTCACCAACAAATCAGCTAGGCTAGTACTAGTAGAATACAAGTTAACAGAATACAAGTTAACATTTAGAGGTCTATTGCCACAAGTTTTGTCACTGATTACCCGATCACTACTAGAAGTCTATAGTATATAGATTCTAGACAGTAGACTGCACTTGTCACGGTATGGAACTGGGAAGTTTAACTTGGAATTTGATTTCTAGTCACTAGAGATAGATGTCTACACGATCTAAATGAGTACTAGTCTACTACTGTACTAGACCCTAGACCTATTGGCTAGATAAACATAGATCTAAATCAGTGACATAAAATGTTTTTTTTTGCATAAATATTTTTGTCTATTCTAATAATGGCCCAATGCCGAGTAAACTTTCAACAGAAATTCTTCGTTTCATTTGTGTAGTCTGCTCGTGAATTTATGCGATTCAAAAAGCGCGCTAGTTACGTTCTCGTACGGCTAGCTGGGCGAAGCGGACCCTGGACGAAGAGCTTAACTCGATGCATGATGAAGCCGAGCTGAACTCTCGCATGCCTCGTGACGGGGATAATTAATTAACTATCAAAGCATAAGAAAAGAAAATGAATAAACACGTAATTTAAGAGTCTTACCTTCTCTAGAGATCTACATGTATATAATTATTGTGCTGTACACGAATAAATGTCATGATAAAGGAAGTCTGAAAGATATATCCGTTTTGGTATGTCAGAGCTAGAGCTGTACGAAGTAGTGCTTTAGATCATTCGCGCTTATATTAGTTTGACTTTGAGGCCTCGAACTTTGATTTGTTACTACAAAATGTGGTTTTTGCAATTACAGGATTTGTTCCGATTATGAAAATGAAAATTCCATAAAATGTTAATTATACATAGATCTATCTTTATTATTATTAATGTTCGTATCTCAATAATCAGTTGAATCAAACTATAAAATAAATATTCAACAGAAATGAGTCTCAAAATTAAGCCTAACTTACTTCAAGATTGATCGATTCATGAATTAATTGACGCCCGTTGACGGTAGGCATGAAACCATAGACCTACTTTCCACGACCACCCAGGGGAATCAAATAAAAGGAGAAGGGGGGGTGGGGAGTGGTGGCGTGGGGGGCGGGGTCTGGAATTTGACAGCATTTTCTAAATTTAAGGAACTGCTTCCAGGGTGTTGTTTGTTTTTTATTTATTACGAAAGGCATTTAATACAGTTTATATACACAGATCACTTGAGATGAACTGAAGACCAACTTTATCATTGAAAAATCACATAAGTTAGAAAATTCATTTAAAACAGTGATGAAAGCAAAGATAACGTTTCAAAATTGAAACAAATGCCAGATTTTAAACCAGCTTGCAGGGCTAAAATGAATCCAAGGCCACCAAGGCCATTGCCTTGGATGCCCCTTTGAATGGCCTAAATGCCCCTCTCATTGGCCTTGGAGATTTTGTGTGCCCTTTTTAATTCTTCCTATTTGTGCTGTAATATAGGAATGTGCCCTACAGAAAAGTGGCCTTGCCCTAAAAATATTGAAATTTAAGGCCTGAGCTTGGACATCCAAAGACAAAATGCTTTCTGAATGTTATTATTCATGTTCTAAGATTTTCATATAACTAAATAGGGACAAGTTTTAAATGGGGGCTCGCTACAAGAGTCCTATCTCGCACCCCGGGGCAACGTGTCTGACACGGCCGGTTGTAGCAACTATACTCCGAAGATCAAGCGACATTAATCTTGATCTAAGGAGACACGAACGAACGAGGGACATGCAAGTTGAAATTATCAAAATAGGAGTACATGTACTTTTATGAAATTCTCTAAATACATATATTGTTTCTATTATAGCATGGATGGCATTGAAAGCAATCATGACATGACACTCCTCCAGCTCAATGATCCCACAGATGACCCTATCATCACGCATCCATCCACCAGCACATCTTCTTCATCTAATCCATCCACCAGCAGCCTTCAGCCCTCAAAGCATTCAACAAGCATATCTCATAGATCACAGGCATCAACCAGCTCATCTACCACTCACACTCCCCTATCAGCTGACAGGTAGTGATTTACATTTACTGTAATGTGTCTATTTCTTTCAAACAAAGCCTCATGAATATTATCTTGATCAAACAGAGAAATAAATAACTCTAGATAAGATTCAAGTAGATGGGGAAATAAATAACTCTAGATAAGATTCAAGTAAATGAAGAAATAAATAACTCTAGATAAGATTCAAGTAGAAAATTATGTATATCATAATTTATTAATAATTAATAAATTATCATATTCTGCAACACACTTTGCATTATCTTTCCAAATGTTCAAGGACCAAGAGATCAAGAACCAATACACCGCCTCTTGCAGCCCAAGCATCCACCAGCAGCCTTCAGCCCTCACGTCATCTATTCCAGGCATCAACCAGCTCATCCAACACTCACACTCCCCTATCAGCTGACAGGTAGTGATTTACATTTACTGTAATGTGTCTATTTCTTTCAAACAAATCCTCATGAATATTATCTTGATCAAACAGGGAAATAAATAACTCTAGATAAGATTCAAGTAGAAAATTATGTATATCATAATTTATTAATAATTAATAGTAAGATAAAAAAATGATTTATTTGAATTATAAATCATATTCTGCAACACACTTTGCAATATCTTTCCAAATGTTCAAGGACCAAGAGATCAAGAACCAATACACCGCCTCTTGCAGCCCAAGCATCCACCAGCAGCCTTCAGCCCTCACGTCATCTATTCCAGGCATCAACCAGCTCATCCAACACTCACACTCCCCTATCAGCTGACAGGTAGTGATTTACATTTACTGTAATGTGTCTATTTCTTTCAAACAAAGCCTCATGAATATTATCTTGATCAAACAGAGAAATAAATAACTCTAGATAAGATTCAAGTAGATGGGGAAATAAATAACTCTAGATAAGATTCAAGTAAATGGGGAAATAAATAACTCTAGATAAGATTCAAGTAGAAAATTATATATATTATAATTTATTAGTAATTAATGGACAAAATGGATAAAAAATAATTTATTTGAATTATAAATCATATTCTGCAACACACTTTGCATTATCTTTTCAAATGTTCAAGGACCAAGAGACCAAGAACCAGGACACCGTCTCCTGCACCGAACCCATCCCTTTCGTTTGATGCCTCACTTTTAGAGTTTGCTCAGAAAGAGCATGATCTGAAGGTTCAGCACCTTAACCGTGAGCATGAAAAGAGAATGGAGATCCTGGAGCTGGAGCAACGTTTCCATTCCAAGAAACTGGAGTTACTCGAGCTCTAAGTTGTACCTTTTTTCATGATATATATGATTTAACTGTGCATTTTTACATGTTTATTCCTTACAGGTGTTAAAATGCATGAGAAAAGTGCATAATAATTCTTTGAAATGTATTCAACAGAGGTACTGCATACTCTGCATACCGTTTATATGTCTAAATTATTCAAGTACTCATCGGTGAAGAAAAGCAGAAAAATTCAAATAAATCAAGCTTATTTCAAAATGACCGAGCTAGTACTGGTAAGATGTAAATTGTCAACATAAATAAAAGCTCTAGGTTAAACCATCTCTAAACTGAGCCTGACTGTATATTCTACAATATGAACTATTTCAAATGTGCCATTTCCATACAATACGACTGGAATTTACAAAGTGTTTGTATTACTTGCTTGTTATAGTTTTAAATGCTTAATGTATATGGTGCCACATGTATCTGTAACATCTTTGCACTATCCAATTCAGTGAAGTACACTTGGATTATTATAAAAATAATAAATGAGTGCACATTGATACATTAACTCCTTGAACCAACTGTTTGATTTACATAAATGGTGTATGGAATGAGTGCTGTCTTTGTCCCTTCACACTACGCTAAAAAAGCTGAACATAAAGTAGTGCATAACAGCTCGAGACAGTCAATGGTAGATTATATTGTATATAATGGTAGTTGCCTATATCTGGAATTACTTGTCGGATTTTTGTCCGTTAAGAATTTCTTGACGAGTGTAAAAAAATACACCTAGAAAATACGCTGACCAAAGATCGAATCAGCTTAAATTTGACCATTACAAGAAGCAGGTTATTAACATGTACAAATACTCATGTACCCTCTACAACTCATTACCAAATTTAAAAAAAAGAGGCTGATCAGACACCCAGTAGTCTGACAATGAAGTCTAGAAAGCAAACTGTTTTCTTAATTTGAATGCTAGGATACTCCGACACTCCTAACGTTTCAATTTCACAGATAGGAGGCACACAACATATTTATAAATCCTACATAGGTTCACAATAGAAACTTGGCGATCTGTTACCTCCTTGAAGAATTAAGAATCAGCGTCATTTCACATAATAGATCAATGTAGAATTAATGATTCATTAAACTTTTGCTAATTGCTAATGAATAATGAACCTAATGTCAATGTTCCTAAACCACAGGAGAACCCCGGTGATCTGTTACCTCCTGATGGAGCTAACAACATAGCTTGTCAACTTAAAAAAGGCAGTAGCTAATTGAGCGTCATTCCTTCTACATTGATCTATTATGTGAAATGATGCTCAATTAACCACTGCCTTCATGTTGTTAGCTCCATCAGGAGGTAACAGATCACCGGGGTTCTCCTGTGGTTCAGGACCATTGACTTGAGGTTCATTAAGAATTAGCCAAAATTTAATGAATCATTCCTTAAAAAATTGATCTATTATGTGAAATGATGCTCAATTAGCCACTGCCTTCTTAGCTGACCAGCTATGTTGTTAGCTCCATCAGGAGGTAACAGATCACCGGGGTTCTCCTGCGGTTCAGGACCATTGACTTGAGGTTCATTTCTCATGATGGAGAGATTCCAGAGGACAGCAACGGCAACAATTGTCGTCAGTGTCGTTTCCAGTTTGAGCCTGAGCTGGTTGAGACATGGGAATCTCCTCTTCATCATCCCAAATGTACGTTCAATGATGTTCCGGCCTCTAATCTGCGCACGGTTGTATCTCTGCTGACTCCTGTCACGCGGGTGAAGTAGTGGTGTCATGACATATGGCTGGCAAGCATAACTACGGATTAAATTATTTTGGAAAAAAGGATAAAGGACAGTGATTTTTTGTTAATGTCATAGAAAAAGTTGCTAATGAGGCATCTCAAATTTATACCAAAGAAAAGACAATTTGTTAAAAGAAGAAACTATTACATCAGCATTTTTGTAATCATAATATTTTCAATTTTTTTTTTCCAGCGCAAACTCATATATGAAATGCAGGTAGGTTGTAGGTCTACTTTAAAAAGAGCTCTCCAAAACTCTGTTTAAACATTACTTATTCAAAAGTGTGTTCCATTACAATTATTACACTACATGGTACACAACATTCTTCCTATTTCATTTTTGTTTATAAGACCAACTTTGATGGGGTTTATCAGCTATAGATAGGCCTATAATCACCATGGCTGAAACTGTGGTTAGATAATCATCATGATATGCAAAATTGGATGTTAGGAGTTTTCTTTTTAGCTGCCTCGAAGAAGTGATGGGCTTATTAATATGGGATAGAATTTCCTAAAATTTGTTACAGAATATGAAAACACAAAATAATGTTAAGCCCTTCTTGACCCTGGACATTTGCAACATGCTATGTGCCCATTGACCAAACATGCTGACATACCCAGGGGTGGATCCAGCCAGTGGCGAGGGAGGGTGCCCAATTCAACAGAAAGTATTTAGCAGCGGCTAAGCCGACGGGCCCATTGAGGGGGGGGGGGGGGGGTATTGAATGGTATTTTTTTCTTTCCAGGGGAGGGGGGGGGGGGGGGGGGGGTTGGGAAGAGATTCTTTTTTTAACCTGTTTTTTGGGCAAGGTGAGGGGCCCAGGCCCCAGGGCCCTCCCCCCCCCCCCCCCCCTGGATTTGTCCCTGGACATAACAGCATGAAAATGACAATCTCTACTTCTCTTCCATTTTCTAAATATATATTTTTACTGTGCTACTCACCCGCTGTCCCCCAATAGCCATTTGGCCTCATGGCTAGCCTCTTGAAGAATCCTCTTGAGCCGCGATTCCCGAAAAATCCGTGAGTCATGGGACCCTCCCGGCCATCTTGCGACCACATCTATTATCAGCCCTTCGTGAGTGCATACTGCCTGAAATATGTGCACAAAAATACAGAAGCATTTTAAAAATTAATAATGAAAATACACATTGAAAAGGAATGCGGTGTCTGTCTCATCACGTCCACAAAGCATTTTGGTTCTTCACATCAAAATTTAACAACTTGGAAACTTGGAAAAAACTACTTAAATTTTAGAACTTGTTACAATGTAACATGGGTTATTCTGATAATGATTGCATGTGAAAATTTTTAATTCATACACTTTTATAATTTCTATGAATATCCTATTGCTATCAGTATCTTGCACATCATCATTTGCGTGTAAACATAGAATTAAAACATTTCCCTGTTTGCAATAACATAAAAATAAAGTAGATATCAATATCCAAAATTTGTAGCACAAATTTCACATGCAAATAAATTTACCCCTAATAACACCAAGCCAGACTTCAGAATACAGGCCTATGACTCTTACCTGCACATTTATAGAAAAGCGACTTTTACGATTGAGAAACCTCTGTGCATTGTCACTACCTGGGCTCCTTATATGAACATGCGTGCAATCAATGGCCCCTACTACCCCTGGAAACTGACAATAGTCAAAAAAACGTTGCTGAGTTTGCTGAATCTGGAGAGGTGTAGTTGGAAACTGGATGTACTGTGGACGTAAATGGGCGATTTGAATTGACACATCACTGATGATCCTGGAGAGAGATGCCTGTGAAAGGGTAGCCTCATCCCCATGCATCAGTTGGAAAGTGCCTGTAAAAAAACAGACAATTGAAAAATTGAAATTCCTAAACAAATATTTACAGATCATAGATCTGTTTTTTTTTTAAGTTTTGAAAATCATTGCAGAATTGGGTTTTAAATGAACAATTTTAACAGAAATTTCGCCATCATATTTCGGGGATTCCCATAACTTCAGAGGGGCTTTACAAATTTACATCTTATAGAATCACTTCAATTATGATTAATGCAAGTAGACTAGATCTAATAAGATAAACCTAGTTTGGTACGTTTTAGTAGGTTATCTCCATGCCGCAGTTACGGGTCAAATTTTGGATAGGCTTCTGAACTAGCGCCATGCCCATTTTGGGTTACATTATATCGTACTGGTATAAGCCTAACGGAATTTCATTCTCATAAAGCCTAGGTCAGTGACTAGGGTCTAGCTAGCGCTAGTCAAAGAAAAGAGTTTTCAGAATATTAGAGTCTAGTATTAGGCTACTACTAGGCCTACGATCTAGATCTACTAGATACTGTAAGAGTTACGATTAGACTCATTCCCTACTTTTATTTGTCACAACAGGCCTTAAATTAATCCAAGGCCACCAAGGCCATGGCCTTGGAGATTTGTTGTGCCCTTTCCAATTCTTCCTATTTGTGCTGTAATATAGGAATGTGCCCTACAGAAAAGTGGCCTTGCCCTAAAAATATTGAAATTTAAGGCCTGTCACAATTACTATTTGTTTCTCTAGTCTCTTCTACCCCATACATATTCATTTCACATGCTCTGTGGGCATGAGATAGGAGAGACTTTATAGGAGAGAGGACTTGTGAGTTTGGCAGTGATTTGTAATATTGGTGTTTAATTCAGTGATTGATTGGCAAGATATT
Source organism: Strongylocentrotus droebachiensis (assembly GCA_035222895.1). Lineage (NCBI taxonomy): Eukaryota > Metazoa > Echinodermata > Echinoidea > Camarodonta > Strongylocentrotidae > Strongylocentrotus > Strongylocentrotus droebachiensis. The sequence goes on from JAVYIG010000059.1 coordinate 989,235, forward strand.
ATTTTATTAGTTTACAATACTACTAGACCCTTCTAGGCCTACTATTAAATTGGACAGGAATACCGATTGCTGAGAACGCAGCATTCTTATAGAATCTCTTCTTCTTCTTCAGTTGAAGTATAGCCTATAGGCCAATTAATTAAAGATAATCTCTGATCTTGCATTCACAGCTCAGCTCTGAGCTCAGCTTCAAAGTTCAAACTACGTGAACACAACGTCAAACTAAGCGTATGGGGCTGGAAATAGATTTGTTTTCCTCTGCAAGAACGTGATACGTGTCGATTTACTTCGGGCCTTGGGCAACTTTTTAGTTTCAAGGATTGTCGTACTATACAAATCACACAAATTTACCGGAAATATAAATCCCTGAGATTCCGAAAATATTAAGCATTACATTTCAATCAGCAAATGAAGTACCCAAATTAATGTTCAAACTTACCGACAGCATAAAATCGCAAGGCGGTCAAAACTTGCAAATACACAGGCAATGCATCTGCACGCGATGTGTGTCGCTGAAGTGCTGGAGTGAGTTCGTCCGTGATGAAAACCGCCGTTTGTTTTGTAAACCGGTATCGGTGCAGAAATTCGTCGTCGCCATAAATGTGAAATGGGTTTTTCCTTTCCACAAGCGGTCTCTCGGGTCTCATTATTTGGTGTAATAATGCGTCGTAGTGGTGTCTTCTTCGCTGAATATCCAACAAATACGCCATTGCGAAGAAATATTTAGACCTGACTTAAGCCAGACTTAAACTAGGTGTACCCCAGGTTTAAATATGTGTACAATTTCTACAGAGTTAGACCAGGCTTAAACCCAGGTTTAAGTTAAACCTGACTTCAGAAACGCAGATTTAAGCCAAGGTTTAAATCTGAGAGTTAGGCGAGACTTTAAACCTAGGTTTAAAGTTAAACCTGACTTCAGAATACGGGCCATACAAGTTCTGATTCTACTCGCATCTGGAATCAACTACCAGCCACTGCCCCAACAGTTGCTGCTTTCCAGAAGGCCGCATGTACATGTAAGTTCCAGAATGCCATAAACTATAGGAGTATGTTTTTTACTCTTATATTCCTATTCTATTAAGTATAGAAATTGTACACTGTTCTGTTATTGTCTGCACCATCAACCACGCAGAAAATCTAGCGCATGCGCATTATATTCATCCCGTCTCAGCCTCATTTTCCTACATTGGTCCTTCTGATAGGCTATTGCTGGCTGTAGTATAGCTTGGAAAAGCTGCTTCAGGGATTACCTCATCAAGTATCAAGCCATTCGCTCAACGTTATAAGATCTTAGTGCGAGGAGAAAGCTTGCGATTTTCCGTTTGATCCAATACTAAAATCATGATACTCCAGTCAAATCTCTGATTTTTTACGATTTTTTTTCAGCATTCAGGTATTTTGTGCCATTGTGAATACCAGAATAGCGCTGCATCGCCATAACATCACGAACGAAAACCTGTGTATTATTTGTTTTATTAAATGGGTATACCATCAAATCTTAGCTAGCAAGGCAACCTTCGAACAAATAGCGTGTTCACACAGACGATCGCGGCAGCAGTGGCCTCGTAAATAGACTGTGCATGCATGGTGCGACTTCTCGCATTAGCATCCATTGAATTATACGCAGCGCGCGTGCATTGGGCCTAGAAGTCTAGACTCGTCTACGCCTTTTTGTAGCACTTTTTTGCACGGTTGTTATCACCAAAATGCACTCACAGTGTACGTATGGTAAAAATTAATGCATGCAAACATGATTAAATTTGGACACTTCTCATTGGCTTCATTCATGAACCCTTTATTAGTCATTACGTTACGGTTACCCCCCCCCCCCCCCTTCTCTCTCTCTCTCTCTCTCTCTAGCGCTAGCTCTCTCTCCTTCTTTCATTATTTCACACAACAGTAATTGTTTCACTGTCAAAGGATACAGAATAAATAGGCCCTGATTTTCTTAGCTTGCTGGAATAGATATATAGATCTAGGCCTAGATCTACTTTCTTTATACTTGGCTAGATGGATTCAACTGAAAACGTACATATGATAGAATAGGTGGGTCTACGAAAAAATTGTACATTTTGCATAGGCAGTCTCGCACAACATTGAGCCCGGCTGTTCGAGGTCGACAAGACAAGAGCCGACCCAAAATGAACATACCTTTTCGTCGATTATGACTTCGTAAACTTCTCCATCTTTCAGAGGTCGTTTACTGAATACTAGTCCGTTGTTAAATTCTTGTCTGGAGTCATTTCGTCGTGCCGATTTATCATCATCACTTAACGAAATTAAGGTTCCACATTTGTTGTGAAAAGGATGAACTCTGCGATGGCTCGCCATGTTTTCGCCGGCGATATCCATGATGAATATTCATAAAACTTGCACCGGCTTAGCCCATTTTTTATTCTGGACGATGCACTTTTATTTTATTACTTTTGTTTGATTTCGTATTATGAATTGCATTGTTTGGTGTAATTAAATTGCCATTATATTAATTATTAACAAATAAAGATCATGATTTTTCAAATAAATGGTATAGTAGCCAGTAAATTTTCGACAGAATATGTATTGTCCCTATATAAAAGTGGACTAGTCCATCATTTAAGACTGTAGCAGTTTGTCGTAGTGTATTGTATATTATTTATAAATCTTCCATTCCTTACATGAGAGGCTTGTTGGTCTAGTGGCATGATTCTCGCTTTGGGTGCGAGAGGCCCCGGGTTCGATTCCCGGACAAGCCCCGTTGTATTTTTTGTATTTTTGTACAGCCAGATTGGATAATATCTTTAATCACAGAAATAAAAAGGCACAGTTTCATCTACAAACCGATGAACGTAATCTTTGATGGCATACAATATTTTGTCTTATCATTTTTTAATTTATTTTGAAGCGAGTTACAATAATGTTTCATTATCCCTTCGTAACAGTCTGTACAAGTAGATGTTTCTCTTTCTCTTCTTTTCTCGCCTACCCTTCTCTTTCTCTTCTTTTCCTGTCTACCCTTCTCTTTCTCTTCTTTTCCTACCTACCCTTCTCTTTCTCTTCCTGCCTACCCTTCTCTTTCTCCTATCTTCCTGCCTACACTTCCCTTTCTCCTGAAACCAACAGAACAGTACACCAGCATCTCATTATCATACTTTCAGTATTTTTCCTTGCAGTTTTTCTATGGCAGCCTTTACATGCCCATTTTATTGCCTTATGTTTTTTTTATACATTTTCTCGTTTTCATGTATTTTCTTATTTAACTTCTTTTTCTGGTCTCTTTTTTTTCCTTCTCACTCTCTTGCAATTATTATGGATCCTTCCTATATTGTTGCTTTAAATGTGTTTTTGTTACCTTTTAATCTTTGTAGTATATTAATCTCCCATATATGTGTTAATATGTTTTCTGACAATCTTCTTGACTTGTATTCCCAACACTTAGACTTCATATTTTATTTTGTGATTCCAATCCAAGATGGTTAATATAGAAGAAGTTGCTTGTAATATTTTAGAAAATAATGCAAGCACGCTAGAGCCCAATGTTAATGATAATTTTGATCATGCCTCTCCAATTGTTTGTCATTACTGTTCAGAAAATCAATTTATGGATGGGTTTCGTAATAAATGTGAAAATGATGTTACTGTCCTACATTTAAATGTTAGAAGTATGCATAAAAATGTTGATGCTTTTAATACTCTTATCAGAAACCTCAATGATAGCTCTACAATAATTGGGGTCACGGAGACTTGGTTTTCGAGTGAGAGTGATGTTAATTTATATTCTATTTCTGGATATAGTTTGGTGTCTAATCACAGACGTGATAAAAGAGGCGGTGGTGTTGCTTTATACATTCCAGTTGGTATGGATTTCCAAGTAAGGCATGACTTAAATGTGATGACTGATCAGTTGGAGTCTATTTTTGTAGAGTGTTTTATTCCAGGCAAAAAGAATGTTATCTTTGGAGTTATATACAGACCTCCCCAGAGTAATATAGATCTTACTGTGAATGAATTGCAGAGTATATTGTTGAACCCACTATTTGTCAATAAGTCAATATTCTTAATGGGAGATTATAATATAAACCTTCTTCAATGTGATGAAAATGACCATTATAATGCTTTTTTGAATATGATGTTGTCATTTTCTTTAATGCCATTAATTACAAAACCCACAAGGGTAACTGATAGTTCATCTACCCTTATTGATAACATATTTTGTAATTTGCAACCTTTTCCACCTTCAGGTATTATAATATCAGATCTTTCAGATCATTTCCCTATCTTCACTAGAGTGAATTTTCGTAATACTGCTCATAAACATGAATGTAAATATATTCGTAAAAACAATCCTACTAACATTGAGAAGTTTCGAGAAGCACTAACGGCAACTGACTGGAGTGCAGTTTTACTTGAAAAGGATGTTAATATTTCATTCAACAATTTCTTTAATAAGTTTTTGCTACTCTATGATGAAATTGTTCCGATTTCCGAATGTAATACTAGAAATCGTAAGAAAATTCCACGCATGCCATGGGTCAGTGCTTCCTTGTTGAAGTCTATCAATAAGAAGAATAAGTTGTATTATTCTTATAAAGTTAGTGGAAGAGAATCATCACGTAAACGATATGTTGATTATAAAAACACCCTTACTTCAGTCTTGCGTGCAGCAAAGAAAACATATTATTTTGCTCAGTTTCAAGCAACTTCAAACGATATCAAAGGAACTTGGAAAGTGATAAGAAATGTGTTCAAGTCAAAGAAAAAAAATTCTGATGTAAAGAATATTGAAATTGATGGTCGTTTAGTGGAAGATAAGAATATTATTGTGGAAAAATTCAATGATTATTTTTGCAGTATTGGTCCTAATCTGTCACGGGCGGTCCCTTCCTGTCAAAAATCTTTTAACGATTTCCTGAAAGAATCTAACAAGAAAAGCTTATTCCTTTTCCCATTAGTTAGGGAAGAGTTGCTTACTATTGTGAATTCGCTTAAGGCTGGGAAAAGTCCTGGTTACGATGGTGTCAATAATGACATAATTAAACAGGTTATCTTAGCGATTATTCAACCCCTTATTTATGTTTTTAATTCATCAATGTTAAATGGAATAGTCCCCGAAAACATGAAAATTGCAAAAGTCGTACCCGTTTTTAAAAAGGGTGATCCTCAATCTTTTTCAAATTACCGTCCTATTTCACTTCTAACCTCCTTCTCAAAGATCCTTGAGAAAGTGATTTATGTTAGAACTTTAGAATTTTTCAACAAAAGTAAAATATTCTCAAATTTTCAGTTTGGGTTCCGAGAGAAACATACTACCTCTCATGCCTTGCTGCACTTTATAGATAAGATTTCACAAGCAATAGACAAAAAGATGCACACAATCGGTATATTTCTTGATTATTCCAAGGCATTTGATACTATAGATCATGAAATTTTGCTAGGGAAATTATCGCATTATGGTGTCAGGGGCACAGCTCTGGACTGGTTTAAGAGCTACTTAGCTGACAGGAAACAATTTGTTTCTTTAAACGGTTTTGATTCAGGGTTACAGAATGTCACATGCGGCGTTCCTCAGGGATCTCTCCTTGGTCCGCTCTTGTTTATTGTATATATTAATGACTTTCATTTCTCATCTGATATTTTGTCATTCATTTTATTTGCTGATGATTCCAGCTTGTATTATTCACACAAAAATTCACAAACTCTGTTAGAAACGGTTAATTTCGAACTAAGTAAAGTTACTTTGTGGATTCAAGCAAATAAATTGTCTTTAAATCTGCAAAAGACAAATTATATGTTTTTTAGTAATACAATCAAGGTGCTTCCAGGAGATGTATCATTTAATAATGTATTGATAGATAGGGTATCATCAACAAAATTCCTTGGTTTGCACATTGATGAGCAAATGAGTTGGAAAATTCATGTAAATCATCTCTATAAGACATTGTCAAGAAACAGTGGCGTAATTCATAAATTGAAATCAATTTTACCTAAAGGCATCCTTCTATTAATGTACTCAACATTAATCCTCCCCTATCTTAATTATGGTGTTCTTGCTTGGGGTAACTCTCTTAAAACTAACCTTGAAAAGTTATATTTGATTCAAAAGAGGGTCTTAAGAATTATTTGTAACGTTAGCTTTCGTACGCACACTAATCCGCTTTTTTATACGCATAGAATTTTAAAGGTGCAAGATATTTATCACCTTCAACTGGGTTCTTTAATGTACAACTTCGATTCTGGTGTCCTTCCACAGGCTCTAGTCAGCATTTTTAAGAAAAATAGTCAAGTTCATGACCATGCTACACGAAATGCCTCTGCGTTTCACTTACCCCAAGTAAGGACAAAGTTAACTTTTAATACTTTGGTTTTTACTGGACCTAAATTTTGGAACTCTCTAGGCTCTAGCGTTAAGCAATCTGTTAGTCTCTCTTCATTTAAGTGTAAACTTAAGGTTTATCTTCTCGATAAATACTGTGACTCATAGAGTAGTTCATTTTTGTAGTTATTATGGTGCCAAGATATATTATGTATTACTATAAATGTAAATTTTCTTCTTGATATTAATATGTGTCTAACTGAATATTTTCAGATTGTCAACCTCTTATTCCCTCCCCCTGTTGTCTTGTGCCCGTTGTGTGCTGTGCCTATTGTCGATGTGCTGTATTCTTCTATTATTTCTCATATTTTCTCTTTTCTCCCGTCTTGTCTAGTCTAGTCTCTCTTTTTGTTGTTGTTGTTGTGTGTGTGTACACTTCTTGTTTTGTTATACCCCCTTTTCCCTATTGTATTCTTAGGTAGTCACAAATATCTATTCATCATGTTTTATCCGGCTCAGAGGGGACCCTAATAATTACAAGCTCTGCTTTTACCAGGGTCTCCTCGTCTTTCTTTTAGTTAGCTATGTTTTTTATCATTATCATAATTTGTTATTTTGCTTTGTAAATGTGTTATGATCCAATGTTATGCTCTGTATGTCATTTGAAAGAAAGACGAATAAAATCTTATCTTATCTTATCTTATCTTATCTATTTTCCTGCCTACAATTCTCTTTCTCCTTCATAGCTGTCTTTCCCTTTGCATGTATCTCTTTCGGTTTCCCATATTTATTTTTTTTGTCTACCAGGAAGGCGCTTGCTTATAAGCCTAGCTTCTTTTAAGATCCTTCCCACTTGCAAACTTTCCATTAAGTTGTACTTTATATGTATTGAATATGTTTATAGCCCTGTCAATATGCCTATATAACACACATATTATTGATTTGTAAAGCTGGGCAACTTTTAATCTCATGTTGCATGTGCTTTCTCTTCTTCCTTTTTCTTGTTAATATTCTACTCTCTCCTTCTTCGTCTTCTCTCTCTCTTATAATATGCTTTAAAGTGGATTGCATTGTGTGCGAGTATGGCCGAGTGTGTTTGCAAGATATTTGTAATTGTTTTGTAATAAGTATGAATATACATATATATGTCTTTTTTGTTTTGTTTGTTATATTATTTTGTTAATTATATTTTTTATTTAATTGTATGTTAATGGGCCCCATTTACAAGCTTTGCTTCTCAGGGGTCCATAGCCTGTCATCATATTATAATTGTACCAGTGCCAGTGTGATTGTATTTTTTTTTAATGATTGGCTGAAAAAATTGAGTTGAATTGAATATGTACAATGTCATTTTATTCTTGCTTTTGAGTGGAATAAACTGAACTGAATATTTGAGTATTGTACTCAAGCTTTTTCTGCTTCTTTCTTCTTCCAATAAAGTAGATTCAACCTTGACAGTGGTACTACTTTAACATGTATTATGTGAAGTCCAAAAATATAAAACACACTATGTCCTTTCACTTTGCTGTGACAAATTATTTAGAGGCATTTTAGCATCTCATTTGTAAACAAGGCCTACAAAGAATTGTTATCTAAATAATCTAATTTATTGACAAATAATCAGAGACAAACAACAGACAAACACAAGATATACTATAGCTCATTTTAATGAGAACATCAACATTAAGATAAATCCTCCAAACACACCCTTACTTTCACTCCCTTCAATGCGCATTTATTGCTCACGACAGATAGATGTGGTTATTCTATGGCTTGTATTCTTAAAGACAGCCCAAGTAACCCTAGTTTACTGTTTTATGCTTATTTTAAAAGTTTCTCTTGACAACTAAAATGATTGCCAAAGCTTCCCTGACCTAGCAACAAATAATGTACGAACAGTGGATTGCATCCATAGAGGTGCCATCATTCATAGCAGGTGAATGAAATGGCTGGTATTCATGAATTAGGGAGAGAAACATGCATAAAAGTACAAGTGACCCAAAATATACACGGATCTTTAAATCATGGAGAAGTCCCACTTTGTGCATTTTAGAATAATCACTGTCAAAGACAGGGAGGTGCTATTTGAATACCTTTTGTTTGCCCTCTTGAGAGGAAAACTTTTACCTAGGTACCATAGAATGTATTGTCTTTGCATGAAAAAATAATGATTACATACCTTTCGTTAAAAAATTTGTACAAATGACCTTTATCTGACTATGCCCCAGGTATATCTACAAACTGTTTTATTCAACTAGCCATGGCATTTTGAGCATGTGTCTACAGGGTTACAAGAATGAATCTGTCAAAAACTATAAGTAAAACAAGGCTAATACAGATTCAAATTTCAAGATGATTTGATTCACAGTGGTTGCATGATAAAGACATGATTTAAACCCAATTATCTTTGACAATATATAACAAATAATTTCATTCAGAAAAAAATTACTCATTTAAGTTTGATAGAGCTTACAAATTCATGCCCTTCTGGCTCAAAAAAGAAAAAATTCTAAACAGAATATATGCTTGAAAACAATGCAATCACAAGTCAACTCTCAAAAACGCAACAAGAAATTCCTTAGGTACAAGTATTTTGTGCTGTTTCAGCACTGTAATTCTGAGTATGGATTAATAAATGAATAAAAATAAGTAAACAGATTGAGGCATTAAAGGCATCGTTTAACAATGTACACGATGTTGTTAATGAGGCAGTCACAGCTGACCTATTCGAAACAGACTGAAGAATCTTTGTTCAGGAGCAGTTTCCCTAAAGTTTAAATTTAATTGGTTTCTGATTTGGATGACATTTTTCTTATTATTGCCTAATTCTTTTTTTTCTTTCTTATTCTCTGAAGCATATAGGGACCGAAAAGTGATAAGTATCGTTTGTCATTATCATTATCATTAAGTTAGTGTGAAGTCCATGCTCCCTTTTCCTCAAGGTTTACATTATTATAACCAAAATACTGCATTAATAGGATAGCAACATAATGTACATAGCAAAAGATTTGAAAATATGTTCAATACTGGAATTCATACAAAGGGGTACATTTAACATTTGATTGGAATGATTAAAATACAGACAAAATATCACTTAATTCACAGATTTTTTCAAAAATCTATTTCTTTTTGATATGCATCGGTAAAGATCAGAAATTAACGATCTACTTAAAAAAAAAAAAAAAATCTCCCCCTTCCATCAGAGTCACAATAAAAAAGACAATTAATTTGGTCATTTACACACAAGAGTCTTGAATCAAAATCTTCAACTGAGCATACAACATGCCATTATCATAGGTCTTACATGGTAAGTACCTTCCTTAAAACATTCTCAGGTAGGTCAATATGAACACGACAGAACATTTTAAAATTAGTAAACAGGATGAAAAGTTAATATTTCTAATGGCAAGCACACAGGATAACTTATACCAGTAATGTACTTTCAAACAGATGGAGAAATAATCTATCAACTTCAAAGGAAATCCTCTACTACCATTGTTGAAGGACAACCAAAACAATGTTCATAAATAAGTTTATTCGTATGAGAGCAGAATAATAAAAGAAACAGAATGGCAAAAAGTTTGATATAAATCTGACCAATAACAACAGTTATGAATGATTAAAATCACTAAACATAAGCACATCTTAAATTGGCAATTTGGTTACTTGGGGCACTACTCAAAATTTATTATGAACAGCTTAATATTATAGGTCCTCTAAAAGGAAAAGACCCTCCAAAGTCATACATTTATAAATTAACATTTCAGCACCTAATCAGCAAATTTGAAAGTTATATATGTGTAGTGATTAGAACTTTTTGCTCAAACTTTCACCAGTCTTCTTCTGTTTTTCTGCCCCCAATTAGAGTGATATGCTATAGGTTAGGGTTGTATTTCCCTTAACCCCTTTTATTACCTTCTTGACTTTGCTGAAGTACACCTTAATTACTCATTACCAAATGAACTGTAGAACATATTGACACTTGATATATAACCATGAACTCACCGAGCGTTAATCCTCATTTAATACTAACAAAATCACAAAGCTGCATTTTTAAAATGTCACTTTTCAATTCTTCAGTGAACGTACCCCTTCCCAAAGAACATTGTAATATAAACATACCAACTGGATTACTAAATATGAAATACTGACACTCTTAACTAAAGCTATTTCCTGTTTGCAAATTCCTGACAAGCCATTCTTTGTGTATATCTCTTTCATGAGAAGATCCTAACATAAATATCAAGTTGTATAATCAAATATCAAATGGTCCAACTACAGTTTTTTTCTGAGGAGCACGTACCGGTAAGCTCCTGTAATGCAACTCTGACATATCTCCACATGACCTACTGCAATAACATGGCTACTACCTGTGTGAGAACTTTGAGTAAGCAGGCTAAGATGCCATCCACCATAGGGTAATTCCATGCAATGTGTCCGATATAACGTACAACTACTATCCAATTATTTAATTCCAAAAAGAAAATCTCATGATATGACCACAGCGAGTAACGGTTCTTTCTCGGTCATGTCACGAGATTTTCTATTTTTTGAAGAATAAATGGGGAAAAGTCATACATTGTACAGGGCAAATATTGTAGAATCACCTTATTAACGCTTCTGCATTGTTAAGTCATAAATGATCAATCAATAGCTTTCAATCCTCGACTTGTATTCAAATAATCAATCTCTGTAACACTACCCTATCTTAGAGGTATCATAGAACTAATAGATATCTCGGCGGGTTCGAAACCAAGTCGATGCGCTAGTGCCCTTTGGTAAGGCATTAATCCTCATCACCAAGTTCCTAAGAGAGTACCTAAAGCAGTCGGTCCTCTGGTTGCTTACTAACAAGTATTTATGCTTTCTTAGCAGTCAGGTAAAATAACCACCACTAAACTAAACTAAACTAAGGATAATTTGAGAGTGCTTCAATACAACAGGTTTAAATCTATTGCTCCCGAAAATAAACTCTAGCGAGGAGTAATAAATTGATTAACACTACCTCAAGTTGGAGATCTAACTAATCATTATCTAGGATAACTTGAGAGTGCATCTAAGCAATAGGTTTTAGTCAGTATCTGACCGAACTGCTCAAGAGACTCTAGCACAGGAAAACAAACTTGAGCAATCAAGCATATGCATGACCCTTTGTGACATCATCCTTACTTTCCTTTGTGACATCATTCTTACTTTCCTTTGTGACATCATTACTACCACTTCAAACCCTTCTCTGTGTGCTCCCAACATCTATCTCAACATTCTCTAGACTCCAGCTTTCTTGATACATGTATACATACGTGCAGCTTGCATAGACTATTCATTACTTGTCTTGACACCAAATAAGCTATAGTAACTTATACTAATAATAATCTTTTGCTAATAAGCCTCAATATTTCATCTTTGTATATTTACAATTTATTTACAGATAGTCAAAAAATGGAAAAAAATAAATAAGAATATTGCAGCTGATGTTATTTCTTTTTTTTCTCCGGTGAGCACTTCGGACAGAACCTGAAAAGAGAAGAAAGGGTAAACATAAAGATAAGTGACTACAATGCGAAGATCTGCTAAAAGATAAATAAATAATAATAAGAAGAATATTTCTTTTGTTTAAACATATTTGTGGCTTACACCCAGTAAATAACATCGATTGATCGATCTGTAATTAAAAACAAGTCAATCTTGGAACCAGCTGGATTTGAACCTGCCATCTACTGCTTGCCGGGCAGCGACTCTACCACCAGGCCATCACTGGTCCATGGCACAGTCACGATGAACTAGAAACAAATACCCAAGCTCCCCTGATTCATTCTGACTTATTAATATTCATCAATCGATCTTATTTTCTGAGTGTAAGCCACAAATGTGTTTTTAACGATTGAAATTTCTCCCAGGGAGCGTTGCATTTATAATAGAATCTATCTTGTTTACCCAGTGGGGGCACTGCAATGATATTATTACGCCAGCTTAACAGTATATTTTATCATCTTTTGGTCCTGTCTTATAAAGGGTTGATGTTAATCGCAACAATGTACATAGGAGATAGGGGAATGCAAACTTGCGATTTGACTAGCAGACCTGCGATTGATCCAAAATTCTAAATCGATTACAACTCTTTATAAGATGGGGCCCGGATTACAATCGTGAATTAATTAAATTGCTGAATATCTGAGGCACTAGGTAAACACACTTTTTACACTTTGACATTTACATGAAAGAAGCTAAATTATTTACTTATTTGGACAGTGTTAAAGATACGTTTTTAGGAGCAACTTCATGAGGAGGTATGTACCATTGTAGATAATCTTGCACCCTATACACTTTGGGATTGATTTATCAACATATTGTCTGTTTGGAGCCATAAGGGCATTTACTTATAACTTTACCACAGCCCTTCTGACTCTGAACAATTGAGGACTAATTAGAAATTTCATTTAGAAAGATCTCTTCGGTTACTCACCATTTTCCTTTCGGTTTCGTGACCAGCCCAACGCATGCGAAATGGAACCACTCGATTGGACACTGAAAATGCAGGACAGAATTGAAAGAGAAACAGGATGGTCATGAAGAGGATAGTTTTTGTTTAAACATATAGCTTGAGAGAATCCTTACTAAAGGCTGTCCTCATCAGCTTGAGTTTGCCAAATAACCTGCTATTTTCGGACTCGGGATATTATCCCGAAGCTCGAATTTGCGTCTTCACCAGACTGATACCCTCATCACAAACTAGCTCGCTATTTCCCAAATGGTGGGATATTTTCTCGACCAAATATCCCGCTAATTGCAACTCGGGCTGATGAAGATTCAAATTAACGGGTTAATTTGCGATCGGGATAGTTAAAATAGCGGGTTATTTCACAAACTTGAGCTGATGAAGACAGGCCTAATGATTCCTTTGATAGCCTGAGGTATCCGTTTTGATTTCGATCACAGAATGACTGATTGCCACAAAATTTACAACTCAAGTCAGTAGTCACATTTAATGAACAAATTTAATTCCCTTTTTTTGTTTTACTTATTTTTCATTCTTATGTTTCAATTTGTGCAAGGGACATTTTTGATTGATAACAAATATACAGTAGATAAATAATAATAAAAATATTCTGCTTTTATATAGCGCTTAATACAAATGTCTCTAAGCGCTTTACAGATATATTATTACTTATAGATTTTATTTTTGTGCTAGTAGTTTGTCATACATCATTCAAACCTTAACTGAAAGAAGAGAGATATTCCATGTTTTGGTCATGAACATTTATCATGTCAGTTAATAATTTCCAACATTTATTTTTTTACTATACTGAGGAGTTGTGATAGTTGAGTGAAATAAGGACTATGTTCTTGTCTAACATTAATGCCTTTCATAGTATGCCATTTCCAGCAAGGATGAATGATCTTATTTTCATTCTTGTTTCACTGTCTCCTGCTGATAATATTGCTAATTTTAATTAATAAAATACAATAATCCTGATTATTATCTATATGAGGCTTCCAAGTGGTACAATAAATCAGTGAATTCAATATCTTTAGTGCAGTACCCAGATGACTGACCAACATTGTTTTCGTACTGCTCGGTCATTCAGGAATATCATGGCAATATCACACGAAAATAAAGCCATATTTACAGAGGTAAGTCAAATTTTGGTATTTTGCTAGTCAGACTAGATAATAATAATAATATTGTATGGCTTTTTTCCATGTGATACAAGAATATATTGCTCTCGCTATGACAATATTAAAGGGATAGTTGAGTTTTGTTGCAGAGGCCGTGAGATAATGAAAAACTGAGTGTCAAATTTGAAAGAACATGCAATTTAAATGACAAAATCATCTTCGTTTGATCAAAATGGGTTCAGAGACGGCTGAAGTATCCATAAATATAACGATTTCTAATACTTGTGTACCACCACAAATATTAGATAATTTGAAGAAAAAAAACGTTGAAAAAACGTAATAGCGCGTTTTACGTCATATTTCAGCCAATGCCGATGTTGGCATTTTCGTGTTGGTTATATTACCAATATTTTGAAAGTGGAGCTGAATTGGTATCATTGTATTGGCTAAATTTCACACATTTTGGGGTCTAAAACTACCTTCATAGCAATTTTAGGTTCTAAAAGGGCACTAGAAATGTTATAGATAAAAATAAGAGCAATAACCATGCACTTTGGAGGCATTTGCGGTCTGAAAACAGAACTCAACTATCTTTTTAAACTCGTCTTTGACTCGTCCAATGTTGTCATAGCTCGAGCAATATATTCTTGTATCACTCTCAAAGCCATCCAATATCATATAAATATTCATCATCAGTTTTTTTTTTAATGAAACATTTTAATACACTACTCACATCAGGGTTATCACAACCAATCATCTCGCCGTAGGAAACTTGATGACATAAGCAATACGTTGGCTCGTTGGGGTCGACTGGCATGTCAAGGACGTCTGAAGGTGAGTTGATGACTGATGGTAACGTTAGGATGGGAGTTACAACACTGCAGTGGGGCAAAGAAATAAATATCATGAAGGTAATCATTCATTCTTCTGGAAATTTGGCCACGACTTAACTGATTAACTAAACTGAAAACACAAATTTTAGACAACAAATGTGTGGCTGGTCAATTCAGGCGTGGAAAGGGAATATAAAGAAAATAAATAGAAAGAGAGGAAAAGCAGAAGGGGGTGGGGGCAGTATAATTTTTTTTAATTCTCAAATGTAACATATGTATTTTTGATCAAACATTGAAAAGAAGACACATACAATAAACAAGGTGTATAATTTTTGAATGTGTAATTATTATTATTTTTTACTTTTTGTATATATATATTTATTCATTTTTTTGTTGGGGGGGGGGGGGGGGCACAGGCCTGGCATGCAACACCTGGACGTGTTTTCCCGGTCATGCCAGTCTGCTCCATTGGTCGATTACAAAATGAATTCACCACAACATTTTCAAGGAAATACTCTTTACTAACAACTATTTGATCCTTCTGCAAATAAAAGGCTTTCATGCCCATTTTTTACACTGCCAAATGAGTGAATCTCATTAACCTGTACAAACTAAAATACAGAAATTGGAAATGCAAAAGCCATTTTATTGTTTCTTCTTTTCGTTCTTCTCTCAGGCAGTTTAATGTCTGATGTGTGAACAAGGCTTGACTGTACATAACAGAAACATCTTCAAACGATCTAGACTTACGGTTCTGCTGCAGAGGTCTTCATTTTCTTCCGTGAAGTCTTTGGCGTTTCATCATCAGACGACCTTCCAGCTTTCTTCAGTTTCTTTGCCGATTTTTCAGCTCCTTTTTTTTCTAAAGAGTGATAGAAAATATGCAAACAAACTGTTGATTCCAAAATGCTTAAAACCTTTGGGCAAGAGGCTAAAAAGAAATCTCTCTCCATTTTGACCAATATCTTAAAGTAGACAATTTCTGCCTCCTTTTCAAT
Organism: Strongylocentrotus droebachiensis; assembly: GCA_035222895.1. NCBI lineage: Eukaryota > Metazoa > Echinodermata > Echinoidea > Camarodonta > Strongylocentrotidae > Strongylocentrotus > Strongylocentrotus droebachiensis. Next base: position 1,004,972 of record JAVYIG010000059.1, read on the forward strand.
AACTCTTTAGCAATCATGCCTACATTGCCTATATTAGAGTATTTCTAATCAAAAGGCCAAAAATCAGAAGGGGCAAATCTACAAAATTCAAATATGATAATTCAAACTGCAATTTCTATCCAATTTTGAAAAATAAAAAAATCAATGCAATGTGTAGGTGGTATAAAAACATAACCTGTTGTTGATAATGCTGACAGTTGTTGGGTGAAAACAGATTACTTGCTGTAATGCCAAACAAAGTTCATACAACCTTGACTCAGAGAGACACCAATATCAAATAGTTATGGATAAGGGGATATCCAGCCTGCTTGATCAATTACAAGTTTTAGGTTTTAACAAAATTTATTGGACTTTCATCTAACTTTGTGATTGATCTTATTCTCTATTTTTCTACTTTTCTTAAAATTGAATTAAAAAATAAAATGGACCTCTCGGTTCGATACAGGAGTCAGTTCGAGAGAAGCAAATAAGATCTTACTTTTTTCTCTGCCTTCGACGGGTGAGGCCTGTTCCAGCGTTCTCTCTTTCAGCTCCTGCTCAAACCTCGCTAAGTCTGCATCTAACCGTCGTATATGCTTATCAACCTGGGCAGAGAGGGGGAATGAACGTTTTCTTACTCATTAGAATACACAAAATTAGAATCAACACATACAAACACATCAGCTGTGCATTACAATGCCTACTTTCTTTCTATGATGATCGTAACATTTTTCCACACATCTCTGTTATCTGCCACCCTAGTACATTCTTGCAGTGTAATTCCACTCCAGGTCTTTATGTTCTCCTCCCAGTAAGTTCTTGGTTTCCCTCTTGGTCTGGTACTTTCCACTGTCAACCCGCAAAATTGTTTTGGGGCGTCCGAAACTACCTCCCTGGGACTCCATAAGGTCATCTTTCACTCAATTTGGATCAAGAAATACACACTTGCAAGTTACAATACTGAGTTTGCGGTTTCAAGTACCCCCTCCACCTCCCCGCCCCCCCTCCCTTCACACCATAATGCCAAACCGTCATTCTGTATTTGTGGACCATCAGTAAACAATTTTCAGCCGAGAAGCTCATCCCTTACCATTTCATACGTCTGCATAGCGAGCTGAACTTTGTCGTCGCCATATTCCCTGCTTTTCGTGAAAGAATGGTTGATCTTCTTCAGCCTCTCCGCTCTCTGCTCAGGCTTCAGATCCTTGACACTCTTCAAGTAGTTCACTGTGTCTTCGTCTATGCTCTTGGCAAGCTCTGTCAAAATTTGAGACGGATAAATTAAAAACTGAACGTATCCACAATGAAAGGAGAAAAAGTGATGTGGGCCTACATTACAAATAAATATGATCATTGTTTTAGCATACAAAATGAGACAGGCTTTTTTTTTTTTTTTTTACAAGGAACAGTTTTATAAATTACCGGTATAAGTAAGGAATTATTCTCATACAGTCAACTTTGTGCATTATCATTTAAAATTAAAGAAATGCAATTTGTACAAGATCAAAAAGTTGATATTTGGCATTCCATAAATTGCTGGACTATATTTTCGCACTAATGGGCAGGGTTAAACCTGTCTTTACAGTTAGGCAGCTTTCTAGAATGTGTCCTATTTGGTTTTTACCTTGTGTTCTCTGGTCTAAATCTCTCATCAAAGTGAAGTTCCTCTGCAGTTCAAAAGGAAGATTTTCAATACCTGGGAGAAAAAAATAAAAAGAGAAAAAGTTTGTGATGGATGAAGGGGACTTGTTAACGTGTTACATTTCTGATAGCAAATGTGAATCAATAAGGGGATAGACCTCTCAATATGATTCAGAACAATTAATCTTCTCTACTAACAGACATTCTTGAAATTGAAAAGTGAGATACATACATTGTATGAATATACACGAAAATGTAGGGAGTCATTTTTAAAAGTAATGAGATTTGAGGGAAATAACCATCAACTCATTTACCAGCCAGGCTAGCCTCATCAGTGTTAATATTTTTTCATGGGCTATGTTGCATAAAACTTAATTCTTAAACCTTGATTTAATGGGCTGTGGAGAAATGTTGCCATGGTAGTTAATATTGATGGCAAAGTTTCCATCAGCGGTAAGTTTAATAAATACGGGCCTAGCTGGCGGCCATGCAACCCTCTGTTTACAGTCTGTAAGGCATTAAATCTGTGTAAAATGACACATGTTAATGCCCTTCTGGCTCCAAACGGACAATATTACAAGGAATTCCTCGCCAAATGACATTCATCAACTTCCCCCATACACAGATGCCAGGTAACCCATCACTGCCAAATAGCAGGGAGAAGAAAGTAATGAAATTCCCTTGGAATCCACAAGAAAAGCACACATCCATATAAATGCAGTGCTAAATCAAAGAGAGACCATCGGTGCCAGGGAAAAAAATATTTAAACAATTTCGGGGGCTACTTTTCAAGCTTGATGCATGAAAATAACATCTTTTTAATTTGTTTTGCATTGAACTCTATGCAAATTTTGGGGGCTCTTTATGGCCCGAGCCCCTGTTTTTGTATTTTTTTCCCTGATCAGTGCCGGTTCTGTGGTAATTGGTGGTCTATCTTCACTACGATCGCAAGTACAGTTGCTTCTGCATCTAATAGCAGCATTATAAATTTATCATTTCACAGAACTCAACCTGAAGTAAACCCTTTATTATGCTACAAAGGAATTTGAAAATAATTTCTATTTCCAGGTGAACTAAATTATATATTTTTTGGGGTTAAATATTGCATTAAACATTTGACTAAATGCTTACTGGCTAAATCCAGAAACCAAAGCAATTTATTTGGCAATATTTAACAATCGCAGGAGAAAAAATGACATTATTTAAAAAAATTCCCCATGACCATGTCACTGTCAGATAGTAATTAGAGTCTAGGCCTAGTAATTAGAAAACTTGCTGAAACTGACATCTTCATATATTACATGTATAAACGAAAGAATTTAAAAGGTAACCTAAAATTAATTAAAAGCCTTAATCCAGTACTCAGTAGCCATTTTTAACGATCACATATAATTACAAAAGTCATGAGAGACTCAAGTTCAATTCAAAGAAGGACTCATGTTATGTTCACAATTTCCTCATAGACAGAGTCATAAAACCTCTAGTCTAATTAATAATTGGGTTCAAACTAGTGCTGTAACATCACGGATATCTCCAATTCCGTTTAACCGCCAGTCAAAACCGGACGGTTTTCGGTTAAACGATTTAAAAAAAAAAAAAAAAAAAAAAAAAAAAAAAAAAAAAAAAATCGTTTTTTTTTTTTTTTTTTTTTTTACCGACTCTGTCGGCAACTTTCATGTAACTGCGAGGTGCATTTAAAGGGGCCGTTTGTGCTTGTGAACTTATTATCACAAATAATAGTAACAATGTTGTTTTTAGAAGAATGTGTAAGATCATTAATGTAAATTAAAAACAGTAGAGGACCTAGGACAGAACCTTGTGTAAAAGTTGGATGAATTATTATTATAAACTACATATTGAGATGATGAGATCTATTACATTGTACAAAGATTACTTTCAAACCAAGATGACAGACAAATTGGAGTGTTGTTCTAGTTTTGGAGTGGTGAGTCAACACACAGATTACTGAGCTGGGAGACATTGCCAGGCATAGTGCCAGGTGGAGGGGCATAAATCGAAACTTTAAAAAAAAAAAAAAAATTATAAAAACAAAAAAAAAAAAAAAATATTAAAAAAAAAAAAAAAAAAAAAAAATCGGGAAAACGAAACCGTCCAATTGAAAACGGAATCCGCCATGGGCGGTCGGATACCGGACGGTTAAACGTTTGACTACAGCACTAGTTCAAACATCTCTTCATTAATTTTAAGCTCCACGCACACAAAAGGGGATCAAGTCAGTCATGTCAGTCAATCAGTCAGTGATCAGTTTTGCAATCATTTACTTTTTACTTTCAAAATCTGACAAATTACAATATTTTGCATTATTTAAAACATTAACAATTTTGATTGCGTCAATGAATAGGTCTAGACCTACATGTAGATGATTCACATGAATTCATGGGATTTATTATCACATAACCAAAGACGTTTCTCAGCTAATTATTCAGCTATTAATGAGCTACGGCGGGTAATCGAATTCGCACGGGCCATCTCCCCGTTGAACGAGGTCTAAAGATCCGTACGAATGAATGGCCTCCGCTCCATAGATCCCGTGTTGTAGCCACCGCAGGCCGACAAGCGAATACGCATACTATCCGCACACACACACAAACCCATAGCATGACTCATTCATTCCGCACAGCGTATACAAACATATCGCACAGTGCAGTGTAGGGTGCACCATACTGAAGGAATGCGAACCACCTTCATGAATACATAATTAGGTACATTTTGAGCCCAATAAAACCACACTTTTCTTCAACGATCATACATATAAACCAAGCATTCTACATTTGAAAATTGTAAACTATTAAAATAATTACACATCAAATTCCGTCAACCTCTAGAAAAGGCAAAATTATCCACTTACTGTCGAGATACTGTTCGAGATATAATGCTGTGGCCATGGTTGTCAAATGCGTTCCCGCGTAATAAAACCCTAGCCGAGTTTTCTACGCCGGGTGTCACGTGACTGATTAACATTGTGTTTTCGGATTGGCGGCTTGTTCAAAACGTCACGAGCATAGTAATGCAATAATAGTGAACGAGGTCTAGGGTGTCTACTTCCGGGTTGTAAATATGCTTCTGATTCGTAGGTTTTTACAATATGTCACCAGCTCCCTGGTTTTTACCAATTCCGATTTGCACTTGCGAAATGTTGAACTTGCAAGATTTTGCACTTAAATTATGCATAACAAAACATAACCTTTTGAATACAAAACAAAACAAAACAAACAATTAAAAACAAAAGAAAATGGACTCGAGAAAAAAAAATCAAATAGACTTTAACAAAAAATTAACAACAAAAAATGAAAATAAAAACAAAAACCATTCAATTAACACTCTATTGGTTAAGGTTCCCTTTTCTTGCAAACAGTTGTCATATATGTAACAGGAAAATTTCAAATCCATAGATTTTATATTACTTGAGGGGTTGTAAGTTAATTGTTTCCACAAAAAAAGGGTTCTCTTCATGGTTTCAATTTGCCGCAGATAAGCCCCCTAAATATTAATAAATAAATCATGGAAATAAAATGTTTAATTGTAGTGTCCCATGCAGACCTAGGCTGCCGCTAGTAACTAGAGATCAAGATTATTTGCATCTTTTGCAAATACAGTAATCTGGATATCGATCACTAATATCCAATTTTCTACATTAGTTATGAAGGACTCAAACAGCAAAATATAGAGAGCAGGGGCGGCGATCCCGGGGGGATCGTCCCCCCCGGAAAATTTGAAACAGTGCAAAAAAATAATGTACAGCAAATACTGACTAAAAACTGCAACACACTATTAGGCTTTGGAGGGCCCAAAAGTGCAGCGATTAGACAAATAAAATGCAAAAATCTTTTGGCTCGGTAGCTATGCTCCTTCGCATAATATCCTTCAAAATGTACAAGTAAATATTGTAGAAAAGTGAAGTGTGAAAAAGTACATTGTTTGTTTTCATACTATAGTTTTGCTAAGGAATATAATTTTGTAATACAAGTATACAACAAAACTTCAAAACATGTGAGGGGTTGGGGCAGTTCCCCCTCCCCCTTCCCGATAAAATTCAAACGTGGTTTATTTCTAATTCGATACCAGTGACTAATTTACAAATGTTGCTGAAATGGAATGATTTTCCCAGAGCTTCCGGGGGCTCTGCCCCCTGTATCCCACCAAGGGCCCTAAGGCGGGCCCCTGGTTGCTCAGCTGACCATAATTAAATGCCTAAAACACCTGAACTTCCAGGGGCTCCGCCCCTTGGACCCCACCAGGGCCCTAAGCGGGCAACTGGATGCTCATCTGACCATATTCAAAAGCCTAAAACCCTGAGCTTCCGGGGGCTCCGCCCCTACACCCCACGAAGGGCCCTAAGGCGGCCCCTGGATGCTCATCTGATCGTAATTGAATGCCTAAAATCGCTGAGCTTCTGGGGGCTTCGCCCCCTGTCCCCACTCCGATTAGTGACCTGCATGCAAGTGTCACAAATAAGGTATCAAAGTATGCTCATCTGACCCTTATTAAATGCCTAAAAACTGAGCTTCATGGGGCTCCGCCCCTTCACCCCCGCCGCGGCTTTGCTCCTGGACCCCACGCCAATTTACGCCCCACTTGCTTTGCTCTATCTGATCGCAAATACTTTAGCCCCCCCCCCCCACTCCCGTTTTGAAAAACGTTCCGCGGGGCCTGCATGTTACATGTAAGAGAGGTGATGAAAAATGCGGATTTTTTTCTCCCCCCAAAAAACGTTTTTGCTCATTACGTCACTCCTCCCTCGTTCCTCGCATTTCGTCCCCCCCGGTCATGAAAAGAAATCGCCGCCCCTGATAGAGAGTATACACACAGTGGTTTGTATCTGTATACAAAAATGTTTTATTTATTTCTTTGCAAAGCAATATAGTACTGGTTGTTACACATAACACAATTTCTGTAGATACATTTGTCCACAAATATCATATGTCATTAAAAGATATACAGGTGCAGTGGCGTACGCAGGATTTTTTCAGTGGGGAGGGGGGCGGGGGGGGGGGGGGGGGGATAGTGAGCAATAATTATAAACAAAACTTTTTGCCCCCCCCCAATTTTTTTTCTTAGCACCCCCCCCCCCCCCCCCCCTTGCGTACGCGCCTATAATGCCATTATAAATCATAATCAAAATATGTGAAGTAAATAGTTAGATTTTATTTAAAATACCTATAAATATTCGTGCAGATGATATCAATATGCTCCTTCCAAGATAATTTACTGTAAATAATATTGTCGCGGTGGCGGATCCAGGGGGGGGGGCACAGGGGGCACGTGCCCCTCGGCCCCAAAAATGTGTTAAAATCAGCCCTAAATTCACCCAAAATGTACTAAAAACAGGGACCATGTTTTTTTTAATTTTTAAAAAACTCCAATGGCTGACCTAAAAAGGTCCTCTTACCCCCCCCCCCCCCCCCCCCGCTTATTCAGCGGCTGGCTGAGTCGTTGCAATTTTTGTTTTGGACCAAAACCCCCCCCCCCCCCCCAAAAAAAAGTGTCCTCTTTGGGGTGGCTTGTCAGTGTTCCAAGTATGGTACATTCAGGCGCGTACGCAAGGGGGGGGGGGGGGGGGGGGGGGGGGGTTGTAGGTCGATTTTTTTTTTTTATGTGTGTGTTTTGGAGGACTCCCGCCCCCCTCCTCAATAAAAACAAATATGTTTAACAAAATAAATAAATTGTGCCAAAGGGTGAGCAAAACAAGGTGACCTTACCCCCCCCCCCCCCCAACTGACGAAATGTCGGTCGGCCAAATTTTCATATGAGAAGTAAAACCCTGCCCATCACTGAATTCATGTTGTAAAGTTGTTTACAGACTGGAAAAGGTAGATAGGGAGTGTACAGAAGGAATAAAACGAAGAAAGTATTACTGAGAATGTAAAAAACTTTTAAACCTGGCAATAAGGGACTCTTGAATGTAGTTTTAAAATTGGACATGGCATTGTGGCTAACGCTACCGGCCGCAGACTAATCTGACGAGACAGGCGCAGCTACCCCCCCCCCCCCCAAGGGCCCCAAACAGTTTTTTCTTCACTGCCCCCCCCCCCACAATAGGCCCCTTTTTTATTTGTAAAGGAATCCATTGACATTGTGCCTTGGAACCCTTTCCCTTATACAGAGGCGGCGGAGCGACTTCCAAAGTGGGGCACCAACAAAAAAGGGCACTTTCTGGGAAAAAAGGGCACCTACAAAGGGAAATCTCAAACCGAAAATATACCATTTTTAGACATTGGTATATACCCCTTTAATGTGATTACATTATCAGGGATGATTTCAATATTTGTTTCTCTTATAGATCGTATAAAATATTGCTTAAGCATCATACCTTGCAGTTGGGTGTGATGGTCGACAAAAATTATTTGCGAGCGAGCAAAGCGAGCGAGGAAAAATATTAGATTTGTGAGGTCGCAGTGCGAAAACTACATCTTATAAAGAGAAAAAAACCAATCCTCATCAGGTTATAAATAAGCACATTCTCATAACAGCAAACTGAAAAGACCTTTGATAAGTAACAATTATAACATCTATAAATGTGAGCGAGCTTTGGGAGATATTGCTCTTAGTCGCTTGAAATTAGGGGCACGTTTAATGATGAGAGGAAAAGGGGACACTTATCAAAGGGATAAGACACTTATTAGAAAATAAAAGGAGCACGTGTCAAAGTACAAAGGGTTATTATCAGAGGTGAAAATGGGGCACTCACCGGGGATGAAAAGGCACTTATGAGAATGGAAATTGGGCATTTGTCGACGGAAAAGAGGCAACCATCAGATTTTGATAGGGGCATTTATGAAAAAGGGATGGGTTCCTCATAAGAAAGGAAAAGGGCCACGTATCATTGTTAAAAAGGTTAATTATCAGAGGTGAAAAGGGGCACACACCATATATGAAAGAGGCACTTATGAGAATGAAAAAGGGGCACTAATAATAAAGGGAAATGTGCATTTGTTGAAAGAAAAGGAGCACCGATCAGATTTTGATAGGGTCATTTATTGGAGGTGAAAGGGGGCTTTTATGAAAAGCGGATATTATGAAGGAAAATGAGCATTTATTAAGGAAGGAAAAGGGGAACGTGTCAAAATAAAAGGGGGTGTTATTAGAGATGAAAAGAGCACTTATGAGGAGGAAAAGGGGGCACTTGTCAAAATAAAACGAGTATCTCTCAGAATTGAATAGGGTAATTTACCAGACATGAAAAGGGGCACTAGTAGGAGAATGAAAAAGGACTATTTTCATAGGTGAAAAGGGGCATTTATGAAAAGGCGAAGGGCTCTTTGTTAAATGGGGGCACTTATCATAAGGAAAAGGGGCACTGATTAAAAAGGAAAGGAGGCACATGTGAAAATATAAGGTGCGCTTATCCGATTTAAAAAGAGGTAGTTATTAAAAGGGAAAGGGGCACTTCTTACAAAGGAAAAAGGGCAATTGTCAAAGTAAAAGGAGCACCTCTAAGATTTGAATAGGGCAATTATCAGAGGTGAAGGAGGCGCTTAACAAAAGTGAAAAGGGGCGCTTCTCGTACCCCAAAAGGGGCACTTACTATAGATTTAAAAGGGCACTATGGAAAATAGACACTTATTGCAAAGGAAACTAGGAACTTGTCAGGGAAAAGAGGTACGTGTAAAAATAAAAGGGGCCCATGTCAGAGGTGGAAAGGGGAGGGGGCACTTTACAAAATTAATAGGGGCACATATCAAAGTAATAGGGGCACTTTTGATGTAAAAAGGGGCGCTTCTTACAAAGTTAAGGGGGGCACTTTTCCTATGGAAAAAGGGGCACTTTTTGGGTACTTGAAAAAGTGGGGGGCACTGTGCCCCCCCTGCCCCCCGGGTCCGCCGCCTCTGCCCTTATATCAACAACAATAATTATTATTCAACTCTAAACTTGGAAAAAATGATTATTGTTTTATATCTGGCTTTCCCGCCAAAATATTTGAATTAATTGTAAATATGTGGATTGAGGTTCTCATACTTTGTTTGATTAATGGGTGGGGTATATTGGATTCTCTTTTCTTGTCTCTTTCTGGCTCTCTTTCTCTCTGTCTCTCCTTCTCATTCGAACTGAAAAAGTATTGAATATTATTATGTTTGCTGGATGAAACAGAATTGCTGTCCTTCGTGTACTTCGAATAATACTTTACTTTGTTTACAAGTTCATTGTAAGGTCATTGTATCGATCAATTAAAAGAATAGCAATAAATATGTACTTTGAGCAACATAAAAATGAGTGTAACATCATTCATTTTTTGAAAAAAAAAATGTATTTTGGAGGAAACCCACCCCCCTCAAATTCTTTTTTTTAAATTTAAAAAGTAGTTCTGGACATCAATCACTCTTATATCAAATTTTCTACACTGATTAGTCAGGACTCAAAAAGCAAAATATAGAGAGTACACACACCATGGTTTTTGTAATTTATCTGTATACAAAAATGTTTCATTTATTTCAATGCAAAGCGATAAGTACTGGTTGTTACAAAGAACACAATTTCTGTAGATATACTTTTCCACAAATATCGTATATCAGTAAAAGATATACAAGTGCGTGTATATTGATAATTAAACTATATTTCACTGAAGTATATATATTTAAAATGAAAAGATTATGTGAAGAGTGAAAATACCAACATCTGAAATAGTTGCACATAGAGTTTTCCATTTTCCAAGTGTTCATGAAAAAAATAGAATAATTTTAGTTGAACTTGAGAAAGCATCTTTTGAACATTAATTCTGGAACTACATACATGATCTTATGAAATGTAACAGACATGTATACTCGTACAACTTCAATATCAATGATCTCATTGCAGAAGCACATTGCATAAAGTTCGTAAGATGAAAAAATTCACACAAATAGATGATTTTGGAGGGAGTTTGACTTGCAAAAATATATGCCAAACTTAGGACTAGACAAAACAAACATATATATATATATATATATATTGATGCAGTTTTTATTTTTCCATTTTCAGATGATTTGTGACATATTTTATCTCCTTTTTAACAAAATTTAAACAACGTCTCACCATAATAACTAGGCCTACTCTTTTGATGGACTGGTTGGGATAAAGAAGCATTTTTAATTCTTTCAAAAATCACTGAATAGGTTTTTGAACATTTTATTGCAATAATCATCAAATCGAATCTGATCTGGTGTTTGGACAAAATGTAAAAGAGCAGTTTTTGACGGTCAGTATGTTCTTACCAGCTACTACAAACATTATATAGAAATTTAGAGGTTCCTACTTGCCAACCTTTCACAGCAAATTTTGAGCATCACCTAAACCAAAGTTAGGAATATACTGAATTTTTACATCCTGTTTACAGCTGTTTTCAGTAAACGAGAGGAACTAATGAGGGAAGAAAGATGGGAAAGATGGGGCAGACCTACTAGGACATGGACTGTTAACATTGAGCGGTGAACAGGAATGTCTTTTGAGCAGGTAAGTAGAACAGCTGAAGATAGAAAGTTATAGAGGACCTGTGACTCAAGGTCCATTTCACTGTCACCCTATGGTCTCCATGATATGGAACACATAGATAGGTAGATATATAGAACACTAGTTTAAAGGCGGAAAACTAGGCATCATTCTTCCCAAATAGGAATGGTTGGCAACTATGCAGATTTTTATCACTTCAATGACAAAAAAATAAAGCAAGTAAACAGCAGGGTGATATTGAAATCCATGAAATTGGAAAATCAAAGAAAAAGGTATTGCACTGGAATCCATCATTCAGTGATGATTTAATCAATCATTCAAAAAATTAATATTGCAAGGAATAAAAGAGAAGTAAACATTAACTAAAGCTAGGGTAATAATTTCCGAAAGCATTTTGGAAATGCATATAAGAGACGTTATAATGTGATATGCACTGTACAAGAATGCCCGGAAAGGGGTGGGAGGGGGGGGGGGGGGACTCAGATTTGGTTTGAACGGCGTGTGTCACTGAAGCCTAGAAAGTCGAATTAAGGGTAATTAGGGGGGATTTTTCTCGAAGTAAAAGCCCATTTTTGACAATTTTGCCAACACACAACAAATTTCAAAAAAAAAAAAAATAGGACCCATTTTTAAGGATATTCATTGAAAAAAGTGACCCATTAGAGCAGCACACCCCGTATGTCTCAATAGGTGAGTACCCCCCCCCCCCTCCACCCTGGGCAAGAATGGAATATTATTATTTTTATGTGCTAACATGGCTCTCGTAAGTTTGTTCAATACAAATCCATTAGGGATGAGATTGTGAGTGACCTGGTGAGCTCTTCAGCAGACGTTGGCTCCCAAGCAAAGAAAGACACGGACAACGAGGGCGTCATCATGAGGAAGCCATTTTGCGAGAAGCGCCCTCTAAGACTGCTGCTGTCCAGCCAGGTGAACGGAGCGATAGTGCTTGTTTTGAGGGTGACGAGAAACTCATCTGATCCCACTTTGCTGACAGAAGAGATCTAAGGGGTAGTTGAAAAAAATTGAAAATAAAGAGAAATGAGCTGACTTCATAATGTCTGATTTAAAGCCCACTGTACTACTTGTAGCTACTTGCTCCCTCTATATGGAAAACTAGATGGAACTTCGACTGCGCGCAGTCGAAATGATGCCTCCGTCATAGAGCAATTTTACAAACCAAAACAATTTCTCATATACATAGAAGACCCTTTGATCTTTGACCTCATGACCCTAACATCTACTCAGTTCATTGGCTTTGCAAGATGTCCCGAGTTAAATAGTAATCCATCCGTCAGTTCTAATGAGATTGCCTTCACAAGCTATTTTGCATACATAATGAGCCCATGACCTTTGACCTGATGAACTTATGACCCAAGAATCTACTCAGTTCATTGGCTTTGCAAGATACATACATGATCTAAGTTTGGGAGGAATCCATCAATCTGTTCTAATGATAATGTGAATACAAGCTATTTTTGCATACATAATGAGCCGAACGACCTTTGACCTTGACCTCATGACCCCAAAATCTAATCAGTTCATCGGCTCTGCAAGTAACATACATGACCTAAGTTTGGCAGGAATCCATCAATCGGTTCTTGAGATAACGCGATCACAAGCTGTTTTTGCATACATAATGAGACCTGTGACCTTTGACCTTTGACCTCGTGACCCCAAAATCTAATCAGTTCATTGGCTTTGCAAGATACATACATGACCAAAGTTTGGCAGGAATCCATCAATCGGTTCTTCAGATAACGCGATCACGAGAACGGGACGTACGGACGTACGGACGGACGGACGGACGGACAACCCGAAAACATAATGCCTCCGGCTACTTCGTAACGGAGGCATAAACAATGCCTAATCGGTGCCTGTTGGTTCCCCATGATCCTCTTTTTCTTATGTTAATTGAGAGCTGAGTTGATGAGATAGCCCCCTGTCAGTGACCTTGCTGGGTGGTCTAATCCCTCCTGTCCACACTAGTACAGACGGCATTTAATGTCCTGGCTTCAAGCAGATGATATATCTAATTTATCTATGTCTGATTGCTACTCCATTCTCCTTTATAAATAGAATATTTGACCCTTGTTCACAGGCCCTACCTCCAAAGAAAAATTGAACCATACTAGACACTCTTAGCTCACTGTTAGCTTTGACTACTCAGCTTTAATAAAGGAGCAACCTGTGCCCTGTTTCATAAAACTTGTTATCAATAATAAGTTACAATAAATGTTATATGCTACTGATATGGTGGCATTTGATTGGCTGAGATCAAATTCATCATAGAAATTTAGCATTTGTTATTTGTTTTATGAAACAGGGCTCTGGAAATAGAATCAAGACTTCAAATGGGTGCTAAATATCTTTGTCTCAATCATTGGTTAAAATGTAAGTTTTCAACTTGGATTTTGAAAGCTTGGATGTTGCTCCAAGGGTAACTCATCAATATAAGAAAGCCATTTTCTTCATTTCATCTATTCCATTATTTTCATTTCCAAACATAGAATATTGGAGGGCATGGTTAATTATTACAAAGAAATGAACAATCTTACAATAAATAAATGTACAAGAAATTGCATAATACAATTTTTTTTCTTAGACTATTACCAAACACCTAAACAAAACAAGGGCCCGTTGCACAAAACTTACCATTGGTGGTAACTTTGCCATCAATGGTAACTACCATGGAAACCTTGATTTTGATTGGCTGTTGAGCCCTGTTACCATGGGAGTTGCCATTGGTGGCAAAGTTACCATCAATGGTAAGTTTTATGCAACGGGACCAAGATAAAAAAACAGAAAAGATGTTTGGAAATGCAGAGAAATGACAGAAATGCCATGCGGAAAATAAAAGAAAAACAAAAAAACACAACGCTCACTTTGATAGTTGGCTTCTTGAGTCCTACCACTTCACTGAAGGATGCCAGGAAGATGGGGTTGATTGGAGAGAGCTGGGTGAAGTTACTATGATAGATCGCCATGGTGATGAAGCACGAGAGGAGAGGGTCCTGATGACCACACCCTGCTTTCTGTAAGAGGCCTGCATTGAGGGGCGTTTTGATGACCATCTTTGATGATGATGTATTCTGGACAAGATGTTAAGGTAAAAATGGTAGAAATCTTATTGCTGTGTCAATATCAATATTTTATTTTAATTTCTATAACACGACATGTTCTTTGATACTCAAATGCTTTCATTATTGTCGCACAGAAAAGAAATTATTTGATATTTCTCCCTTCAGAAAACTCGATGCTAAATGCCATACTAGTGTTTTGTAACTTTAGGTCTGTCAAAAAATGGTGTACTGCAAAGCCAGAATATATTTTTTCTCTCTTTTCTTTTTTTGATGATGACTATATTTGCAGCAAGAAACTTTTATTAATTGCAGAAAATTCACTGCAGGAATTAAATTATTTTTTTCAACTTTTTTGTGAATCTTGACCACTCACAAAATTTGATAAAAATGTATTGTTTTACAATAACGGTATCCCACAGAAATCCTTCAGAGCAGCTTATTTCACTTTATAATTTTTTGTATAATTATGTGGTGTCATTCAAAATAGAAACCAAAAAGAAAATGAGAAAAGATGAATAAAATTACTGAACACTTACCTGTGAAAAATAATTAGTAACCTGATACCGCGCTTTCAGATCCGTCCATGACCAAACCGATGTGACAAAGCTAGCATTAACCAGATTACCCCCGTCTGTGATGGAATACCCATAGAGATCTCCACCTTGTATCATCCCAGAGGCGAGGATAGGAGAAAAGAAATCCTTCACGTAGTAATGAAGCATCTTCCATCGCCCTCCATATTCTGTGGGGTCAAAATCAATGAATTTGTGATAATTAATGTGTATATCCTACGTGTATCTTGTTGTTTTAAATGTGTTTTTTGGGTGGGCTTGCAGAATGTGATGTTGAAAAGAGTAATCAGATAATTTAAAGTTCATCTTGCATCATTTTAATAGTGTAGGTACTGGCTGGCTTTTGTGTACATTGACAATTCAATGCCATGTGTCCATACAGCATAAGTCTTTATTCAATCATATCATCTAAAAATTATTGACCAGTGGTATACTGTCTACTATCACTTTCACTGGTCAAAGGTGATACAAAGAGATTTGAAATGTGTTCTTAATTACAGCATTACTAAGGCAATTAACCCAATAGCAACTAGAGATTTTGTAAAAATGGCCTTTTACTCACTGGAAGATGTCGCAATATTGCTCTCATTTTGACATTGTTCTGAACAATATGAAACATGCGCTATTTTTCTATGCAGAATCCTACTGTATAGACATCGTAAGGATTACGCACGTATAACGTTATTACGGTAGACCCACAGAACAGATACTATAACGAGTCGGAAATTGTTACTTGACTTTCCGAATGGGAACTGGGGGGTGTTTCACAAAGATCCTAAGTTGAACTTATCTCTTAGTTGGACTTAACAATTATGGAAAGCCGTTAGCATTTATGAAAATATTTTGTAAAATTTATTTTAAAAGGCAATAAAATGTTGATTCAAATCAATCATATTTTCTACTATCAAGGAGATTTCATGATCTTGATTTGGAATTTATAAAAAGTCTAAAATACCTACTTGAATTTTCGCTTTTTAATATATTTTATTTTAAGGCTACAAATGGCTCTCCATAATTTTTAAGTCCAACTTAGAGATAAGTTCAACTTAGGATCTTTGTGAAACACCCCCCTAGTCTTCTTATGCATGCCAAACTCTTTAGAACATTCACTGGCCTCTATCGTTCTTCAAATTGGTTTGAAGCTTTAAACATGTTGATAAGTGACTGACCTATGGATGACCATGTGGGGGCCTGCCAGATGTCGTTGAACTGCCAGTATAGCGCCCCCATACAGTGGCCCTGGCCATTGACTAAGACACTCTGAAGACGTCTGTAGTGCTCTGTCTCAAACTTGATGCATAATGCTTGGGAGATCTGCACAGAATATTAGTTTGATAAATATTATCAATTGTTGTTTTTCTTATTGTTATTATTATTATTGCTTTTGTTGTTACTGTTATTGAGACTTTCCTCTAGATATAAAACTGATTGGGATGTGCAGGTGGACCTGGGTCCTGTTTCATAAAACTGCTATCAATAACAAGTTAAAATAACTGTTATAAGCTCCTGAAATTGTGGCATTTGATTGGCTGAGAGCAACTTTGTCATAGAACTTTAGCATTTGTTATTGATATCAAGTTTTGTGAAACAGGGCCCAGCACTAGTGAATTGGGTTCCCCCTTACTCTTATATGAATGAATATACCACATATTACCTGCTGTGAGCCAGATGGGTACTCACTTATCGTCTTCTGAGAGCGATAAGGGCGTGACTTGTATCCCTTAATTAACACAAAGTTTCATGTAATGCCCTTTTGTTTCTAACAGTTGTTATGCAAGTAATTCTTTTATCAAAGAGTCGTGCCCTTCTGGATCTTAACAGAAAATTACAAAAATCCCACCTTCATTTTTTTTTTGAAAATTGGAGAAACAAAAATTGGAAAAAAGGAGAAGAAAAGAAAAAATGATGTCAGTAAAAAATATATTGAGCTCTAACAGTTAACCTGTTAAACAGCATCCCTTATAAATTCAAGAAATCTTTGAAAACATCATGCGCTTCATAAGAACTGTATTATTATTATCATTATTAAAAGATATACAGGGATAGTATTTATTGTGCGATCAATGCTACACAATAACAGAATACATATTCTGGTTGGAGCATGAAGGACGTTGACTCAAATATACTTTTAATGCAGAGTTAACCCCCTTCTGGCTCTAAACAGATGACATGTAATACATTAAATCCTAACATACTTGTGTTAAGTAGAGCATATTCTTGAAGTAGATGAGGGGGTCTTTGGACGATGGTAGGTTGAAATGCTTCTGTATTTGAGCTAACATCTGGGACTGACCTTCAAGACAAGAAAAGACAACAATTCAGAAGAAAATATACCACCTGTATAAGATAGGATGGAGGAACAGATGTCGATAAATAAAGACATAAAGATATATAAAAGAAGTTATAAAATTCATGTAAGGGCAAGAAATTTAAAACCTTTCAAATATTGCATTGTTTGAACTACTAAAAATCATCAAAGAATAGCATTGGATAGATGCATATGAAGTTTTTTATCTGGTACACATTGGGGTGAGCCTCAAAAATGAAAAAAGATGAGTGAAAGAAAAAAATCCTCGGTATTTTAATTGAAATTATTTTGTAGGCACTTTGAGCATCTCAACTGATGATGAATAGAAGCGCTTTATAAATATTGTCATTATTATCATTATAACCATATTTGTATTAACATCAGTCATGTTCTCTCAGTAGGTTTATAGCATTCTCCAAGATGGCACTTACCAAACATATGGTGCTGTCTGTGGTCACTGAATGTGCTAGTGTAGGACCAATCAGTTGCTATGGAAACAGGGCTAAGTGTCTGGAAAGAGGGCCAGGACTGGACTCCGTACTCCGAGGCAAAGCGAGGTTTAGGATAGCTGGATACATTCCAGCAATCGGCATTATAGTTGTAGTAGTGGACTATGGGGGAAATAAACAATAACAACAGTAGTATTAAGTACATGTACTACTATTGGAGATTATTTTGTGCACATCCATGTATATCCATCGCATACAAGTCACTCAAGTCGCTCTAGCTAGCATTTTGATTTCAGATCTCACAACATTCAAGAAAATACTTCCTACAGGTGCCCATGCATTTAACAACTGGGTGGAGAGTGGCAAATGTAGTTTGATGTCTTAATCGTGAAATATTGTTAGTGCTGCACCAGGACTAGAACTCCAGTCCAGTGTTCCAACCATTCCACTACAACACGTCTACAAGCTAGGTCAAGGAATAGATCGAGCCAAAGTGAATTAGCAGACTACAGAAGGCATCAGGAGCACATAAAGCGCTCCTCTTGTGTATATGCTCAACAGCTGCGTTCTATGTATGTGACACTGCTTTTTTTTTTTCTTCAAAACTTCTTTGATGTACTCGTAGCTCGATCAGCGAGGTATGCACTAGAGATCTGGTGCCCCCCCCCCCCCCATCGAGTGGTCAGAAATACAGAGAAAGGAAAAGAAAGAAAAGGGGAAAGTAATAAGGAGAAACAGATGTGAAAAGGACAGGACCATCGCCTACACACTCCCATTAATCAGTGATGTTGTCAACTTTGCATTTCATTTCCTAATTAAGTAAGACTATAAGCCACTGCCTGCAATATTAAGTGTATTACACGCATTGCATTGCGAAGCTAAATGACCTACTGTTGACGTGTAACATTCACCTAGAAAATAAATTTCTCAAAAAAAACGTGCACATGGAACCCAATTCAGGTCTGAATTTTAGTCATTTTATATGTTGGAACAAATGGGAAAGTCACGCACTACATCACTTTGACATTAATGCCTCAGCCAATTCGAAGTGCCCATACGTATAGTGATTACAACTTTAAAAAATTCATAACTTTCTTATATTTAGTCAGATGTAATTGAAACTTTCATCTGTTTGCTTTTCTGATTTTCTGCTTTCATTTAGTGTAGTTGTCTATTTGGATTTCCCTTTCAGTGTAAGTTTCGTTAGATTCAGTGAGAATTTATTTTCATATTTACCATGCAGAACTCAAGTTTATCTTTAATTCATATTCTAAATTCACTGCCTTTAATTCACTTCTTTCGATTCTTGCTCCCATCTGGATGAGTGAGATACAACATCCTGTTTCAGACTTGGTTCAGATTTCAGATTCGAATATGAGAATATGAAAATGAAAGTGAAATGAATATTCATTTCCCCTTTTCATTATTCAGACTTAAAAGCAAAGTACAGTCATTGGTATGATTAATGTAGGTACATGTCTAGTACATTGCTGGGCAGAGCTAAATCCGAGACTGAAATGAATTTAAACCTTGCAGCAGAAATTGTTTACCTTTCCAATGAAAAATAAGAAAAATCAAAGTATAAATGGATGCAACAGGCATTTCAAAGGTAGTAATTGACATTTGTAATTTGTTTTAAATGGTTTGTTTCTCACAAAGCAATGAATTCTTCAGGTTGCAGGCTGAAATCCCTGTGGCAGACTATGCCCCTATTTCTTTGTATATCTGTTACATTAAATGAGCTACACAAAGAAAATTCACTAACAACTCATAATTAGAACAAATTACATATGGATGGAAAGATTTTCTCTTGAAAAACACGAACAATTTGCTGAGAAATCATATAGATATCATGGAAAGGCGTAAAATGCAATTTTTCAAGACCCTCCTTAGACCCCTGAACGTAAGTCAAACACACAAGCCTAGCGAGCTTTGAATAGTGACGTCACACACTGGACAATTAAACAGCTCAGTGCCGTGTAGCAGTATGCAGCTAGCCAGCCATGTCCCGTATGTGACGTCACAAATATTGACGCTCTACAAAGGACCGCTGAAGGCAGAAAATCTGGATCTCAAAACTAACATTTTTGAGAATTGATTACTGCCGGCCCCAAACATATTTTGAAGAGAAGAGTTGTTGTATTTGATCGGCAAGGCTTCACCTTCGCAATGATATGAGTTTTGCATCAATTGAAAACACTTCTGATTCTTTGTGTAGTTACTTTAAAAGTTGTGACTGAATCAGAGTCATCTTGCTGAGGGCAGAAAGGGCACTAACTCAAATCATTTAAACACAGAGTTAACGCCCTTCTTGCAGTCTGCCGTTGAAGGTGATTCATAGATATTGATGTCATCTCAGCACTTTAATGTATAAAACCCACTGCTGTAAACAACCAAATCGCTAAGTTACACGTGAAATGTTACAAATGAAATGCGTTGCAAGAGAGAAAAAAATGTCGCTAATTTCAACACATTTTCAGCAATTTTTAAAAATTCAGTTATGCAGTCTAGAGCAACCTTTGAAAACATTAATAAATTTAAATACCTAACAAAAATGGTGCATTTTATTTATGAAGTACAAAACAAATCATTCAAGAGTTCTTGGATTTTTATTGATAATCTATTTTCTTTCTTGTGGTTCAACTACAACAAGTATATACGGGTAGCTTACATTTTTACGAGCTCTCATTTCCTGCTTTCTGGCTTTAAGATTGAAAGTTCTCAAATTTTTATTGATAACTGATTTTCTTTTCTTTCTTGTGATTCAATAATTACAAAGATATACCGGTTCCTTACATCTTTACGAGCTCTTGTTTCCTATACTTTCAAAATCACGAGAAAGTTTTGTGATGAATGCAGAAGGGGTTACAGGAGACATGCCCCCCCCCCCCATATCTATAGGACGACCACCGGGACATATGTGCATGTTCACTTAAGAGTGCGTCTCTATAATTTTAGGACAACGCCCATGGTGTCCGTGTTAGGTTTTGTGTATTACAGAGGCCTGCATGCCCTTAACTTCGAACCAATTCCATGCAATGGGGATGCTTTTCAAACTCCTGGATCTGCCACTGGACTTTGTGATGTACACTAAGGCATATGTCAAGAACTCATTTTGAATGTTATGCTCTTTCACTGGTGAGCATTGAGGACACCGCGGTAAGAACAATTCCTCTTGACATTAGTGAATGCACCGTATTGATTATAATCAAGCTTTGTGAGCGAAAGAACATGGCTGCCAAAATGGCGAATCGTACTCCTTGCTTAATTTCAGTGCTGGTTGCAGTGGGCTTTGTTCTCCTAGTGTATCTGATTCCCTCGATGAAAACTGCGCCAATTGCAGAATCTCAATGGAATCATGCAAAATGTCACTTCATCAACTCAAGTCATGGACTTGCTGTCAACTGTAGGAACGGTGGACTTCAGAATGTTCCTGAAGACTTACCCGGAGAAGCAACGACCCTTGACCTGTATGGAAACAACATCACGATCCTCCACAATGCCTCTTTTAAGGATGTACCAAATCTTGTTATTCTAATTACATCTCATAACCCACTTTCATTTATTGAAACCGAGACCATGTGGCCTTTGACGGAACTGAGAACTCTTATATTGGTTTCCTGCAAGCTACATACTGTGTCATCACTGCTCTTTGTCAAAAACATTCTCCTTACAAAGTTGATTTTGAAAGGAAATCAATTGAATACTGTTCCCTGTGAAACACTAGCAGTCCTGCCAAGACTGTCAACAATGGAACTAATGCAAAACAAAATAAAAGTTCTCAACTTTGACGGATGTTCAAGATGGCATAATTTGAAAGAAATCAACCTCTTTAATAACAAGGTGGAAGAAATTCACCAGAGAGATTTTCTTCCTCTGCAAAATGCTACCATCACATTTTTTTCACTGGCTTCAAATAAGATCAGGAATTTATCCAAACGTGCCTTTTATCATCTGAACTCAGTACAAAGTCTACAACTACAAGGTAATCGTATGACTTCCTTTGATATTCAACCTTTTCTAGGTATGGCTTCCATCGGAGAATTGTCAATCTGCGGCTGTGGCATTCTTTACCTTCTTCCACTTGGCAATGCATCTTATCACAATGACAGCTACCCATCCATATACAGTCTAAACATGGGTTATAATTTGATAGAAAATGTACCCGCTGATTCATACTGGGGTTTTGCAAGACTTCAAAAACTCTTCTTGACTCACAACAAAATTAGAACTCTCAGTAGTCAGTCATTGTGCCAGCTCCGATCACTTACAGAACTGGACATTTCAATAAATAAAATAGCATCTTTAATACCCTACACATTTGCCTGCTTACCGAGTTTGACAAAGTTGAATGTATCACAAAATGTGATACAAACTCTTTCACCTCAATCCTTTGATGGAATGCTATCTATAAAATCAATTTTCCTGTCCCATAATATAATTTCAGATTTGAACAGTCATAAACGACTTTGGACACATAGGACTCTTGATTTACTTGATATTTCATATAATAATATAAAGTTTATTGCTCAAGGCATATTTCATGGGCTCTCAAATTTAAAGGTATTGAATTTATCATTCAATCAAGTCCACCATTTTAGTGTCACTGCATTTGAGGATCTTCAGAACGTGCAAAGACTATACCTGTCCAATCAGAAGAAAATATACCTAAAAGACACCTTTCAGCAACTTCATACAGTTCTCTTGTTGTGTATTTCAAATAGTCATATAGAAATTTCACAAGATTCAATAAAGCAATTTGTCAATATGACACATCTTCATGAACTGCGCATGGAGAAAGCACAGCTGACAGGCAGTCACTTATATGATGTGGTCAACAACCAGTCGCTATTTACAGGTCTCCTTGCATTGAAGAAACTACGTCTCAAAGACAACTATTTACACAGCCTGGATAGCAGGGTGTTCTACAACCTTTCAGAACTCTATCATCTTGATATGACCAACTCGAGGATTCAGGTGCTGAAGCCTGAAGTGTTCCATCCTCTGTCCTCCCTTGCACAATTGTACCTCAGTGATAACAAACTGATGGAGATTGCAGGAGACACATTCCATGGACTGTCTCGCTTGAATGTGCTTTACATCCAAAACAACAGCATTCGTGGTCTGGAAGCAACAACTTTTGCCCAGAATCCTAGACTAAAGAACCTCTTTCTTCCTGGAAATCAAATCAGTATCATCAAACCTGGAACGGTGTTGCCATCCAATATCTCTCTTCGCTTGGATGTGTCAAGAAATCCCTTGACCTGTACATGCTCTTTATCATGGTTCAGACAGTGGCTTGATTCAGCCGACATCAACTTCGAACGTGCAGACCAGACGTTGTGCTCTGGTACTTCATTGAAGGAATTAGCAAATAAACCGATCCTGTCGTTCCATCCTGAGGATCATTGTGGTGTGAACATCATTCTCATTGTGGTTGTCTCTTTCTCAGGTGTATTCCTCGGTATAATGGCCATGCTTGTCTACAACAAACGATGGTGGCTGAATCATAAACTCTTCCTGCTTAAACTTGCTATCATTGGTTACGAGGAAATGGCAGAGGACTTCAATGCTGGCAACTATCTTCATCATCTCAACCTCATGTTCCAGGAAGCAGAAGAGGAGTGGGTCAATCAGGTTATGAAACCTGCACTGGAGGAGAGGTTGCCACATCTCCAGAACATCATTTACGGAGATGAAGACCTTCACCTAGGCATGTACTACATCAATGCACTCTACGATGCCATCGACAACAGTTTCAAGACAGTCTTGCTGCTAAGCAACCAGTCTGTCAATGATGCCTGGACCATGACTAAGCTACGTATGGCACTGGAGCATGTCAATGACACAGGATTAGACAAAGTCATCTTAATCTTTGTGGAGGACATCGAGGATGATAACATGCCGTACCTTGTCAGGTTGTTCCTGAGTAGGAACAGACCTTACATGCTGTGGACAGAGGATGAAGATGGACAGGAACTATTTTGGGCTCACTTTGAGAAGAGCACAAGAGCAAATAAGGCTATAAACAATACCATTCCCCTGTAAATTATATTGATATCTAAACAAGATTCAATTGCACTGTGATAAATGTCACCAGCAGAACACATTCAAGTTGAAGCAATGTAACAAAACTAATACACAATCCTCCTCCTCCTCCTCCTCCTCCTCCTCCTCCTCCTCCTCCTCCTCCTCCTCCTCCTCCTCCTCCTCCTCCTCCTCCTCCTCCTCCTCCTCCTCCTCCTCCTCCTCCTCCTCCTCCTCCTCCTCCTCCTCCTCCTCCTCCTCCTCCTCCTCCTCCTCCTCCTCCTCCTCCTCCTCCTCCTCCTCCTCCTCCTCCTCCTCCTCCTCCTCCTCCTCCTCCTCCTCCTCCTCCTCCTCCTCCTCCTCCTCCTCCTCCTCCTCCTCCTTTGCTTCCTTCAAACTTGAAGATTCTTAATTTACAAGGTGCAAGTAAAAACAGCCTCGGATATAGCTCTGCTGCTGCAGTTCTCAATAGAAAATTTGTATAGGTTGAGTTATCATTTCACAATTTTCCACTAACATTTGACTACCGGTATGTAACTTACTTCGAGAAGGAAGGACATACACAGCATATTCATGCAAACAATTGCAGTAGAAAAGATATTGTCTGGACATTGTTCTACCTGCAGTGTCAATGAGACATGCACACTACTCTTAAATTGGTACATTTCCCTGCAGATATATCTGTTTTGTCATGCATATTTTGTTCCAAAATCTGTTTTTTGATAATCCACACACATGATGCAGTATATAAAACAAATATTGACTGCTTACTTATTGGGTCACGATTAAAACTATAGGCCGTGGTCTCAAGACTGCACAGTACAATTTTGAGATCACCCTGGGCAATCATTTCAATTAACCGTGTCGATATTTGTATCCTATCCAAATGTGAGCAAAATTGTTTAAAACCTCATTCGAACGCAAACGTCAATCTCAACATTAGGAAAATTTCAAAGAGACACTTGTAACTTACCATCGCCGTAATAAACAGAGGTCGGGTCCTTGGCCACCCATCCCTGCATCTCGGTCAGTTGGCCGTTGGAGGGACTGGAACTTAAGAAAGGTAGACCAGTTGCTTTGGACAGGACTATTTCTCGTATCACACCAATGTAGAGAGTTACGTAGTCGTTAAAATACAAAGTGAAATTCTTGCTGGTGTTATACCTTAAAATTAATAGAAATGGAGACGTCATGAAATGCATTTGGAAATATTGAACATATAATGCAAAGTGAAGAATATATATTGTTGTGTCCATCGGAGTGAATTATTAATCGCACCAATGTAGAGAGTTACGTAGTCATTAACATACAAAGTGAAATTCTTGTCAGTGTTATACCTAAAAGTTAGTGGAAGTGGAGACATCATAAAATGCATTTGGAAATCTTAAACATATAATGCAAAGTTTATAATATATAATGTTGTGTCCATTTGAATTGGAGAGAACTATTAATCTTATCGCACCAATGTAGAGAGTTACGTAGTCATTATCATAGAAGGTGAAATTCTTGCTTGTGTTATACCTAAAAGTTAGTGGAAATGGAGACGTCATCATGAAATGCATTTGGAAATCTCAAACATATAATGCAAAGTTTATAATATATATTGTTGTGTCCATTTGAATTGGAGAGAACTATTAATCTTATCGCACCAATGTAGAGAGTTACGTTAGTCATTATCATACAAGGTGAAATTCCTGCTGGTGTTATACCTGAATGTTAGTGGAAATGGAGACATTATCATGAAATGCAATTGGAAATATCTAACATATAATGCAAAGTGTAGAATATATATTGTTGTGTCAATAGGAAAGGACTATTAATCTTATCACACCAATGTAGAGAGTTACGTAGTCATTATCATACAAGATGAAATTCTTGCCAGTGTTATACCTACATGTAAAAGTTAGTGGAAATGGAGACATTATCATGAAATGCATATGGAAATATCAAACATATAATGCAAAGTGTAGAATGTATATATTGTTGTGTCCATCGGAGGACTATTAATCTTATAATGCGAATGTAGAGAGTTACGTAGTCGTTATCATACAAGGTGAAATTCTTGCCAGTGTTATACCTGACAGTAAGTGTATATTTAGAACTCATCCTAAAATGTGTTTAGAATTTGAAACATAAATCATCATAATCATCCTAACATGTGTCTGAAAATATCAAGATTTCTTTTTCTTTTGTCTGCAATCTCAAGCGTCTCCAGACCCAGTTACCTAAACATTTTCTATATTAAACATTTAGATAAAAAATAAAATAATAAAAGTCTTATTGACTGAGAAATTATAGTATTGTAATCAATGGAACAGCTTTCCAAAACTGAGGTCCTAGGAATGAACTTTGAGCTAAGAAAGTGAAAAATCAAGCTACAAAATACAAAATAATTTCAAAGATGCTAATGGCTTTCCATAATTGTTAAGTCCAACTTAGAGTTAAGTTCAACTTTTGATCTTTGTGAAACAACCACCAGACCTTGGTTCTTACTTACCAGTCTTGTCTCAAAGCCCCTTCATTTTCATTATTTGCACTCCATGCAATCACAGACGGGTGGTTGCTCAGTCTACGCACCTGAACATAAAAGGAAAAGGCTCTCATAAGTGTAAGACAGACTTTTTAATGATGGTTAAGAAAGCATGTATATGCTTGTAAGTAAGCAACCAGGGGACCAACGGCTATTAGTCCTTTCTTAGGGACTTGGTAATGAATGGATTAATTGACTTGGTTTTGAACCAGGGATCTCCCAGTTACGAGACCATTGCTCTCCCACTGAGCCATTGTGTCTCCTCCTTAATCAAACATCATACACCTGTTTACTAATTTTATGCATGCTTCTTGAGCAAATGGGGGAGGGAGGGAGGTAGGGAGAGAGGGAGGGAGGGAGGGAGGGAGAGAGGGAGAGAGGGAGGGAGGGAGGGGGAGAGGGAGGGAGGGAGGGAGGGAGGGAGGGGGGAGGGAGGGAGAGAGAGAGAGGGAGGGAGGGAGGGGGAGAGGGAGGGAGGGAGGGGGAGAGGGAGGGAGGGAGGGGGAGAGGGAGGGAGGGAGGGGTAGAGGGAGGGAGTGAGGGGGAGAGGGAGGGAGGGAGGGGGAGAGGGAGGGAGGGAGGGGGAGAGGGAGGGAGGGAGGGGGATAGGGAGGGAGGGAGGGGAGAGAGGGAGGGAGAGAGGGAGGGAGAGAGAAAGAGAAAGAGAGAGAGAGAGAGAGAGAGTGAAAGAAAAAAGATAGAGAATGAGACAGAGACAGATAGATAAAAACAGATTAGAAAGAAAGAGAGAAAGAGAAAGAGAGACAGACAGACAAAAACAGAGAGGGGAGAAAAATAACAGTATTGACTCACTTCTCACAAGAAAATGCCTCCCCCAACTAGGCAACGAGCCAACGATAAGCAATTCCTTATTGAACAGAAAGATTCACAAATCTTACTTGATAATGGACTTCCTCTGTGACGGATGAAAGGAAGGGTTCATCTACCGGATACATAGCGCAGGCAAACATAAAATCCTGCCACACCATAATTCCAAGCTCGTCACAGAGCTCGTAAAATTCATCTTGCTCGTAGACGCCCCCTCCCCACACTCGGAGGGCGTGTATGTTAGCATCGACGGCTGACTGGAGGAGGCGGGACAGGTTGCCGGGGGTGATGCGCTCCTGGAAGG
The DNA here is from genome assembly GCA_035222895.1 of Strongylocentrotus droebachiensis. Lineage (NCBI taxonomy): Eukaryota > Metazoa > Echinodermata > Echinoidea > Camarodonta > Strongylocentrotidae > Strongylocentrotus > Strongylocentrotus droebachiensis. The sequence continues at coordinate 1,032,137 of JAVYIG010000059.1, forward strand.
CATCGGCTGGTATCCAGTTGGATCCCTTGATGAAAATTGGAATGGTGTTGATCTTGAAGTAGAAGGATAAACCTGGGGTAGGATTAAGAAACAAGAAATGGATGAAGACTGAATCTATTGTGGATGGTACGTATTCAGAGATGCCAACCTCTTGACACAAAAAAAAAGACTGAGTATCTTTATAAAAAAAAATCAGATTTTGGAGAGAAAAATCAGATTTTCACGAAAACTCAACACTTCCACTTGCCCGTTGGCCCCGGGTCAGTAAAATTTCACTTTCGTTTTACTGGTAAGTAAGGTGAAGTAAAATGTTTGCTCTTTCATTACAATTTAATGAGAAAATTGTAAAGCAAAGGAGGGAATGTCCTATTTTGACTGTACCTGTACTATTAGCAATCTTTTCCTGCACAAGCTCCACCTTTCTGAATCCGACCTTCATCGACCTCCAGCTCGTCTCACCTGACGGCAATATCTTCAAGGTGACATTGAGGGGGTAGAGGGGCTGAGGGCCATATCCATGGGGAAACCATGTTTGCGCCTAAAAGAAGAAAGAAGAAAGTGAACATCTCATTTTGCCGCAAATTTTAAAGCCCCACTCCACTTATAGCTACGTGTGCCCTCTATATATCAAACAATGCCTAATCAGTGACCATTGATCCCCATGATCCCCTTTTTCTTATGTTAATTGAGAGCTGATTTGATGAGATAACCACCTGTTGATGACCTTGCAGGGAGGTCTAATCCCTCCTGACCAATCTAGAACAGACGGGCTTATAGAACATTTTTCTTTAACAAAAATGAAATGTTATTGTTTTTACCGTTGGGATAAACAAGCCTTACTCACCTGTTAAAGATATTACCTAACTAGGGCACAGGTTTCATAGAACATTTACTATCAAGAAGAAATGTAAATTATGATTTGTTTTGCGATTGGCTGGGTATAAACAAGCCAACTCACCCGTTATAGATATTACCTTACTATGGCACAGGTTCCATAGAATATTTTCTATCAAGAAGAAATGTAAATCATCATTTGTTTTACTATTAGCTGGGTATAAACAAGCCAACTCACCCGTTATAGATATTACCTTACTAGGGCACAGGTTCCATAGAATATTTTCTATCAAGAAGAAATGTAAATTATCATTTGTTTTACTATTAGCTGGGTATAAACAAGCCAACTCACCCGTTATAGATATTACCTAACTAGGGCACAGGTTTCATAGAATATTTTCTATCAAGAAGAAATGTAAATTATTATCATTTGTTTTGCGATTGGCTGGAGATAAACAAGCCAAAGTCACCTGTGGCACGGAGACTTGCTTGCTGATCTGTTCATGATTGATATCAAGCGTGATGGCAAAGGTGAACTTGTAATGCAAGGTAGGAAACCATATATCAATGGTGGCATCCCTGCTCTCGTTGAAGGAAAGGTTCCCAAGGTCAAAGTGCATCGTGATATTCATCCACCAGGACGGAACCGGAGTTCCAACTTGAAAGAGGATTAAAAGTACAGTGGAAATTTGGTCTAGATTATAATGAAAACCATGGGAAGAATAGTATCCTGATCTAGCTATCATATTTTTTGTTAGATTGGGGTTTAGAAAAATAAAGACACAAAAAAAACAGTAGCATATAAAGAGTTGTGACCAGCAGAATTACATTTTTACAGGATGATTTTGTTATAATAATCTGGATTTATACAATGCTTAATACAAACCATCATTTCTAAGCGCTTTATAGATACTATTACCCCTCTGATCGGATTCATTCATGCACAATGTGCACCATTTCCACTCCCTGGGCAGTATTCCCACGATATGGTCACCATAAGGGCATTATATGGCAATTATTAACACAAAGGCTTTCATCATCCTACCAGGTCCACATTGCTCTCCTGGGTATGGAGTGGCAAATGTAGATTAATGCCTTGCCAAAGGACGTAAGTACCGTGTCGGGATCAAACCTACGACCTTTGCATTTCAAGTCAAGTGCTTAAACCATTCATAAATATCATATGCATTTTTGAATATGATACTTTGTTTTGTTGGACTGCCAAAAAAGGTACTTTGTAAAGTGAAAGTGAGTGACAAATAATACTCTGGTATGTTAATTTTGTTATGAATTTATCATTTGCAATCATTGCTTCACTTAAACAAGACAAAGTAAAAATCAAAATAATGACTATTTTTATTTGCAATAACTTCATTGGGAAAGCCGGACACTTTATCATATCAAATGGTATATACCTACAGATATATCCGTACCTTCGTAAGGAATGGCGACCACATCTCTGAGAATAGGATCATCAAATGCTTCCAAATAGACATCTTTCCTACATCAAACAAAAAAAGAATCTGAATTTGTTATTTTGCAATTTTCCTCAAGGTCAGTGACCAATGCAGCTCAGAAAACACTTTGTGAATTTTGAAAGAGAGCTCTTGGAAAAATCAATGAGCTATCTAAAAATCTATTGCAACAAAATTCTGATTTCAATAAAATACATCTCAAAACAGCTCTCATGGACAAGAAGTATTTTTCAGACTGGCCAATCACAAACATGTATATCCAAATGATATTCCATTGTGCAATGGCCCATTGTTCAACAAAAGGTAGCTATGAGGCAACAAAATTGTGTCAATCTAATTGAGACTGCCGTAGGGGGACTCCCAGGCTAACAATCCTTTCATATATTTACACTAAAATTAATCAGAAAAGCAGGGTCAGACTTTCAACATACATGGCACAGTATGCCTTCTTCTTTTTGTTATACAAGAGGAACAATATAATATCATATTCAACAAGTTTCATCAAAACTGATCCAAAAGCATTTGGCTCATGTATCTTTTGATCCAAGTAACACTATGAGCAGATATTTTCAACAAGCGGCATTCAATTAATTCTCTACTGGAAGTTATCAAAAATATCATCAGTGGACTTCCTCCTACCAGATCCCAATAGGGGCGAAGCCGGGCCCCCAATCCCAAGAGAAGGAGCACTGCTCTTTCCTGATGAAGTTTGGATGACAGAATCCATGCTGGACGGGAGGGGGGCAGTCAGGGGGTACATCGTAGGGATACTCCCTAGACCTCGTAGCAGAGTAGGTGACAGGTGACAGAAAGGCCACTTGGATGATGTTCTCTCCAACCTGTTAACAAATGAAATATGGGTGAAAGGTGAGGGAGAGCAGGTTCATATGGATCATTACATTTCGGAGTATATTCTTCACCTTTTCCTGGTAGGGAAAAGTGAATTGAATCATGTGACCTTTGAGTCTCTTCCCCCATAGTACCTGATTGGGATGTACAGGTGAACTGCTACACCTGGGTTTCCCCTAGCTCTTCTGTGGAGATTGCAGAGCCAGAGGGCCCCAAAGGTAACGACTCTCCTCCACACAGGGCTTCCATTTAGCGTTCAAAGAGACAGAGTGTTTCCAGCTGTAACCTAGCCTGCATCTTTGAAGCAGGGGAGGAGCATGAGACACATCAAAGGCTTTAACAATTATCTGCATGTGTTGGATTCAAACCTGCAATCTTTGGTTCAACAGGAAGATGCTCTACCGACAGCTAACCCGCCTTCTCTATTAACTCTTATCGTGCCAAGAACACTGTTCTGTGCATGCGCTGGCGTGCCACGCACACATAATCGGGTTTCTGTTGACTTGCCATGGACACATAAACTCTCATCCGCTCGCGTGCCACGGACACATTTTCGTGCATAAGTACACAAGCTAATTGTTTATGCCTATTGTGCGATGCGCATTGCGTGCACGCATGAATGCTTACTGTATTTGTGGAGGGGGTTTATTGTTGTTTTGATTTTGCGTGCTTCACGTATACCGTTACATTGGATTTTCCTGAGAAAATTGCGATATTTTATCATCAAATTTGTCAGTTTTGATCATGGCCCCTCAGATTGTGTGCGGGAAATGAGACAACGGATTGGTTTGACAACTCACTGATAGTGCTTATTTACTTTACCAAAATTACAGATTCATGAAATGATATTGGTATCAACAGAAAGAGGGTTAAATTTCCTACAACTTTAACGTACAATTCTTTTTTATACAATATACAGATGAGATGTTATAGTGGATCAAACATAGTAACAATTTAAACTACACGCACTTGAACCAACCCTAAATTAACTTAGCACACAGGAGATTAGTAGCGGGCACAATAGGGATTAGCACTGTGGCACTGGGTGAATTGCATAGGGGCAGCTTAAGAGTTAAAGGTAATACAAAGTTTTGGTATGGGGTCATGAATTTGGTTCAAATGAACATATTGGAACCATATGCGATCCTAAAATATTCATTGATTGTAAAGCTCCCTCTCAAGGTCAAGATATTAATTAAGCTATAAAACGATGTTTCTTGACTAAAAAATCGACCGATTAGCTATTCCTGTTTGGATATTATATATCAAAACTATATATTCAGAAATGTTCATGTTCGCAGCTACCATTGTACGGCCGTAGGTGCTATTTGAAATTTATCAAAATTTACCGGGAGCACCGGTAAATTGTTATATTCCATTTTTCTAGAAAGCAGAAGTGTTTTAGGGGCTAAATTTTGTAGTGCTTATAATACCTCCACAGGGGCATCCAAATACATCAAAATTGTACAGAATCACTATCCACTCAATTTTCAAAATTTCCCAAAACTTTGTATTACCTTTAAATCAATGTCAAATGCATGTAATTTCCTTGAAATCACTCCTTTAGCTGTAGTTATGAATGACATCTACAGTCCTAGGTGGATTTGGACAATAGTATGAGTGGAAGTCTTCATTTTTCTTGAAAATGAACATTAATTATTTTCTCCTAGAAAATGATGATTATCCTATATTTTGACTTCCACTGATGGTTTTTCTTACGATCATTTTACTCTGTGGGATTTCATTTTCCATCATTACCATGACTCAAAGGATTGCTCCTCTACCTTAATGGCCCAAATTCACAAAGGAGGTTTAAATTTAACCCATGGTTTATATCTTCATTTACATAACCCATGGTCTAAAATTAGCGCAACATAAGTGTGACACAGTCAGAAGTCCAATATTAGACGCGCGGCAAGGTACACTTAATTTGCGCTAATTTTAGACCATGGGTTATGTAAATGAGGGTTTAAACTAGTGCTGTAGTCAAACGTTTAACCGTCCGGTATCCGACCGCCCATGGCGGATTCCGTTTTCAATTGGACGGTTTCGTTTTCCCGATTTTTTTTTTTTTTTTTTTTTTTAATATTTTTTTTTTTTTTTTGTTTTTATAATTTTTTTTTTTTTTTTAAAGTTTCGATTTATGCCCCTCCACCTGGCACTATGCCTGGCAATGTCTCCCAGCTCAGTAATCTGTGTGTTGACTCACCACTCCAAAACTAGAACAACACTCCAATTTGTCTGTCATCTTGGTTTGAAAGTAATCTTTGTACAATGTAATAGATCTCATCATCTCAATATGTAGTTTATAATAATAATTCATCCAACTTTTACACAAGGTTCTGTCCTAGGTCCTCTACTGTTTTTAATTTACATTAATGATCTTACACATTCTTCTAAAAACAACATTGTTACTATTATTTGTGATAATAAGTTCACAAGCACAAACGGCCCCTTTAAATGCACCTCGCAGTTACATGAAAGTTGCCGACAGAGTCGGTAAAAAAAAAAAAAAAAAAAAACACGATTTTTTTTTTTTTTTTTTTTTTTTTTTTTTTTTTTTTAAATCGTTTAACCGAAAACCGTCCGGTTTTGACTGGCGGTTAAACGGAATTGGAGATATCCGTGATGTTACAGCACTAGTTTAAACCATGGATTAAATTTAAACCCCCTTTGTGAATTCGGGCCAAAGGGATTATTCCAACTGCAAGATATAAACTATATACACTGCTTCAAAGGAAACAACAAACCTTTATGGCATGTTTTACGTCCCATACATGGCGTACAAACATGTTTGTCGATGAACCAATTGGAATGCCATTCAAAGTGACGTCAGCGATTGTATCAAGGCCTTTACTCACAAGCTTCACGTTGGGTTTATTAGTGAAGTCACTTGTAACTGGAATGAAAAGAAATATTACGGAGAAAGAATCATTTTACTCTTCTTCATCTTCTGATTAAGTCTGCCTCCTTCATTTGACTGAATGCATCTAAATGTTCTTACGTGTAGGTAATTGTGTTTTTACAAGAAACAGAAATGGAAGGCTCATGATATCTTGCCAAAGCAGTTTTTTAGACAGAATACTGTCCCATGTGTGATGAACTAGGCTTTAACACTAAGTCAGTATTTAGCGCTCTTTTATAGTATCTTTTCTATGATAATATAACCTTAAAGTGTACTAATCACCTATAAATAGAATAGTGTACAGCTAATATGTATAAAGCAACCTCAATAAAACTTCACCAGGCATTCCATCGACAAACTGATAAGAAGTATGAATAAAATAAAGAATAACATTTAGCAGGGCACGCAGAAATCAAGTCAGACTTGGATTCCGTGTGCAGACCCTATTTTATTAGAGTGCGGACAGGTACGTCAAGCAGTCTGCTCACAAGTTGTTTTCATGTTGGTTTATTTTAACTTGCCAAATCTGTTAACAGAAGTAATATTTGAAGATCATACTTTGGATATCGTATTGATACAGAACAGAATATTTATAGGCGATTGGAACACTTTAAAAAATAGATACATGAAAATGTTAAGCTTCAATTCATCTTTGGGAGGTACGAGCTATATTCAAGATGCACTTAACCGGGTCCTCTCATTATCGAGATCTTTACATAGCCTGATTTCAATTGTTTAAGCCATCCGTAGCGCCGCCTTTCCTAAGACACCCCGACAGCATAATAACTGCATATATACATTTTACTCAAATCCTTATTTATAACCTGGTTTGCAATTTTTTGTTTGTTAAAATCGTTTTGTAATTTTCTATATTTATTTATATTTTGATGTGTTGATTAAATGTTTATATTTGTTTGTGTCATGAAAGGCCTCAACGAAAACCAGTATTTATTTGCTGATTGGGCTACCCTTCTTTTTAAAGATGTGTAATAAATAAATAAATAAATAGATCTACATAAATCTTACCAGCGAAGTTGAAAGTGTAGGTCCAGTTATCCCTGGCCACCCATTTATAGAGATCATCATTGAATCGGTAGTAAGGATCAGACAGGATACCTGCTGTAATGAGCGCTGTGTGAACACTCCCTGGAACCTGCCCAGGAATGGAAACACCTACAGAACAACAGGTGGATGGTTATAAAATGAACATACCTTTTAGGATAGGAATTTTCTAAGGGCTAAATGGATCACATTTTGTTCTTCTAATTGGCAAAGATGAAATTTTTCTTTAATGTTACATTGTTCTAAAAAAAATGTCTCTGAAAACAGTGCACATGGGTAGAGACCCCCAAAATAGTAAAGTGGAACCACGTTATTACAAACTCATTAGGATGAAGGAATTTATTCCCATTGAAAACATTTTATATAAGGGTTCAAAATCAATAAAACACAAAGTGTTACAGTAAAATGGGAATGGCAAAATCACCTTGTTAAAATGAAACTTTGTAAAACATTGTGCCTTTACACGATATGGTTTCACTGAAAAAAACATATTTCATGACCATAAGTTTTAATATTTGTGAATAAATTTGAATATATTATCAGATAGTAATGTCATTTCTATCAAGGAACAATTATCAATCAGAAAATACAGTCAATATTTATTTGATCATTTAGCGTCTCTTGCTTACGCAAAGCAATTGTTAGAAAGTATATTTCGTTTGCTTCATTGCATGCCTCATATTATTTCATGTAATCTTGTACTATTCGAAATAAATGTACAGGTACTTACTGCCATTTGCATTGGTTACCCTCCACTGCCCATTAAGGTCAAAGGTCAACTCTCCATTAGTTTCCAACCAACCACTGGCAAGCAGTAGTAAATAGACAAGAGCCTTGCAAAGGACCATTTTCCTATAATCATAAAGAAAAGTGTTTAAAACTACCAAGGAACAAATATGTTCATCACATTTTACAAAGACTCTAATATTTTAAGATTATATAGATCTAGGTCTAGTACCCAATATATTTTATTGAATTCACAAGTGATAAACTTCAGCTATTATTTCACCTCCAAATTCGAAATCTTCTTCTTCTTCTCCTCATTCTTTATCATCTTCTCCTCCTTTTTAACATCTTCTTCTTCTGATCCTCCTTTTTATCATCATTCTTTCTTCTTCTTCTTCTTCTTCCCCCAGCAAGCCTAGTTTTCATCATCGCCACCAGGCAGAAATCCAGTTGTCAAGGACCCAAGGACAAGGCCAGACATGCCGCAATTCCACTCTCCACACACTGCGCATCTCTCAGCTCGTATTGTGCTCCGCGGCGCGCGGACGACCCTGGCTCAAGTTTGAGCTCCATTCGCCACAACCGGCAACCAACGTTACAGGTACCGGTGGCGACTGCACTGAATAATAGGTCTAGAGCCTGGGCCTACCAAAATTCAGAACATTTGGTAGACCTTATTATACCAAAGATAAATAAGAGTCCACTCGCCTAGCTTCAACAATCAGTTCTGTCAGAATTACCGTACTTACTGATTCGTGATTCTTGGTCACTCTGGATTCGACCTGTTTTTGCAGATCACATGACTTGTCACCTGATATCGAGAGCGAACGTAGTATTGTGTAACCGCCCTTTTCTGACTCTAGATCGCCTCTAAATACTTCAACAAGAAACACATAAATTTAATCTAATACGGTTTCCTTCACGTGCTATGAACTGCATTTATAAAATTACATCCGTTTGCTTTCTTGAATACATAATATACCTAAGTTTGTTTGCACGTTTAATTTCCTCTTTTTCGTTTGGGGGGGGGGGGGGGGGGGGGGGGGTGGTCACTGAACATTAAGATACTTATCATCTTTCACCTACTCTATTTTTAAAGTCGACAATAATAATTCATCCAATCATCAATCATTGAATGACAATTTACAACAATCACTCATTCATTCAATCACTAATTGTAAGCTGATATGAATGTTATACATAATATTACATGTATGTCTCACCTCCCTGGTTGATATGTATATATTGTTCTTTGTTGTTAGTCTCACTTCAACCCCTCCCCCCCCCCCCTCCTCTCTCTCTCTCTCTCCCAATCACCTATCATTCTTCTCTTCTCTCTGTTGTACTTTCGCATCACCAGGAACCCCCTAATTTATGTATTTTGCTTGTACTTAATTATTGTCAGGGCTCATTATACCAGTTCTGTTTAATTTCTTATGTATGTTTTTATGTATACTGATTTTATCATTCATATATACAGAACTGAAGAAAAAAATGAAACGAGATATTTACAACTGCCCTTTTCATATTCATCCCAGCTATCAAAATGCCAGTGCCTATGAAGCGATTCTAAACCATAAAACTAATTTTTTTTGATGAAAGCTACCGGTAAATTTTGTTTCTCTTATCCTTTTATTTTCATAATTTCAATACATATTTACTTTAATAACTCAATGAATGAGTGAAACATAACAGACTAAAAATGAAAGTATATTCAACAAATCTTCCAGCTTAGTATCGTTTTCTTTGCCAACACATTCATATCTTTAAAATAATCTTAGCAACGACTTGAATTTAAAAAACAAAGTATGTGGGTAACAAACAGAACCCTTAACAATCTTCTTAAAACGACCTGTAATAAGTCTGCTCAACCTGCCCAGCCTCCATTTAAAAATGTTGATTCTTACTGTTCCTTTTCAAAGGATGCATTACGAGGCAGGGGCATGTGTCAGGGACAAAGATTATGTGTTGTGATTATTTACCTCCATGCACCTCGCCCTCGAAGGTACTGGATTCCTTCCGCCCACCCCCCCCCCCCCCTCCCCCAAGATTTTATATTTATCCTCCCACTTTTAAATTCTTTTCACCCCTGACGTATGCCTAACACTCATACACTTCACTATTCTCTCAATTACTAAAATAAAATGTAATGTGACACAACAACTCTACAGATTCCACATTCAATTGTCTTTTAACATTTTAATATAAAAGTTTTAATGAAACTTCTCTGTAAAACAATGAAAAAAGCCTTACGAAACAAGGCACTTCTGAAACATCTCGTTTTCATCATTGCCAGCGCAATCATATCCGTACCATTCAAGTAAGGATCTTGCAAACTACAAACACATAATATACACTGACAATGATTGACAATGTAAAAAAACATAATAAATAAGCTTTGGTTTTAACAGTTATAGTACATAGTTAAACATTGTCTTGTCACTCTGAAGACACACACACAGATTGGCCTTTGTTTCTTGGCAGGTTTATGGTAATACATATCCTTGTCAAGGCAAAACATAATGGCAGAAACAGATTTAAATATGAAAGTCGATCCTGTCTATTAAGGGCACACAGCACATGGGAGCTCTAAAAATGCCATTATTGCAAGGTGTTCGTTTTGAAAGATTAAACACTTATTGAGGTCAGAAATGTTAACAGATAACAAAAAGTATACACCATGGAATCTCTTTGTAATGGTCATTAAAGATTAAGTTGAGTTCTGGCCTTGTGATTGCATTGTGAAAGAAACGAAGTAGAATCGATCAGAAAAGGTTGATCATCTAGCATTTAGGTATTGGTGTGTACTGCAAGGTTCTGGAATCATCCGTAAAGTTACAAGCACTGTACACAGAAATATGTATATTGGACTACCGGTATACGAACATGTGGCAAAAAAAAATCTGTTCGGATTGTTATGCTATTACATGCCATATTTAGAATATTAAGGCATTTGAGGGAACATTTTTAATCTGATGTTCTTCCACACTTGCATAATAACAATAAGCTCACAAATTATTTGTCACCTCTTCCCAGAACTCAACCTTCTCTACTATCACATTGCTACACAAATATCTTAAGAGGTTCAACACTAACTGAAGTCACAAAAGAAGGCACAATCAAACCTTCCTATAAAGGCAAGCACGACCATGCAATTCACACTTATTAAGAGAGGCAATTAAACATATATACAGGCGACTATTGGTAACATAATAATATGATTCAACAATCAACGATTAAACACGCCACTTCTAAATCTCTCCTCTCCCTCTCCATGTTTTTCTCTCTTTTTAAAGCCCCACAGCACTACTTATAGCTACTTGCGTCCTCTATACAGCCAACAATGCCTAAAGCGGTACCTGTTGATCCCCATGATGCCCTTTTTCTTATGTTAATTGAGATCGGATTTGATGAGATAACCACCTGCCAGTGATCTTGCAGGGAGGTCTAATCCCTCCTGGCCAAAATAGTGCAGAGGGGCTTTAAATCTTGACAATTTCTCTGGCTCACAAATCCATGATTTAATATCTGAACACTATACTGTCTTAAAAAGAAGATGGCCTTTCAATATCTCAGACTGGTATTCGTAACAAGACAAGTCAGGAGGAAAATATCGCTTTGAAATTTGACTTAAAGAAATCAATTTTAAACAAAGTTAAGTGTAAGATATGTCCTTTTGGAATGTCTGTAAGTACTTAAGTGATTTTGAACTTTGTGACTATTTATGAGTGGTCCATGGTCATCATCATATCTTTATTTCCCTGCACTATGAAAGTAAACATTGCAAGTTGTAAATTATCATTTTGAAAAGAATGATTGCCAAACACAACCCGGTGCCACAGCCCAAATGGCACATAATACTTTAAACAAAAAATCAACCAAATCTCAAGTCTAAGGAATGATGACAATTTTTGTCATACAGAATATTTTCTGAACAAATACCCAATGGCAATTAACCATTTTCATAGGAATTCAGTAAGAATGGATTTTCATGGAGACTACTTTTCTCACATAAGTGACAAAACCCTATTCATATAGTTTCCTAAACAAATATAATAATAATACTGCAGCACGTAGTGGAACACATAAACTGTGTCAACGATCTTGGCAAGTTGAATTCGGCTGTCATCAACATAATCTTAATGATTAATCACAAACAATCCGCAATGTGATATATCACTAAAATTCACTATCTATAAATAACATCAGCATATCAAAACTTCATGCGCTTTATAATGTGCATGTATGGTACTGATACAAAAATAACATCAACATCATAACTTAATACACAGTACTATTTCGAACATCTTGGTGAACTTTTAAACACATCACCATAATAACAAGTTTATTCTTGGGTCTCAGTAAATCAAAATGACAGATATACCTGAACATCCAGGAATGTGCAAAAGTATGAAGTAGCATGATACAGTGAAGACAAATTAAAGGAGTACAGTCAAACCTGCTTTAGTGACTGCCTGTCTACAAAGAACACATATATTTGTTTCCCTTAAAAATGGTCCCTCATTGAAACATGCACTACATGAACCTGTACACAATGGTGGTATTTATAGACAGGTTTCATTGTATTTTGCTATAGTTCAACAATGTTATAAAAGCGTGAAATTATATGACGCAGTAGATGCAACAAATTATTAGCATATACCTCTTTCTTTCCCTTTCTCTTTTGGGGGCTTTGGCATGGTGTGCGAAGAAAGCAGAATGAAAACTTTCACCAGTTTTGCGAGTGACCCAGAATCATGAAAGTTACATGTCACAAAATGGATGAATTGAAATGTTGAACTTTAGCATATCGGAGTCAGTACAGTTATGTTATGAAAGTTTCTGGTGAAGAAGTACAGTGAGTTGAGTTTGCAGAACTTTATAATGACACTTATGAATAAATATCTACAGCTTTTGAGTTATAATATAAGCATTAGAGGTAAACATATTGCTGGAATGTAAGAATACAACAAATGTGCCCATTTTATTCCATACAAAGAACTTTGGTTACATGTCATGCACACAAGTTACAAAAAACATCTGCTTTTTGCTTGCGAGTGACCCAGAATCATGAAAGTTACATGTCACAAAATGGATGAATTGAAATGTTGAACTTTAGCATATCGGAGTCAGTACAGTTATGTTATGAAAGTTTCTGGTGAAGAAGTACAGTGAGTTGAGTTTGCAGAACTTTATAATGACACTTATGAATAAATATCTACAGCTTTTGAGTTATAATATAAGCATTAGAGGTAAACATATTGCTGGAATGTAAGAATACAACAAATGTGCCCATTTTATTCCATACAAAGAACTTTGGTTACATGTCATGCACACAAGTTACAAAAAACATCTGCTTTTTGCTTGTTAATGAAGTCCCAAAATTGTGTTTAACATTTGCAATTTACTCAGTACTGAGTATATCATAATGTACAAGGCTTATTATTTCTTGTTATAACCCATCTTAAATCTCTACCAAATAAGACAATTAAAAAGCACATACGAGTACCAACAAACAGAAATGCCCTTTCTTGTATAGTTGTATTATATTCTATACACCAATGGTAGTGAAATAAAGTCTGATAATCTGATATGAAGACATACATTGCTTGAAATTGCTCAACTGTTGTTGTTTACTAATTAACTACCGTTTGCTGATATATTCAATTATGGCAATGATTTGGAAGACTTTTTTTTCATAAATCTCATATTCAAAATAATTCTTTTAATCATTATATGAATTTTACTGAGAATTCACACAAACGAAAGAACTTTTTGAAAAATAAGACAAGAAGTAATTGAAGTTTAGCAAAAACAAGTGCAAAACAGTTATCGCCCCAAACTGGCAAGCATATGTTAAACAAATCAAACTACATTGTAAGACCTAAACTCTAACAACCTAACTTTTCATTGAAAATTACTGTTTCAGTTGCTACATTTATCCATTTAAACCACATTAAACAAATAATGAGACCTGCTAAAAGTCTTAAGGAATGGTTATACGCTTGGTAATGACTATGATACAACTGGTTTTGAAAAGATAACTTTGCAAGTAACAACAATATCTCCAAGTACTGATATAGAGGCCTCACACATTAAAAGGCACAGGCATACTGAAAACTTCAAGGTTTACGTGTGATTTCATCAAGGTGAAACAATGTGTGATACTTTAAATGGAAAGACTCATTTTGCATATAATGTTATTCAAATATTGACTGCTTTCAGGGGCGATGGTTAAAACTATTGCTCCAGAATGATCGTGAAGCTGTGAAATGCCCTGGCAAAACAAGGTCAAGCGGCATAGCATAGTCTCCAGATTATCGAGAGGTAATAGTTTGAACCATGACCAGCAAACAATCATCAATATTTTGCTTTTATATCAACTAAGTCCCTTGCAGGGGTCTTTACAATAAGGAAATGTGATAGAACACGCCCACAAGAATTCACATTTCTTCTTGGAATGATAACAATGAGTTTTTGCAGTGTGTGCGTTTTACTGTTCACATCCACCATTCATAAGATGTGCATGCAGTCGTGCACTGTATCCTTGCTTCATACATGAAATGTTAATGTAGAGCCCTGGGCGGTGTAATAGATAGTTTTTGACTGATTATTCAGATTGTTACTGTACGTCTGCGAATTGACAGGAGTGAGTTGTAGGGACGTCGCAGGCTGTGTCCACTGGGTATTCGCAGGGGTCGGTAACTGCACATTTCTTGCAAGGTAGCCAATGACAGGACCAGGGATATTCCCTGCAGGTACAGACTGTCTGGGGAGAGAGTTGAGTGTCACTCCAGGGTGTCCTGAGATGACATTGGCAGACACGGTCGTGATCGGATAAGGGGTACAGAGGGGAGGACTGTCACTGAACCTCCGCTGTTGTTGAATCTCCTGGTTGAGGATTAGGGGGTTGAGGAGTGTCTGCAGTAGTGGTTGTTGCACCTGTCGCTGCACCTGTTGCTGCACCTGTTGCTGCACCTGTCGCTGAGCCACAGGTGGTACAGGGACAAGACTGACCATGGGCTGGGATGCAACAAGACTCGGCGATGCGGACTGGACACACGTTGCGCCCTGCGTGTTTGAGGAAGATGGACTCGCCAAGGGAATGTTGATCAGGTAGTTGTTGGGAGAGACGCCGGAAGGCACGCTGCCTTTGATAATATTATTTGGAGCTATGGTTTGTACAGTCCCTGATAAACTACCGCTCTGGGTAAGACAACTAGAAGGCACTTGCTGGGGGCTAATCTGCCTTTGTTGCTTGGTGCGACCAGGAAATTCTTGGAAAGTAGAACCGTTCACTACTCTTGTTGCTGATTTTACAGGAGGGACTCCGTCTGTGGAACCATACGTTTGCGATGAATGTCTCTTCCTGTTCCAAGCTATGGAAAAGGATAAAGAATAATAAGCAAGGTTTAAGATATATTTGAATGTACATTCAGTATGTAGTCAACCAGAGGTTGGAGAAGAAGCAAATATGGCTGTTGAGAACCAGAAGGGCATTAACACTGTAAAAACACAGAATGTAAAGCTCAAGACTGCAGAACAGTGTCCATGTTGGGATATATAATCAATTACATGTAATAAATTCCTTTGCAGGTGAATCTACAAACACTAGTATATTTTCAACTGTGCTACGTATTTGTAAATAATGAACGAAGAGAGCTACAAGTATATCGGACCAACTTCATTGACATACTTACATTGTGCTTCTTGATAGGATGGTAATGATGAAGCGGGATGAGTAGTGTCCCAAGCATTTCTCGCAGCTGAAGCAGCTGCAGCGGTGGCTGCTAAGGAATAGACCTGAGAAGGCGTGCGCTGTTCCTCTACTATCATTACAGAATCGAGATCAAAGCTACCAAGTCCAGACGGTTCCAGCGTCGGACAACTCTCCTGTGCTTCATCTCGCAGTGAGAACACCCTCAAGATGGATGGCATATCAGAGAGATCGTCCGCCTCTGAGGCAGAAGCGGTTGTTGTCTCTGGCACTCCCAGTGTTGCTGCCTGGTAGCCAGTCGCTGCAGGAAATTGATCCTCTGCAGAAGCAATTGTTGAAGCAGAATCAGCCACCCCGAGAGGTGCAGAAGGAAGACCCCCTACAGAGACAACTGCTGAGGAACCAAGATCCCCCTCTGAAGCGGATGCTGTTACTAAGGAAGTGGGGACAGTAGTTCCAGAGCAGGAAGGTTGTTCTCCATCTCCAGAAAGGGTCGATTCTTCCATGACCTTCAGTAACTGCATCCATTCTTCACGAATGTCTTTCTCAGTGAAGCTTCCTGAAAAGAGATGAAAACATATGAAGATGTTGTAATATGTCTTTTTCTATAGCGTAGTTATCAAACAAATAAAGTATGTTGTGCTTTACAGCTATATTTTTATCCGGCTTTGGGCAAGCTATTCTGTTAAGGCACGCAAAACCGCCAAAGGAATTACGTCCTACCAGGCATTCATTAACCTTGCCTGGGTGAAGAGTGGCAAATGTAGATTAATGTCTTCCAGGGATCAAAAATTAAAAACTACAATGTATTTGATCCATAGTCAGCCAACTTATCCAGAGGACCACAACACCTCTAAAATATTCTAGTTACATTATGTTTTATGGTATCTATCTTACAATTATGTAGATAGGCACTTTGATAGAGCAGAACCAGATTACTGATCAGGCTGCACTTTAAAAAAAAATGAAATGAAGAATAAATTTGATTTGTCTTAATTGCACATGCGCAGCATCGTCCAGAGAATAAAATCATGTTCAAGAGAGTTTTCGTTTCAAACTGGCCGGAATTTTTCATTCTATTAACAACTTCACATGAACATGAAATAAGCTCTTTCAATCATGTTAGAATTAAACACATAATTCTCACCATCCCATGTAATGTCGTCAGAAGATTTCCTCCTCCTCCTAGACTTGTTGTTCTTGTTTGATTTGCCACTTTTGGACCTTGACCGCTTCTGTTTCACAGGCTCTGTTCCACTCAGCAATTGACGCACAAGGGGATGATCCTCCACGATGGTAGACTGCCCAGAGTCCATCGAGCCGCTACTTGGCTGACCATCCACTCTCTGGTCACAGGAGTTTTCATTACTGATAGCAACAGTGGCACCACAGGAATCTTTGACCGTTGCGCCTGTCGAGACAGCATTTGTTGGATCCATATCTGGCTGGTAATAGAAGTTCAGACTCCCCATGGTGTTGCCTCCTGCACCCATCAATGGTTCATTAGACAACTCCAAAGTGGCTGCCATGTTGTAAGCTGAAAATATGGAGGGGGGGGGGGGTGATTTTTGAAAGTTTAGATTTAATATATAGATAAAATCAATAAGGAATACCAAAACCTCTTACCATTTCAATTTATTCAATGTGTAATCATTCTGTACAACCACACTGTCTGGAAGACCTTTATTACAAGGCCTCTGGTATAATATTCCGTTCAATGTATAACCTTGAAACGGAAACTGGTGTAATGCTTGAAAGACCATTACAACAGGCCTTGCCATTTTGCATTGTGTAATATGTACATATTTCTGTCAAACAAGCAACTATTATGAACACATTAAGACTTGTAATAACTACCATACAAAGATTCAGTGTGGAATCCTTCTGTAAATCACAATTTTTACTGAATTGCAAAAAAAGCAATGTGGCACAGATGCAGTGCATTCATATTTTGTCATGAAAATTTCATATCTTATTCTTATTCTGCTAAACATTATTGAATGCAACAGTTTTGATTTCATAGTACAGTCTACAAAGACCACCTGCCTACAAAGGCCACCTGCCTATAAAGACCACTTTTAGTGTTTCCCTTAGGCGGTCTTTATAGACAGGTTTAACTGAATATAGATATCTCTGACTGATTAGGGTACCTCTGGTAAAGCTGATATCACCCGGCTGGCAATTAAGCTGTAGCTCCTTCTGCGCCAGCTCCACCATGGCCGCATTACGCTTCCAGTTGTGGTCGCATGGATACGGGTTCAACTGCTGGATGCGAATCTGCACAGCCTCTGGAATGGGAGGTCTCTTCAGATTGGTATTGGTAATGACACGACGCCGCTTAGAACCACGTCTTGGTTCCTGGATGGGCTTGGGTGGCTGAGGGGCTGCCTCCGTAGAAGATGACGACAACGATGACGACAACGATGATGACCTTTTGGAATGGCGGGCTCTGTGGTTGATACCAACAGTACTCTTTGGGAGATCCAAGCTACTAACAGATGGCACTGCCCTTTTAGCTAAAATTCCAAGCTACGTATGGAAGAAGAAAAAAAGAGGAAAAGATATTAATCTTGATGAACAACTGAACCTATATGATACCAACAGTTTTGTAGGGAATATCTTAACTTCTTGAAAATGGCATTGCTGTTTCAACTAAAATAAACTTCCCAAAATACAAATAAAAACAAAAAAAAGGTCTTTAATAAGAAATACCAGTTTTATTAAAGTGTAATTGATTGCATCCATAATTTTGCCGTTTGTTACAGACACTCTCAGTCATTGACAAAGTAAGAAGCCTTCGTCATAAAATGAACTATGGTCAAAGCAGGGCATTATCCTACCTTGTCATAGCCAAAACAAAATTTTAACACAGAAATTGTTTAAAAATAAGATCCAGATAGAAATTTCAAAGCCAAAACAAGAGTTCGGACATAAAAGTTTGTTTAAAAACACAATCGGAAATAAAGTTTAAAGCTATAACAGGAGTCTTATTTCAACTGAATGAAAAGAACAGAATCTCAGATGTTTACCCTCCACATTCTACACCAGATGAGTCTTATTTTCAAAAAATGGATTCCATCTACCCAGGCAGGTGTAGGTGGGGACTTGTTATGACAAATACTTGGAAACAAGGAAACTACTTTGTTAAACGGAAAACATGTTATATCAGGGCCAAATGCAATATACCAAAAAGAGGGTATAGCAAATAACATTTTTAACAAGTTTGATACTGTCGTGTTGGTATCGTCGAGGAGGCGAGGAGCATAAATAAAGAGACTTGTAATGATGTAATCGTTCTTGTTCACGACTTCAGGAGCATTTATTCAATCTTGATACCTAACTACATAACACAATTATATTATCTAGCATACGAGATACAAATATTCTCTATCTCTAGTCACTGTAGTCTATCTCCATTTTCTTCTCTAGTTGAGAAGCCTTCCTTGTATTCTCAAGTTCTTGGGGCGTTAACATTTGGGAATAAGTAATAGAAATGCTTTGATTGGTTAATGGTCAGGGTTGTTATGGTATTATGGGGAGGGGTAATGGAGAGTGCAAGTGACTGGGGTTTGGGCCTAGTAAGAGTCATAGTTCTTGGAATGTGGTTAGATCCTTGAAGCTAACTCTGGGGTGGTCATTAATGGTCAATTGTTTATAATAAAATGTATTGGGATAATGGGGTTCTGTTTTATCATGGAGCAGGTGGGAGAAAGGTGAATGAAATGTGAATTACTGAAGGGAAGGGGGAGTGATACAAGTACTACATAACAATACTAATATTGTTCTTTACAACATCATTCCAGAGTGTTATTAATAAAAGGAGAAGTGCAATATGGCTTTTATACTTTTACCTTATAAATGATATAAATGTACATAACGTACCATTAATCAAAATTAATTTGGTTTTCTTACATCGATTAAAACAAAAAAAATTATTTGAAATAAACACAATCAAGAAATAGCAACATACTTTTTGTGTAAGGTCCAACACAAGTTTAGATAGACTTCTGGGATGCTTCACTTTTTCTGCAGAATTCTCCTTGTTTGAAGGTTTCAAAGCTCCACCTAATATCAAATAACAAAACAACAAATAAATGAATTTGATGGATTGGCAAATTATGCCGGCGAAGTTGATATTCCAAGATTTCTTAAATATCTTTATAAAAATGTATGTACCTATGCAATGCATATTGTGAGCTGCCATGTGTAATTATCGTAGTAATACGAATAGCATTCACTTCATAATATGTAGATTTATGTACACCTCTTCACATGTGCTTATACATAAACTATTGCATGAACGGTTCCATGTTATCACTTGTTGCAATGTCAGACAATCATCAGACAATCATAGTGGTCATTAAGAAAGACATGGAATGTAGTAGAATACCTTTGTGTCAGGTCTTTCACTCTCCAGCTGTGGCAACCAGTTGAAATGTATGTGTATATTTATCCTTAGTCTTCACGTGGCCTGATCATTTCTTTCACTTATCAAAAGACTAGCCAAGTTCTCAAATATGTATTCACTTGTTATATATATTATTGAATGTCAGAAGTCAGAATTTCAGCTATTTAACCTGATTGTTGCTATGCCTGGTAAGTCTGACCACTACGAGTCTGACACAAGCATATATGGGTTGTCAAAAAGCAATTATTGTGCATAAGGTATGTATACAATTTAAATACCCAGAACAGCATTGGTTTCTATGTATATTTATTGGTTGCATACATGTACATCATGTGTTGCTATGTTGGGTAACTTTGAACAGTTAAAGTGGGTCATTGAGAGCTACCTTTGTAAAAACAGGTGTGCAATGTGTGTATTTTTTTTTTTTTTTTTTTTGGGGGGGGGGGGGCTCTTTGTTTTCATTATCAATTCTGTTGTTTAGTTAATAAGTCCAAGCTAACCTGTCCACATACTCAAACACAACTAATATTCTGGTCTATCTGAAGGTAATAATCCTTTAACAGCTGGATTGGACACAGTATCAAGTAACATGTTGCTTTCAAAATAAATCCATGTTTAATTCCACACAAAAGGGACACACATGGCCAAATACAGTGGAACCTCATTATAAAGAGTTTTGATATAACAATGTATCTGTTGTAACAAGGTGGCTTTGCTTGTTCCAGCTTTTTATATTCTTTAGATTTTTTACCCGACATAACAAGATTCCTGATACAAGGAAATTCCAATGGTCCCAAAGACCGTGTTACAACAAGGTTCCACTGTACCTTGGACTTACTTGCTCGAATGTGGAAAATCATTAAGTTCAACTTACTAGGAGTATTTGTTCCCGACGGGGTGTCCTTCTCTGCTGCAACACCAGGTTCAGATCTGACTTTTATGTCAGTTTCAGCAGGCCAAAGATTTGCAGCATCACTTGAAGAACTAGTCTGGGGGTGATGATCCTCCGCAGTGGCAGATGAATTAATAGCAGTAACTGCTATTATTACCGCATCAATTACCTCTATAAGTTCTGTGTTGGTAGTTCCTGCCTTGACAGATGGTGATCCCTTCTTGTCAGCATTCACCTCGGTTTCATATGGTACAGAATCATCGCATGAAGGAGCGGAGCCCTTGGCAGGAACAAGATCCTCAACTTCACCCAGAACTGCCTCGTCATTTCCAGAACTTTCTTTCTCTAATGGAGGATTTTCACTGCTTGTCATTAAACCTTCTTCCAATGAACCTTGATCCACTACACCTGCAACCAAGCTTGAGGACTCTGCACCAGATGCAGGTGTATTTGCTTTTGATGCAATGAAACTGTCAAGGGACGTGTCGACACTGTTCTCTGTAACGACATTGTCTTCGAGTGGACACTCAACTGGATCACGTGTAGTCGCATCTATGAAGAGGTCATCCTCAGATGTTGCACCCTCATGAACCACTGTCTGCTTGACTGGGTCCAACATTTCTTCGGAAGCATCATGCTCTGCACTCTGCTCTGCTTCGTCAAGTTCCTCTGATTTGAGATCTTCTCTAGAATTGTGGCTTGTGTCTGCATCACAGTATGAATTGAGCTCATCTGAAGTTTGAGAGTTATCCTGTTTGACATCGTCTTCTGATGAGTCTACTGCAGGATCATCTGGGGAAGCAGAGGTATCTTCCGGAGCATCTTGTTCTTGGGGAGGATATTTCATCAATTCACAAGCTTCCATGTCTATGACAAGTTCATCAGATGTTGAATCCTCATGAACCAAAGTCAACTTGACCGAGTCCAACTTTTCTTCGGAAGCATCACTTCTGGATGTAGTGGTATCAATTTCTGCAGGATCATTCCCTGCGAGAGAACACTCTGTCTGTTCACATATTATGTCGTCACTACAAGGCCCATCTGATGTCGAGTCTCTAAGTTCATTATTCTCCTGTGAAGAGTCTGTTCCTGCTACTACTACGGCATCATTTTCTAAAGCATCCTTTGCATGGAGCGGACTTTCCACCTCACCACATGCATTCACATCTATGACAGGTACTGAATCCCCATCCTCTGCAGTCTGCTCTGCTTCGTCAAGTTCCTCTGATTTGAGATCTTCTCTAGCATTGAGGCTTGTGTCTGCATCACAGTATGAATTGAGCTCATCTGAAGTTTGAGAGTTATCCTGTTTGACATCGTCTTCTGATGAGTCTACTGCAGGATCATCTGGGGAAGCAGAGGTATCTTCCGGAGCATCTTGTTCTTGGGGAGGATATTTCATCAATTCACAAGCTTCCATGTCTATGACAAGTTCATCAGATGTTGAATCCTCATGAACCAAAGTCAACTTGACCGAGTCCAACTTTTCTTCGGAAGCATCACTTCTGGATGTAGTGGTATCAATTTCTGCAGGATCATTCCCTGCGAGAGAACACTCTGTCTGTTCACATATTATCTTGTCACTACAAGGCCCATCTGATGTCGAGTCTCTAAGTTCATTATTCTCCTGTGAAGAGTCTGTTCCTGCTACTACTACGGCATCATTTTCTAAAGCATCCTTTGCATGGAGCGGACTTTCCACCTCACCACATGCATTCACATCTATGACAGGTACTGAATCCCCATCCTCTGCAGTCTGCTCTGCTTCGTCAAGTTCATCTGATTTGAGATCTTCTCTAGCATTGAGGCTTGTGTCTGCATCACAGTATGAATTGAGCTCATCTGAAGCTTCAGATTTATCATGTTTGACATCGTCTTCTGAGGAGTCCACTGCAGGATCACCTGGGGAAGCAAAGGTATCTTCTGGAGCATCTTGTTCTTGGGGAGGATATTTCATCAATTCACAAGCTTCCATGTCTATGACAAGTTCGTCTGATGATGAATCATTACAATCAACACTCCCCCCGGGTGGGTCCAGACTTGCATCTTCACTATCCCTTAGGGAAACGCTTGTATTTTCTGAAACATTTTGGTCTTGGAGAGGTTGTTCCATCTGATCACATGCTACCATGTCTATGACAAGTTCATCTGATGATAAGTCGTTACGTCCTACATCCTGCTTTGATGTGATGAGAAGTCTCTCTGATAACTTGTGATCATCCCTATCATTGGATATGGTCGAGACAATTTGACAGATCGGGTCCATTTCAATATCATCACAGTCTAGTTCCATGTCTGCATCAGTTGTTGTGTTCATATCAACAGGATCATTGGACTTTTCCTCTGTACTATCTGATACACGCTGGCTCTCTGAAAGATTGTCTCTGACTGATGGAGTATGCAAAAGTGTGACATTTTCCAATGCAATGGGCAAGTCTGGGTTAACCGATGTCGCTGGGGCATCGATTTGGAGGCTTTTAGGACTACCCTTTTCAGACTCCTTCTTTGAAAGGTCAGGGGTCCCGTTCATAAAATCCTTGGAACTGGGAGTGCTTGGAGCTACTGTGGACATGAGTATCACTTCATCGGTTTCACTACAATAGTCTAAGTCAACCACTTTAGGTGAATCCTTTTTCTTTGTTGCCTTTGAAGATGTAGGGTTAGTTGGGCTGCTTGCAGCGGGTTTACGAGCACCAGCTAATATTTCCTTTCCCACTGACGTATTGCAACAGACCGACTGATGCTTCAATACTTTGTTTCCAGGAGATTCCTTCCTTATTTTGTTGGGTGGCAATGAGGAAACCACTATCTCCTCATCATCACTTAAATCAAGCTCTGAGACTTCACTCGTTTCTGCATTTTCCACAACCTTTGGAGAAGGGCTTGCAGGTTTACTTGAAGAGTGGGTATTTACTGAGGAATCCTCTGGACTTGCAGTCATATTAGGCTCAGTTTCCTCTGTATCACTGCAACTGACCACTATCTCCTCATCATCTCTTAAATCAAGCTCTGAGACTTCACACGTTTTTGCATTTTTCACAACCTTTGGAGAAGGGCTTGCAGGTTTACTTGAAGAGTGGGAACTTACTGAGGAATCCTCTGGACTTGCAGTCATATTAGGATCAGTTTCCTCTGTATCACTGCAACTGACTTCATCTACCACCATGTATGGTGAGCAGATGTCATAATAAGGAGAGTCTATGTTCTCATACAAATCTTGGAACTCCATGGCTGGCTTTTCACTAATTTCCTTCTTCTCCTCCTTCTTCCCACAACTGCTTTTAGTTCTTGTCATCAATTCCACAGAAATCTTGTCAACTTCTACTGGGGTCTCCTCCGAATCCGCTCCAGTCCTCTCGACATCTTCTGTACTTCTCTCTGGTTCCACAGGCCCTTTGTTAGCTTCACAGTTTTCCACAAAATCAGCAGGACTTTTCGCAGCTTCTTCCATCAACTCCATTGATACTGCAGGAGTCTCTTCAAATTCTTCCTCGGTTTCCATGAGGTCATCCAAAGCGTTCTCATACTTTTCTGTGTTTACTATCAAATCAGTAGAAGATTTCTCATGTTCTTCTATGTCTTCTAACTCATCAGCGGATGTCTGTTCTACTTCTGTCATGGTTTCCGTCACTTCTTCAGGAGACTTCTCCTTGTCTTCTGTCATTTCCGTCACTTCTTCAGGAGACTTCTCCTTGTCTTCTGTCATTTCCATCACATCCCCTGATATCTTCTCATTTTCTTTACTCTCCTTCATAACTGCTGAAGAAGTCTCCCCAATCCCTTCCACTTCTCCTGACAAATCTGCTGGAACCTTCTCAAGATCAACAGAAGAACTCACTTCACAACTGTCATCCTCAAATATACTCTCTGTAAATCCTCTGTTGGGGCCCTTGTTGCTTGCCAGAGTGTCTTGAGATGAAGAAGGTGTTGATTCTCCATCTGGTGACTGTGACCTCTCCATGAACGGTATATCCTTGTTGGACTTCTCAGCTGAGGAAGCAATTGAACTCCATAACTTGTTTGATTCCTGATCTTGTAAGGATGAACCATCAATGAAGGGTATCTCTTTGAGCGATGTCTCTGTTGGAGATGCTATTGAACTCCATACCTTATTCGATGTCTCCACCGAGGAGGCAATCGAACTCCAGATGGATTTCTCCGCTGCCTTTGGCACACTGGATAAGTTCACAGACACATTGGCATTAATATCAGTCTTGTCATCTATACACAGTGGGTAACTGTCTTTGTTTTCCTTATGTCGACGGGTGGGGTTCATCTTGCTAGAAACAGTAACCTCTCTCCGGTCAGAGTAAGAAGACAGATTAATCTTAATCAAATTGACAGACAGTTCCCTTTTGAATAGAAAGTTGCCACTGTAAGGATTCCAGATTTTGTCATCTGAAATAACAGGGTCACATCTTTTTCCAACTTCTTTGACAGAATTCATTTCTTCACTGTTCTTTCCTTGCAACAAACGTTTTGTTATTCTGATGTCTATTTCACAAGAGTTCTTATCTGGAGAATCTGGAGACAAGGGACGTACCTTATGACGATGGTTCAGCGGAGCGCTTATTTCCTCTACCGTGGAAGAAACAACGGATGACTGACTGGTCAACGTAGAACTTACATCACAGTTTACTGGTGGTACAGGTAGGTTATTCTTATGATGCACCTGACTTGAAGACTTCAACGGAATTCTCGTCAGGTTTCTCCCATCTGTCATTCTATTTGCACAATCTGCAAGAGCACTGTGCTGTCTTTTCCTTGAAAGAACTGGAATGGACTTGCTATTTCCCAAGGCATCTGCCATGTCCTTCTTTTTCTTTGTTAGTTTGTGAGTTCTCTTATTTTGATCATCTTGGAAGTCTTCTGCATCTGAAGAATCAGACAGACTGACGTTGGCCTTTCCTTGTGGCAGAGAGAGAGCAGAAAAGAGGCCCGTACGCTGGGTGGAAGTTCTAGCTGGCATCTTGCACTTTAATTGTGGTTTTTTTGAACACTCACCAGTTTGTTTGGGCACATTACTAGTCTCTGCCTCGTTCATAAAAAGATTTGGTTTCTGAGAAAGAAGCATTTTGATTTTCTTTCCTTTCCTGGTTGTATCTTTGCATTTCTTTTTGTGAATGGAGGATGAGGATACCTCTACTACAGGTCGACAATGATTCAGGCTCCTCAAATTCTTCTCAGCTGCTCTATGATGCTCATTAACCCGAGAACCAAAGACCTCTGCGACTTTTGTTCTGGTGGCAGGACCTTTTATTTGTCTTTCATGTTTCCTCTCTACTTCAACTGTCCTATTAATACTAACTGGAGCAGGTGCGACTCCTCTTTGTCGTGTCCCTTCTGGTTCTATCGCTCTTTGATGGCCAACCTGACTGTTTTTGCCGGTTGCATCCATTTTCTTTGGTACCACAGTGTTCTTTACTTTGTGGGCGAGTTGATTTTGTTTCAGAAGACACTCCGATTGCCGCAAAGACCTCTGCTTCTCGGATACTTTCTTGGCGGTGTTTATGCCACCTTGTGCAGCTTTCACTCCACAGCTCTCACGAGAATCTGCTACTTTATCTCTTCTTTCAATGCCCCTTAGAACAGGTTTAACAACAAGAAAATTTTGGGAATCTGCCTCTTTCAGTATTTTCTTTTCAGATCCAGATATAAGTTTCATTCTCATGGACTTCCGAGTGTCCACTTCTTTCACTGTTCTAGTCATGCTACCCTGCGCTGGTTTCCTTCTGATATACTGATGTGGCTCTGCCTCTTTTCCTTCTCTGTGAATGGAATCTTTTCGAAGTTTTGTGGTACTGCTCTCCTGGGGATCTCCCATTTCATGTTTTGTCCTGACATGCCCTGGTGAAGATCTTGTCCTTTTATGTTCCACAGGGTCTACCACTTTGTCTTTTCTCTTGATACAACCCTGCACGGGTTCAAGTCTTTGCATCACCTCCGATTCATTCACTGTATCAACATCACCACCGTCCTTGAAATTCACTCTCATTCGCCCTCTCGACTCCACTGATTCCACTGTCCGATTAAAACATCCTTCCGCAGATCTTGCATCACTATGTTGCCTTGTATCTGGCTTTCTGAGTATTCCTTTGATGTGTCCCTTCATTGCTTTTACCCTATCTTGTCTCCTATCCTCCAGTTCTTTCACATGTTCCTGAACATCTCGGTTTTTATGGGCACTTCCATAAGTACAGTCTAATCGCTTTGACAAAGAACCTGTCTTTACTTTGTGTGCATAGGGCATAGAGGAGCTCAATCCTATACTTAGGGATGCTGTCTTTACTTTCTGTGGACTGATGTATGGTTTGGCCTTCACTCGATTCTGCTGTCGACGAAACCACATCCATACGGAGGCTGACATCACTTGCATCTGAGTTGATATGTGATCTACTTGATTCCTGCTGGGTGTGGGATTGATGTCAAACCAGACCTGGCAATGAACAAGAAAAGATAGCAATCTGTTACTCATATGAAAAATGTCATATAAAAAGTAGATGGAGGCGACTCTATCTCCAGTTATGACAAATATCAGACATGTAAAGGACAATAATACCACTACATTTTGCACCGCTAATAATGTAATGAGTTCACCTTTTACTTCTTGCCCAAGTTTGGTTGGAAACTCATTGAACTGAAATGAATTGAATTTATTGAGAAATTATATTTCCATTGATTGAACAATTAAAATTAATGAAGATCATGTCACAGCAGAATAACAGAAGAATGTTTGAAGTCGGATATTGATGAAAGAATACAAAATTGACGTTTTCTGCGTGCAACAGAAAACCCAAATTTATGTATCATTTTATAAATATTTTTCTTCAAACAATTGGGGGGGGGGTGAATCTTTGCAGAAGTGTGTCTTAAATGACACCCTCTTTTCACATTATGATACCATTTACATTTTAAGTGAAATTGTGCCATCAAATTTATGGCGAATTTAGGGCTCCCAACACTTAAGAGGGCTTTAAGACTTACATGTATCAGAGTATTACAGAGTACAACGGGTTACACTTCTTTAAAACTTTCCTTCCAGCTTTCATTATTATGCTTAGTTTTGTTTACTCCCTGTTCCTTTCAGTTCTCAGAAAATGTATGACTCATTTGTCAAAATGACCATCTTGGCATCTTCCCTCATTTTAGATTCTACAGCTTTAAAGGCCAAATAAAACACATTTTTTGTTTCTTGTGCCTCATAAGTTTCCCCGCTCTCTCCTATTTCCCTCAGTTACTTGATATTTGTGTTGGACATAAAATGTAGAATCAGATCAAATGTAAGCATTGAAGTTACATCATTATTCAATGTGTCACGACATGTCTTGAGCCTGAATTAATGCACATTTGAAAATGAATAATATGAAAACTTCAGTTAAAATTAAATCAACATTCTATCTCTAGAAAACCACCAATTGTTATCATAATATGGAAATCTTGCTTTTTCATTTTCAAGGAATCTGGACAAGAAACTGATGATCACTTTAATGAGGCTTAAGAACAATTAGTGTACACTACATGACGGTGAATCAAAGGGTTCAGGACAGAAACGTCGATAAAATATTAAACAAATCTATTCAAACATCACTTGTGTCTGAGGGGATAGGGATCGAAAATACAAATCCACTTGTAAATACTTGCCTTCAATCTTTCCACCTGGTCACTATCAAAGTTGGTTTTGGTTGCCATGGTGATTTCTAATTACATGTAGTACATCATGTAAAGGATGGAGAAACAATCTGCATGGTAGAAAAAATGAGGGGAAAATTAAAGTAGAGTGAGATGAAGGTAGTAAAGTCAACACCATTTCGAAATGCAATGTCATTAAATAATTCATAAAGTGTCCCTTTAAAAAGAGGCAAAAAAAAAGGGCAAGAAAAGAGGTGGGCAGTAAAAAATAAAATGTCTTTCTTGATTCATTGGCAAAATTGGTATAATTTCATCCTCTCTTCAAAACGATAGAGCAGGGTGTGGTGGGGGAGATGGAAATGTAATATTTAAATTACCCCTCAAAGGCTTTGCCAGGGATTGCGTTTGCTTCACCAGTAAGCTGACCACCTGTTTACAATAGACCACACAATACCAACGTGCTATTGCATCACCAGGAAAATAAAGGTAGTATGGAGGTATTGCAATAATTGCATGAAAGAATGCAATTCTTTTGTGAGCATTTGCTGAGCTGGTGAAAGTTACATACCACTGTCTCTTGTTAGCTCACTAATGCAGTGAAAATATACACGGGGCTCAGGGCGAAATAGCCCCCTTACATTTGCATAGAGTTTAATGCAAAACACATTTTAGAATGTTATTTTCATGCAGGCAAGGTTGAAAAGTAGCCCCCGAAAAATAAATATTATTTTTTTCCCTAATGATTGCCAGATGATGTCACAAGATGAATGAGATCTGGAGCTCTTTTTTTAGGGTGGAGCTTAAGCAGGTCCGAGATTATTTTTTTTTTAATATTTAAAACTCTATGAAATATATTTAGATGTTTGAATAACCAAATATGAGTCGTATGCAGCCCTGCACTTAAATCAACAGGAATCAACTTATGATTTAATGTTTGGATGTCACCCGACCTTTAACATGATTTATTAACTCATCCGATTGCCTCCTTTCCTAAATCAGCAGGAGATTATATTTCCTATCTTCCAGAACTTTCTTGCCGTTTTCTCACAGCCACATCACACATGCCGACTCTCACTCGCTGAAATCGCGGTAGATTCTTAATAGTTCTGCATGTTGATGACACTGCATGTGGTCCATCCAAACTCCCTGGTCCTACGTTACCAGAACCTGGCCTGCCTAACCGTATTGTCGATGTGATCAGAGCAGGGACTTGTTAACTTCTCGTGTGGATTTAAGAAATTGAAAAGAAATTCCCTACGCAAATACACCCAATTGGTCGTCTTGCGCACACCACTAATAATCCGCAACTAGATTGGTCTATTGTCACTGAATTTGCATAATGCATTGAAGCATCTACAATTTGTGGTACATGTATACGTAACATTGTGCATGCAACGGACGAACTCTGCTCACAAAAGGATTTAGGAATTTGTAAGGAACTGTGTAGATAATTGTACTCGAGTTGCATTGAAACGACCTCAGAAGTCGGCCACTATAAGCGCGCGTAGACTTTACAAGTCCATCCCCGCTTTCACACAGGGGAAATATTTGTAAAAGCCGATTAATTTAAAGAGCTTTAACTAATCAGCTTTACATACAACATCATTCACACACAGAAAATTCCGGTGCGATAAAAACGATGCATACCATAGATCTCGCTTACTGTATGAACATTACGGAACCAGAACAGGTGAATGTTCTCACAATTTCTGTGCCAAGAAGAAGAAAAAAACAAATAATTTGAAATATGTTTCCCCTCAAAGAATAAGAAGGAATGTTGTAAACCCTGGAATGTTTTCTAATTTTTGATGATTCTTCAAAGAATAAAACTTACCGGTAATCAGTATTTCAAATTCGCCGTCTCCACTATTGAAAAGAATCCACCTTGTTCATGTTGGGACGTCGGCAAACCTTTTTACATGTTGGCACCGGGGGCAATTTTGGCTGAGATGTGTGCATAAATTTGAATGGCGCGGTACATTATTTGGGCATGTACGTCCCACTGACCTTTGGGTCAGTGGGTTTTCCCAGTCCCTAAAAATAAGTTGAGGCCTATCAGGGAGATCAATATTTTTCGTTTGTTTATCACCAAGGAAAAACAAAGCGTTAATAAGATCTGGGGGGGGGGGGGGGGGGTGTCGTAGGACCTTAAAGCTAAAGACCAGTTATGGTCATGCGATTGCATTGTGAAATCGATCAGAAAAGGTTGATCATCTAGCATAGATGTACTGCAAGGTTCTGGAATCATCAAAATGATAAGAAATTTGGCCAAGTCTTCATGAAGTTAGAATCACTGTACACAGAAAGATGTATGGGACTACACACACGTGCGCGACACGTGCATTTGTATCTCTCAACAGGCGAGAGATACACTAATTTACCGAATATATCAATTAGTAGGCGGTTTCCCGTCAACATTTTTATCATCATGTATTATTCAAAACATATTCTTTCACATGATTAGTAATAAGAGCTGGCATTTCATTTTTTGAAATTGGAAATACTGGTCTTTACCTTTAAGTTTGAATTCACTGGCACTTTTTTTTTCGACCTCGTGGTTTGATCTATTCCTACGTCTTGGTTTGGATGGGGAGGGAAAGAGGGGAGAATTGCAAAGCAAAACCATCGAGTGTGTCAATTATCGGCGGTGGTTGGCAGCCAGAGAGGTGACATTAATCTCCGGAGAATACATGTAATGTTGGTAGTTGTAAGCTAATATTCCCGTGGAATGTTAAAGGCGATAAGACTGCTGCTCTGTTCACTTTTGAGCAAGTTTATTTGGTGCAAAACAAGAAGTTGGAAATTGGGGATTACAATTATCTCGCTTGATCTCCTCAATCCCTTAATTGAGCCGTTAACAAAACACTTTTATAAATTACACGAATAGGAGTTAGTATAGCCGTCAGCCTAATTACCCCTTAATCACACAATGTGTAGCTCAAGTGCCTTGCAGAAGAGCATCACTATATTCCAATGCAATTTACAGCATCAATCACAATCTGCATCTAGCACCCATTAACTTCCCTCTACATGTACGTTGATATTTTGCCATCTGCATGTACGTTTACACAACTCAAGTTTAATTGTACCACTGAACGATAAATAGGCCCAAATCGTACTCGTGGGTGATGAAAAAAAACGCACATATAGGGCATATGATTTCAAGAGAAATGAATGGTGGTAGTTATTTTACCTGACTGCTGTTAAGTAGGCAACCAGATGTCTTGCACTTCAAGAAAAATAGAGGTAAGTTACATAAACTTAAGGTTCATATCTTAATTTAAAAACAACAAAAATTCCCCCCTGTCGGACACAGATTTCCCCCCAACAAAAAGGGGGGGGGGGGTCATTTGCGATCGGTCACTGCACCCTCCTTCCGGTGGTGATTCTTCGCAATTTCTTCGTAAATCTGATGACCACACTTTCCACTAAGGAGTACACATTCCGCATAAATCATTGATGTTTTCCAGTCCACACTGTTTACATACTCGAAACAAAAGGCAGCTCTGTCCAGTCCCGACAGATGACGAATCCTGGTTTATCAATCTCCCTGACCAGTAGTACATGTACATGTCTAGTCTGCGTGCACAGACTCTGATGTGACACATTATTAAACTACAACCATAATTTTCACAACATCGTCAGCCTTGCATAAATTAAATTCTGCAATCAGTCTCTGCCATTCTCTGGCTGTGTCACAATTACGTTGTTCAGTATACACTCTAAAAAAACGGAGATCGTACGTGGTTACTTTAACGACACTTTTGCCGTGGTTAAAAATTATTAACCACGTTTGCGGTTATTTTCCTCGTATTTTGTCGTATTTTTTCTTGAAACAACATCAATACAATTTTGACTGCGCGTGGTCATTTTCGCCGTGGTCATCATTTGTTGCGATTGCGACTCGTAATTTCATTGGTTAATTGACAACTACGTCAGATCATCGCGCGCGTGTTTTAATATTTGATCGATATCGCGTAATTTGGAAAATGGACGTTGACGGGCTTTTAAAGGAGTGGGGTTTTGAGGAGTATTCCACAGCTTTCAGAGGTAAGTTAAATGTACAATAATCATCTAAATTACACAAATAAACATTATAGATTATTTGTAGGTATAGGTTGGCATGGCATATGAATCGGTTGTAAAGATTGAAGTGGATTATCTCAAAGATTTTTCTCTGTCTCGGAATCGTGCGGGCTTCCTATGCTGTACCGTGGGTGCTGTAGAACTTGGCCGGGGGGGGGGGGGAGAACTTGCTTTGAAATTAGATTTGCCGAGAATGCAGTAAACATGCGAATTATAAGTTATATCATACGATTTATTTGCATTTTCCTCATAAAATACTTGTATCTTGCTGTTCTGTAGTCCTCCTGGTTATCCAAAAAATCGCCTGAAAGTCGCTCTCTAAACTAAAAAAAGTTGTCATTTTTATTTTTTTCACAATAATTTGAAAATTACAATTTTTTTCATCTTGATTCTCGCATTTGTAAATCGAAACTCAGCAGCTCATTTCGGTAGAAACTCCCACCAATTGGACTGCAATGTCATGGTGCGTTCGGTGGTAAAAGATTATCGCTCATCGTCAATGCAGTTTTCCAAAAGGCGTGATTTTACGTCCGAAAGTTCAATTTATCGCAGTGCAGTAGAACTTGGCCACCGCGCACTGTGTGTGTACAAAGTCTATGGCGCACTGTGCAATTTGTGACTGTTTGTGACTGGCCAAGTTCCCCATCACCCACGGTATACGATGTATACGTAATGCATAATGCATTGCGGGAGTGAGTACGGTACGGTACGCGTATACACGCTTCAGTTCAGAACTGCCAGACGATGTCGTGATCCTGATCGACGCTTGAAGTGAGTCCTTTTCTATGGATTCAATTTCAAGTTATTACTTTTTATAACATCATTCTCTTGGTTTCTGTCACTGTTCCATTCACTTTTCAGTGTGTGCAGGATACAGATTTCCATTTCAAAATCAATGCATGTAGATCTATGCTAAGTTAGGCCTAACTATAGGTCTAGGATAGGCCTACTAACTAACTCTACGGATCGCCGCGCTGGCGATCCGTAGAGTTAGCGCGAAGCGATAGCGGTCTGGTCGGGCAAGGTAATTAGGCCTACATGGCCTACCGGGGTAGTCTAAGGTTTATAGATCTACACGAAATCTGCATGCACGCATAGATCTAGTTACAAAAGAACAGTGGTGGCAGAAAGCACGATTTTGCCTAGACCGAAAACTTCAGTCTCTCTAATCGTCGGTTGTTCCACTGAGACTACGTCTGGCTCCACTAGACCTCCGATTATAGAGACTGAAGATTGTCCTATCGGGACTGTACGGAACCAATATGGTTCGGTTCGGCAGGACCGCGATGAATGAGATATGCTACGAGATTTTCACTCTTTACATCCTCACACATGCTGCAATCAGAGACTCCTAAGTCTCCAGAGACTCCAGAGATTCCAGAGACTCCTAAAAAATTGCGTTACTTTTTAATTAATTATATCATTACAAATCTTTATCCTCAGTTTTCTTATTTATAACTGATTTTCCTTATAAAATTAAAGATAATTATGGCGTATATATTCAATATTGAATGAACGCCAATAAACAATTACCCAACAACAACAACAACATGCTGCAATATGACAATAATTAGAGTCTAATTAAAAATAACATATAAAAGTCTATATAGCTTATTTGACTTACGATAGCTTGCTCATTTCGATCCTAAATTAATGATTAATCCGAGAAAGTCTCGTCGTCAACATTATCCGTCTTGGTTTTAGTTGATGAATATTATTTTTTTCTTTTCGAACGTCCAATAGCTACCGTAGCTACATACGAGTCGGCCCGGCTTGACCAACGAACTCCCACGAAACGAGTGCTCTGATTGGCCATTGGCTATGTTTTGGTAGGTGGACCCGGAAATATATCGGCCGCTGGGTAATATTTCGAATGCATGAACGTAAGTGCTTCGCGGTTCTGAGGAACAAATTGGATAATTCATATAAGTAAGTCCGAAAATTTCACATTCTATAATAGGTTAGCAAATTTTGAAAACTGTAATTAGGAGATATATAGACCGACCTAATTTATATCTGATTTAGAAATCAGGAAATTAGATCTAAATAAAGAAAATCGGGGGAGAAATGTCGGTAACGAAAAGCTGTTACGCTAGTGGCTCTAATTTACCCCCACGGTACGAGATCTCTGGGTTGCCATCTGTATTGGGGAATGACAACAAATGTCAGTTTTATTAAAGAAATGACCCAAATCAGATGGTTATTGCTGTCTAGATTTTGCCATAAGGCATAAAACCAATATTCATCAATGCTACAGTTACATGTAGTTGTATTTGTAAGTTGGATAACTTTAAAGTTTAGTTAAAATTCTTATTTCAAGAAAAGAACATGTACCTAACTAGTTAGAGCCAGGGGCGGTATTCTGAAAAGATACGACACCCTTACAGTACGAGTCGTAACTTTTTGTATTCTGAAAATTCTATACGACTGTCGTATCTTTTTGAGAGCTGTCATATCTCAGTTTCATGAATAATAATGCTCGCAGCCAATGGAAATGTTTGTTTCATCATTTTTACGCGCAGAATTGCTTTTGAAAGAGGAAAAGACAAGCTCGGTAGAGTTTAATAAACTTTTGCGCGTTGTCTGCTAGTTCTATATAATAGCTCTTACTATTATAGTTACTCTATGTATAGCTCTATGGCTACAGAGCTTTTCGCGAGCAATGACACAAACGCGTGTTTAACATCAAATTATGAACAAGTTACGACTCGTAAGTCTTTCAGAATACCGCCCCAGGCCTACTAGTATACCCAGTTATCGGGTGTCCGGACAGGTTGGGTATCCGGACAGAGGATTTTAGAATTCTTATTTTGACTTGTCCTAGATGCCTTGAAATTTGTATAAATTTCTTTCATCATTTTCTTTAATAAAAGTCTTGAAAAATATGAATTTATGATTCAATATTCTATAATAAATTGAGTAATTCAAAATATGAAATATTGTGAAGCTCAATATATTTAGTTCATTAGATATTTTAAGGTGTACATGACAATATAAAAATGTAAACTTGGTTCAAGTTCTGAAAATAAAATAATGTGATTGATCAAATAATGAATTTTTGCAGTACTTATAAATATAAGTAAACGAATTTGTGAGTAGCGCATCCATGACGTCATCAAATTGGCAATTTGTCTAGAAATTTTCACTGATTTCCCCAGTTTTTCATATGATTAGTTGTCTGATTTTCCTCAAACTTTTTTTGTTCTGTTCATCTGATTTTTCTGCTCCTGTTGAAAAATTATTATTTTGGGGTAGACTCTTCTTTAGGGATCCAGCCCAGAAAAACCTTAATTGCTTCGGTTAAAATCAGAAAAAAATCAGACGTAGAGATCAAAAAAGTTTGAAGGAAATCGGACAATAAATAAGAAAGTTAAATTAATATTTGCAAGACATTAAAAAATACAGACCTTTGCAATTTGGCGACTCTAGGTCACATGTTATAACGTATGTCAGGCACTGCTCTACAATTTGCTTATTATATCTTATTGTTTTTAAAACCCGTTTTTGAACCCTTTAATGCAAAAACAATTAATCTTTCTCGATGATACACGTATTTATAAGACGACCCATTCATGAATTCATTTTTGAAATGTTTTTTTATATTGAAGATGGGGAAATTTGATTTTATAGCTAAACATTATTCTTATTATATGTATTGTTAATTAAAAATCATATTAAGCTATAAAATCCATTTTCCTCATCTATAATGAAAAACACATTTCAACCTACATGTTCATATCTATTCATCGAGAAAGATAGATTTTTTTTGTGTTCAATTGTTATAAAATGGCTTTTAAAAACAATAAGATATAATAAGTAGTGCGTGACAACATCATAACACGTGACTGAGAGTGTTTCACAAAATAGAACTTTAAATAGATTTTGTAATGTCTTGCAAATATTCATAACTTTCTTATTTTTTGTCCGATTTCCTTCAAACTTTTTGTTATCTCTTTGATTTTTCTGCTTTTAATAAAAACAAGCTTTTTCTGGAGTGGAGTTAGCCTTTAACTTTACGAAACACTTGGTGAAAGGCCACCCATGTATCATTTCTGGCCCTAATATAGCACTCAATATCAGGTTCCATTCATTCTTAAATTCATTCTTAACTTTGACAATGACTTGGGGTCATTCCATGTGGATTCACCCAACAGGTTAAACCCAACTTTTTCAAAATGTGTTGAAAAAAATTAGACACAAAATTTGAAGTTTTCTTAGCATAATGCAAAAAGAATTGTCAAAATCGGCCTAATTCTATGGCCCGTCATAGTTTTAAAATCAGTTCTACAGGTCCGACCGGGGTGAATTATATATCAAAACATGCGGGAGACTTGAGAGAAAAATGTCATGAAGTTTGAACGAGAAATTCCAATCGCTCTAGATGCACGTCAAAAAAACCGACAGGGGGGGCCTAAAAGGCCCCCCCCCCTAATGGGATTAGGGTTAAGATCCCCATCAGAGGATCATTGAAACTTTGAAAACACGTAACTTTTGAACGTATTGTCAAATCTTGCTCAAATTTTAAGTTTGTTCATTTCATTTTCCTCATTTACTGACAGGGGTAGCTTTGCCATTAAATACATAGGTACACAACTTTTTGGGAGTGACTTGACTTGTAATACTGTATAATCATGTAGAACATAGGGTCGCATACAAAATATACAGGTTAGCAACAGTTGTCTGATTTGCTGAGCTGATTCACATTTTTTTTTCCTTCTTCTTTTCTTGTAGATAATGGAATAGACAGTGAAGCGTTTCACCTCCTTGATGATGCGTCCATCACTCAACTGTTTCCCAAACTTGGGGATAAATTGAAGTTCTCCAAGCGATACAAGGAGTTCAACAAATCCATACAGGATGACACTACTGTCACACTCAAAGAGGTATTCTTCATAACTGAAAATTAATGGGGCTCTTATGCTTTCGTTGTCATGAGAGTGTACACGGGGGAAGCACTGAATTGGTATGTCATTACAGAGTATTTCATACATTAGTAAAAGGTGGATTGTTTAACTGTGGAGTTGTTCCGTGTTTTCAAAGAGGGTGTCTTAGAACATTTCAGTACACTTGGTCCTTGAAGAGGCATTTGAACTCTGCACACAGTGATTTATTTGACCGTGATCATGTTCATCAAGTTCCATTTTATGTAAATGGAGCAGCAGCTAATGCTATTTTAGATTCAGACTCAGAAGATTCAGATGACGGAACTATTGGAGAAAGACATGAAGAGGAATTAGATGTAATCTCTTTGAGGGATATCAAAGACAAATGCTTGCAACATATATGCAATTTGAGGTCATCATCAAGCATTACAACAACTGCAGCTAACTTGGTAACAGATCTAACAAAAGATATATTGGCAGATGTTGTGAACTTTTTTAGATCCAAAGCCAAAGACACATTTATTAACCTAGGATTTGATCCTCAGAATGAAGTGGAAATTCAGTCGCTTTTCCAAGATCTACATGAACTAGAAAATCCTTTTAGAGAAGTTGATTCTGATCACAAGTTCAAAAAATTCTTAAAAGAATCTGACAAATTTGTGGTGCCAGTAGCTGTACGCCTCGGTGTCGAATACAAGCAGAGAACTAATCCTGTGACAGGTGCTGTAGAACAGACCCCAATTCAGAAGACTTTTCAATATATTCCTTTGCGACCAGTTCTTAAACTTATCCTTGAGACCCCTGGATGTCTGGAGCAGATATTCTATCACCATGAACAGCAAAGAAATGATGGATTGTTAGTAAGATTAAACGAGAACTTACCGTTTGAAGTTTGATCTTTATTTTATGAATATTTAGGAGGAAGTTATTACATGAGATCCCGCCAAGCGCATGCGCAGTCAATATTCAAAGCTACAAATGTGGCTACTCTCAGTAGTAAGGAACAGGGAACTTACACTTAAGTTTGAAGTTTGGGTGGGTGAGGAGGGCATGTAATAACTTCCTCCTAAATATTCATAAAATAAAGATCAAACTTCAAACGGTAAGTTCTCGTTTAATCTTACTATTTTATTTCATATTTCGTCGTTCGAAATTACATGAGATTTTGAAGCATAGTAGCCACATTTGGAACAACCAACATGTATGGAAAGTGAACACTGATTATGCAGATTGAATTGGATGCTTCTAACCAATGACTCACCATATTTGACAGTTATTGTAGTCTGTTCATACATGTGGCAAAACATTTCACATACAAGACGTCCATATATAAGACGTCATAATGTTGCAAAAACATTGTTCGTTTCTGTATCGAGCTTATTCTAGCCATCTGGTTTCTTAATCCCAGTTCTATTAATTAGACAGCTGGTCTCTTAATGCCAGTTCTATTGAAAAGCCTTCTGATGCAGTTCTTAAAGCAGTGTGCTATCTTGTAAGACTGCCTGGGTAAAGTTTCTCTTGTTTTCAAAAGGTTTCCTGTAGAACTTCCTGAACGTTTTCTCTGAAGACCATCCTGCTCGGGCTAGGATCTGGTCCATTGGAAGTGCTGCCTTGGCAGCTGCTGAAGTTGATGCTGCCCGCGTTGAATGAGCCTTATAAACGTTTGTATCCACACCTGCTCTTTGCAAGCAGGTCTTGATCCAGCGAGATAAGGTTTGAGTTGTTACTCTATTATGAGGTCTGGTGTAACTTACAAAGAACGAGTTCTCATTCCCACGAAGTGGTCCTGTGCGCTGGACATAATGTTTCACATATTTTACAATACACAATCTTCTATCAGGAGGATATGCTTCCAATTTAAACTTAAAATTGGTATTTCCTGGTTTGCTTTGCTTCAAGTGTTCATCCAAATGAAAAACCACAAAGCCCCCTTTTAGGGTCATCTTGTTAGTCTTCAATATATGCAAGGTTTGTACTCTCTGTGCCGATACAAGAGCCATTAGCATACATACTTTGAGTGTTAAATCTCTGAGGTTTAATGAGTTTACTGGAGACAATTTTCTTAGAAAATTGAGAACTGGACTAATATTCCATATTTCTGTATATCGAGGTAAGACAGGTCTGAGTTGAAAAACACCTCTCATCAGTCTGGTTATAAGTGGGTGAGTACTCATTGTCTGATTACTGTCAACGAGAATCAGAAAAGTGGATAAAGCGCTACGAGCTGTATTGATCGCACTGTAGCTAAGGTTCCTGTCATGAAATAAACTACTAAGGAATTCTAGTACCGTTTCCACCTCGGCTTGGAGGTAACTCGTATTCCTGCTGTGGCAAAATCTTCGCCACTGTGTGATGTAAACTTGGTACTGCTTGCAGGTTGATGCTCTCCATGAAGCTGTAATGATATCCACTGTTCGTCTGCTTAGTCCCTGATTCTCAAAGTGTTGCCGCATAACCTGCAACATAGGAGGTCAATATTAGCATTAAGAGGGTGGGTGGTGTTTAACACAGGAAGGAGTAGCAAATCTTCTTGCCTCTGGATAAACAATGGCTCTCCTTCCATCATGCTAACCAACTGAGGGAACCACGCCTGAGTGGGCCAATTAGGGACCAGAAGTAACCCTCTAGCTTTATCCTCTCTGATTTTTTGCAAGCATTTGGGGATCATACAGAACGGTGGGAATGCATAGAATGCAAAAGGTTTCCAATCTAGCGTAAATGCGTCAACTGCAAAAGCCCCAGGGTCTGGGTGCCAAGTGACATATTTCTCTACTTGAGCATTTAGTCTTGAGGCGAACAGGTCTATTTCTGGTACACCAAAGTGGGAAACTATTCTATCGAACACTTGTCTGTTTAGTTTCCATTCTGTTCGATCATTAAATTTCCTGGATCTTTCATCTGCTATAGTATTGAGCCGACCAGGTACATGGGCTGCAGAGACCCAAATATTTCGAGAAATGCACCACTGCCAAATATCTCTTGACATCTTGTCACACATTGTGGACTTGCAAC
Organism: Strongylocentrotus droebachiensis; assembly: GCA_035222895.1. Lineage (NCBI taxonomy): Eukaryota > Metazoa > Echinodermata > Echinoidea > Camarodonta > Strongylocentrotidae > Strongylocentrotus > Strongylocentrotus droebachiensis. The sequence continues at coordinate 1,072,615 of JAVYIG010000059.1, forward strand.
CTCCCATGTGATTTAAATAAGCCACTGCAGTGGTATTATCTATTCTTACCATCACATGAGCGTTACGCTTATTCATGCAAAAGGATTTTATCCCCAACCCAGCGGCTAGGGTTTCCAGGTAATTTATTTCATTGTTTCTTGCCCTTTCTGCCTCAAATTCATTCCATCGACCCCCTGTTTGCTTCTGGAGGTCAGTAGCTCCCCATCCAAGGCCACTGGCATCTGTGTGCAATTCTAAGTCAGGTTTTTTCCTAACAATTGGGGAGGAGGCCATAGAAACATTGTTTATCCACCACTTTAACTCCTCTTTTGCCTCAAGGGACAACTTCATCTTTCTGTCAAAATGACCCCTGTTTTGTCTGAGGGCTGCAATTTTGTCCCTTTCCATTGATCTATAGTATAAGGGGCCATACTCAACCGCAGGGAAAGTTGCTATGACCTTCCCAATCACTCGTGCTACCATTCGTATTGATGGGAGGTACGTGCCCATTAATTCACGGCATGAATCTATCACTTCTTGTGCCTTTGTTTGAGGCAATTTAACAATCATACTCTCAGTGTTAAGAATGAAGCCAAGAAAGGTTAGTTCACGTGTTGGGATGAGCACTGATTTTTTAGTGTGAATGAGGAATCCTAATTCTGAGAGGATCTTGGTTGTTGCACTCACACTCTCTTTAAGCTTTTCTTTTGTCTCACCAATGATTATGGTGTCGTCCAAATATCCTATGACTGTATGACCTGCTTTTCGCAGTTCGGCAAAGACTGGCTTCAGCAATTTTGTGAACAGTCTGGGGGCTGTGCTGAGCCCATTAGGTAAGGCTGCAAATTGCCAGCGCTCACCCTGCCACATGAACCTCAAGTATTTTCTACTATTTGGGTCTACTGGAATGGAGTAATAAGCATCTTGGAGGTCGATTGATGCAAGATAACAGTGCGGAGAAATCAAGTGCTTGGCAGTGTGGATGTTATCCATCTTAAAGTGTTGTACGTTCAGACTTTGATTAAGCTCTGATAAGTCTAAAATCATACGAGTACCCCCATCTTTCTTGGGTCTCGTGAAGATGTTTGAGAGGAATTCTCCCTCTTCAAATGAGCAAGGTTCTATTACGTTTTTTGCTTGTAGAGCCAAGATTTCTTTAGTAATCTGGTTTATTTCTAAAGGGCTCTTTTTGTAACCATAGAGGGGCTTATTTCTTGAGGGAACCCCTTTCGAATAATCAAATTCGATCTCATAGCCTCGCACTGCTGATAGCAGAAATAGATCTGACGTTAATTCACGCCATCTACGATAGAAATATATCAATCGACCTCCAACAGGCACATTTGAGATGCATTCTTGTTGTAATGTACATGAAGTAGAAGGAGCATTAATCTTAACATTCTCAAAATATTCGTATGTGCTACTTACCTCTTTGGGTAATGGTGTAGCTATTTCCTCCTTGCGGCCTGTGGCCGCTGGAAGGATTGGGTCTGTTTCCCCATGCTCATTGTCTGGGTGTGAGGCGGAGCTCTGTATGGTCTGCCTCGTTGGGTTCGCTGGCCTAAAAAAGGCCTGTTAGTGTTGTAGTTCCCACTTGCGGGCCTGCTACTTGGAAAAGTTTGTGATGTGCCGGTGGCACGGTTCCATCCTTGTCTGCGGTATTGAAAAGTGCTGGACGCTTGCGTCCTGTACGGATGGTACTGGGGGCGGGGTGTACGTTGTCCACGCACCACGCCAGATGCAGCTTTTTGTTGTTCTGTAAGATCTTTGACTCTCTTTGTTAAGTCATCGCCAAATAAGTACTGACTCACTGGTGTGGCAGGTTTGCATAGATGTGAGTACTTGGCATTTAAGTCTGGCTTAATCTGATCTTTGCGTAAGCAGTTGATTTCAAAGTTTGTGTTACACAGCAATGCCAATGCATCCTGTTGTGCCTCTGATAGGCTATCGGGGGACAGAGTTTGAATAAAAGCTGTGAGTCCCCTTGTCAAGGGCTTTTGGATTCTTTGCAGTTTCAAATCACGGCTTCGTGTTTGCGAGGATAGGTTTTCCCATATTGCTGCATTCACTTTGGGGCAACACAGTGGAGTACAATTGCTTGGAGGAGGGTATTTCCCTCCAGCTTCCTCCAACACATTTTCCTCTAGCTGGTTGGACATGAGGTACATGGCAGACTTTGCTAAATCATTGTGGATCGCGCCACCTACCCCAGAGGGGATAGCAAATTTCTGAGCCAGGGCAGGAACTTTGTCCTCATTCTCCTGGTCTAAACCTGGTGCAACAGTTTCGTTGATATCACCCTCATCCATGCTGCCAATGTCATATGACGTAGGGCATTGGCCCATGTTTCCAGTGTCAATATGCTCAAACTCATCATCATCATGTTCAACTTCAAGAAATCTCACGTTCGCCGCAGCAGTAAATGCTGTCGGTGGTGTATCCCCGGTGGGGCGAGTTGCAGATTGACAAGGCAAAAAATCCACCATTCTCTCCATTAAGGATTCCAATTTGTCAAGTCTTCCTCGTAATCCCGTGAAGTCCTCCTTTTCTTCAGGCTTTTTGCCCTTCTTTTTAGGCCCAGAGTTCTTAGACTCATTCGGGGCAGGCTTTGCCAAGACACTTTTGCGTTTCGTATCGGAGGATTTCACTGCCGCTGAGCGCTTTGGCTCAGGCTTCGTAGAGGTGCCCGCGGCGATTTCGCCCGGGGAAGTTCCGGCTTTAGCCGTGCTCAGCGTTCCGCTGGTTTTCTGCTTGGTGCTGCCGTTGCTGCTTGACGGAGACGCCATCATCGTGTCCGTGAAAATCGGAGAAAACTTCGATTTAAGATATAAAAACAGCACAGATTCTCAAAAGTCTTCCAAAAACATGAAAAAGGAGAGTTTCTCTCCCTATTGTTGTATTTTTCCGAAACCGCTGGTCCGAAAAAACGCCGAAAATTAGGTATTTTGACTGCTGAGGGAAAGTTACTTTCCCGGTAAAATCAATTGCGCGGCGAATTGACTGCGCATGCGCTTGGCGGGATCTCATGTAATTTCGAACGACGAAATATGAAATAAAATAATAGATTTTCAAGACGGCCAGTATTACAAAGCTCATGAGTTCTTCACCCGTTATGTAGTACGTATTCTACTCTATATAGATGATGTGGAAGTAACCAATCCACTTAGTGGAAAAGCTGGAACACATAAACTTGGATGTATGTATATGACCATCAAAAGCTTACCACTGAAATATTTGTCAACATTGGATCAGTGTTATTTGGTGGCACTTTACAACACAGCTGACGCAAAACACTATGGACTTGAAAGCATAGTACGATTTATTGTGGATGACCTGAAGGATTTGGAGGTTAATGGTATTGATGTTGTCACACCTATTTATAATGGGAATCTTCCAGTAGGACTTGCACAAGTGGTTGGTGATAATTTAGGAGTACATGGCCTCCTGGGATTTTCAGAATCTTTTTCAGCAAATTATGCATGCAGACTGTGTAAAGCAGACAAACCATTGAGAAAAATACAGGGTGTTGCTAATGCAGATCTACAAAGAAATAAACAGAACTATGAAGAGGATTTGCAATTGAACAATCTTGCTGCAACTGGGATAAAGAGAGCATGCTCTCTTAATGAGCTTCAAGCATTTCATGTGACTAACAATTTCGCTCCAGATGTTATGCACGACCTTTTGGAAGGGGTTTGTGCATGGGAAATGAAATTAGTCATAAGAGAGTTAATAGCATCAAGTGAACTTACGTTACAACAGGTTAATGACAGGATTACAAGTTACGACTATGGCTTTGTAGATGCTCCCAATAAGCCATCATGCATAACAGAGAATGACTTGAGAAATCCTTTTGGAGCATCAGGACAAAATGCATCACAAATGTGGTGTCTTGCAAGGCATTTTTGTTTGATCTTTGGGGACCTTGTTGAGGAGGATAATCCATTTTGGGAGGTATATATCCTTTTGCTGGAGTGTATGGATTTTATTTTCTCACAAGGGATTACAAATGAGGATACATACTTTCTTAAGCGTTTGATTGAAGATCATCATGAGCTGTATCGTAATGTGTTTGATGAACACCTGCGTCCTAAACACCACCACATGATCCATTATCCAGAGGCATGCCGCAAGTTGGGACCTCTTCGCCAATATTGGACAATTAGGTTTGAAGCGAAGCATAACTTCTTTAAGCGCATATCACATGTTATATGTAACTTCAAGAACATACAAAAGTCACTAGCTTTCAAACATCAGATTCAATTGTGTCACCGATTTCTGACCACTGCAAGTCTGTGTAATGACAGATGTGAAGTAGGCCCTGGAACATCAGTTCTGCTCTCATCTCTTGAAGACTCTGAAGATATTGCGCAATCATTAGGTGGCTACCCTGTTTATGATGATGTTTTCATTGCCAAGTGGGCAAAGAAGTATGGTACTATCTACAGGCCAGGTATGATGGTGACGATTGGAAAAACGGAAGAATTGGAATCTACCTTTGGCAAGATCATATATGTGCTCCTGATTGACAATGATCCTTCAAATGTACAGCTAGTTGTTCACCAATGGTGTACTGAGTATTTCTCAAGACATTTGCATGCATATGCAGTGACACCAAGTGACCCAAAGGAACTCAAGGCGTATGGCATAGATGATCTACTTGATTTTGTGCCTCTTCATGCAACCAAGGCTTACCTAAATGACCAGATGTGGTACATCAGCCCTAGATCCAAGGTTGCCTGAGCCCTGAGGTACAGTAATCATTCTCATTGTGTCACACATTTCCCTGCCAATATATCAATAGGCCATTAATGTGACCCTGGTAGCAGGATTTCTCAAACTTGTTTATTTCCTCCTGCTCCTTTCTTTGAAATTTTGTCCCGCAAGTGTGTCATAAAATCTTACAAAATTGCTGCTTATGTAATTTACATACAGTGAAATTCTTACAAAAGATATCGGTGCTGAAACTACTTATCATCATGGAAAGCACTTGATTTCTAGGGAACATTTATGTCATGATTAGCAAAGCAATAATGGATTGTTAACGATGGTAGATTAGTACATAAATGACGCCCGGCCTCAAACATTTCTTTATCTACAGACATTGATTATTTATGGTATTGATCAACAAGAAAAATTACCTCTGGTACACAAAGAAACTCTTGCCAAATTGAATGAATTGTTGTTGTTTTTTGTCCAGGTAGACATGTGGGGTATCTTTGTACCCTGAATAGAAACTGACATCCAAAGATTTTGAGATCACTTATCAAGTGTAATAGGCGAGGAATATTAATTTGTATTGGTATTATTTGTTGAAAGAGTACTGCCTTACATTTTGTTTTACATGTAATTAACATTTCATAAGTACCATTTTTTTATAATTGATCTCTCTCACAGGAAGAAATGGTTGATGTTCCTGAAGTACGTGTGCAAGCAGGAGGCCAAGAAGGATGCCCATTTCCTTTACCAGCCAAAAGAAAGAAAAATGCGGTAAATATTCATTGTCAGGATACATGTAGCTAAGTTTGTTTTACACAGTCATTTACACATGCACTGGGTGATTATTTTTGATTTTTTTTAGATATCTTAACAGATATTTTAAATTACCATTTTTAAAGGGTGTATTTAATGTGCTACTAGGTTAGGGGATAACTAAAATAGGATGTTCATCATGCACCAAATTCTGCCATGATTCTCCCTCTCTCTTTAATGCCTCCGCCCACAGACTGTACATGGTTGTTTTCTAGTTGTCCATCCATCTGTTTATCGTTCGATCCCGTTTTTTTTTCTTTCTTTTTCTTTTTTCTTTTTTCATTTATTCCCCCGCCAAACAAAGTTTGAAGGGGGTATATAGAAATGAGCATGTATTTGGTTAGTTGATGGGCCCATGACTGAGAATAACAGCAGTTGGCTATTATCAAGGGTCATGAGCCCATGCAATATTTTGTTCAAGAAAAATTTGAGGTACAGTGTTTCAATTTCAGACATGTCCTATGCATGCAGGACTGATGATGTTTGATTAGATTTTGGGGGTACAAATTTAGATCACAGAGATGATATCATGAAAATAGCTTATTTTTGTGATAACGAAAGGGAAAGGGAGTGGTTATGACATAGGTTATTTGCATGAAATTTGCTAATTCTTGCAATTAATGAAGAACAGTATTTAACATATTATTTCCAAACTTTGCTCATGTGTACACGCAAGTGGGAGGGATAATGATATGATCAGATTTTTGGGGTGAATGGGGTCATAGATCATAGTTAATTGAATGCTTGAAAAATGTTTTCTTAATTTAACAAGAATTCATTGAATATATCAGTTCACTCAAACTTGGTTTGCATATAATGACGGTGACTTATCTGATCCGATGTTAGGGTCACAAAATTAAAGCTCATTGCAGCTCATTTTCACAAACAGATTAACAAGTTCTTAATCTTGGACATGAATGCATATGAGAGTGACAATCTGATTAAAAGTATAAAACTTATATTTACATGTAAGCCTTTAGAAGTTGACTGTGTGATCTGATTCAGATCAGACATATATGCATTTTTTTCTGAATATGTTTATTACTGCATGATGCATTCCTCACATTTATTAATCATATGAATTATTCTGTTTCAGGATGAGTTGGTGATGCAAGACACAGTACACAATGTATCTAAGAAAGGAAAACATCACATGGTAAGTGTACTAAAGTTGATGTTTCAGTTGATAATAACGCATTACTAAATGAAACCTGTAATTCATATGGACTCCAGCAGCGATGGATTTTTCCAAAGAAGTAAGCCTGTAGTACCACACATTTCTTTAAAATGTTGGCGAACAAGAATAGAAAAGATGCCACTTTTGTACAAGCTGCAGACAGATAAGCCTGCATTACAAAAGATCAAACCTATGTACGTCGCATCAGAATCATTAAGATAATGATAGTAAATTTTGTTTGCTGTCATTTTGTTTGGGCGATGTAGGCCAGATATTAGGCCTTTACAGTATGAAACACCTTAAATTTGCTCAAGGAAATTTTAGAATTTATCATTTGATTACAATTTTAGGTCACATTTTAATTACAGGTAATTTTGGACTGATATAGTGTTCTTTTGTGTTCTATTATTTGTTTTGTTGAAACCACATTTGCAGAATGTGATTGAGATGCTTGAATAGTCAGATGGTCACGAAATAGTCCAAGCCCTAAGGCGAAGAGATGGCTGCACGGCCAAGACGAGGTGCAAAATGGTCAGGATTCTTGTATCAGGAATGATCAAACTTCATGGATCAAGGTGAGGTACTTATTTCTGCTTGTCTGCCCTTATCTGTTCTCACATTGATCTACAGAATCATTTGACAGATCCAATTCAAACACATATTGTCCAATGTTTCTGTTTGGGAGTAACCATGATTTTAATATGTTTCAGAAATTTACATGATTGTGTGAATATTTATTATTAAGGGTGAATTGCTTTTGACTCTGCAATATGACATTTTCATTATTGAACAGAATTTTCATTTGATAGGCCTATGACAGGAATATGATTATTTTGAGATTTAATGTCGGGTCTCCCTGTGGTTTTTCAGGCCCCCAACTGAGATCAAGACCGGCTTGGCGAAGGCAATAGTGGAAACATTCCCATTTCTGCGTGATTCTGAGGGAGAAGGCTACGTAAGTTTTTTTTTTCCTCCACTTTCCTTTGTAAGGTAATTCACCATAGGTGGTTACTTTTTCCATGAAAAAGTGTCAGGTCCATTATGATAACAGCAGTGCATATCTTGACAACTGTTCAATGAAATTCTTATAAATTTTATATGTCAATTTCAAGGAATTTCATTAGAGGATGTTGAGATGTGCACTACTATTAGTGTAAGTTAATCTGCACTTTTTCCGGAATTGCCCATGAAAATCGAGTAGGAATTATTTGTAAAAATTTGGTAATATTTATGAATCCTGCAACTTTTAAAGTGTATTTTTCCCTTTTTTTAATGGGCAAATCACTTGACTCAATATTCATTCTTAAGATTTATTTGTTTGCTTTATGATTGAAGGAAGCTTTCTTCACAAAGAGTATTGGAAGGCATACCGCTACCGGGTACATCGAAGAGCGTCTACGCAACGTACGGCGCAGAATGCCAGAGGCATCAGGACGTTCTAATCAAAAATCAAAATTGAGAGTAGAAGAGGAAGAAGTGGGGGAATCCAGCGAGAGCAATACACCATCAAAAGGTATAGATGTTATGTATACAGTATATTGTTTGCTGTATCATAGAATGTATTATCTTTTGATTGAAATTTATTTCAATGAGGTCCTGTTAGAACTGGTAATCATGGTAATGTTGCACTGACTAATAATGTCACACCTGCGTGTAATTGCGTGCTTAAGCTCTGTGATGTGAACTTATTCGGGAAGTTAAATCCATTGGCCGCTGAAACTATCATTACCACGATTCAGAGCGCTTTTCCTAGAAATGTTTAAATTCTGCCTCAACAGAAAAACAGGAGATTATAACGAAAGAAAATGATTTTCTTTGCAAATGGTTTCTAAATCGCATTACCTTCCGCTTCGGCTACCCATAATTTTTTTGGTGTGACATTACCGGTTGTGACAGGCCCCATCCGATGAGAGTTTACTTTAACTCATATCTAATTATTTTATCATTTTCAATAATAGTCCCCAAAGAAAGATTGTTTCAGTGTTGCTTGGAGACGGCTCCTGAAGTATTTAGTGAGACTAAAATGTTATGTACACTCTTGAACTTGACAAGCATGGAATGCCCTTTTAGCGATGTCATGTGATGAAGGAGCTAATTCACAAAAAAATGAGATTACCTACTTTTAAACGAAAAGGCAGACACAAATGCAGTTCTTCTGTTTTGTTTTTTCTTCAGAATGTTAGCTGAAAATTATGTGTCCCAAAAGGCTGAAATAAGCCAGACTCAGGCTGGACTCGGGCCCGAGTCATCAAGACCGAATCCGGCAAAACCTACTTGAGTCCGGTCTCGGGTCCAAGACCGGACTCGAGTCACACGTCACTGCAATTCAGGCCATGCAACACTTCGGATAATTTCATCTCAATTTTGTTCTCGGGTGCTAAATCTCAAGTAATTATTACAATGACATTTTATTTCTTTCAGACTCAATTCCTGAAGAACACATGAACGAAATGCGCCGATGGCTGCAGCATAATATTGAACCCAAAAGCAAAGTGGAGGAATACACAAAAGAAACTTCCCGGTTCCGGCTGCACGAAATTAGGAAAGAGACGTCTTCTTTTGCGTCCATCATGGGAAGCTGGCCAAGGATTTTAGATGACCCGGGCATGGTATGTAAAATATAGATTTTTTTTTCTTGGTCACATAATGGGCCGTATGCATAAAAACAAGCAATTGCTTGTGCTAGCCTTTTGCTTGAATCGGTATGCACACAAACAAGCAATTGCTTATAAGCAAAAGCTTTTGCTTACAAGCACAAACAATTGCTTACTACTCGTAAGCAAATGCTTACCAAACAAGCAATTGCTTAAAACCGTATGCATAAAACAAACCTTTTACTTGTCTTGATAAGCAATTGCTTGCGTTTTTTCAAGCACCTCCGGACCAGCTTGAGCTCTTGCTTACTCAGGGCATTCTCGTTTAAGGATTAAATTTTCATACCGTTTCAAGCTCCATATTCCAGAGGTTATGCTGTGATTTCATATCTAATCAAATTCCTGTTATTTTAGACTTTTTACGGCAATTTTTGTCCATCGATCTACACAGAAACCCCCCTGATGCTCTGCGCTGTTTTCCCCCTATTTGCGTAATAAAAAAATACTGCTGCCAGGTCGGGCACGAAGCGTCGTTGTCCTACTGTGCGATGTTCGCACAACCGTAACGATCCTTTGTCCAACACATAAGCAATTGCTTAGGCAGTGCAAGCAAAAGGTTTCAGCACAAGCAAAAGCTTGTGCATACGAATTTAAGCAATTGCTTGAACTTGCCCTTTTGCTTGACCAGCTCTTGCTTTTGCTTAAAGCATTCGCTTATAAGCAATTGCTTGTCTTTATGCATACGGCCCAATGTTGCTACAGGGATATATATATATATATTTTTGTTATTTTTTCTATGATCCAAAGTCAAATACAAGAGGCCACAGGTTTTATTGTGCTTATGATGATGAGTAAAGAAGAATTTCATGAAAAGTGGAGGCAAAATAAAGCCTTCTAAAGGCTTCAAAGATATTAGAAGATTCAGTCTTGTGATATTTGTGTTGAAAGACACAAATGACTTGATGGTAAAAAGAAAAAGTAAATTGCATAGGGTGATTTTGGGGTGAAAATTGTATAAGGAGAAATGCTCCCCAAGCCCTTTTAGGCTTCAGTATGATTCACCCATATTTAAAATCATAGAAACAGTACTTAGCCTTTCTTTGTGACATAGGTGTTTGACCAGGTTTCTTTAATCTCAGTCCCTCTATATGATTTACTCCTTTTTCTCTATTGTAAGGGGGTCAAACATATCTTTTCTATCTTTTCCCTAGATTGAAGAAGACTTCAGTGCACTAATAGGTCAGAACAAGTCGGATAAACTATCAAAGAAATGGACTAAAGAATTGGCTGCCCAGATCTTGCAGTACTGTGAGCTTCAAAGAAGCGGTGATGCCCTTGGGGACGTTTTCCAAAGCCTAAAAACTGGTAAATTTTTAAAGCTTAGCCAGGCCTGCTATAAGTTTCAGATGACCTTATCTTTCAGTTTGTGTTACTTATATTAGTTTTTATTCAAAATCAGACGAACACTTTGGAAATGCAACTGTTTGTAGAGTTTAATTATTTCTCCCCTCCCGCCCAACTATATTGGTAATGTGACAGACCCTCCTGCTTCCGATTCTTGGAACTGCCGGTGTTTTGGCAGCTTGGTTTTATAACATATGGTCTATAAGCATTGTTTTCACTTATCCCCATGGTTCAGTGCATGTATGTCTGTCTATCAGGAGTTACTACAGATCACCTGCCCACAAACAAAAGACAATTCTGCAGATATTTCAGTCTTTAGGCCTATATAAATGGTTTTATCTGAATGCTAAATTTTGGGGGTGGTTGAAATTCATGTAAATAGAACCTTTGCTGATTTTACCAAATATTGACAATACGGAGAAATACATGCACTGTCACAAAGACGTCCAGTGAATGTTTGCAAAGTTGTGAGATTGTTTTAGAAAGTGTGAAGGAAACCGAAAATATTTGAAAACCACTGTACCCATAACCTTTAGATTTTTTGAAAAGGTAATTTTCAATTATGCATTTGCAGTCTCACAATTGACATGTTAAGCATAATGTACTTCTTGTATGATACTTTCAAATACTTTTGTTTAATTTAGGATGGCGTTTTTAAACTTTGTAGGCATGTAAAGGCTTCCTCTCCTACGTGTTTCCATTTCCTTGTTTTCGAAATACAGCAGAGGATCCCCAGGTTGCCCTCCAGTGCCTCCCCCTGTTCCTGGCACCAGGGAGGATGAGGAACACACCAGGGCGGTTTAGGAATGCCACACACTCCGAGGCGTTAAATGCCTTCATTGAACAGCAACCAGTAAGTAGGACACTACAGGTATTTCTTTAGGGCTAAGTTTATATACCAAGAATGCTTTCCTGATTCCGATACTGTCTTACAGGTCGGAAAGCTGTATTCTGGTGGATAATACACTGTAATTATACCCCCGCCAATTATAGTTGGAAGGGGGTTTATAGGAATCAGCGTGATGTTGGCCAGTCGGGCGGGCGGGTGGGCGCTCAGTAGTGGTGTAGCGAACCTCGATGATCGGATCGTATGATCGGATGGGCAAAAAAATGTTGATCTTCAAAATCGGATCGCTGATCGGATCGGAGATGATCGGCAAAAAAAAAATCGTATTTTTTTATTTGAAAAAAACTCCCCAAAAAACATATTTCGGGAATAAAAATTAATACCAAAGCAACATATATCCATATTAATAGGCCCAAGGTGATCGTGCATGGGTATACTTTCATTTCCAACTGATTAACTCTTCACTTACAAAATATTTTTCTAGTCCAGTCCCATGTGTTCAATTTGGTGTAACCTTTTAGAATCACATGTGACTAAGCTCAGAATCGGCGTGAATAATTTTGTAAAAGGAGAGGTAATCAGTTTTAAATGAAAGCATAGTCGTATAAAATTACCTTGGGCTTATTTATATGGATATATGTTACTTTGGTATTAATTTATATTACCAAAATATGGAATCCACCCCTTGACGTTCTGTGCGATATTTACATGTGACGTGCTCTCGTCATGACAATTGATGCATTTTAACTTCCCAGTATCGCGCAGCTTTACAGAACAAATTTGCCACACCCGTTCTTACAGTTTCTTATGCCCATTTCTAAAAAATATATTTATTTATTTATTTAATTCATATATTTAAAAAGAGTAGCTCTATCAGCAGAACACTGGATTTCCTTGGGGCCCTTTTTTTTTTTTTTTTAGTTTTTTTTTGCAACCATTCCTAAAATTGTGCAAAAACTTGATTTTTGTACACAGTCAATACAAATTTTCTTCTTTTTAAAGAAAGGTTGGCAACTCTTAAATAATTCAGTGGCAACTATGCTATTGTAAGTGGAAATAAAATGTGAATAATCTTTCTTTTTTTTCATAGGTTGGAACAAATCTACCGAGGTACCTCGATGAAATCCTTGAAGATGAGAGAAGGCAACCGTTTGTTCTTCTTCTAGGAGAGCGCTCTCGTCCCGCCCAAGCTTTCGTCATCTTTGAGGGAAGGGCCATGGCAGCCCCTTCCCTTTTGAAGGCCATTGATCTTTGCTTCAAGATGATATATGTATTTGATGTAGAGTATGCGCCTCAATGTTATACGACATGGGAGTTTGTGCAGAAATATGTCTTTGAGATCAGTGACAATGTAAAAGGAAAGATGGGTACCTCCCCATCTGTCCGTAGCCTGAGGGCTCATCTGACCAACTCCAACTTGCCCCAGTAGATAATTGTATTTGTAGGCGGGGGGCCAAAGTAGAAAAAAGTGATTTAGGTTGCCACATATCTACAACAAGTTTAAACCGAATTTAATTGCAAGTATTTTTAATGAGACAACATAATTCAGAGGTCTACCTCAAAACATTTGTTGCGAACACCTCCAAATCCAAGATGGCGTCCCAAAAGCAGTCGTTTTTGTCTTGCTATATTTGTGACCGTACCATTTATGTGACCATGTTAAAGACAACATAATTTCCTTTAATCTGATACCAAACACCATGGGGTTCACGATATCTAACACGGTAATTTGTTTGATATCATGGGACAGTTTTTTGAAAAGTATTGTCTTACCTGCTGATACAGTTATGGATTTATGCGTAATTATGTAAATCAATAATTTCATATTTTGTGGAAAAAATGCCTAAAATTTGAGTTTAGGGCTAAAAATGATTGTGTTAGATATCGTAAACCCCGTGGTGTTTGATATCAGATTAAAGGAAATTATGTTGTCTTTACTATGCTTGCAAAATAATGCTGATTCCAGGTGTCGTTTGGGAAATCTCGCCAATTAGATATCGCAAGACAAAACAACTGCTTTTTGGGACGCCATCTTGGATTTGGAGGTTTCGCAACAAATTTTTTGAGGTAGACCTCTGAATTAATTTGTTTTATTAAAAATACTTGCAATTAAAATCAGTCTAAACTTGTAGAGATCTGGCAACCTAAGCCATTAAGGAAGCCACTTTTTCGACTTTGGCCCTCCGCCTATTGCGTAATTTCATGAAGTTGGGGCAGTGTCCATGTAGCATCCCCGGGGGAGGGGGGGGGCACTCATGTAAAAAGTCAGACGGGTATGTGCCGCTTAAAAGAACCCCTTTTTCACACCTGATCACAGCTCTAAAGATACCCGATTTTCACAAATTGCCGCTCCAAAGACCCCCGAAATGACTTGGCTATGAATTTGACTATCGCCAAGTCCATTATTCTCTTCTAGTTCAGCTCCTTAGATCACCAATTGAGCCGTTTTTAGCAACTTTTGACTTTTTTTAGTCTTTTGGACGGGTTTCAGTAAGTATTTGGTAACTCCAAGTCTATGTATTTTGTAGTTTTAGTCAGCTCCTTAGTCCCCTTAACTCCCGTTTCAGGGTTTTTGTAGCTCCAAAGACCCTATATTTTGTGCTTGTAGTCCGCTCTTCAGACCCCCATTTCAGAGTTCCGTGAGGCACACCCCCGTCAAAAAATAATTCGAGTGCCCCCCCCCCCCCCGGGTAGCATCGTGATATTTAAAAAATACATTTCAGCATAACTTAATATTAATTATGCTATACATTTATTGTTTGTAGGCTTACATTTTCCTGGAAATTTTGTGCCATTCAGACTCAATTTTGATGAAGTTATTAAACATTATGTAACAGTGTCCTGTAGCATCGTGACGTGTCCATGTAGCATTGTGATATTTTAAAATTTGATCCTAAGAGACAAATTATGGTAATTAGCTTGACCAAAATTTGATGCAATATGCATATTTACAAGATTAGTCAGATAGCTAAATATCTCAAATTTCCTGTACACAGTTTTAATTTTAAAAGAAAATTACAAAATCTATCACGATGCTACGCGGTGTCCTTTTTTGTGACATTTGGTGGATACCGTGTAGCATAGTGAAACATTGTGTAATTTTCTTGTAAAAGTAAAACTGTGGAAAGGAGAGTTAAGATATCTAGCTATCTGTCTAATCTAGTAATTATGCATATTATATCAAATTTTGGTCAAGCTAATTGCATTAATTTGTCTTTTAGGACCAGATTTTAACTATCACGATGCTACATGGACACGTCACGATGCTACATGGACACGTCACAATGCTACAGGACACTGTTAAATATCGTTTAATAACTTCATCAAAATTGAGTCTGAATGGCACAAAATTTCCAGGAAAATATATGGTCTCAATACAAATGTAAAACCTATAAACAATACATGTACAGCATAATTAGTATTGAGTTATGCTTAAATGTCACACTTTGTGCCCCAACTTCACGGAATTACCCATTTCTATTTTGCAAAGTTTCAGTGGTGTGAAACAACAATATTTTCAGTCGATGTTCACCCAAGCGTGAATGAAATTAATTTCGTTAGTGGCACTTGATAGATGAGATTATTGAGCATGCATCTATAAACATGAACAAATCTCCATTACAGACTTTTCAAAAGTGTAAAGTTTTTTTTTTTCTGATACACTCTGTATCGGGTTATGCTCTATTTTAAGTTTGTTCAGATCTGATGAGACTCTGCATGTGCTGCGAACCTCATGAAAAGGCATCAATGCACCAAGCCAAAACAAAGCAGAATTTTTGCCAAAACTTGTGCCAATTTTTAAAATAAATCTGACCCAGTGCTTATTTTTTTTTCAGCCAAACAGCAAACCAACATATGGCCTGCCTAAGCTACCTGTACATTTTCTTGTTACCCTGAAACCACTATACCTGCCCACAAAAAAATGTGGGACAAAGTGGCATCATATCTGAACACACCATTGTTTTTTATTTCTGTACAGTGTGACATAATGATATCTTGTCTATTAAATGGGGACAAGAATAACATGTAAGCAAGCTACATGTATTTCTGATTTGATGTTTTTATAAACTGAATGATTATATCCCGGGGGGGGGGGGGCACTCATGTATAATGTGGAAACGGGTATGTGCCGCTTAAAAGAACCCCTTTTTCACGCCCGCTCTTCAGACCCCCTTTTCAGAGTTCCGTGAGGCACACCCCTGTCAAAATATAATTTGAGTGCCCCCCCCCCCCCCGGGGCTTATATTGTAATCCGTGAACAGAATGTTTTTATTTACAATGTAACTTGTCATTGTCTCTTCTAAAACTGCATGATGAAGAATGGACAACAAAACGCGTGACATGGGAAATGGTCATAAGATTGTAGACAGAATACAACTGTAACCATATGGGAGAAGCATCAAAGTGACCCACTTCTTTGACATTTTCGACGCCAAAAATTGAAAGCTAAAATTCTTCATATTCATAACCCTTGACTCTATGTTCAGACAAAAATGTGTGGTGTTCACATGTTACAAGGCCGTGATTTGAAGGTGCTAGGCCTTAAAAATAGGTCAAAGTAAAATCGGTTTTCACATTTATTTACAGTGGAACCTCTTTATAACGAGGTCCTTGGGACCATGAAAATTAGCTTGATGTATCAGGTTCTTTGTTATATCAGGGGGGGGAAAAAAGAACTATAAAGAGCTGGGACCAGTAAAATCACCTTGTAATAAGAGGGTTTCGTTGTATCCGAGCTCTTTATAACGGGGTTCCACTGTATTATGTTGTAGAGGGGTTAAACTGCCATTGTTCTTTATCATAGGAAAATATAAATTCTAAAGAATTTCAAAGTTTGTGCATGAGACAATTTTCATGTATTCTAATGCTTCTCTTGCTGTATATATGTTTGACATAGCAGGTCTATGTGAAAAGGTTCATTTTGACTGTATAAGCAGCTGTTGTTTCTGGAAATACTGTGATATGTCTTGAATAATATTATAATTGTTTATAAATGTGCCAATTACAGATGGAGGGTGCCAGCTAGAGGCATGTAACTTTCAGGTTGTCTGCCCATCCATCCCCTGTTCATTGTTCTGAAACATTGAACAGCTCAACTTCATACTTGGCTCATGTGTGCATATATGGGAAGCAAGGATGCGAGTTGATTTATAATCCTGCAATGTTTACGAATGTGTTTGGTTATGAGAATGATGAATTATTTACACTTTTATTGCTCACTCTTAAATATTGTAGTTACTTTTTTTATTTCGAGAAACAATTCCTTCATTTAAAGGCTACAAACCTTATATTGAGAGTAGGAATTTGGAATAATATATACTATCCGCAAACAAAAAAACACCCCCCCCCCCCCCAAAAAAAAAAAAAAAAACAAGTTGCATTTTCACCAAAAGAAATTAAGAAGTATAGATTTGAACTGTGAAACCTAAACTACATGTATGATCTGTTAAATTGTATTGTCCATTTAACCTCTGCACTAAATACAAACTATGTGGGTGATTCACAAAAAGGTGGTTTATTTTAGTCCATGGTGCAAAATCAATTGTTGGATTAAATTTGAGCATAGGAGCGCTTGATATAGCACATGTATCAAAAATGGTCCAGTGAACGCGCCTTTGTGGCAAAGATGCTAAAACAAGCACACTCGGCACAGTCATATGAAGTATACTAGAACCTTATTTATTTCAAGTTTTAAATTATGATCAATTAATAGTGATATCTTCATTATCTTCAGCCGAGAATCATCCAGTCTGTTAGAAGAAAAAAAATAATAATAAAAATATAGAAAATAGGGAATTATATTTATTGGTCTCATTTAGGTCAAAATATGAAAATAAGAGTATCGCACATTCTATATATACCAATATGGTCAAACTACATGAAACATTTAATGTAAATTATTGTATAAATGTTACATTTCCTGATTTTCGAATTGACTGTTTTCTGAAATATGAATAAAATTCAACTTATTTGAGCCGAAAATTCATTGCACTCCATAACTTGTCGTTTGGTTGGTTGTCAAAAGTGACCTGATGCGTGAAAGAGAATAGAAGAATGGTGATGTTCAGATAATATCATTAATTTAACCACGTCATGAAATAACCACGTAATGACCACGTCCACGTGTTGTTTTGACCACGGAAACGGGGTCATAAATTGACCACGTTTGGGTCATTTTTTAACCACGATACGGTGTCATTTCAAATGACCACGGCAAACGTAGTCAAAATGACCATGGTTGTAGTAGGTGCATAGTTGGCCCCGGTGACGTGGTTAAAAATGACCACGTTGTGGTCGTTTTTTTTTAAGAGTGTAGACAGGGAAGTCTTATCTTACAGTTTAGCCATATACAAACTAGACAACTTGAGACATCTACATCCCTGCTCCCCCTTCCTATCCCAGCCATGTGGGTTGGGATAAGTTGACGATAAGTTGGCATTGTCAACATGATCATGAAACGTCGAACTGCCCAACTATCTTTACCCAACTTCTTTGACTTTTATTCAAAATTGTTTCACAAATTAGACAATGTGAATAAGCAATGAATATAGTGACCAGTAAACAGTAAACAATCATGCGAGACTGTGGAAACCCCTCCTCCCCTCTAGTGTAGAGCCTCAAATACACGTACAGTACATGATGATAAGACCTCACCTTGGATCGATGAAGATGTAGAGTCTCATGAGAATTCGTCGAAAAGCTGGTGAAAAATGTATGTGCTGAAAATGTGAATTTATGACGATACAGCCGTGTACCACGCTCATCACAAACTCATCCAATTGTTCCGAGTAACCTGTTGAGCAACGGGTCTTATACTATAGCCCAGCAAGTTCGGAGAACGGATACTTTGTGCGCATGGGCAGACAAGTCACATAATGCAGGATCATGCCGATTGCTGAATGACATCCTGGACCAACTTTATTCATTTATGCACCAAGTTCCAAATGGTGCATTCCACATCCAATGCCCAATGATGCACAGGAATTCCCTTTGTATCTTCTTCACCTGATTCTCCTTTGTTCGCTGGATTCAAAACGGAAAGCAAATCTGTTCATCATGTTTATGCCAAGTACGAACTTGTTTACTCAGCTCGCAATGTCCCAATAGCCACTCTAAACAATACACATGTTTAACAATTTTATGCCTCCTTCTTGAACAATAGACCAGTTTACGGCGAGCACATGTCCCAAATGACCCCAAATAAGATCTTCAAAACATGAAGAGGTCCCACTTTGCACATTTTGAAATAATCACTCCTACAGCGACGGAGGTGCTACAAACAGTGTGTGTAAATAGCCTTTGTGTCCCCGTTCCAAAGAATACTTCCACCTGTGTGGAGTGCACTGCTTGTGCATAAATGAATAATGATTACATAACTTTCATGAGCACATGTCATGTATTTTGTCTCCGTGTATTTCACAATTTTTCCTGCAATAACCTTCATCTGCTCATACTCAAGACTGCAACCGTGAACTGGCATATTTCATGGACCTTATTTTAAACGACAGAAAACCAGGAGAGTGTAGTTACTCTCCCTGCATGTTCAAACAAATAACTGTTTTGCATAACAGGTGGATCAAAAAGTTAGTAACCACGCAGGGGCTCGGAAGAGAAACATACATATTGAAATGCAACAGTATAGAGGTCTCTTCCGTACATGCCTCTGCAACGAGCGGGACAATGGAAGGTGTCGAACGAAAACAGTTAAATGGCGCTCAGGGTGGTCAACAGGGTGGTCGTCCGAAATCGTAGGAATTTGATGTTGATAATTCCTATCTTATCTTTTTACAATATAACTGTGTTAACCAAAATTACCAAATACCGCACTGTGAGTCCCTGGCGAAATAAATTGTCACAGGTGAATGTAATACATATGTTATCCCGGTCCGGGGGTAAATTATATAAATTATGAAATGAAATGAACTAAATGAAGAGACTGGTCAGATTAGGTGTTTACTGTGAAGCATCATGTATAGAACTGATCTTTAATAACATAAACAATATGCAATTTAACATATTCCAATAATGAGACTAATTACAAGTAATACGGATTAAATATACATTGTTAATATGAACACAAATGTATAAACACCATTGGCATACTATGTAGGCATAAGATTGACTGCTCAACGTCAAACCTGAACAGGGCTGACTGTAGACCAAGGTGAAACAGTTAAAAGTCGTTTTGTGTCTTTTTACCCAACAACCCAACTTTCTATAATATCCCGACCTGTCTAAAATCGCAGTAACCCTAAAATCCTTTCATGAAATAATACAAAATGACCTTCTCAATTCTAGCTTAGCTCTTCTCTATATGCAGTGACAAAAGTATAATAAAAGATACAAGGACTATATTCTTACAAAATCACACTCGGTCTTCAAATATGATATTTAACTGTTAAAGAGGGAAAAACAGAATGAAAGGGAGTAAAAGAGAGTAAAAGAGAGAGAGAGAGGAGAGAGGAGAGAGGAGAGAGGTGAGAGAGAGAGAGAGAGAGAAAGAAACTACAAATTCATAACAAGCTCATTTATCAAGATCAGAAACTTGAACTATACGAACCCAAATTCTCTCTTTTCCACGATATTCTCTCCTTTCTCCAGTTGGTGGACTACCCCTGACCAAAAGCCATTTATAAGTCGTAACGTGTCACCAGTTATCTCTGATAAAGACCAGAGAAACTTCAGGATTAACTTTACTACTATACTTTTTTTTGCTCCGCTGGTATAGTGTGGTATGAACTCGTCACTATACATCTCACATTAAGCACAAATACATTATGAGGTGTGTTCACACTAGTTGGTTTAACCCGACTTACTACTTCAACTACATAATAATACGACCATAATTAAGTTTTAATTATAATCTAAACGCTTCATAAACATAACTAACACCGTACAATAGATACATGAACATGTCACGTAGACAATTAAGCCTGCATCTCTCATCAATAAATCTGGTTTAAATTCATAAAATACACTTCATTGGTTCTAATATTACTAATAATCATGAGTTGCAGCACAACAATGTAATATAGCAATGGAATAATAATAATTAACTTAACCGACAACAATTAAAAAGATTAAAAGTTGTATTTTCTTACCAGAAAAGAAATGAAGAGGCTGGTCAGAATAGGTGTTTACTGTGAAGCATCGTGTATAGAACTGATGCTATCAGGCAGAAACCACTGACATGACCAACGCCTTCGATTTAGTTTCATTTTTGGAAGAGGGCACAATATGGGTCACCTCTTCTTGGAAACAGGAGTTGGGGTTTCTGCACCATTACAGCAAGCACTGAAGAGTGTGCAAACTTTTTAAGACACAGGTGTGTAAAATATGACAATGATAACACACGTCAAGCTTCTTTGCTTTTTTCTGTAGCCCTCCTGCATCTAATGTGTTAATTATGCATTAAATATATTTGTTTAATTTCGTTTAATTATTATCTATATAAAATTATATATACACTTAAAATATTGTATCAAACCATATTGTATGATGAAAAAAAGAAAAGATTCAGAAACCAATAAATCAAATCAAATCAAATCAAATCAAATCAAATATTACACAAAATGTTGAGGTTGGCCTATTTTCCAGGGTCTACACATACATGTACATGTACATGTATGTACAGTAGTTCGTTAATGGCACTGGAAACGTAGGCAATGTAGGCCCTTCATAATTATTCATGCATCAAATGTTAATGTATTGCGAAAATGACTATTCCATATATATTCAAGATTCCTCATGCGTCACAAATTTACCATCTACTGTGATCAAGAAAACAGATTATAAATAAATTTAAACATTTACAATTGACTTTTTCCATGCAAAATGTAACACTTGGATAATATTATAAGAACAATGCAAACTGGCAAGCAACGTATTATACAATAACTGGATAGTTCGATACAAATTGTATGGACAATGTCATGTGCATGCATGTATAAAAGCCTGCATGCACTTGAAATAATTGTGCGATGCGACGCAACCTTAGTCCCTTATAACTCCTTGGTAATTGGTTGATTAAAATTAAATATCACTCTTTATCTCTAGCCAAACAGATGTGGAAGGTTTTAATCCGCATCACAATCCATTTTCGTATTGTAATGTAAGCATACTAGGCATATATGCCTTTGCGAAGCTCCTTGAAACAAATTCATTCATTCAACCGTTACGCACTAACGGATACATGTATCTCAATAGTCAGAAATCTCAGAAATGTCAGAATTCAATTTGCATACATTAGTTGTTGCTCGTTACGGTAACAACACAGTGGCGGATCTAGGGGGGGGGGGGTTGGGGGGGTTGCAACCCCCCCCCCCCAAAAAAAAAAAAAAAATCCGGGGACCATTTTTTTAAATCTTATCGCAAGAAAACGCCATTTTCACACACACAGATTTTCAAAAATTTTCCCTACTGTGGGAGGGGGGACACCCCCTCCCACACCCTCCCCCCTCGCCCGCTCCGCTCGCTTGGACTCGGTCGCTACGCTCCCTCGCATACCACCCCAACCCCCCCTTTATAAAAAGCTGGATCCGCCCCTGCAACATTATACATGTAACTTGCTCTACCTATTAAACAAGACGTAGTAAATAATGCAATACTACTCAATTTTTTTTCATTTGAAAATTGTAACAGGTGAATGAAATAATTCGTCTGTCCTATAACATCGCATCTCAACTTCGATTTAATCTGTGTCACAATGAATCAGCGTGTACTTTAAACTTGCTGTGAATCTTCATCTCCGGCCGATGGAGGTCTGAAAATGCCTATCTCGTTTTTCTTAAAAGTAAAGACCAGTTGTGGAATTTCGGAAACGCCCCCCCCCCCCCCCCCTCTCAAAAAATGAAATGGAAGCTCTTATTACCAAGCATGTGAAAGAATATGTTTTGACTAATACGTGATGATACAAATTTTGCCGGGAAACCGCCTACTAATATTGATATATTTGGTACATAATAATATATCTTTTTGGACCTGATAGATATCGTGCACGTGTCGCGTAGTCCCACATCTGTCTGTATACAGTGCTTGTCACTTTACCAAGACTGGGCCAAATTTATTATAATTTTGATGATTCCAGAACCTTGCAGTACATACCAAAACTTTTGCTAGATGATCAACCTTTTCTGATCGATTCCACGTTTCTTTCACAATGCAATCGCATGACCAGAACTGATCTTTACCTTTAAATTATTGTTCCTACGAGGTACATTGTACATGACATTAATCCGCATCGATGTCAACACCTTTCTCTTGACTTTCATCTCTGGCCGATTGAGGTGTGAAACGATTTTTCAGAGTTTCCTAACAAACACCTTTGTTCCAACATGATTAGTTTTAATCCGCATCACAATAAATGGATTGAATGTAGTGTTAACCTTGCCTTTGAGTTTCATCTACATGTATCGCCACCGGATGTGTGAAAAGCCCTTTTGAATATCCCTTGATTCTAAACAACTTCACTGTATTCATAACAATCATATACATCCGGCAATGTTGTAAAACCAGAGAGACCCTGGTGGTCAATGCACGTCGGCAACTTTAAAGGCATCCGGCAACTTTAAAGGCATCCGGTAACTTTGTCTCAGATTTTAAAACAAAATCCTGGACATAGCTCATGTTGCAACCATAATTATAAACTTTTAGGTCAATCAGGAACCCCATGACTTTTACAAGCCGATCGCCTGTTTGATTATCAAGATATTTATGATTGAAAATCGAAACCAAATTTTGCGTTTGCCTATCGGTTTTTATATCACTACATTCTATTGGGGAAAATGAGTATGGTAAAACCGGTCACTCAAAGATTTTTACTTTTTAGAGGCACTTCTTGATCATTTTGAAGCGCGATTTTTAGTGCTTCAATATTACACCATATCACAGACAATGAAACAAGTACGTATAGGGCCGTGCATCTCAGATTCAACGTAAACGATGCCATGCATGAAGTTTTTAGTTGGTTGGTTGTCAACGAAACGGAGTTAAGTCTTTTGTTAATTCCGTTTGTTTCTACGGCAGGCAGCCAGTGAAAACGAATTCGTTAAATAAAAATATGGAAATGCAAGCACTACTTTAAACGAACAGAACTTTATTATTTCTAGCTCATTTTTCCTGACTGGGGTGTAGGGCAGAAACTCAACTTTATAGAAATGTGAATTTTTCTTCGAAATTCAGATACCGCCCGCCAAATGGCTTTTTGGTTTCCTTCCTTCGAATTGCTTTTAATCACTCATGCGTGAAGTATGCATCATATGATTTGCATCAAAATAAAAAGGAAGATCTGAGCTTTACATGCCATTTATTAATTATAATTGCGATTAAGTTATAATAAAACATCGATAATTACAATGTATGACGGGAATATGGACAATTATATAAAATAACAAAATGGCGCCTAGATGACGCCACGCATCAGTAATTTAAATAATCTCTTCGCCAGGATCAATAATCTACATGTATATGGCACATATCATGAAAATTTCATTGTCGTTACCATGTCATTCATGATAAATATGAAGCGAACAAAATCCATGCAGAAAGTTTTAAAAAAAGATAGATTCTAACGAAATCAATAGGTGCTCTGCTACTCTACACGGCAACTACATGTACAGCGTTTAAAGGTAAAGACCAGTATTGGAAACGCACCAATTTCAAAAAAATGAAATGGAAGCTCTTATTACCAATCATGTGAAAGAATATGTTTTGAATATAAATACATGATAACAAATTTGCCGGGAAACCGCCTACTATTTGATATATTTGGTAAATTAGTTTATCTATTGGACTGTGAGAGATAAAAACGCACGTGTCGCGCACGTGTGCGTACTGCGTAGTCCCATATACATCTTTCTGTGTACAGTGCTTGTAACTTGATGAAGACTGGGCCAAATTTCTTATCATTCTGGTGACTCCAGAACCTTGTAGTACATCTATGCTAGATGATCAACCTTTTCTGACCGATTTCACAACGTTTCTTTCATAATGCAATCGCATGACCATAATTGGTCTTTATCTTTAAAGGGTAACATAACGAATGGTACAATAATCGACAGAGGAGACGTGATGGCTAAGTGGTAGAGCAATGGACTCGTCACCGGGTGGTCCAGGGTTCGCCATTGATAATATAAGGCCTACATAATTATTATCATTTCACCGCAGACCACCTAATTATAGCACGAATCAATTGTTCCTTTAGTATTCAAAACATACATGTAGCACCCTATCATTCCGAATGAATAGCCCCCGATCAACACATTGTCCGAGCGCGTTCACAGCTTCACATCTGTCTGAGGGCGCGTTCATGCTTGATTTTGAAGGTAAAATGAGCGATCTGAAACGCTCATCGTAAACGCGTATCGTGATCGCAGTTCCACGGTGTACTGTTCATGCTTACTTCTCTGGCTCATCCAGGCAATTCTCCTTGTGTGGCCTACTTGGTCTTCCAGCTGGATTCGCAAACCTTCACTGTGCATGCTACGTAGACCCACTAGAGGTCAGTGCGTAGACCCCATTTAAACGCGTTTACAAATTGTAAACGCATCTTTTTGTGAGTTTACGATCGGCGATCGTGATCGCCGTTTTTCGGTGATTCTACAAAAGTAAGCTAAGACGCAACCGTGTTTTAAACTAAACGCGTAACAGATGCCTGATTCTGGCCAGAAAAAATGAAGCATGAACAAGCCCTGAATCTACAGCGCTACACATGTTTGTCTGCTACTTTTGTCACACCTTTTGCGCATAAAAGTGTAGGCCTAGATGTTGGTCAGAAGCACCCGATGGCGTCATTTTGTAAGAGAAATATCGTAATCGAATACAACATAGATATACAGAGTGATAACATAAACATGGTACATGCAGTCATGCACAACATTTCCCTCATTGACTCGAATTAATAATAGCGCACGTACAGTACATGTTATTTATATTATTCATTGGAAAAGAAAGGCATTAATTCGAATTTTACATTTCAAAGTTACAAACAATCACAAACATCATCAGGTCATGCTACACCATTTGCCATGGAAACACGTTGAATTCTGAAAGTGAGAAGTTGAGAACGAGAAACCAGCTGGCACTTGCAGTCCAGTTTGGGGATCAACCAAATGACCTTCGTGACGGCGGACCATTGACCAATCACATTTATCATCATTCTTTGCTGACTCATCACATTTTCTTGTTAATAATACACAAGCAAAAATGCGGTCTTACTTACTTTCACTGGCATTCTTGTCGTTTGTGTTACCCATGGGACTATAAATCCCCGTATAAATCGATTCACCCTGTCCTCTCTTTCATTGAGCTCATCTGAGCTGATGAGATGACTGGGGGCCAACCCAGCCCAACCACTCTCTCTCTCTCTCTCTCTCTCTTGTATCCTTGTCCGAGTCTGCCGAAGTTCCACAAATGTTTTATTATACTATATACATGTAGGAATGAGAGGAACAAAGATGGTAATAATGGTATGTTACAGTACAGATGGTTAGAGCCTTAGAAGATTAGTTAGAGGGAGAAAGGTGTCAGAGATAATGAGATACAAAATAAAAGGTCTCTAGACCTCGACAGCCAGGCCTAGATACACATTATGCAGTTTGATTCATTCATTCACAACTCTAGCATGGCCAGCATGGGCATGGCATATCTTGTATTTTTATACCTTTTATAGCAATTAGTAATTACTAGATTCTAGGTCTAGATCTAGAATCTACACCTCAAAAGGCTTATCTTCACTTCCATCATGTCAATTGTATTTGTACAGTAGCTTATTTATGGATGTAAGAGAATGATCAATTGCCACGCCGCCCGTGGACATCATTCAAACTTCATACTCATAGATCTACTATCTAGGCCTAATTATTGTTAGATTTGCTGTTCTTTTTATTTTAAGGCCAAATAGGCCTAGACGATGCCCCCGTGTACATGTTAATTATTGGGAAATCGTTTTACTTTTAACAAATAACAATGGTCCGAGGCCGAGAATTAGGCGAGATTGTGGGCAACGATATCGACTCAGCTCATCATCAGCAGATTATCAGTGATCATGCTCATTGCAGCAAACTGGTCAGGACAGGAATTATTTGCAAGTAGCAATTCCTTGCCTGGTCATGGTCTGGAAACTGCCACTGCACAACTAGTGGGTCCATGGTAACTCCGGGAAGCTCCAACCCCGGCGCGCGGGGTTGGAGCTTCCCGGAGTTAGGTCCATGGTAGAAGATGCCTGCCCACTTCCATTGCCTCGAGACCATGCATGTTGAGACTATGTCCAATTTTAAAAACTCTCATTCAAGCGCACAGCTAGTACAGAACCCGGCCCGTCCACCGTCTCCGGACCGTCCAAGCGTGAGGCGATCGATGGAGAGTTGTTTTACGCGGCCACACTGTCACTGTCGTGGAGTAACTGTAATTTAATGTTTGTGACCAATTTCCAATAAAATGTGTTTTAGTCTATATTGTTATTAGTTAAGCCATGACTGAATTAATGTACTTACCTTTGAATAGTGAATATATTCCCAATTAACGTTAAAGTCTAAGATTCAATTCGGGAGGTTCCAGCCCCGTTCCAGCTCCAATGACCATGAACACTGCACTGAACTATTTGGGGATCTCTATGGTTTTGTGTGGTACGCACACACGACGTCGACGATCATGCGCGCGCTGCAATGCTACCGTACGTAAGCATGGCATGTACACGCACGCTCTGCGGCGAGAAGGAGGGGAAGGGTAGTTTGTGCAAGAAGTGTTTGTGTAGGCACAAAGTACAAACCCTTGTCATTCGTCGCTGGTATCGTCCGCAAAATGAGGTTAGCTCCTAGTCCCACTGACCTCTACTCACAGCCAGAAACTGGCAGATCTAGGCTCTGCCCCCGAGGGAGGGGGGGGGGGGGGGGGGGGGGGGGGTACTGACACTTTTCCAAAACACACAAACAAATTGGGTCCCAGTTTTGACAAAAATATCCCTAAACTAGGATCAGCTTTTCCGAAAATTTCGAAAAATTAATGGATTTAACTTAGAAACAAATTCCCCTTTAAATTGCCCCTTTAAATGGTTAGGGGCTCTGTCGAGGCTTGCGCGGCACACCCTGGTCAAAACTACCCCCCCTCGATTAAGGCTTCAGTAGTTGTGGTAAAACCACAATACAGATACTATGTATTATATATTTCAAAGTTGCAATGATATTGTATGTGATATGCTTTCTATGTTTGATTTTAAAAATGTTGTATTTGGGTTTATTTTGCATTATTCTTTACCATTACTTTGTTAACGTGCATAGAAGATATGTATATACTCATATAATTATGATTATACACCCCCTTCCCCCATTTCCTCTTTATTTTTCTCTCCCAATTGTACCACCCCCTTTCCCATTAGTACAATTTTCTTTTCATTATGTTCATCCAAGTAAGTTCTATGACACCCATTCTTTTCTCTTCATTTTCTGTTTTCTTATAATTATTATTTTTATATAAAAACACCGTGTTTAAGCGAGTCATCTCTGTTTACCATTCCCACGGACTCAAGACACAATAATGAAAGACTCTTTCATCGAGATTAGCCATCTCAAACAATATAAACCAGCTGCTAATCCTAAGAAGAAAAGAAGAAAACACGGGACAATAAAAAT
Organism: Strongylocentrotus droebachiensis; assembly: GCA_035222895.1. Classification (NCBI taxonomy): domain Eukaryota; kingdom Metazoa; phylum Echinodermata; class Echinoidea; order Camarodonta; family Strongylocentrotidae; genus Strongylocentrotus; species Strongylocentrotus droebachiensis. The sequence goes on from JAVYIG010000059.1 coordinate 1,100,774, forward strand.
CGTAGTATCAACAGATGATAATATGGGATTAAAGACGAGTGTGAACTGGCCGAGGAGTGCTTGATCTTGAGAGTAGCCGATTTGAAAGAATTGTCTTGGGCCGGGGATAGTTGACTGATAAACAAATGGCTTTGAGATGGAGGGCAAAGAGGAAAAGAGTCGAGCGATAGGTTGAGCAGGGTTAACAATATAATGGTAAAATTATACCCTGGACAGCGGATCTATTTTGGACTGAATTTAGTAATGTATTTCTTAAAATGGTGAGTAATAGTAGGTGTCTTGTAGCATGGTGGAATACACTGGGATTAAAGATGAGTGTGAACATGCTGAGTAGTGCTTGAACTTGAAAGTAGCCGATTTAAAAGAATTATGAGTCCTAGGGGATAGTTGATTGATAAATAAATGGCTTTGAGATAGACTAGTTGAAGGGACAAGGGAAAAGGAGTAGAGCGATAGGTCGAGTGGGGTTAAGAACGATAAAAATACCTTGGACAACAGATTTGTTTTTGATAGAATTTAGTTATGTGTTTGTTAAAATGGTGAATGATAACAGAGTCGTTGTATTAGTAGTTAATTGATACTCCAGAGCCTAAGCTGTCAGTGGTATCTCGAGAATATCCCAACGAGTGAATCCAGCATACCCACGCTGAATCATAAGGACCGCCCCTTCATCTGACCAATCAGAAAGTAAACATAATTAATTAGGTTTTTAAGGTTTCGGGCTAGACAGTTTTGACCAATGGGAAAAGTTTTTGCCCTGTCCATCAAGAAGTCGACTGTGGGTGTGGATCAGGTGACAACAAGTATTATGGGATGGAAAAATAAGGGAAAATAATTAGAAATTTGTTGGACTTGCATCCCTGACACCCGAGCATTTACCACCCAATTTCCCTCTTCCCTAATTTTATTACCATGGACATTTGGAGAGCCCTTAACTTTTGTTAATTGAAGCTTCGTCTCGAAAAGTTTTTACGTTCCTGAGATGTCCCTTTGTGTCGCCTGTGTGCTGACTATTTAAATAAGCAAAGTACTAAAACTAAGTTAAATGGGGACTCGTCAAAAAAATGCCTTGTTCCTGTGTTCAAACACTGGCCGAATAACAGACACGGAGTGAATTTGTTAGGGGTACTGCCCCGTACCCCTATTCACTCGAATTGTATTAATTAAAATAATTAACAACAAAAAACGAATCTCACTCGGGGTCCCTCCAGAACGGAGGCTCCCTAAGGAATGGGGCTGGCTAGATCGAGCCACAAACTGGCTTAGGATGTAGGGGGCATCCTCCCGAGCACGGATAAAAAATTCCAGGGCCAGAAGACCCGCACTGGCTAAGTCGCGGAAGGGGCAGTACCCCTAACAAATTCACTCGAATTGTATTAATTAAAATAATGAACTAAAAAAAACGAATCTCACTCGGGGTCCCTCCAGAACGGAGGCTCCCTAAGGAATGGGGCTGGCTAGATCGAGCCACAAACTGGCTTAGGATGTAGGGGGCATCCTCCCGAGCACGGATAAAAAATTCCAGGGCCAGAAGACCCGCACTGGCTAAGTCGCGGAAGGGGCAGTACCCCTAACAAATTCACTCGAATTGTATTAATTAAAATAATGAACTAAAAAAACGAATCTCACTCGGGGTCCCTCCAGAACGGAGGCTCCCTAAGGAATGGGGCTGGCTAGATCGAGCCACAAACTGGCTTAGGATGTAGGGGGCATCCTCCCGAGCACGGATAAAAAAAATCCAGGGCCAGAAGACCCGCACTGGCTAAGTCGCGGAAGGGGCAGTACCCCTAACAAATTCACTCGAATTGTATTAATAAAGTAATCAAATAAAAAAACGAATCTCACTCGGGGTCCCTCCAGAACGGAAGCTCCCAAAGGAATGGAGCTGACTAGATCGGGCCACAAACTGACTTTAGCTGTAGGAGGCATCCTCCCGCAGTGGCGGATCGAGGGGGGGGGGCCCGCCCCCCCCCCCCCCCTGGCAAAAAAAAAAGAAGGAAAAAAAAAGAAGGGAAAAAGGGGAACGATTTTTTTTTGTGTGTGTGTGTGTGCTAAAGAAAGCAACAAACAAAAAAGTGTTCCCCCCCCCCTCCCAAACCACTGAACGAAATATCTAACGACGTAATTTTCTAATTTCCGGGGCCAAAAAAAAAATTAAAAAAAAATCGCTAACCTGACCGTTATTAAATGCCTTAAAACCCCTGAGCTTCCGGTGGCTCTGCCCCCTGGACCTCACCCCAATTAGTGTCCTGCCAGTGTCACAAATAAGGTATCAAAATATGCTCATATGACAGTAATTAAATGCCTATACCACCCGAGCTTCTGGGGGCTCCACCCCTTGACCCCCGCCGAGAAACGTTCAGCGGGGCCTGCATGTAAGAGTGGGATGATGGGGATTTTTTTTTTTTTTTGTAATAATAATAATGTATGGAAAGTGGATTCCACCTGTAGATGTGAAATTCTGTATAGCAGGAGAATCAAATAGTGGAGACAAAAACTTAAGAAAATATGAGGAATAAAGGATAACTCATGAGAAATTTCTGCGGTATACTATGACAATCCCTGGAGAATTTAGAAACTCACTCGTAGATCTGTAATGTCATTATCTTTCTTTTCAACCCGAGTATCCTTTATTCATCATTATTCGTGGTGGTGGTGACACTCTAATATGCCCCTCCCCTTTCGACATGTCCCATAATTATTTTCAGCAGTCGCCGCGGGGTTCATTGACATGTACGTACTGATATAATTATTTCAGACCTATTTAAACTGCCATTAATACATTATTACAACCATATATTTGCCATCTACAGTGCAATTCCGTAACATAGTAGTGAAAACATAGGTACAAGGTAACGAAAATAGCGATCACACTTACCCAGTGGCGTCTCCAAAGGGGGGGATATTGTCGGTAAAATTGCGCTGCCGTCGGGAAAACAGAGAAAAGGGGATGGAAAAAAGAGAGGGAAGGGAAAGAAAAGAAAGAAAAAAAAAGAAAGAAAGGAAAAGAAAGGAAAGAAAGAAAACGAAAAAACGCACAAAAAAAAAGAAAAGGGGAAACAAAAGAAACGGGGGATGAAAGAGAGGAGAAAGAGGGGAAATCAGAGCCTGAGAGAGGAGTGGGAGTAAAAGAGAGGGGGGGGGTTGTTGGGTGGAGTCGTCTCGTCGAGGGAGCAAGAAAGACACGGGTAAATATGTTGCTGTGTCGGGTCAGCTGTGTCGGTATTCTTGCTCGATCCTCGTGTACTTTATCAATGCAGAAGTTTTAATTCGGTGAGATTTATATTGCATGTCGGTCGGCCGACAAGTTTTTTCCTTACGAACTGTGACTTTTTATTCGTTGTGACGACTTCGAGAGTGACTACAACTACAATACTTGTATTTTCTCGAAGTTTCACTTTCCTATAATATCAGCTAAAGAAATCAGAGGTTTAAAATTTTCGGGGAAACTAAAATCAAACAAGGATTAAGAGTCAACAACGGTACGACGAAGCGTATTCCTTTCTCTATATTTTGATGAAACGCCAAAAATTCCACGCTTTGCGCGGGAGTGGAAAACTTCATTTAGACGAGTCGAGAACGGTACAACGAATCGTCTTGTTTCTCTAATAATTTAAGGAAACGTCAAAGCTTCCGCGCTTCGCGTGAGAGGGGGGAACTTAATTCAGACAAATATGGCTTATTAAGAGTCGAAAGCGATACAACGAATCGTCTGCTTTGTCTAATAATTTAAGGAAACGTCAAAGCTTCCGCGCTTCGCGTGAGAGGGAGAAACTGAATTCAGACAAATAGGGCTTATTAAGAGTCGAAAGAGGTACAACGAATCGTCT